>OZ000481.1:19715000-20405000 GCA_963922655.1 Cardamine chenopodiifolia
CTCCGCTGACACGAATTTAAAGCAAGACAAGAGAAACTCACCTATGCATGTAGTTCCATACGAAGTTTTTTTTTTTTTTTAATCTCAACTTGTAAAATTAAATTACATAGAGAGGGAGGATTTTTTATATTTGATAAAAGGGAAGAAGGATTTTTTATTATCACTGTTTCTTTTCATCTTCTTAAATATTTAACATGTTAGAATTGATATTTGGGTAAACTCTCAAGTCTACATACGATTAAAGAGATACTGTAAAATGGATATATATACATATATATATATATAAATATATATATACTTCTTAAATATTTAACACGTTAGAATTGATATTTGGGTAAACTCTCAAGTCTACATACGATTAAAGAGATACTGTAAAATGGATATATATATTATATATATATATATATATATATATATATATGGTTCAAAGTTTGAGAATTAAAATGAACAAGTAATTAGTTAGTGTGTTTTTTAGAAATCCAGAAATTTAAGTGTTTTTAAAATAATAATGAAATAGTTGGTTTGCAAGAAGGAAATTCAAAAGTGTCTAATGCCCTATCTCTATAAAGTTAGGGCTTTCACAGTATTTCATCGCGTGCGAATAAATATTTAGAAATTTTTTTATAGAAATACAATATATATAATACTTAAGTAGAAACATTTTCTAAGAAAACGAAATTGTGACAAAGACCAACGAAGATATTCCACTTTGGATCTCAGCTTAGGACTAGACATCGACAATAATATTATAGTGCCCACTGCGTTATTCACCTAGTTTTAATCTAAAACTCAGTCAGAAGTATCATAGGTCCTCCGAAGAAAAATTTAATAGTGATCATGTGTAATGGAGAATATATGAGAGGAGCTTTGCATTATGATTATGAAAAGTGAATTAATGGATCATAGAATGCAATCATATATCGTTAAAAAAAGTCATGAATGACTGAAATATCTTTTTGATTGTGAAAAGCATCTACAAACATAAATAAAAAAAAGCTCTTATGCATGTGTAAATGTATTATATGAGTAAAAAATTTTGCATTTTTTATTTTTACGTTCTTAATGTTTTTTTCCTTTTATTTTTTGGCTAGCAAATCGAACATATTTCTTTCGTTCAATATAAAGGACAAAAGAATTGGTTGGCTTAATTTAAAACATTTTTTCTATATATAGTTTCAATTTTCTCAAAAAAAATTATACAAATTTAAATTGTTGTAAGGGAAGTAAAGTAACATGGTCTAATGACTCCTTCTCTTAGCCTCTCAACCAAGTCCAATTAAGTTCCAATGTTGATTGTTGTTTCAAAGATCTCGGGTTCGATATCGGACGCAGACGTGTAGGTCGATTTCAAGTACAGTTTGTGGTTCAATCTTGTGATCTTATTGGAAAATATTTTATAGCTAAGCAAGAGCTTTATATTACAAACTTAGATTAGAAAAAGAAAACAAGCGTGAGCAAAACTTTTGTATTTTCTACTGTAAATTGTAATTATTAACTTGTTTAATTTCGCTGATACTATATATAATCAGGATAAACAGAAGTAACCACACCAATTCATTCTGAAATTTTATTGAAAATGTGAACAAAAAACCCCACAAACAAATCTGTAATATTCACAAATAAAACAATCAAAATAATATCAAAACCATTATAGAGTTTTTTTTTTCTTGTCTCATTTTGGTGAAGAAGGCTTTGTTGTGTGAGAAGATTTACCAGTGAGTACTTTCTTCACTTTGGAAATTGAATGCTTTACCTTTGATAATGCTAACTGTGTCTTTAGCTTCAGTAGAATCTGGACTTGTTTTGTCATCTTTGTTATGTTCTTGATCTCCATCTTCATTCTCTTCTTCCTCTGTTTTAAGCTTTTCTTTGATATGAGGTTCTGTTGTTGTATCTTCATTCTTAGTTGTTCCTTTCACTTTCTGGACGAGGTCCGATAGCGATTTCCTTGCAGATTCTTTCTCTGTTGCTTCAGATTCTTTTACTTCTGAAAAAAAATCTGCAATCTTCGGAACTTCAACAGCTATTTCCCTTGTCTTTTGGTTTGGAGCTTCATCTTTTTGCTGCAAAAATGAAGAGAAGCTTTTTGTTTCTAGGACTTATTTGTGACTTTGAAAGCTTTTTGTTTCTAGGACTTATTTTGACTTTGAAAGAATTTTTTTACTGAATAATGTTCAATTTCGAACCTCTTCTTCTCTGATCTTTTCCTTAACGGTACATATTTGCTTACTCTCCTCTTGATTGATCTCTTTTGTTGCTTCACGTTCAATCTTTTCAGTTGTGTTGTTCTTCTGCATTGCCAATAATTCAGATATCAAGAAAAGATATTTAGTAGAACCATAGTATCTAAGATAACTAAAATATTTATGTGTTCTTTCATTTAAAATATTACCTCTTCTACAGAAATGCCATGATGGATTGCATCTTCCAGCTCTGTCTTCACCAGTTCAACCTCTCTCTTCTCCTCTATTAAGCCTGTTTCTTCCTTTAGCGCCACAACTGAATCATGGCCATCACCTTTTCATCATCATGAACTTCCAGTTTAATATTTTTACCAATATCTTCTTTGAGATCATTTGACTTCTGCTCTTGTTCAGATGTCTCTTTATCTTCCGTAGGAGCTCCAAAGTCCTTGGAATGATCTTGCACTTGCACGTTCTTGTCCGTTATCCAAGCATTAGCATTTTCTTCATTTTTATCTTCTTCTGCCTTCTTGACTTCAAATGAAGTTTCTTCAACCTGATTTGGAGATTGATGTGGCTGAATGAGTTCACTTGGTTTCTTTACTGAAAGATCCTGATCATCTTGTAATGCTGAGGACTGGACCTGAATTTTCTCGTCGAGTGCTTCTTTAGTGAGAGATTTATCAGCACTAACCTCATCTTCTTGATTCTTCGGTGCTTGTTCTATTCTTAAATCCCTATCATCATTGTTCTTTGTATCATCTAATATGACTTGAGTTTCAATATGTTCTTCATTTGGTTTATGCTCAGCTTCTCTAGCTTTCGTTATGACTCCAACTGGATCTGTAATTTGCTTCTCTGATATGACTACCTCGTTGATTACTTCTTCACTCCCCAAGACACTATGAACTTCTTTATCATCTTTCACTTCTGATGAAAAAATTTCTTCGATATCCCTTGTTGCAGAAGAATCCCACAGCTTTTCATCTTGTTCCTCCTCACTCTTCTTTTCCTCTTTGATATCAACAGTTTTACCTTCTTCTTTAAAAGTTTCATGAGTCTCTTCCTTTCCCTTCTTAGAGGTTTCAAAATCTCTGAGATGCTCTTCTTGTAAACTTATCTTCTCTGTTATTGAAGCACTGACATCTTGTTGTGACTCGCGTTCTTCTTGCTTTTCAGCAGAAATCACATGCTCTACTTCCTCATAAGGCAATGGAGAAGATGGAATCAGAAATTTCACAACAGGTAACACTTCTGTAAGTGACAGATCAGCTGGAATTTCTTCCTTACACTCTGCAATCTCCCTAGTTTCTTCTTGTAAATTCTCTTCGACATTGACTTCAAACTCTCTGCTTATGCCATCTTGTACCTTTACCTCTTCTTTATCTTCCTCTTGCAAACTGAGTTCTTGTATGATGTCAGAAGCACAATCTTTTTCATTTGATTCAACCTCAGCATCACCTTTCTTTTTTTCTTGATTTGCTGGCTCTAGTATAACGTTTTCTCCCGATGATGTAGAATCATTGAGTTCTCTCTGAGTCTCCAATGGAACTTGATGGAGTCCTTTCAAGATTTCAACAACTGGAAGAGTTGAGCTATTCTCATCTTCATGCTCTGCCTCCACTGTAGAATAATCTGTTAACTCAGCCATTTCAATAGCTGTTGAAGTAACCTTTTCTTGTTCATTCAATGGCAATGCAACAGATGGAATCTGAATTTCTTCATCAAAAGCTTTGATATCCTTATTCTGATCAACGGATGGAATACTCAGATCTGTTGTTTCAGAAATTTCAAGACCTTTCTCGCTCATATCTTCAGTCGGTTCTACCTCCTTCACTTTTTCGTCGTCTGTCTTCTCGGAAACACTCTCATGTTCTTGAAATGAACTATGAGGTTCAACTGTTTCAACAGTCTCAAGACTTTTCTGGATCTTTTCTGCTACTTGGTCTTCCTCAACTATTTTGTCGTCTACAATCTTTTCTGCTTCAACAATGGTCTCACCTTCCCGTTCTTCTGAAGCCGATGCAGATGAAATTTGTATAACTTCATCAGATGTTTCAGCTGAAGGAATCTGCTGGTCATTAGAAACTTCTTCTTTTGTTGGTTCACTCTTCTCTTGCAACTTTGTTTCGTTTTCTTGCTCATTTGACAGGAATGATTCTTCTGGTACTGAAACTGTCTCTTCTTTTGTCTCTAATCCATAAGAACCTTCCTTTTGATCTTCTTGATGCAATGTTACATCTTCTTCTGGTTTATCTTTGATCTTCTCATCCACGGTTTTGCTTGTTTCCTCTAATATTTCAGGAGTCTCAAGAGATGGCTTATGAACCTTCTTGATTGATTCTACATCCAAAAGAGGTCGGATGTGTGTGGTCTCATCTAATCCAGAACCTTCAACCGCAATCTGCTTTTCAACTGGATTTTCCTCTGTTTCATCGGCTCTGTTTCGATCAATTAGCTCTGCCTCTGGTTCACTCAAGTCTAGGCCTCTCTGTACCTCCATATTTTGAGTTTCATCTACTTGATCAACCTTTGTCTTCTCATCCTTCAGCTCATCTTTCAACGCAAGATTCTCCTGGCTTTCTATCTTGGAGACTAGAGTTGTCTCAGGTTCGTTTTCTTGACACTTTTCTGATTCTTCAGATCGTACATCAAGCATATTCACATCCTTCTCCTCACTGCTTTCGCCTTGAACAGTCTCCATAGATTTGATCTCAACAGTTTCTTCTCTTCCCTGGCTTTCATGTTTGACCTTTGTTTCTTCTTTTGTCTCTTGGCTTTCTTCTGCTCCACCCATTGCACTATGCACTGCCTCCCTTTCACTAATATTGGTCTCTAAAGTCTTCAATATTGCAGCTTCTTGGACTGTTGTAGTATCTATAGCCTCAGCTTCAAGGGTCTCACACTGTGGTATGTCTCTCCCCAACACATTTTCATGTTCCTCTGTATCCTTTGAGCTTTGATCTACCTCTTCCTTAAGTTCTAATGAGGCTTTTGATTCAGTGTCCTCTCTTGGCGTTTCGATTTCTGGAGAACTTTCTTGCACCTGCACAGAGAATATTAAATAGTGTTAATAAAGATTTCTGAATAATGTTTTGCTCAAATCTGTTTTCTAGATTTTAGAAATAAAGAATAAACCTTTTCTGCTTTTTGGGTTATGTTCTCTTCCTTTTCTCCATCTTCAGTCACCTCACTTGAAATTTTCTCTGCATCCACAGATTCTGAGTTTTTTGTTGCTTCCACTGATTCTGCATTGTCGCCCTTATTATCATCTCCCTTAAAGCTTTCAGATGAAACTTCATCATTGGTTGGTTCATGCTTCTCAATATATTGTTTCTTTTTCTTGCTCCTTTGTTTAGGATGATTTTTCTTGCAGAGGAGTTAGATCAATCATACTCCCTTCTTCATTGGCTTGTTCTCCAAGTTCCTTACTTTCTTGTACTGAAACTGTCTCTTCTTCTAGTTTTTCTTCGATACTTTCATCTATGTTTTTGCTTGTTTACTATATTAATTTAGAAGGAGACTCAAGAGATGGCTTCTTTATTTGATCAACTGATTCTAAATCCGGAAGAACAACCAGATTTACAACTGGGCTTTCCTCTGTTTCATCGGTTCTGTTTCGATCAATGTGCTCTGCCTCTATCCCGTTTGAGTCTAGACCTCTCTGTCCTCCATAATTTGAGTTCCATCAACTTGATCTACATTTATTTTCTCATCCTTCAGCTCCTCTTTATCTATACTTAACACAAGATCTGATGTAGTTTCTTCAAATTTCTCCCCGATTTCTGTGTTGGCGACTAGAGATGTCTCGGGTTCGTTGTCTTGGAACTTCTCTGATTCTATAGATGGTACATCAAGAATATTCTCATGATTTTCCTCAGTGCTTTCGTCTTGAACAATCTCTTCAACAGATTCTTCTCTTCCATGGCTCTCATCTTTGATCTCCGAGCTACAAGGTTCGGTATGTTCACCAAATTCGTCTGCTTGAACATCAACTTGATCAGGTCTCACCTGTGGATTAAAAGAAAAATATTTCAAGAAATGAACAGAATCCACAGAAGAGTACATGCAGAATCAGAAGGCTTGTAAAGTAACTTGAGCTAGCTTAATAGTGACTAAAGTATTTTTGGCCTAATTAATGTAATAAACTCATGCCATTCGTTATTAACTTCAAAAACAATAGTGTTAACTGTGTCTTAGTTCTAACTTTATCATCACATGAGAAAGTCAATATCTATGGAGATTATATCCTTACCTCATCAGATAGAATGACGGTCTTTGTCGTCTCTGTTACCTCTTGTTCATTATCTTTTATGTCAAGACTCGGTTTTGTGTCTTCTTTTGCCTCTACAATCTCAGCTTCAAGGGTCTCACACAGTGGTATGTCTCTCCCCAACACAACTTCATGTTTCTCTGTATCCTTTGAGCTTTGATCTACCTCTTCCTTAAGTTCTAGTGAGGTTTCTGATTCAATTTCCTCTCCTTGTGTTATCGGCATTCGGATTACCATAGTGCTTTCTTCTATCTGCACAGAGAAGGATACATAATGTTAACAAAGTTGTTTGAAAAATGTTTTGTTCAAATGTGATTTTAGATTTGAGGAATTAAGACAGACCCTTTCTGTTTTTTGGGCCATGTCCTCTTCCGTTTCTTTGTCTACAGTCACTTCACGTGAGATTTGCTCTGCATCGTCTGAGTTTTTTGTGTTTCTACTGGTTCTGCATTCTCGTCATGATGATCATCTACCTTCAAGCTTTCAGATTCATGAGCTGTAGTTTCTTCATTATTTACGATCTTAGCATCTTCAACAACTGTCTTTACAGTCTCTATTTCCTCTTTCTCTACCGCATCCAATCTCTCTTCTGCATCTGTCTTCATCTCTGCCTCTTCTTCTTCTTTATCAACTTCAAGAAGAACTCTTTTTGTAGTTTCAACATCATGTAATGATTCACCATTTTTTGCAGTTTCTTCTTCTGCAGCTTCTGCACTATGCAACACATTCGTTTCATACACAATGTTCTCACTTTTCCTCGAGACTTCCTTTTTTTGTTCATCTCTGGAGCATTCCTCAGGCTGAGGCTGATCCATATCTCTTGTCTGCTCTGCTTGAATAACCGTTGTTTCTTTGGTCTCTACAGCCTTAAAAGATTCCTCTTGTTTCTCATAAGTTTTTGTTGTATCTTTCTCACCTTTTATTTGGACCATTGGTTCTTCCTCCTGTGAAGATGATGGCAATGAACTATGAGCTTCAACTGTTTCAACACGCCTCTCGATCTTGTCTGCTGCTTATTCTTCCGGAGCATTCTCTTTTATGTTTTCAATCTTTTCGGCTTCAATAACAGTCTCACCTTTCAGTTTCTCTGAAGGTGATGCAGATGAAACTTCTATAACTTCATCAGATTTAGCTTCTTCATTTGTTGGTTCATGCATCTCTAACTTTATTTCTTTTTCTTTCTCATTTGACTGGCATGATTTGTCTTGCAGAGGAGTCAGATCAATCAGAGTCCTTTCTTCATGGGCTTGTTCTCCAAGCTCCTTGCTTTCTGGTACTGTAACTGTCTCTTCTTCTGGTTTTTCTTCGATCGTATCATCTATGGTTTTTCTTGTTTCCTCTGATACTTCAGAAGGAGACTCAAGAGATGGCTTCTGCATCTGCTCAACTGATTCTACATCGGGAAGAGTACCAGCTTTGCAACTGAGCTTTCCTCTGTTTCGTCGGTTCTGTTTTGATCAATTTTCTCTGCCTTTGGCTCATTCGGGTCTAAGCCTCTCTGTTCCTCCATAATTTTAGTTACATCAACTTGATCTACATTTATCTTCTCATCCTTCAGCTCTTCTTTATCTACACTTATCTCAAGATCTGATGGAACATCTTCAAATTTCTCTCGGCTTTCTGTACTGGCGACTAGAGATGTCTCGGGTTCGTGTGTAGATTGTACATCAAAAAGATTCTCATGCTTTTCTGCAGTGCTTTCGTCTTGAACAGTCTCCTTAGTTTTGACCTCAACAGATTCTTCTCTTCTATGGCTCTCTTCTACTTGAACATCAGAAGATCTTACCTATTGATTGAAAGAAGAAATTTCAAGAAAATGCAGAGAATTCAAATACAGGCACAGGCGAAAAGGTAAAAAAAACTTCCATTATGAGATATCGTTTTATTGGTAGAAGTAGAACCATCAGAATCAGAAACTTGTAAAGAAACTTGAGTTAGCTCTAGTGAAAAAAGTATTTTTGGCCTTAACCAATGTAATAAACTCATACCATTCATTATTAATTTCAAGATTTCAGGTTTTTCATACGGCTAATCCTGTCTTAGTTCTATTCTTCTTCATGCCAAAGAACCAACACATGACAAAATCTATATATATGGAGATTATATCCTTACCTCATCAGATGAAATGATGGTCTTTACCATCTCTGTTTCTTCTTGTTCTTTATCCTCTTTCAGATCTAGACTCAGTTTTCTGTTTTCCTTTGTCTCTTGACCTTCGCTTCTCCACCCATTGCACTATGTGCCTCTGTTTCAATAATATTGGTCTTCAAGATCTCAGCTTCTTGAACTGTTGAAGTATCTACAGTCTCAGCTTCAGTTACAAACGTCTTACCTTGTGGTATATCTCTCACCAACTCATGTTCATGTTCCTCAGTATCCTTTGAGATTTTATCTACCTCTTCCTCAGTGTCTAATGAAGCTTTTGATTCAATGTCATCTCCTTGAATTGTTGGTGTTTCGATCACCCTAACACTTTCTTGCACCTGCACAGCAAATGATATAGTGTTAATAGAGTAGTCTGAAACATGTTTTGCTCAACTCTGATCTTTAGCTTTGAGGAACTAAGACAAAATCTCTTCTGTGTTTTGGGTCATGACCACTTCTTTTTCTTTGTCTACAGTCACTTCACTTGAGATTTTCTCTGCATCATCTGAGTTTTTTATTGCTTCTACTCGTTCTCCATTCTCCTTCAAGCTTTTAGATTCATGAGCTCTAGTTTCTTCATTACTAACGATATTAGCGTCTTCTACAACTGTCTTAATCAACGGTTCTGCATCTGTATTCATCTCTGCCTCTTCTTCTTCTTTTTTCACTTCGAGAAGAACTCTTTTTGTAGCTTCAACACCATCTAGTGATTGACCGTTTGTTGCGGTTTCTTGTTCTGGAACTGTTTCATTCACAATGTTCTCTCCGTTCGTCGAGATTTCTTCCACTGAAACCGTTGCTTTTTGCGCAGCCTCTGTTCCATTTACAGAGGTATCAACAGTTCTTGAATGTTTTTCTTCTTTTACTTCATCAGTCTTTATCATTATCTCTTCACGGGCCTGCATATAGAGTACACTTTCTTAGTACCGTGGATAGAGAACATAGAAAAAGCAGAAATAACGTAAAGCTAAACATACCGAGTTTAAGCTCTTCTCGATGTCGTTTTCATCAACTTTAATAGGTGTAGTATCAATAAATACCTTAGAGATGTTACCTATCTCCTCCTCTTGTTCTGATGAATGTTTCGTTTCTGTTTGAACTTCTTCTATTACAGCCTTTTCGACACTTAACTGCAAAACAGAAAAAAATATATACTCTCTATCTCAGTACAATTTGAGAATCTCTCATGTTTAAACATCAAGAAACTAAAACAAATACCTCTTCTGGTTTTTGAGTAATATCGTCTTCTTTCTCTAAAGTCGCATCACTTAGGATTATCTTTGCATCTTCTATATTTTTGTTGAAGCTTTCAGGTTCATGAACAAAGATAAAGCCTTGTTCATCCTTTTCTGTCTCACTAGCTTTCTCTTTAAAAATCTTATTGTCTTCTTCAACCAAAATATTCTTCATCGCTTCTCCTTTTTCGTGTTCTGATTCTTCGGTTTCTTTATTCCCTGATCATATAGAACAGTATTTAGTACAAATTCTCATGCTTTTGAATAACTTAGAAACATTTTGAATGTGTAGTATTGTTTACCTGAACCATTTACATCATCTGCTTCTCCCGGAATAGTATTGTTTCCGCAACCGCGACTTGTGATCTCATCATCAAGAACAGTACTCAGGTTTACCTTATCTACTTTCACGGATGAGTGATCAAGTATTACTCCTGCAGAAGCTTCTTCATTATTTGTCTGTATATACGAAACATGTTACTATCTCAAAACGTTTAATATCATTGATCATGGCTGTTTCTGAGTCTGCTTTATACAGAACCTTAAGCCAAAAACTCAAAACAAAACTATGATCATACATATCCCAAATAGTTTATTCGTCTCAAGTCAGAAATTTATACACATATCATTGAGTATGATGTAGTTATAAGTTCTTTGGATTGAAACTTATCAACTTTCAGATCTAATTCTCAAGACATACAAGTTTTTGTAAGATCTACCTTTCTATGTGTGTTTGGATAAAAAGTTCTAAAATATAGGATTTATGAAATCTAGTTTTCAAGATCTCTAACAGAATTTTAAAATTTTCAATCATCAGTTTACAAAAGGAAAAAAAAGTTAGGAAAAAACATACTGTTTCACTTTAATTAAACTTACTGATCACCCAATTTACAAAGGAATTTAGTCTACTTGCAAAAACAAAAATATGAAAGAAGAAGATATACATGTATATACACATATGTATCTCATGTATCTTATGTATCATAATCATCATCATCATACCTTTGTAGAGACTGGTTCTTGGATGGTGACATCTCCAGTTTCCATCTTTCATGCAAGGAAGCAATGATTTGGAGGTTTAGGGTTTGAACAGTTGATTTTTCTGCAAGAAACCTACTGTAAGTAGTGATTCTGAATCACCCAGATCATTAGATACATATGAAAGCATGTATATGTGATATATGATCACTTGACATATAAAAAATATTTGAAGTCACTGAGAAGACAGGTAGATGATGAATAGTGACAAAACTTAGCACATTTGTTCGATTGGGTTGGCTGAGTTGGCTTTTAGATTAATCTTTTGTGGGCCTTTTGAATTGATCATACCACATGCAATTGGTAGGATCCTCAATTCCAGCTTTATTATTCTCTTAAAGGCAATCACCAAAATAGAACAAAATCATAAATAGTATTCCGATTTTTTTTTTAAATCATAGTTAACAACTTAGCACTGTGTTTTTTTAGGACAAAAACATATAATCATTTGTGGACAAAAGTTATCGTTGCTAACATAATAACTATCATAATTTCAAAAAAACTTTATCAAATTAAACAATCTTTTGAATTTTTTTACTATATTATACTCCCCTCGATTCATAATGTATTTAGTTCCACTAAATATATAAACTTTTCATTTAAACATGATTTGGTTTTATTGGTTTAGAATTTAAAGTATAACATTATAATAAAATTTGTAAATAAATTACCGTGGAAATTATGTTTACTACTCTGGATAGTTGTTCATTTATCCTTTTTCAGAATATACATTAGATAAACAAAGTTTACATTACGAAAATGATGGATAGAAAAATTATAATAAATTAATTTATTTTATTGCATATTTTTATCAAAATAACGTTTACCACTATCTTTTGATATATATTATGTTATTTTATATGATAGTATGTTATCTTTTTAATGTGACGTGAAAAATATACTATTTGTTACCGATTTTGGCAAAAAAATATTGATTATATAGCATATATTTTATTTAAAAAGGTAGAATTAAAAACAATTACAAATGAGGGATCCCAGTCCGTTCTTCTCTCTGTGAAAGGAAATGAGAACTGACGGATCCCAATACATCTCTCAAAGGAAATGAAAAAAAAAATTGAATGATATTCATCCAATAAAAGAAATTGAAAATCATGTAAGTTCCTAATTTATTTTTTTGACAGCAAACAAAAGAATCCTAATTGTAGAGGTGGCATGAGTAGAGATTTTTGTTTCTCTTAACAGTAAAGAAAATAGATTAAAATGTGTATTTAAATTTAGAAGTTTAAGGGATAAAGTATTTTGTGATTCTTTCACCATTAAGTTCTGCATAAATTCGTTCTAGATGGTAATAATAAAAATTTGATTGGTTATGATCTTGTTTCTTTTTTTTAAAAGAAATTGTAAGTTAGCAATTATAGTAAAATTAAATCACATCATCATCCTTGATCACAAAGTTAGTGGAATCTTCTGTGAATGTTAATAAGATCGTCCATTTCAATTTCAAAAAAAGCTGGCCGCCATTAGGGAAGCCGATCGGGTCGAGGATCATCCCCAACTTGTATAATTTCCCTATTTAATATATATGTTATTCACCAATTCTTCCCTTTCCATACCCAAACTTAACATATACCGAACACTAAAAATTATAATTTGCCGAGAAAAGAACTGACTAGGATTAGGATATTGAGAAATTTTTGGAACCGGTTATGTTACTATAAGATTTTAAACCGGTTATGGTACTAAAATTTTCTCTATATCTTAAGATTGAAAACTACAACCGGTTAGTTTCCAAAATAAAATAAAAACTACAACATGATCTTACACATGTTATAAGATTTTTAAGATTCAAAAGTCGTTCTGCCGGTTTTGAAAATTGAATCCGCTTTATTATCTAGTACTTGTAATTATAAATTATTGTTTATATATGATAAATTAAATTGAATATCTGGATCATAGTTGGATTGGTTCAATCTTAAGAATGTTGATTTATAGCAGTGTCCTACTGTCTTGTTTATTTTTGTCATTTTGTGTTTGTTTGGTCAGTACCGAGTATTTATTTTAATGAAATTAGTGACACCACAATTATACTTTTGTTTTGGCAACATACCAAAATTATTTATATGAGTTGTAAGTTTAGTTTCCTTTTAACGATTAAACTAAAGAAAAATTCAATTATTTGCGGATGATCCAGTGATACTTGAAAACACAGTATGGTATATCTAAAATTCCAAATGTTTTTTTTTTTTTTAACCGTGAAATTCGAACCAAAATATGTACATCTCCGTACACTGAAGAGTCAAATGGATCAAACTAGAAGAATCAAACTCAAACGCCACCAAATGAATATTAATATTTTTTTCGGATAACGGATATAAGAATAATAATTTTTAGCACTATTTAACCTTCGTCCGCCTATCTTTCTTCATTCTTCTTTCTAGCACTATTTAACCTTCTTTCTTCGTCCGCTACATGGTAAATTTATTTTATGATTTTTAAATTTATTATATTTTATAAACAATTATTTTTGTATGTTTCAAATTTTATAAATTTTTTTTTTGTAGGTTTCTATTTTCTTATAATAGAATAACGAAGTCCATCAAACTGGATGTTTAATGGATTGCTACAGCGTCCGTATGGGACGTACTCGACCATGCTGATGGAAGATCGTGATATATGGCTTCGCGGTAAGTTTTTTGTTTTATTTATTTTACTTTCAATTTAAATAATTTATTTTCATATACATTTTATTTTTGTAGCAAGATTTTACTTGGGAGAGATACCTCACGCCTACGGTTAGACAAGAGTTCGACGCTAAGGCTGCAGCCTTGATGTACTCTAGGAAGCTGAACGAGTGAAAGGCAAAGTGAAAGCAGAATGATGTGCCTAGGGAGATGTTTGTGAATCCGGACCTATAGAAAGGGTTCATCGATTATTAGAGGATGGAGGAAACCCAGTTAAGTTCTGTAATTCATTCTACCAACCGGAAGAGCGACCGCAAAAGTAAAAGAATAGCGACGCATAATTTTGGAGCAACGAGCAAGGATTCCCGGGAACAACAACTTGTAAGTTTATTTTTTCTTAATTTTTATTTCAATTTATTAACATTTTTATGATTTTTTTTTTTTACAGTTTCTGAAAGATGGTGTGCGTCTCCACATATCTTACTTTGGTACAAAATTCACACATTACCAGAAAAACCGATCTAATGCAAGATGCACCTGCTTGGGATATTGTCAAGAACGTGATGAAGCTTGGTGATGAGTTTCTCCAATCTCAACAGCTTGTTGAAGGAACTCCTCCGTGCAGTGAAGTTCCGTTTGAGAAGATGAACGAATTGATTTATGAATAAGTAACGTTTATAGTTTTTTTAAACTTATTATTGAATTCTATTTTTATTTACAACCCCGGCTTTTCATGAATATGGAACCTTTTAACTAGATTTTACAATTTTATCATTTAATTTGTTTCGTAAACAACTCCAAAGACTAAAGATCGCATTTTTGAACTTCCACAAAAGTATTTTTAAAAATTAAATAAATTACGAATCCGTCAAAAACAGTTCCCATCGGATGTCCAGTGAATATCCGTCGGTTAAACCGTCGGAAATACTACTAACGGATGTCCGACGAATATCCAACAGTCATTATCCGACGGATTACCGAGAAGGCTGAAACCGGCAGATTTCCGACGGATATCTGACAGTCGGACATCCATAGAAATCCGTCGAAATAACCACTAGTTTTCTGATGCGTATTTCATTTATGACGCTCTACATTAGACTGGCAAATCCATTGAATATCCGTCAGAAACGGCTATTTCTAACATATTTCCAACATATTTTACCATTTGTTTGCGGTTGCCTTCTTGTAGTGACATGACCTCTTTGACTATAACTAATAACGTATAAAAAAGGTTCGTGTATTTTCTTCGAAGCCCACAGACTTGAGTTTATAGGTTTTTGGTTCCCTTGCGGGTGAAGTCTCTAACTTAGTTATAGGTGCGGTCTCGGAGTCTATTTGTCAGCGAGGATTGTGTGGACTAAAGGGATTGTGATAGGTTTAGTATTGTAGTTTCTTCTCGGCTAGTTGATCCTCAGGTGCTACCGTTAACAACTCTCTCTCTATTGCCAATCCATTAGCCACCGCTCACTATGGAATCCTTCGTTTATATCCTTCTCTTGGGTCTTCTCTCTCACAGGTATAGTGCTCGGATTGATCCCATTTATCCTTTTTAGTATCATTTTCTTCATCTTGGTTTGGTTGTTTTGTATTAGTTCCCTCTAGAGTTGTTTCTATGTTGTATTTTCTCCATTATGTAACTCTTCCACCAGTTATTAATAGCAAACCCTTTATAAAAAAAAAGTTTTGCATTCCCGATTTATTCATTTATAAATCAAGAAAAAGATAGCATTCATCAAAATAAAGATGTGAGGGTTAGACAAAGTCAAGAAATGTGAAAAGATAGAAATTAGATAGGTGTCTGACGTCACTAAAGAGACTTAAAATTATACCACTATGGCAGACAGTAACCATTCTATGTTCATTTTCCTTCTGCAAAACCAATGGTCATGCAAGTAGTAGATGAATGCGTTTTCAAGTCTGATTTTGTTCAAAGTCTATGTAAAATCGCTTTGAACTCACACCTAATCCTCCGATGGTACCAAATTTTAGAGTTCAATATTTCATCACTATTTGTAGATGTCATGCAAAAATTTCAAATAGCTGGAACCTTAGTATGAGCATGTCATTTTCTTCCGAGGAGATTCTACGTAATTCACTAGTTGAGCTAAACATGAATGAATGGAATTCCAATTCAAATTGATCTATGCTAATCGCTCTTAGGAACGGAGGAGTCATGGAATCTGAAATGTGAGAGATGTTTCAAGAAAAGCTTCTGTTTCAATCCGTATTTTCTCTTGGAAAAATGAATATTCTTATTTCGAGTTCTTACAATTTTATTTCGAGCAACATTCCCTTTCCATTTTTTATTACACATATAAATTGCATATCCTGATGTATCTTGATAGGTTATGTTTTCTTGCCAGTAGGAGTATATCCGTTGATTCAAATGAAATAGCAAAGATGAGATGAAACAAGATGAACAGAATGGGTTTGCAATTAGTTGGTGCAATACATTTCACCTAAATTTTTATTGTGAGTTTTGAAGCAAAATAAAAAATGCAACCAATTATAAAGTTGGACCTTCGAAGTTTCTCTTCCCTCTTCTATAACTATGTTCTTTTTTCTATGTTAACCAATGAACCAATTTGTTTTTAGGGATTTTAATTTTAAAAACCCCTTAAAATTGGCAGATCCAATTTATAATCTTCAACTAAATTATTAATGAAAAGATCTCTTTAAGTAAGAAATTTTAATTAAAGAAAAACACCCCCTCAGATAATGACCGGTCCATCTTAAAACTCTCAACTAAATTAATAATGAAAAAAAATCCTCAAATAAGAAATTTTACTGAAAAACTATTTCATCTATAATTCCTTATATATATGTCGTTTAACAATATTGTGCGTTGTTGCTCGCTAAACATGTTTGTTTTTCTTTACATTTAAAAGAATGCGATGATTTTTTAAGACAACATAATTTTAACATGACATGTGCCCTGTAGGGACCAATTTTCTTTTTAAGTTTATACTATTATTACATATGAAATTTGACGGTTCTGTCAGATTGACAAACTCGATGTAGTTGAACAATATATTAAATTTTAAAACTGAATGCGCGTGCCCTGATAGTTTTGAAAAAAATTGCTGAACAATACTAAAAAAATAAAATAAAATAATACTAAAAAAAATACGTAAA
Source organism: Cardamine chenopodiifolia (assembly GCA_963922655.1). Lineage (NCBI taxonomy): Eukaryota > Viridiplantae > Streptophyta > Magnoliopsida > Brassicales > Brassicaceae > Cardamine > Cardamine chenopodiifolia. Next base: position 19,731,652 of record OZ000481.1, read on the forward strand.
GTTTAACATCTCTAAAAATATAATGTTAGAAAATAAAAGTAAATAATACAAAAGAGAAATCAGTTAGTCTCGCTCTAAAGTCCCAGACTATAACTAAAGTAGTTGATCACTCGACCACCCAATTCCTTAAACTAACATACACGAATATCAGAATTTATGTGTACAATTTTATCATCAGTGCTAATAGGTGCAAAGAGACAATCATTCAAGCTTGAGGAAATTTTGGTAGTATCAGTTTTGTGGAAGTTTTTCCAGAATATAGATCGTGTTTAGTTCCATCTTATGATGTTAAGTTCATAGTTGAGAGTTTTTTTTCCAGGGACAACATCCATTTATATAACTTTTTACATGATAGCTCTGTCGGAGGTGGTAGAACTAAAAAAAGCAACTTATGGAATTATTAAAAAAAAAAGTTATTCTTCCTAATTCACCTAATTGGAAAGTACATTTCTGTCCAAAATGAAATTATATAACAACAATAAAAATAAGAGGATACATGAGGTGCTCATACTAAATGGTTATCTCCTACTCAACCATACTCAATCGATCATACTCGCCTATAGATATTAGAGCATCAACCAATTGTGCAGCCCCAAAAATCATAACAAACTTTCAAGGCATCATGTTATGAAAACTAACCCTTAGACCACATCTTATACTCATTTTGAATCTCCATTTAATGTAAAGACCTATGGTGCATGGGCGGAAGAGCCAATAGGGTATAAACAGTAGCCATTTTGACAACAGGAGCAAATCTCTTTTCATAGTCGATGCCGTAATTTTTCTTCATAATCTTGCTTATAGTCTTAAGCAAGATTTAGAAAAAAAATTGTATCACAAAGATGAATGTTTTGTATTTTTAATGCAAAATTATGTAATATTTATTACTTTGCCCTTATTAAATGCAGTGAAAGTAAAAAATAGTTAACATTTAATTTAAGAATAAGGGTATTTTAGCTTATGCAAAAGAAATATTAATATGTGTGCATAACCTTAAAAATATATTTTTATGGAACAGAGAGAGTATGATTTTATGTTTGGTAAGTAATGATATAACATATATATAAACACACATATATGTATATGTTTTTAACATCTAAATGTTTTCTAATATTTTAAAAACATTTGTATCTCCGCTTCTACTTACCGGCTTCTGATAGCATGCAGTTTAGTTAGCAATTTAATTTTCAAAACATATATCAATATCTTTAAACTACATTTAGACGAGATGTATCAATTAAGAACAGGTATCATTCCTTAATTTTTTTTATAAACTATGCAAATTCTAGACCTTTAGCACTTAATCTCCTCAAGTTTTCAAAATAATGTTTTAGATATTCTGATTTTAAAAAATAACCCTCGAAAATTAAATTTGGAACACAATATAACCAATCCTTTGTACTAGTTTTAGGCCACCAACTCTTTGATGAATTATTTTTTATTCATTTAATTTGGACCATTTTTAGATTTATGTGTGTCCTCCTTGGGCAAGAAGTATGCTAATCTTCTTTGTGGATATGATTGGTGGCTTTTGGTCTAATATTTAGCTGATAATGCTTTTTACATGATTGGATAAATGGTAGAGTAATTCGGAGTAACTTTTAATTACTCTATTTTTTTTACGTTATAAGTGCTTTCCAGTCACACGCATATATCATTCCAATTTCTGTTTTGTTTTTTGGCTCAATTTCTATTTTCCATTAACCAAAACAATTGCACATATGGTTTGTTTTTCTCCACAAATTGAGTGACCCAATAAATTTGTTAATTTATTATTTTCGAGACACTTATCTCTTTTTTCTTCATTTACGAAACTATCATCTTTATTGTTAATTGTGTAGTGTGTTTTCTATGTTTGTGTTGCCAAAATTCCATCTAAAATGGACATTAACTGCAAAAGAAACGGGACGTTTAATTAACTAAACAATGAAATTATAGTCAACCTTTCGTATCATAAAAACACAACATTTAAGAAATTATAGAAATTCTATTTCTTTTATTTCTTGCTCTAAATAAAAATATTTATTTTACTTAAGAAAGTATATAGATCATGTTTATTTTTTAGAAAGCATATTTCTCTTTTTAGGGCTTATGGCGTTGCTTCTGGCTGCTCTATATATATATATATATACTCCTTAATTTTCTGAAATATGTGTTATGTATACATATAATACTTACTTACATGAGATGAGATGATATTGTTAGTAATTATAAGTAGGAAAACTAGTAATTATAAGTTGTACTAAAAGAATATTTTCATACATAATTCAATCTAAATATAGTACTAGTACTCGTATCAAGTGAAAGAAAAAAACCAATTCAAGTGAAGATTTTAAATAAAATATCACGTATAAGATTTTTGTTCTCAGTTTCTTAGGTTAAAGATAAAAGAATGATATTAGACACGTATACATGCGCTGCCAAAAAGTATCCAATGCTCGAAATCAGATTCTGTAAGCAATTAGATATTTTTCAAATAGTGTGTAATTTGTTCCGTACAAATCATGTGGGTCCATAGCAATTTTAACGGTTTCATGGATGTTGAGAGTTGAGACGTTATCATTCCTCATCGATGACACCCCAAATAATTTTTTCTTTTGTTTTGCCCCAATTAAATTTAAGTAAGAGTAAGTTTTGATGACAAAAAAAATTCGAAATTATAATAAACACAACAAAAAACTCACCAAACATGATTGTGTAAGGAAGGATGTTTGAATTTGAGAGACAACAAATAAAGGATGATTAAATTTGAAAAGTGCAATTTAGTTTTGTCATTTTTACGCATGTTGCAAAAATGTCATATATATATATATATATATGTTAGATATTGCAGAAATTCATAGCCAAAATCCATATATCTTTTAGAGTTGTGCCCAAGATTTAAAATAATTTGTGTCTTTCTAAATATTTACATTTTTAAATTTCATGAATTCTGTCACCAGCTCAAATCCCACGTTGGTAAAAGAATTATTAATAACGTTAAAGCAAAAAACATTGAAATTATATTTTTTTCTTAAAAAATTTGTTTTAAATTTTCAAAGTATTAGAAAACTTTTAGTTTCTGGTATTATAAGTTTAATTAGTTTTAAATAGTGAAATATGTCGAAAATTTAAAATTTATTTATACTAACATATATATTAAAAACAATTACACACACTCCATCTCTCACTCCCCTCCCTTCCCATTTAGAGTTGGGAATTAGGTTTTGGTCTGCGCAGAGGGAGGTTCAGACATTCGTTTTTGAGCTCACATTTTGGCGGGTTTTGCAAGGCGGTTTGATTTTTGGCGGGTTTAGAGTTTTTTTGCGGGGTTTTTAGGTTTAAGCGGGTTTATACCAGATTTATGCATGTTTATACCGGTTTTATGCAAGTTTATACCGTTTTTTTTGTTTATACCGGTTTTTTTGCGGGTAAACCGCAGGGTCTACGGGTTATTATGGAGCGAATACGGATTTGGTTTTGAAAACCAGAAACGGGGCAGAGTGGGTTTGGGTTGAGAAAATTCACCCTAAAACCCGCAGATTTTTTGCAGGGCATGAGAGGGAGGGGTCGGCCCGCGAACCCAGCTCTACTCCCATTCAGTGAATAGAAATTTAGTTCTTTTGTTGAAACTAGCAAATTTAAAAAGAAAAGAGAAACAGTATTTGAAATATTTTTAAAATAACGCTATAGGAAGAAGACATATATTCTTTATAAAAAAGACATATATTTCTCTTCGTACTTGTTTACTACGAATGTATTATAACTATTATATAAATAGGTGTATCTTTGAATTTAAAAACGATTTATTAATATTTATATGAAAAATCTCATGACGTTCTTAAAAGATGGAGTAATCTAAAGATTAATTTTTTCAGAGAAATCTATCAAGTCCAAACAAATTTAAACTCTTATATAGTACATTGGTTTGAACTTTTCTTCAGGACCAAAAGCCCAATACGATCAGTTAGCTCATATTTGAGAAACAATTTGTTTGTAGATATGCTTTTAACTTAAGAAAATCACTTGCCTTAGTCTGGCAATAGCATTGTTCTTTTGAGCTTTTGGATGGTGCACATGTATATGTTTTTAGATCTCGATTTTATAACACTTTTGTATAAATCAAATGGTATGGTTATACATAATAAACGAATAATAACACCACCCTTTCATATATTTTCTGTAAAAGCAGTTTTTTATATAAATTATAAACACAAACGAAAATTTTTTCCTTTTGCATAATAAGAGTTTACAAAAATTTCAAAAGATATAAACACAATTGTTTAACAGAAAATCTATTACATCATTGGGACTCCATTTTATTCATGTTATATATATGCACTTACGCATATACTTCACACTATACAATTTTGTTTTTTTCATTGACCGTTTCTTTTCTTTATTTTTTGTCAACAATTTCATTGACCGTTTCTTATTCAAACACTAATCCAACTATTACCAAACAAGAGACTCAAAAACAACAGTCTCAATTATCTTACTCGAAGCCAATTCTTCAAAAGGTATAAACACAATAATTTAACAGAAAATGTACAATCAAGCCCAACATTTATGAGAATAATAACACATCATTAGGACTCCATTTTATTCATGTTATACATACACTTACACACATACTTCACACTATACAACTTTTTTGTTCATTGTCCTTTTCTTATTCAAACACTAATCCAACTAAATTACCAAACAAGAGACTCAAAAACAACAGTCTCAATTAACTTACCTGATGCCAATTTCATCATAGCTTCTGAAGTCTGGCTCTCTTCAACCACAATCTTCTTCAACCAAAGTGACGACTTCATCACAAAAGCCTCAACTTCCTCAGCCTGAATCAATCGACAACTTACAATATCTAAATGCTTCAACTTCACACAACTTTTGTTCCACAGCAACCAACACAGAACCTGTCAAATTCTTACAACCTCTCAAATTCAACTGAACCAAACCATTGCAAGAAGCTAACATAGAAATAAGTTCTTTATCAAATAACCATTCATTAAAAGGCAACTCAAGTTTCCTCAATCTTCCCAAATGCTGACCTAATGTCGCCAACAAACCGGGTTCTCGTTCAACCGCGTCACACTTACGCAAAGAGAGCTCTTCAAGACTTGAACTAAAGGTTAAAGCTAATGCCTTTAGACTTAAACCAGTCACAAAAATACAACTTGTAAGCCTAAGAGACGATAAAAATTTGAAATTTGAAGCGAGAGTAACGAGATGTTCATCCACTAAATCCATCGGTAGGCGTAAATCGAGTCTTTTCAAAGTATCATTGCATCTAGCATTGTTCATAAAATGAACCAACCCATCTTTATTTCTACCATCATGAATCAACAGAGACTTTAAAGATTCACATATATCTGACACTTTGGGCAGAACCACATCAACTATACTCCTACATGTTCTTAACTCAATCTCTTCAAGATTCTTCAAACACAAACCAAAAAACTCAATTTCTCCAATGGTTCCACAAGATTTCAAATTCAATTTCTTAAGCTTTCTACAACTTCTTGATATCTCCAAGTAACTCCAGTATCATCAGATTGAATACCAGCTACAGAAACCGCTTCCAAACCCAATTCAACAACTTCCGGGTTAGGATTTGACCCGGATTCGAAAGTTGAAGTCTTTATTGACCAAACATCGATTGATAATTCTTTAAGAGATCGAAACATAGCAATCCAAGTGAAATCTGAATTTTGAGGTCTATACAGGTTGATAGAGAGAGAAGTAAGAAGAGGTAAAGAAGTAGAGAGACAAAGTAAAGAAGATAAAGAAATTGGTTTGATTAAAAAACTGAGTTTTCTGAGATTGAAGCAACAAGAAGAGATGATTGAGATAAGCTCATCGTTGAAAATTGATTCAGCCTTAATAGGTTCATCACCCGAAAGCAATGGGATTGAGATATTGGTTTTAATGGCGAAGATGAGAGAAAGGGATGAGAGACAAGGATAGTTATGGAAGATAGAGGGTAAAAGGGTAATTACAGACATGGAAGGATACTAATGTGATTCCCATTTCACAATCTTCATTTTCAGTTTCTGCTTCTATTTTTATACCTTTTTGTTTTTCTGTTATTATTTTATGGCATAATAGGTTAGGACATATCTGCTATACTAAAATAGATCTTATGAAAAGTGTACTTAGTTTACACATAAAAAGTAAAAATGATTCTATTCATTGTCATATCTGCCAGTTAGCAAAACAGAAAAAAAAGACTCTAGTTTCTTTTTTTTTAATTATGTCTACTAATGTTTTTGATTTAGTGCATACTGATACTTAGGGACTATTTTCTGTTTCCACACTAGAAGGATACAAATACTCTTTAACGATTGTAGATGATCATACAAGATCTATATGGTTATATCTAATTAGAAGTAAAGATGAAGCTTTAACTGCGTTTCCTATGTTTTTACGAATGATTGAAACACACTTTGGAAAGCTTGTTTAAATCTGTCAGATCAGACAATGCTCTTGAGTTGAAGTTTGCTCAATTATTCAAGGAAAGAGACATCATTTCCTATCACTCATGTCCTGAGACTCCCGAGCAGAATTCGGTGGTAGAACAGAAACACCAACACATATTAAACGTTGCTAGAGATTTGATGTATCAATCGTCTAAGCCACTACAATACTTGGGTGGTTGTGTACTATACGTTGTCTTCCTTATAAACATGTTATCTCCTCTATTATCCAACAAATCTCCTTTTGAAATGTTATATGCTAAGATACATGATTACTCTCAGATTCGAGTCTTTGGATGCCTTTGTTATCAATCTACTTCAACAAATAATAGGCATAAATTCCAACCTCGATCTAGAGCATGTGTATTCATAGGGTATTAAGCAGACTATAAGGGATATAAGTTGTTGGATATTGAGTCTAATAAGGTTTTCATATCTCGTTATGTGGTGTTTTTTGAAATTTTGTTCTTTTTTGATGGCTCTAATACACCACCAAATAGAAAAGAGATAGAATGGCCGTTGAATGACATAGAACCGAGGAATTGGTATCGTGATACTGGCTGATGCACCACCTGGTTCAGATACTCTTGTTCTGGAGCCTGTGTTTCCTGATGTTGTTTCATCTTCATCATCCCATGTTACTGATGTTGCGGCTTCTAAGAAGCAAAGTAAGCAACCTGCATACTTACAAGATTGTTTTTGCAACTCTGTTTTCGATATTGATTATCCGATGTCTACATATATCAATTACAGTAGACTTTTCGAGGCTCATACAACTTATGCTTCTGCCATTATCAAATATCATGAACTTAAAAACTATGCTCAAGCTATGAAGTTTGGTAATTAGGATGATCCTATAGATGATGAGCTTGAAGCTTTAGAAACCACATGCACATGGACTGTTTGTTCTCTTCCAGCTAACAAAGTTCCTATAGGTTACAAATGGATTTTAAGGTTAAGCTGAATGTAGATGGAAGCTTTGAGAGATTTAAAGCTCAGTTAGTAGCTAAGGGCCATACCCAACAAGAAGGTGTTGATTTTAAAGATATGTTTTCTCATATTGCTAAGCTTACGACAGTGAGGACTCTTATTTGTGTTTCTTCTACCAAGAATTGGAGCCTTCACCAGCTGGATGTGTCCAATACATTTCTTAATGGAGATCTAGACAAAGAAATCTATATGGAATTGCCTCCATGTTATGCTGCAAAAAAGGAGAAACCTCTTCCAGAGAATGCATTGTTGCATCTTCAAAAATCCTTATACGGACAATGATACTTAAAGTTAAGTACTACTCTTGCTGGCCTTGGCTTTACGAAATCACATGCTGATCATGCTTTGTTTCTTCGAAATGCTGGTAATGCTTTCATCGCTTTATTGGTTTATGTAGACGATATTGTCATTTCTATCAATAATGAAGATGTTGTAGCTCAGTTGAAAACATATTTGATGTAGAATTTCAAGCTTAGAGATATTGGTCCCTTGAAATATTTTATTGGCTTGGAAATTGCTCGTTTAGCAAAAGGATTTCGATTTGTCAACGCAAGTATGCTTTAGAACTTCTTGATGATGTTGGTCTCTTAGGCCGCAAGCCAGTAAATGCTCCTTTGGATCCTAGTATGAAGCTGAATCAACGAAACAAGGATGCGCCTGTAATTGATGATTCTGAAATGTACAGAAGATTGCTTTGGAAGTTGATGTATTTAACAATTACTCACCATGATATTGCTTATGCAGTAAACAAACTTTGTCAGTTATCATCATCTCCTAAGTCCTCTCATTTAAACGCAGCTCATCATGTGGTACATTACATTAAAGGTACAATTGGATTGAGATGATTTTATCCTGCAGATTCAGATCTTTTATTAAAGGAATTTATAGATGCAGATTGGAATTCGTGTGTTGATACTAGAAGGTCAACTTCCGTATATGGTATGTTTCTTGGTTCCTCTTTAATATCATGAAAATCTAAGAAACAAAACACCGTATCACGATCATCTACATGATCCAAATTTCGGGCGATGGCTTTAGCCTCTTGTGAGAATTCTTGGCTTGTGAAGGTTCTCACATAGTTACATGTCTCTCAGCCTTACCCAGTTCCTTTATACTGTGATTCTATGGTTGCAATCCACATTGCCAATAATTCTGTTTTCCACAAACGGACTAAAAATGTGGAGAATGATTGCTATACCACTCGCAAACGCATTGATAGCGGTTTGTTAAACACAATGCATGTCAAGACTCACCATCAACTGGCTGATGTGTTCACAAAAGCTTTGTATCCTACACCATTTCAGGAATTTATTGACAAAAATCTTATTTCGATCTTTAACTCATCTTAAGGGAAAATTTTAAATAATGTAGAGTATACCGATAATGCTAACCGAGTTAATTGTGATTTACTGTGTAAACCATGAATCAAACATTCTACATAAGATCACTATCTTGTAACAGTAACTCTAATGATCAATAACAAACTTTACTCTTCTTTTTCAATCAGATTCAACAAACTATTAGTTAATATCAAATAGGTAATCTAATGTTTCAACGAAAGTAAAAGTTAACTATAAAATCCAATATCCAATCGATTTAGTATGATGTGAGAGAATAATTCATTTCTTGTTCTCATTTATAAACTAATATATTTGGAGATCATTTCATATCTTTTCTTTTTCTTCAACCAAAAAAATAAAATAAAATACAAATCTCTTGCAAAAGATGACGAAAAAGTTTAAAAAGAAGCTGAAACTTCATCTTAAAAAAAGGGGAAAAGGGGAAAAGGGGAAGAAGAAAGTTCCAGATGGATATAAAATGCCACACTCATGGTATTTATTTAAAATCTAAAAAAACTTCATCAGAATGTTTTTTGTGCTATGACGACAAGAAAGACTACAAGTATACATTATGCGACTTTTATGTCCACGAGGAATGCTACAACTCCAACATTCCTTCTAGTCATAAACACCCTCTTAAGCGCATCATCGACAGCTCACCTAAGTACTCAGATGTATGTTCTCTATGCGAACACGAAAAGAATAATGCATTAATATGTCAATGTTCACCATGTTCTTTTCGTATATGTATCATTTGTGCGAGAGAACCTCTTATCTTCTACCAAACTAAGGCCCATAAGCATGAACTTGGAAAAAATTATTTAAAAATTAAAAAATTAAAAAATATTTGAAAAGTTTAAAACAACTAAAATTAAAAGAAACATAAGAAGAAAACATGATGTACTTGCTATTTGTAAACTTTTAAAACCAAGCTATCGACGTTGATGAAGAGAAAATCTCGCCTATGTAAATAGATTTAAATTGGAAAAATAAAAGAGATATTAAATAAAAAAATATAAAAATTATATGTAAATAAAATAGAATTTAAAAAGAAAAGAAAAAAGGAAAGTAAACTCAACAGATAACAAAATAAAATCCTCTAAAATAGAAGATAAGACAAAAAAACAAAATCTTGCATGATAAAAATATAGCGAACGCATAAAGTATCATATACATACTTCCTATAATAAATTTTAGGAAAGAGATTTTATAAAGAAATATGAAAAAATAAAAGTATGACACAATATCTCTGCTCAAAATCATGTTTCTAATTGCAAAATGATCTTAATATATATATATATATATATATATATTCTTACAAAAATGATTTATTATTTTAAAACTTACACATTAAAAACATATAATAAATTAACAAAAAATTAAAAAAAACCTAAGAATATACCAAATAGTAATATAATTGACTATTTATAATCAATTCATTTTCTAGATTTACATTACTATAGTTTTCCAAATTATGTAATTTTTATTGAAATATTAGACTTAATTATACTTTAAAATTTAGGGATTAAAGTCACTACAATTTGTTTTCAAATACTAAATATATAATTATCATTTTCTATATTGAAAAGGAATATTTTGATAAATATTATAGATCGCAAATGATTTTTATAAAAAATATAATAAAATATTTATGTGTAGCGTTGGTTTAAAACCTAGTTATACAATAAAGATCTTTATGTTGTTTACAATATATTTCTATTAAAAAAATTGTGTATTCAACCAAAACATTTTAGGGTAAGATAATCTAGTTAGCCACTCGTTTGAGATTTTCATTTGACAATGCCAAGAAATGAGTACGTATAAGTCAAAGTTAGAGAAGGTTTGTCTACCGGTGGTGTTCGTCGTGGCGCATGATTCAAAATCCTCCATGGAGTAGTGTAAAAATTGCTTGAAAATGGGTGAAAATGATCGATCACTTAATCATGAATCCACCAGCGAGTGATCAAGGTCTGAAAGAGAGCGTTGTAATAACTTGTGTTCTTGAAGTTCCCATTTTTTTATTTGTTCAGAGTAATTTCCTTTTTTTTTACCCTTAAATTGCTAAAAACCTAAAAACACAGTCCAACGGCTAAGATTCACTCATTATAAAATCAAAAGCGATATCAACCATCCTTATTTCTAACACAAGAAACGGAGCTAAGATAAAGTGCAACGCGGAGTTCAATAAGTATCGACCTTTCTATTCTCTAAGGGTTTTAGAAGGCTCGCTTACTGCACAACCCGGCTTTTAGGCGGCTGCCGCTTCTTCTTGATCTTCTGCTTCTTCTTCTTCTTCTTCTTCTTCTTCTTCTTCTCCGTTCTTTAAGGTTTTAGGGTTTCGATTTTCCCCGGCATGGACCCTTATGGAACAGAAACAGTTATCGACGATGAAATCCACGATCCTAAACAATCCGAAGATGTTGAGGACGATGACGACAAATCTCACCCTCACTCTGGTGGCGTCGATAGTGCTGGGTACGTTTCCTCTATTTCTTCCGAAAAGATTATAGATTCAGGAATTAGGGTTTGGGTATTTCCTCAATTTTAAGTTAATTGCAATAAAATCTTCTAGGGTTTTCAAAAGTACTCATCTTTTTTGCTTAATTCTGTAAAAGTTATGGCTTCTTAGGATCTGTGCTATAGAAATTTGAGATAGAAAGTATATAAAGATTCAAACTTTACGGATTGGAAAAGCTTAGTTAAGTTTCTTTGTTTCCCCTAGCGAAATCTGGAGTGGAGAAGAATTCATTTAGTCCTCTTCTCTAGTTTATCTATACTTAGTGATTAGTGTACTTATACAATGTTTTGTGGAATTTGTAGAAAGATATTTGTTGGAGGTTTAGCCAGGGAGACAACTTCAGGTTAGCACATTGTAAGAGGTTAGCGATCTCGTTATTATGTAATGTTCAATACTTTATAACTCGATGATTTGTTTATGCAGCTGAATTCGTCAAGCATTTTGGGAAATATGGAGAGATCACCGATTCTGTGATTATGAAGGATAGAAAAACTGGACAGCCCCGAGGATTTGGGTTTGTGACTTATGCTGATTCCTCGGTGGTCGATAAAGTTATCCAGGACAATCACATCATAAATGGGAAGCAGGTTAGATTGAGCTGTGCCTTATATTCTTAAGTGTGTTAGTTATGTTGTGTCTTACAGTGTGATAACATTCACTTTCTTTGGGATCTTTAGGTTGAAATTAAGCGAACGATACCAAGAGGGTCCATGAGCTCTAATGATTTCAAAACCAAGAAGATATTTGTTGGTGGAATTCCTTCTTCTGTGGATGATGGTTGAACACTCTTCCATTTTATCACATATCCTTATCATATGATCTGTATATCACAATCATGTTTGTTTATGAAGTTTCTCATCTGGTGATTGGTCTTTATGTAGATGAGTTCAAGGAATTCTTTATGCAGTTTGGAGAGCTGAAGGAACACCAGATTATGCGTGATCACTCAACTGGAAGATCACGCGGTTTTGGGTTTGTTACATATGAAAGTGAAGATATGGTTGATCATCTCTTGGCAAAAGGGAACAGAATTGAGCTCTCAGGGACTCAGGTAATGGCACACTCTTACGAATATTGTTGAGATTCTAAAGCTTTTATAACTATAATTGGAACACTCACATCTCCCTTGTTGCTTTGTTGTATTGTCTGGGGAAAATTTTCTCCTACAGGTAGAGATAAAGAAGGCAGAGCCGAAAAAACCAAACTCAGTTACAACCCCGTCAAAGCGGTTCAGTGACTCTCGCTCTAACTTTGGTGGAGGTTATGGAGATGCTTATGGCGGACACGGTGGTGGATATGGTGGTCCAGGTGGTCCTTACAAGTCAGGTGGTGGTGGATTTGGAGGCGGCCGTTCTGGTGATTATGGAGGTTATGGAGGAGAATTTGGCGGGTATGGCAGTGGTGGATACGGTGGCAGTGTTGGACCTTATAGAGGAGAAGTGCCGGCACTTGGATATTCTAGTCGTTATGGAGGAGGAGGCGGTGGTTACAACAGAGGCGGTTATGGTATGGGAAGTGGTGGGTATGGTGGTGGACCAGGTGATATGTATGGTGGGCCATACGGTGAACCTGGAGGTGGTTATGGTGGACCAAATGGCAGTTATGGAGGTGGATATGGTAGTGCCCGTGTTGGTGGGTATGCTGGTGGAACGGGTGGTGCTGGTGGCGGAGGCTATAGAGGCGGTGGTGGCTATGACATGGGTGGTCTTGGAGGTGGAGGCGGAAGTGGAGGATACAGTGGTGGTGGCGGAAGTGGCGGAGGCTCGTTTTATGGAGGGGGAGGAGGAAGTAGAGGCGGATATGGAGGTGGAAGCGGACGGTACCATCCGTATGGAAGGTAGAAAGATCCTCCATAAAGCTTCAGTCTTCTTCTTGTTTCTTTGCCATGCTTAGCTCATGTATGGTTATCAAGATTGATAGCTAGTTATTGTATTCTGAGAGGAGGCTTTAGGGCTTTGAATTTCCTTGGGTAATTTAATACATTTTTTAGATAATTATCTCGGCATAACAATGCCAGATTCTTTTTTTGCTCAGAACGCTTTGTTGTGACAAGTAGATTTAGCTCGTATCATCTCTTCTTGAGTTTTGACTCAAATCTTATTTCTACTAGACTTGTTTCCTGGTATCCTGCATAGTTAGTTTCTGGAGAAGCCTCTGTATGTATCCGAGGGTTTGGAAGTCTTGTTCTTCTTCCTCAAGTGAGAGCCACAAATAGACCTAAAAGTATCTAGTGGTCAATCATCTGTCTCAATTTCTTTGATTTCTTGTATTTATCGTATTCAATTTCACAATTCAGGAAAAAAATTTCAACCAAGTTTTGTAAGTTTCTCGGGAAAATTTCACAAAGCCTATCTCTGTTTCCTATCAAAATCCCAGGAAAATCTATTAGCAGCATCATCTTTTGTGGTTCTGGGTTTCTGAGAATGGCAACACTTGCATCAAATCTCGTCTGTATTGGAAAGTAACGATTTTTGGATCAATTCAATCGCAAATCCCTTTTTTTGCGTCTCTTTGTGAATTTTATTCCTCCTTTCTGATTTTGCAGGTAGAGAGGTTGAAGATAAATTGCAGAAAGAAACAGAAAGGAAGAGATCAAAGCAATTATCCTTATAAAGTTATTGAAATCACTCCTCCTCCTAAATCTCTTGGCGTTCGTTGTCTTCCTTATGTGAGTCTCAAAATCGTCTTCTTCTTCCCTTTCGCTTAAATTTTCTCGGGAAAATTCCAGAAGAAATTTAGAAATCCTTTACAGATTCGAACTGAGAATTTGTCAAATTGATTTGGTTTCCCGTCAATGTTGATTATTCGAAGAAAAAAATAAGCCTTTTAGAGTCTCAATTCTTCATCTTCTTCCTCAACTAGAATTTTGATGATACTGTAAAACCATTTCAGTTACAGATTCGAAGTGAGAATTTTGTCAAAGTGATTTGGGTTCTCATAATTCTTCTATATGATTTTGATTTGCAGAATCATGAGTGCGGAGAGAATGTGATGATAGAAGGACACACATATACAATCTCCGCCTTGACTCATCGGTATCAGCTCCGGAAAGGCAAGTATGAGCCAAGTGAGAGGCGGCTTGATGTTCTCTCCGCCGCTAGATATGTCTTAAACGTTTACTTGGATAATTTGCTTCAAAATTCTTCAACTTTTAGCCAAATAGATTGAGATACTGCCATTGTATCCGTGAATTCTTGTGAATTTTATAATCAAGAATTTTACCTTCTTTTTGTCTTATTGTACACTTCCTTTAATCGTTTCAAATATATCACCCGAATTCTTTGGCACATGTGCAATTAATTACCCCTCTTACTCATCCGGATATTCGAGGTTTAATTCGTCGGATCCTCAGTTTTATTATTCGAATTTGAAATAGATGGATATTAAAGTCCTAATCTCCGGATCCAAATTAAATTAAAATTTAGTGTAAAAACATATATCTGATAAAAAAAAATATTAGACGGTAAAAACAGATATCCGATAAATATCTAATATCTTATTTTTATTGGACTGGATCTGGATATCCGCAAATATTCATTCTAAAGTTTTTAGTATTCATATCCAGATTTGCCCATCTTGAATATCCGTTTTTTAGATCCAAAACCGTACCTACAATTCGTTGATCTACAATGCTAGCCTTCTTATAGTTCTGTAGTTATTCATTTCAATTATTCTGTTTATCCAGTTATTCATTTGGCACACTATTAATCATCTTTAACTGATTACAGCTTCGGTAGAATAATTCTAAAACGTTAAAAGTAGTTTTTTATGGTAAATAACAGAGTCGTTTCTTAACGTAAAAAATTGGAATTTTTTTTGACAAGAATAGTGGACTAGGAAAATATGAAATACTATTGACGACTTCCTTAAACTACCGGTTAAGCAATTAATGTATACAGCTAAGAAAATAAGCCAAATGCGTAAATTCTTGTTCTTATGCTTTATTTATTTGTATAAATCGCGAAAGGGTACTAGAAAGTATAAACAAACATTTGAGTCGTGTTCAGCAAATTAGCTTTGGAAAAAACATGAATTTAATACGTGTAATTGCTCCTCTAGTTTATAATTTAGTTGACCAAAGTGGCTTGATCTTACTAAAGCTACTGCCTGTCCCTGAAAACAACAAGACTAGCGAATACATTTGTATATACAGCTCTACACGAGCTCCGACTGTGAGATTATATTACGCACTGCCTTGTCACATCACAAAGAGTGGGACCCACATTCGTGTGGACGCCTTCGACGTGTTTGTAGAATGTTATGAACATAATATTATCGCACTCTTCTTACGTTTTTTTATTACTTCTCTTTCTTCAAATCTCTCTGCGAAACCTTAGTACTCGTCAATGGCCGAAGTTGAGAATCTTAACTCTGTTCC
The DNA here is from genome assembly GCA_963922655.1 of Cardamine chenopodiifolia. Lineage (NCBI taxonomy): Eukaryota > Viridiplantae > Streptophyta > Magnoliopsida > Brassicales > Brassicaceae > Cardamine > Cardamine chenopodiifolia. The sequence continues at coordinate 19,747,339 of OZ000481.1, forward strand.
GGCGTCGGAAGACACAGAGTATGGATTTAAACGGCCGGAGATGTACAGCACTAACATTGCTAATTCAATCACTTCGTATGGTCGCCATGTTTTTGTTCTTTACAAAACCCCTGAAGCTTGGCTCTCACATATCGAAGAAGAAGGTTTACCTCAGCTTTTCGCTACGTTGCTTAAAGATCGCAAATCTGATCTCCTTGTTCAGGTAATACAAACTTTAGATTCACTTATCATATCTTATGCTGATTCTGCTTAGACATAAGACATTACGTTGACTTTTTTGTTGTTGTTAGACGAAGCTGAATGTATGTGAAAGTGGTGGATCCGATGGTGATGTGTTGATTTTTCCAGATATGATCAGATACAAGTGAGTCCATCTATGTTTTGATTCTCTTAGCTTATGATTTTTTTTTTGTAAATTAGTTGACTAGAACATTGTTGACTCGTATGTAGATGTATAGAGAGTTGACTTTGTACGATCCAAATTTGAATTTTATAACTTATGTAAACTCTTTCTTGTGTTGTTATTGTGATTATTATAGAGGGCTTAAGGATACATACGTGGAAAGTTTCTTTGAAGATGTTCTTGTGAATGGGAAGCCATGGAGATTTGGGACACAAGAAGAGTTATCTGGAACATTTGTATTTGTGTGTACTCATGCTAGTCGAGACAAGAGATGTGGCGTTTGTGGACCAGTGATCTTAGAGAGGTTCAAGCAGGAGATTGGCTCTCGTGGACTTTCAAACCAAATCACTTTGAAACGATGTTCACACGTTGGACAGCATAAGTATGCTGGTAACTTGATCATTTATAGTCCTGATTCAGCTGGAAAGATTACTGGAAATTGGTAAGTAAATGGTTGGATCAAAAAGAAAGAAACTACTGAAAATGTTATTTAGTTTATCGCATTGCCAAATAATTGAGATGTTTAAATGCAGGTATGGCTATGTAACTCCAGATGATGTTCCTGAGTTGCTTGACCAGCATATTGCAAAAGGAGAAATCATACAAAGGATTTGGAGGTATAGGTTTCGAACACTCATGTCTCTAGCTAATACATGAATGTTTCATAGTTCGATTATCATTGGAAAACATAACTTATTAAAGACTGATCCCCGATCTGGGAAATGTATGCGCCCTAGGCCTCTTTTTAACTTACATTGGTACTTAACTAAGTTGCTTATGTTTCAGGGGTCAAATGAGCTTATCTGGAGGTGAAGCTGAGAAAGGGCATGAACACAAAGTGATACCAAACGGTAACCGCGTTGTGGAAGAGGAGAGTAAGGGATTCACAGGAGGATGTTGTCAAGGATCAAACGGTGTTTCATGTTGCCAAGAAGAAAACTCAACGCCAAACCCAATCAAGAAAGAAGGAAAGTGCACCAAATGGTTCCAGCCTCTAGACAAAGAAGAGTTCTATATTGGAGCTGCTGCGGTTGGAGCTGTTGCAACTATAGCAATGGCATACACCTTTTTCAAAAGGTCAAGATAAGAGATCTAACCTTACTTACCAATTTGATTCATACAAGAGTGTTTTTGGAGATTGCCACGAGACGATAGAAAAGGAAAACATCCATCGGTTCGACCACATTACAGAACAAAGGAATTGTGTTTTTGTCTGTGGTTTAAAGGAACAATATAAACTTTTTGTTCTCTTTTTTTTTTGGTACCAAACTACCAATATTGTTGGAACAAACTATTATTTGTGATGGTCTTGAGCGTTTCTTTTTTTTGCGTTGCTACTTTCACCCATTATGTGTTTTTGTTGTAATGATTTTATCTTTTGTGATTGGTCTAAGCTCTCGCTTTGGTGCATAAAAGAAACTTTGATTTGGTTTATTATTTTAGTTGGGTTTTGTTCAAGCCAGGTGAACAGATTTGAGTTGTGTTGACAAAGGATCGTATGCAAAACTGGTGCCATGCCAATACATATAGGTTACGGTTGCCTCTACACATTCGCACCGCCGATGTTTTCAAAGTCAATTTCTCTCACCACTCAAAGGTATAACAACTCTTATTTTGTTGTTTTTTTTAATACCAGGAAGTAACAACTCGACATAAAAAATTGATGGGAATCTTTTAACCCGGGGCAGGGCCGGTCTAAGTGAAATTAATTTCTTTTTTGACATAATATCAAATTTTCAACTTAAAAAAAAACAGAGGTTCTACTTTAAAGTAAAGACATAAAAAAACTAAAAACATCAATACCAAACAAAAGTTAAACCAAGAGATAGAGCCATAAAGTAAAAAATACATAGATTTCAATAACAAACTAAACAAACTTAAAGCTAAATTCTACTTAACAAATATGATCCTTCTTGTATTGGGCAGACTTATGTCACAAGTTTTTACTTTGTTTTGTAGGTAAGAAAATGTTTTACTTAGTTTAGTAATAAAGAGTTTTTACTAAACTCTATTTTACTTTATTTTACTTCGTTTAGTAATTAAAAAGAAAAATCATAACAAAAAGGAGAAAAAGTTAAATTTCTATAACCCAAAAAAATGTTGGGTTTAAACGTTGGCTTATGTGGCTTATGCGACGAACCGGCTCTGCCCCGGGGACCTGATCATCAAATCCAATATTCTACGCAAAGTAATAAAGTGTGTCCTTTCTATTTATCATGCAAAATCATAAATAATAATAATATAAAATCACATTAAAATTTCGTAAAATAGTTTGTAAGAAAAGGAAACACTAAAATTCTATTATTGGAATATAGTTTTCTTTGCGTTTAGGGTAAACGAAGTTTTAACTAAAATTTCACTAATGAAAATTAGTATTTTTAATAACATAGTTAACTACATTTTGTTAAATAGAAGCCCACAAACATTGTTTGGAAAAGCCCAAAGAGTATGGTTCTTAGTTCCATTTTTTCTATAAAAAGGCCCAAAATACTTTTACCTAAAAAATGTCCTCTAAATTTGGATGTCCTAATCCATATTTTCACTAGCTTGTGATATGCGCCGCGGACCTGATGTAACACACGTTTTGAAAAGAGTTAGAGATTTGATGTTTCTCAGGTATTGTATTACAGAATTTCTCTCGAAATTAGCTTGATTATTTATATTCTTATTTTTATGATTTGAATATTTAAATAAACTTTTTGAGTTATTTGAATTTGTCGATTGTTCTTTTTCTGACGAATCAATAATAAAATAATTTTGAAAATATTTGCTGAGTAATCCAACAATATACTCAATGAGAGATGAAGAATTCATGACACCGATGAAAAATTTCTCTTTTAGGTCAGTTTTACCAATGCTTTGTATAAGCTAAATGTTGTATTACCCATCCTTTGTACATCTTAATAAGTTTTGAAAGTTATGGTTGCAATCAATTTTTTTGATCAATTTGTTATTACATTCAGGTTACAAAGTCCGAAAGTTATGATATAACTATAATCACAGATAAATGAAACGAGATCTATAAAAAGATAAGAGTCACAACTTTATGTTTTTTTTTTTTGCATTTTATCATAAGTATATCTATATCATATAATTACATTCTATTTTTTTATGTTTCCACTAACTAAGTTAAAATTTCTATATTGCAGGTTCGAGTCATAAGAAACATATTGTTACTATAACGAATGCTAACAGAACCATCAATTCATGAAACGTAAATTAAAAGAGGTTAGATTATTCAATATTTCTGAATTTCCAAATTTTGAAATTTGGTTATAAACTCTTTTACATAATTAACAAGATTTGATAAAAACATGATTGTATGGCAAAACTATAATACATACTTTGCAAACAAATATAAACTCTATAAACGTTTAAACAGAAGCATTCTAAAAAAACTAGAGTAGCATAATGAGTTTTACATTTTTGTGAAACATGCTGAGTTCCCTTGTATCCAACATCATAACAATTCTTTACCTACCAAAATCAACTCAAATTCAATGTAATTTAAATATTAGGCAAACATGTATTAAGAAGAGATCCTCTCAAATTTTTAAATGGTAAATTACTTTACCATCGAACTTTTGCAGATTTCTTCAACAATAACTAGTTTTCCAAGTTCTAAAAACACATATTTGAAGACTACATTCATTGTTTTTCTTTGAATCTTTCTTTCGTTATCTACAGTAAGTAATTTCAATCTCTTTTCTGAGGTCATCCTAGATATCACTACATTATGAGAACCTTAGAAATTAACACTTTATCACCAATTATGTCCCATGTAATAACTATAGCTTCTAAAACATGATTAGCCATATGTGTAATCTGTAATTTTTTGTTGTTGCATAAGCCACTTTTACGATATATGTTTCTAAGCGACATAACAGATGCACCAATCTTTAGATGTAGACTATGGTTTGGCGAACAAGAAAGCTTAATAGTGTTTAGAAAATCTGGTGTGAATATATGATTATTCCTTGAATTTAAATCATCAAATCTAAATCAATAGAATCTATATTATCAGCACTTCGGTATATTATTTTTTCACAATGAGGCAAAAACACAAAAAGAGAGTTTTCATGTAAGATAAGTTAACAATATATTGTTCAAAATTATATTATCTTAAAAGAAATAATTATATAGAAATGTTTACTTAGCATTCAGTTTGTCAAGCATGTGGTTGTTTATCGTGTTGACATTTTCATTTCTTGGACATAAAATTGCTCTCTTTTGAAAGAACTCTAGGTCATTATTATATTATCACAAATCTGGATCTCTATAAACTTCTTTGGTAATAGCTTCGATATTATCATTTTTCTCTATAATTAGAAACTCTTTAGGAATATTGGTTAGAGCCTCACCATCATTGCAATTTTTCCATCACTAACATCTAATATCCACTTAAAGAATTCTTTGATATCGTTTACTTCATCAATACTCAAAATTTTTTAAAGAAGCCACATGTTTTTTGTTCACTTAGGACTTTGCAATGTTCCCAAAGATAATGAATTTATTGACACAAAACAATTTATTTCCTATCAACACCACTAATTACATAAAGTACTTACCTGAAATCACCTCCAAAACACATTAACTTTTTCACCAAAAGGCTTCTTCTCCATCTTTTCAATAATATCATATAAAATTTTATCCAAAGTCTCAACACAATACATGTTCATCAATGGTGCATCATCCCATATTTAGGATATGCTTCTTTTACTAAATTTTCCCAATCTGAATTATGTTTCATTGAACATGTTGTAAACCCGTCAGAGTTTATAGGGATCCCAAACCTGACATTCGAATACCTACCACCACCTTCTAATAACAAAAAAAATAAAATTTCGCAAGATGTCTTGCAAGTATCTTGCTCTAATATGGTAGTGAATGCAATTCATTTGGAGATTTTTGACATCATATATATTTATTGTTCAAGATCTAATTTTATTCCCTTCACGTCCGCTTCAATATACCACATCTCACTTATGTACAAGTATAATTATTGCATTTGGACAGTTAGAAACTATTTTAAATATATAGTTTGGTATGTTAGATGTATATGAATCTTAGGAGAAAATAAGGTATTTGGCTTGAGTTTATGGTGAGGTAATTTTCTGATATAAGACAAACTAGATCTCTATCGGTGAATGTAAATGTGACAAATACGAAATAATTTGAAATTTTGAAAGAATTTTTACTTTTGCGGAGTGATGAAATGAATGAGTTTGAGATTGTATTCTAGGTAAATTTATTTCAATATTTTTTTTGGTTTTATTCGTGATTAATTCTAGTTGAATAAATTTCATCATTTTTCTTACTCATATTTCATATATATATATATATATATTTGTCTTTTAGAACAACAATTCTCACAGACAAGAAGGTAAATGTTTAATTAATGGAAGAGCACAAAAAAATGGTGGGATGATGAAAACCATTTCCAGAAATAACCGTTTGAAAACGATTTTTCATAATTCCAACATTTTTATGTGCTCTCCCATTAATAAAACATTCACTTTTCTCTAGGAGCATTATTGTTCTAAAAGAAAAATATATATGACATATACAAGTAAGAAAAATGATGAAATTTTATCCAATTAAAGTTAAACCACAAATGAAACCAAACTAAAATCAAGAAATAAATGTATGATGAATATAATCTCAAATTCTTTTATTTCTTCATCCCACAAAAGTAAAATTTCTTTCAGAATTGAAAATCCTTTGGTATTTATCACGTCTACTAGACATCACCGATAAAGAACCAGTTTGTCTCATATCATAAAACTGGCTCATAATAAGCAAGTCAAATACATTTTTATTCTAAGATTCATATACATTAAACGTGTGCAAAATGTAATAGTTGTAGTTGAATATGAGGGAGATGTGATATATTGAAACTGATGTGAGGGGAATTAAGGGTATTAAGGGTGATATTGAAACTGATCTATTATACTGAATTTTAGGGGTATTAAGGATGAAATTGTATCTTTCATATTTCATAATAAATATATATGATGTTGAGAATCTCCAAACGAGTTGCATTCAAGTACCATATTATCAATCATAGTAGGGAAAGGTATTTGTAAGACCTCAAAATTCCGTCACAATGGGACATTATATAATTGCAAGGTAATATGAACAAAATTTTATTGATATATTACAAAATACGGAATTAAGATTGAAGAATTAGACATGTAGAGTTAAGTAGATTTCTTCCTTAATTTTGAAATTGTCTCGTAGTGGAACCGTTTTTGTTTTGTGATTTGAATCCAAAGATACAACTGCAACGTTCTTCTATCTCACACCACTCACGATCCGAAGTTAAGTGAACCGTAGACCAAGGAGAAGAAAAAGAGGAGAGAAAGGTTGCTTGAGAAAACTCTCAACAGAATTCTCAATGTTTTCAGGATGAATGAATCTAAAACCATGATTGTTTAAGAGTTTTAAGTGTTATTTAAATTATACATTTTGGTTTTTAGATTCTAGCTTTTGATTTTGCAAAAAATAAAAATAAAATAAATGGAAAATTTGAAAACAAAAATCTCGTTGAAACTTACTCAAAAACTCAAAAAAATGTTTTTTGGTTTTTGTTTAGAAATTTGCAAAAACTCCTAGAATCTAGATTCCTTATTTTTTTAGGAAATCCACTTTTCACATAATTTTGATTGGATAATTAAGTGATTTTTGGAAAATCAAAAACCAACTATCACAACTTCATTTTAACATAAAACTAAATTTTCTTATTGTATTCATTTTGACTTCCAACATTTTTAGTTATTTATGAATGAACTCGAAGAAGATAGCCTACTTCCATTCTCCTAGAACCAGTCCATTTCATACTCACCAATTGACTTACCATAAAGAATATCATGTCAATCCCCCTTTATTTCATAAGTTTTAAACTCATTCCTGTTATGATTGAATAACTTTATCTCATGACATAGTTTTAGTAAAGAGATATGTTACGTTGGTAGCCGATTTAATATAATCTATTGAAATTACAATATTTGAAATTAATTGTCTAATAGTTTTATGTTTATTTTCATATATATAAGTCTTACCGTTATAAAGAGTATTCAATGCCCAAGCTATAGCCAATTAACTATTACAGTGTATCATATTGTTGCACTACCTTTTCTCGCATTGAGATATCTTCCAAAATAATTTTAAAGCCGCTCAACTACTTTGTTTAAAGCTTTTTTTTTAATCATTTGAGTTGACAAGTTACTCGTAGCCCAATACATACTACATAGGGTAACGAGATTTTTTGGAACCAAATTCCGATAGAAAAAGCCGCAAAAATGGACCGCAAACTACATAACTAAAACACTTCTCCTAACTACCTTGTCTAAACCTATGAACTCAAAATTTATTTGGTCAATTTCAGAAAATCATTTCGGCTAGTGTAACTAGTTCGTATATTATTTGGTCAATTTCAAAAGCCTAATGGACCTTAAGTTCAAGACCCAAAAGATAACAAACTATCTTCTACCTCTGAAAGTAACCTAAACGCTGAGAATGTTGAAGACGACGACGACGGCCACGGCGAGAGCCATGAAAGAAGAAGTTACAAGCAGAAACAGGAAGAGAAAGAGACAACGAAACCCTAAGCCCTCTAAAGAAGAGCCTAAAGAGACAACACCAAAGAATCAAAACAACAAAAAGAGTCAAAGAGAAACCAAAATCCATCAACATGAAGGACTTTCAGCTTCATCGAAACGACCTAAATCTTCCAATTTTCTAGATTTGGTACTCTCTTCTCTCTCAATTGATTACATTTCATTGAATTTTAATGGAGATTTTGATCAATTTATACGAAAAATTGCAGCTTCGAGAGAGATTATCCGGTGGGCAATTTCGAATGCTCAATGAGAAACTCTACACTTGCTCGTAAGTTTCAATTTTTCATTCTTTCTGTTGATTTTTTCTTCAATTTCACAAGGCTTAATTCAGTAATCTTCGTTATCTCTCAGTGGACAAGAAGCATTAGATTACTTTAAAGAAGATCCAGAAATGTTTGATATGGTAACTCACATTAGCTCAAGAACAAGAATTTTCAGTAAAACTCTGATGAAAAATCATACAATCTCTAAAGTAAATTGATTTTGTATTGGTTTAGTATCATACATGGTATCAACAACAAATGTCAAATTGGCCTGAGCTTCCTGTTAATTCCATCATAAATTGGCTGTTATCTCGGAGCTCTTCTTTAGTTTTTGCTGATTTTGGCTGTGGTGATGCAAGGATTGCACAAAGTGTAAAGAACAAAGTTTTCTCCTTTGATCTTGTTTCAAAGAACCCTTCTGTTATTGCCTGCGATATGTCAGATGTATGTCGAATCTTTACTTCGATGTTTCTACTTACATGATGCTTGTTTTTTTCCCTCAGACTTAACTTGTTTTTTTGGTTTTCTTGGTGTAGACCCCACTTGAGTCTTCGTCCGTTGATGTTACTGTTTTCTGTCTTTCATTAATGGGAACAAACTATTCTAGTTACATCAAAGAAGCACATCGAGTTCTTCGTCCAAGGTTTGCTTTGTTTTGTTTACTTGCAAGACTCTTTTCTTCATCGGTTTTTGTCATGATTGTGAATAACATTCCTTCGGGTGTTTTCAACAGTGGTTGGCTTCTTATAGCAGAAGTAAAAAGCAGGTTTGATCCAAACAATAGAGGAGCAGACCCAAAAGACTTTGTGAAAGCTGTTTGTGATCTTGGATTTACTTCGGTTTTAAAGGTAGAATCATTTGTCTCTAAACTCTTCTTTTTGTCATTTTCACTATAAGTAAAAAAAAAAAATGTTTGGTTCTTTGCGCAGGACTTCTCGAGTAAGATGTTCATCTTATTGCATTTTAAGAAAAAGGTTAGTGAAAGATACTTCCTTTAGGCTTGGTTAGGCTCAGAGCTCGAAGCTATACTTAAACAATAACTCCTTTTAATTGTGTGATTATATAGGAGCAGTTGAATTCAAATCAGAAGAAGATAGAGTGGCCTGAGTTGAAAGCATGTTTGTACAAACGTCGATGATGAGTTTAATATGATGGAAGATTACACACAACACTCTTTATGTTCTTCAATGTTGTATCATTTAGGCATATAGATTGTCTGAAAAATCTCAGATATTAATTTGCACCCTTTTGTTAATGAAATTTTGTTGGAGGATATCAATTACATTGGTCTTTGAAATGTTTAGGTACAGTTTTTCATACTTTTATGATCTTTGTTATGTCACTTCCTACTTAATTTCTTACACAATGGACACAATACACATACATTGAAGTCTAGATCAAACTGGTGAAATGTTATATGAAACTGAAACCTATAAGTATTTTTTCTGATTACAATTATATGATCTGACTTATAAAGTACCTTAAGGACTGATCTTGTAAATGAAAGGGTCCACTTTTCTCACCCCACCGACGAATTATTATTTGTTTTCTTTTTTTTTTCTGGCCCACGATCTTAAATTCATTTTTGTCTTTTTGTCAATAATAAGAGTTTGTAGTTCGTTAAAGATTAATAAAAGAGTTTGTTTTTTTCTCTCTGATTTTTCACTGTACCTATCTTAACATTCTAGGAAACCTCCTACAAAATTCTTGTTTAATTATTTTTTCACAAAAGTTTGACTTTTCTGGTTTAAGTTTGGTTTAAGTCCGGTTCTTGATTCGATTTTGTTCGGTTTAGTATATTTATGCTTGTGCCGACCAAGAAAAGGCAGAACAAAACAGCGAAAGAGAAAGGATAAAGAGATGAGATTTTCTTGTCACTTTACTTACACGGATATAGCAAACATTGTTTTGATCATTCAAAGCTTTTTGTCCTATACTAATTCAAATCTAAAAATCCGACAAAACAAAAGTTTATAAATTCATTAAATCTTTACCACTAAAGTACGACCATTAATCATCAAATTTTGACCATTTCTCCATCTGGGTTTTATTATCTTCAGTTCTCTGTGTCAACTCAATTTTAGAAAGAAAAAAAAGGATCCTTTTTGTACGTCTTTGTTAATCACAAATTGAGATTGTTGTTTCTTCTGAGTTTTATTTTTTGTTTTATTTATATTTATGGAAGTCTTTTGATTTGACTTTATAACACCAAAAAAAGTATCTTTGTTTTTTTCTTGGTAGTACAAAGAATGATTGATCATCAAAAGGGTTTGGATTTGACAGGTTTCTAATTAGTTTTTTTTTTGTTAGAGAAAGTAAAAAATCTCAAGTTTTGGAAATGGGATCTGTAACTGGTTTTTACCCGAATGAAGTGTTTGAATTGGATCCTAAATGGGTCGTTGAACCTCAACATCTCTTTGTTGGTCCCAAGATTGGTGAAGGAGCTCATGCCAAAGTTTATGAAGGAAAGTAAGTTTATTTATTAATTTCCTTCAACTTTATCAGATTACTTTCATAACAATTATAATTTTGACTTCATTTTTACTCAATTTAATGATGAGCAAATTCGGCTCTTAATTCATTATTGTCTCCCTTTTTTCTCTGGGTTTGATCTGATTGGACTGGTTCTTCAACTTGTGTCTGAATAAATAACTTGAGACTTTGCATATGTGAAATAAATTGAAACTTCTTGCCTAAAAATATTTAGTCTTTTGCATATATGTTTTAGTTTAATGGTATTTACATGAGTTAAATATCAAAAAGTTAGTTTTTGTATCAACAATTTCAAAGAAATGCTTCCACTAATTTGAATTAGTTTCTGAGAATTTTTGTTTTGGTGATTATGGAAATTCAATCATAGAGATAGTTATTGTTGATGAGGAGTATTTGGATTGATCGAAATGTGGTTTCTTGTTCAGGTATAAAAACAAAACAGTTGCTATTAAGATTGTTAAAAGAGGAGAATCTCCAGAAGAGATTACAAAAAGAGAAAGCAGATTTGCAAGAGAGGTCTCTATGTTGTCTAGAGTTCAACACAAAAATTTGGTTAAGGTTCTGCTTCAATTCTTTTATCGAATCTCTGGTTTTTTGTTGGGGATCATAGTGCTAAAGAATTTGGTGTATGATTCATTTTTTTCTTGTAGTTCATTGGAGCTTGCAAAGAACCAATCATGGTTATAGTCACCGAGCTTTTATTGGGTAGTACATTGCGCAAATACCTTGTTAGCTTGCGTCCAGGGTGTTTGGACATACGTGTAGCTGTTGGTTTTGCCCTTGACATTGCTCGGGCTATGGAATGCTTACACTCTCATGGAGTCATTCATCGTGATCTCAAACCAGGTAACATCTAAACCGAAGTCACACCGTAAATGTGATAATGAGAGTTTATATCTTTCTTGCAATTTCAGAGAATTTGATCTTAACTGCGGATTACAAGACTGTGAAACTAGCGGATTTTGGTTTAGCCAGAGAAGAATCACTAACCGAGATGATGACTGCAGAAACTGGTACATATCGTTGGATGGCTCCAGAGGTACAATATACAATGAAATCATTTTCTGTGTATTTGTCTTTTGCTCCCAAATTGTTTTGCTTAATCTCAAATGCGGGTTCACACAGCTTTACAGTACTGTCACGCTGAGGCACGGTGAGAAAAAACACTATAACCATAAGGTAGATGCGTACAGCTTCGCTATTGTCTTGTGGGAGCTAATTCACAACAAGTTACCTTTTGAAGGCATGTCAAATCTCCAAGCTGCTTATGCCGCTGCATTCAAGGTTTGGTTCTTGATTTTTTCAACCATCTGATTCTCGATTTTCAACTGTTTGCTTCTCAAGTTCCAACCGTTTGATTCTTGATTTATTTTTACTTGTTTGAATCTTGGTTTCCAACTGTTTAGTTCCTCTTTGCAACCGTTTGATTCTTGATTTCAACCATTTAGGTTCTTCATTCCAACAGTTGGAATCTTGATTTTCAAACCGAACTTGTTTTAACTGATTGTTTTCTATTTGATTTTTCCGGTTAGAACGTAAGGCCGAGCGCGGACGACTTACCGGAAGATTTAGCAATGATAGTAACATCTTGCTGGAAAGAAGATCCAAACGATAGACCAAACTTTACAGAGATTATTCAAATGCTTCTACGTTACCTCTCCACAATCTCAGCACCTGAGCTTGTTCCTCCGTCCATTAAGCGAGTTTTCTCATCGGAAAACACTGTGTTGTCACCGGAGTCGCCAGGAACTTGCTCATTGATGGCTGCTAGAGACGAAGATCAGATTCCTACGGATGCAAACTTGCCGGAGAAAGAAGTTAGAGGAAGCTTCTTCTTCTGTTGCTAATTAAAATTGGTTATAAGAGAAAAATGAGAGAAAGTGGCTTGAAAATGTAATGAATCGTTATGTATCAATTTGTTCGGTGAATGATAATAGCTTAGAAGTTATTGTTATGAGTTTATTGAAATTGCGTAAATTCGTTTCTTTTGTTTGATGAGTATACTTATCACTATACTACAACAATTTTAGCGGGAATACTTATCACTATACTACAACAATTTTATTGTTTGCATAAACATTTAATTATATCAAACTCTACAAATTTGCTTAAATCCTCGTTATCTTGTCTTCATGTTTGTTTCCAAATGAGAGATTTCATTTATTTTATTTTATTTTTGTCCTTAAACCTCATATATTAAATTTACGGTTTAGTGACTATTTTCTAAGAAAAGTCAATTAAGAATCGATGTATTTACATAAGAGAAAACAAAACTTCGTATTCTTGCACATTTCGCAAGATGATAAGTACATACATTTTCATTATGCAGAATAGATTTAATCTTAAAAGATGTGAATAAATCACCGAATAACACAAAATCTCTAAGCTCCAAGGCAAATTATGGCTAATCCTCCGAATCTGAAATCATAGCAATAAGATCTAAGCAATCTGTCACAAAGAGGACATCCGTTAGTGAGATAACAACCAAGCTCAGCATAGTCCAAACAAGAGCTTCCAGTTCTGTATGAAGAGGGGGAAAACAGCGTTGCGACCCTTTGTATCTTATCTCCAATGGTAACTAGCCATCCTTGTCCGCTTCCCCTATCCAAATTATGCCACGATCCATCTGTGTAACAAAGTAAGGTGTCTTGGGAAGACTCTCGTCTGCTATACCACTAAAAACTCTTCGGGCATGACTTCTTTCGTGTTTGCTCGTCTCCATGCTTCCTATTCATGTATAGCGATATCAAGAGTATCTTGAGGGTTTTCACTAATATTCTCAAAGATTTTCCAGTTCCTCGCTTTCTAGATATACCACATAACCCATGGAAAAATCCTCAAAACCTCCTCGTCTGCTTCATAGTCCTTCCCTCGCCAATATAGATAATCCATATTACAGAACAATGATTGTGAAAGGAAGATATTTGGAGCTGAGGGAATATTCGATAGTGCACACACTTGTCTTGTAGGTGGGCATTCAAAAGCAAATGATTAATGGTCTCTTCCTCCACTCCACACCGTGGACATTCCTTATTTCTACCAATATGGCGATAAAATAAGCATTGACATGAAGCCAAAAAACTTGTGATGCATTACCACACGAAATGTTTAAGTTTTTGCGTATTTTTAATTTCTATGCTTGTGCCTTGAGTGTCGTGACACTCGATCATTGAAGAGGGTGGTCGCATACAGGACGAAATAGAGCTCTCTCGGTCCAGTATCCAAATTTAGCGGAATAGTTGCCAGATTTTGTGCATCATTTGATGCATTCCGACTTGGTTTGATTCCTAATATCAGAGTAATTTCTTCTGGGGGAAAATTTTTTCGGAGACGATCCATTTTTCATCTCTGGGTCTCGAAGTCAATCAAGGTATTAACAAATACTAATGGATCTTCGTCCTTGTTAAGGCCCTTTGGAGTGCGGGCTGGCTCGTCAGGTATCCAAGGTTCTGTTTAAATGCTCGTTCCAAACCCTGATCCAATCGTCTTTATGAGTCTCAACCTCAAAAGAGGTTTAGCTGCCATCATACTTTTCCACTCATAGGATGGACGATTAGATACTTGTATATCTAAGAGGCTACAATACCTTAAATATCTCCCTTTCAGTACTCGAGAAAGTAAAAAATCGGGAAATCAGAGTAATCTCAATAACTGTTTGGCTAATAGGGCGATATTGAAATGTTCTAAAGTCTAAAAACCCAATCCCCCATTTGCTATTGATGTACACAATTGATCCCATACTACCCAATAGATACATATGCTACTGCATTCTGGCTCCACCAGAAGTTAGCAATCACACTAATTAGTTTTGAGCATATAACTTTGGTAACAGATAACACGACATTACATATGGTATGCTTGCGACTTCATCAACACCTTTTTCCTCCTTTGGAAATAAATTTAGAGGTCCATGAATTGACCTGAATTTGGAGATGATCTCGCACAAATGCAAATATTTGGGCTTTTGATCCATGAATCTTCTCCGATAGACCAGATAGGTCCCCATTACTCCTTCCTAGTTTATTCCCACGATGCTCTTTATCTCCTGTCTTGCATCGGTAGAGACCTCTGCTCCAAACATAATAGAGGATTTTGAAAAGTTAATCTCTTGACCCAATACCTCACTATAAGAGCAGATAATTTCGATCACCTCATTACTTTATTGTACATCCACTTTGCAGAAGAACAAGCTATCGTCTGCAAAGAGAAGATGGGAAACTCGTGGACTTGCACACGAAATGCGCATCCCATGAATCTTACCCTCATTTTCTGCTTTTCGTAGTTGTGCGATGAGAGCTTCCGTACACATAATGGACAAGTATGGAGAGATAGAGTCTCCTTAACGAATCTCTCGTGAAGTTCTAATATGGTCTTTGGGAGAACCGCTGATAAGTACCTGATATGAAACAGAAGTGATACACTGCATGATCCACTCCACCCATCGGAACGCGAAACTCTTCTTATCCATCATGGCTCTAAGGAATGACCATTCAACTATGTCGTATGCTTTGCTCATGTTTGTTTTCAGTGCCATAAACTTCTTCCGATTTGCCGGGTTAGATCTAAAAACATGAAAATTCTCATGAACTATAAGAATGTTGTATGTAATAAATATGCATGCCACGGATGCAGATTGTGTTTTAGATATTAACTTTGGAAGAAACTTCTTAAGCTGTAGATTTATAATCTTTGAAATCACTTTATACCTTATATTACATACACTAACAGGTCTGAAATCCGCCATTTCATGTGGTCTGTTTCCTTTAGAGATTGAAACAAATATAAGTCTCATTGATCTTCCCATCAAATAATCTTGTCTTAAAACAGGATTTCACTATATTGATAAGATCTAAACTAATGATCGTCCATAAGCTCTGGAAGAACAAAGCAGATATTTTATCGAAACCCGAAGTTTTTCCTAAATTTAACGAGAAGAAGAAATGTTTAATCTTTTTTCTCTGTGATTTCTCGAATTAATGCGGTTTTCAAAAAATTAATCTTGAAGGTATCGAAGTTATAATCATTCAATATCCTCACGTAATCAAACACACAAAGTTTTCAACTTTCATGAACAATTTTATAACCATCAAAAAGCTTAGAAGTACCAGAACAAAAGCAAATTACATTTTTAAAGTATACAATTAACAAAACCAAACTCTACAAAACAAACAACTAAAACTCAACATTATACATATTCTAAAGTGTTCAAAGACCAAATTGTTAGATCTAATCATAGCTAAGCGACGCCATTAAATACTTTGGTGATCCCCAAACAAGAGGATTAATCAAAGAACATTCTCTAACATAGTTCATGTAAAATTACTAAATTCATTCATTATGGTCATGTATGTTAAGGTAAAATTATCTTTAACAAAACAAAATGTTAAAGTAAAATTATCTTTAATAAAAAAATATTTAAGGTAAAATTATCCATCTTAAGTGTAGTACAACCAATCCCGACTCATATTTTATTTAGGCTTCATGCTGAACTAGAAAATAGGCCCATAAAAAATTTGTAACGTTCGGATATCATTTGAGTTTATCTTCTTGTTTATATCAAACTCTATCCATTTTGTAATAGGATGATTATAACAAAATGAATGACACAAAATTAAACCAAAAAAACTAGTTAAACGTGTCAATAACCTTTATGGCTTTTCTCCAATAAATGAGAAGAGTAATTTCCTCTTCGTCCCAACGACGTCGTAAGTAATTTCTTCTTCGTCCCAACGACGTCGTATAGCTCTTAACCTACGAATTACAATTCCATTTTCACCCCGAGAAAAAAAAACTTGAAATCTTTTAAGGAAAGATCTTAGAATGACGAAAAAAAAAGAAGGAAAGATCTTAGAACTGAAAAATCTAACTTTTTTTGTTGGATTGAAACTTTCGATATTCGAACAATCCAATTAAGATTTATCGGGTCTGTCTTTTCTTTCTTTCTTTCTTTCTTTTTTTCTTTTTTTTTTCTCGGCTCATTTCAACGATTTTGGTAACTATCTGAGAACAAATGTCGTCACCGGACATTGTCGGAATTCTGGAAAATACAAAGGAGCTTGATCGGTTAAGGAAAGAACAAGAAGAAGTGTTGATTGAGATCAATAAGATGCATAAGAAGCTTCAAGCTTGTAAGTGGTTCCATTAACTTTTTCTCGAACCATTCTGGTGTTTTCTTTTTTTTTTGGAACAAATTTGTGATGATGATGATCTGAGATAAAGTTCGATTTTTTAGGGGAAATGTTTATGTTTGATTAGTTATTATCACTGAAAGCTTTGATTTTTGGATAATGTAAATTAGAGAAATTAATCTGAATTAGTGATTATACAATGCCATTGAAGCTACAATTAAATACTAATTTAGATGCTTTTAAATACGAAATCAAAAATCACGTAACTTTTTTGTAATGTAGAGATAATTGTTTAAGCTCTGCTTCAGTGGAGATTTAATCTGTAGCAATTTAGCATATTTTTTGTTGGGTTTTGAAATGGGAATATAAGGCACAGTGAACAATGTGTTATTGCGCAAGATTAAGCTCTTGTTGAAGAGAATGTTATATATGATCTAATTGGTTATTATCTGATTTGATTTGTGACTATGTTTTGATGCAGCTCCTGAGATAGTTGAGAAGCATGGTGATACTTCATTGTCAAAGCTTAAAATTTTGTACATTCAAGCAAAAGTGCTATCTGAAAATGAAGTAACGTAAGCCATTTCTTTATACTCGTTACAATGGTGAATGAAAAAGTTAAAGACTTTGAATGGGTTATGGACTAATGTAATCACTAAATGACTAAATGTGTATCTAACAATAAGACCCTTCAGAGACTTTTGATTTGTGATCACTGATCTATGATTTTGTGTTTAACACGCAGCGTGTCGAACATTTTGCTTAGTCAGTTGGATTCACTGCTTCCTTATGGACCAACAGGGCAGCAAAGAAGAAAATTAGGTACACACAAAATACTTTAATTGAATTGTAATGTTATTCTCTTGCAATACTTATGTGATACTTGTAATGATATCACAAAGTGGCAGAAGGCAATGATCAGAAGAGGAAGAGGATGAAATTTGATTCAGATGTAACAAGACTTTCTCCTTCTATGAGAAATCAAATTGAGGCATATGCAAGTCTAAAGGGTGAACAGGTAAACACTAGTATGTACCTGTTTTCTTTATTTTGATCGGTTCGATTGATTCTCACAATGTCTGATTTATGCAGGTTGCTGCGAGAGTTACAGCAGAGAGTGCTGATAAGGATGAATGGTTTGTGGTTAAAGTTATTCACTTTGATAGAGAAACAAAAGAGTAAGCTTGAACCTTTCTTCTGCATAGATTAGTTGTCGATGACCTGATGATGTTATGCCTAATTTTTATATATCACACAAATGGATGATTATGTTGCATATCTGAAGCTCAATAGATTATGGCCTTTTAGTTCTGAGAAAGTTCGATCCGCTCTGGTAATTTAGTAGCTGAAAGCAATTTGTTGCTAACACACAAAAGAAATTTTTCATGTTAGCTGCAAAAGGCTTCATTTATGAGTCTAAAATTGTTTCAAACTTTAAATCACAGAGTTGAAGTACTTGATGAAGAACCAGGAGATGATGAAGAAGCAAGCGGACAGAGGTAAAAGCTTGTATGAATACATGGAACTATGAATTGGCATTCGAAAGTTTCATGAGAGTATTCTCTTTTGATCATCTACAGGACCTATAAGTTACCAATGTC
Source organism: Cardamine chenopodiifolia (assembly GCA_963922655.1). Taxonomy (NCBI): domain Eukaryota; kingdom Viridiplantae; phylum Streptophyta; class Magnoliopsida; order Brassicales; family Brassicaceae; genus Cardamine; species Cardamine chenopodiifolia. The sequence goes on from OZ000481.1 coordinate 19,765,849, forward strand.
TTGCATTTTACCGTTTCCAAAACGAATCGATCCTTTGAGCACCCAAGAGTTTCCACCAGGTAAACACGTCTTAGCTGTATATCCCGGGACAACAGCACTCTACAAAGCCACTGTAGTAAGCACCCCACGAAAGGTTAGTTTTTTGTCACAACCATATACACATCTCTTTAAAACCGTCTTGCTGTGGAGAAAAGCTCTAACCTCGAGATATTGAACACGGATTTCAACTCCTCCAACATCAGAGGAAGTCTGACGAGTAAGTTCCTCAACCTTTATCTATTTACATTACCCTGAATTTGTAGTCCAAACACTTTGAAAAGCCCTTGAACCGGGCTCTTTTCATCGATATATCATATAACAAGATTGTTCATCTGATTAGGTACTTGCTTGAATTCGACGATGATGAGGAAGATGGAGCATTACCTCAAAGAACAGTACCTTTCCACAAAGTGGTAGCTTTACCAGAAGGTCATCGCCAGTGAGTTAAAAACAACATGGTATCTATGATTAGGTCAGTCTCTTGTAAATAAACCGAAAAGTGAGAGATTCCCGAGAAATTCACCAGACTAATCAGAAAAACTTGCGGTCTCAGGTATAATCATCCATGGATTTTCAGAAGGTAGATTGAGATAAGTTGATGTTTATGTGTGCAATGTAAGTTAAAGTTGTTACCTTTGTGTCTAAGGAGTTGATACTGAGAGAACAAATGAGAAGCCTTTTCAATTTTTAGCGCTTTGATTTTGTTTCTACTTTATTCTGTTGAAGTGAACTGAATTATAAAAATTTATATTAACCGAACCAAACCAATCCAAAATGGTCCAACCGAGCCAACGCAATCTAAATGGACCAATTGAATGAACCAGTTAACATGAACGAATAACTTCTCAATTCTCAGTAAGGGTGGTAATTAGGGTTGAAAACATGTGGGTTACACTAAACATGCACCATTATAGAGTGGATTAGCGTTCATGTTATAACCCATCATGATCTATAGTTTTTGCGGGATAAAACTCATGGATTGCAGATTTAGCGTAATCTGCGAGTTAAATTTTTTTTTTACATTAAAAGTTTAATATATATCTGTGGATTCATGGTCCATTAATTCTTTACAATATTTTTTTCCAAATTTCCAAAATTTAAAAGTAAAACCCTACATATTATAATAACCCTAATGTTCAAGCATTGCTTAGTGCATGTAATTGGCTACAAGTGGATTTGAAGAGAATGGTAAATAACCTAATACTGTTTTTTATGACTAATCAATACTTTTTATGTTCCTAATAGATTGATGTTTAGTATTTTTCATACATATTAAGAAGGTGTTTTTAGCTGATTCTTTTTTTTTCTTTTGTTCGACTATACCATATATGTGGTGATAAATTCACTTTATTTTTCCTCACATTTTTTCCTTTTTCCACTTTTCTCTTGCCCACTTTTTCTCATTTTCCCAAAAATATACATATTAATTAGTTTTAAAATATCAAATATATTAAATAACAAAATCAATAATTTAGAAATAAAAAGAAAACTCAAAATATCAATCTATTAAGAATATAGTGGATATAATTTAACCTCTAATGTGATTGATTATATTATAATTCTCTGGGTTTTTAATATACAGATGATGACTTCAAATTATTTGTAAAGAAGCTGATGAGATTTCACATCGTTGGAAGCACTGAGGACAAAAAGGTAGTAAGTAAGCTTCTTCATATTGGTGTTATTTTAGAAGATTTGAAGAAGAAATTTTGTTTTCCTTCTTCTTAATAAGTTAGAGACGTTGATAATATTGCGATCAATTTCAGATTTGAATTTTTTTTAAATTATAACTTTGTTGATTTAGTTATGCAATTTTTTATTTTTGATACTATTTTCTTTTTTTGGTTTAAGATGGATGTGAAATACATTTATTTCATTATCGCTGAGTTTATATTATAAAGATTTAATATTTTTGTTATTACTTAATGTTGAATTTTGTGGATAGACCCGCTTAACCCTCGGTTATAGGGTGGGATGAATTATGGATATTATATTAGAACCGTGAGTTAAACCGTTTTTACACCCCTAATTCTCAAGCAGTTTGAGAAATCAACTTATGCAGATAAAAAGCGTTTGGCGTTTGGAGTTTTATACGAACCAGAGATTAGGGATGGTCGGATGGACATATAATAGAACCAAACCGAAACTCATTAACCCGAATTTCACATAAATCTCTACGGTAGAATTTTGTTTCAACCAATAATAAACCGATCTTGAATAAATCGAAATTCAGTAAAATTTAATAGTTTGTTTAGATGTATACAAATATATATCTAAATATGTTTAAAATTTATATGATAATTAATTAATTTAAAGATCCTTCGTTACCTTCTTTTCGATTATCACAACCTCCATGATAAGAGAGTGAGACGGAAATTTAACTCCGACCCACTAGATTTAGGATCGTTGGCTTTGCTACCATAATAAGTTTGGAAACTGGTTTGTATTATTATTAATGGAAGATATACAATTGTATATATACATAAAACTTAAACATATCTCAACTAGAAATATAACTTATCTAAATCTTATGATATATTTTTCATTACAATAAAATTTTACACTATTCTTCAGTTTGGATTTTACAAACTTCACGGGTTTTACTTAGTATCGGTTTTTGATGGTGTACAATACTCCTTATAGGGCTATATATATATAAGAATGCCTAATTAATTAATATCTCAACAAATCAATTTAATCCGACCACTACTAGCCAACAGAATTCTCACCGGAGTTTTCAGCGCTTCTGATTCTTTATTTCGTTTTCTTATTCCTCCTCCTTCTTCCGTTGTGGCTGAGAAAACGATTGACTCGGTGGTTACGACTGAGTCACTGTTGAACTCGGTGGTGAAGATCAACTGTTTTTCTACCAAGCCTAACATTTGTTGTCCTTGGCAAAATAAGCCACAACCAAAATCCAAAGGCTCAGGTATATTTTATTAGCATGTGCATGCAATTCGTATGCTAGAGGCGTAGAGCCTTATTTTATTTTCGAAATAAAAAACAATACTTTTAACACATCAAATATAATATGTTTTAAAAAAAGTGCGCGGTTTACTCTCTTCTCTTCTTTCTCTTTTCTTCTTTGGTGTTTGTTTGTATGTTAATTTTGACTTAGTTTTTGGAGTTTTTTTTTTGATAAATATTTTTGGAATTTTGATTTAGGGCTTGTCATTTCGGGGAAGAATATTATTACAAACGCTCATGTGGTGGCTAATCACATATTGGTGCAAGTCATAAAGCATGGCTCACCAAAGAAGTACAAATCAGAAGTTGAAGCGATTTGGCTATTTTAGTGGTCGAAAGCGAAGAGTTTTGGGAAAATCTATATCCTTTGGAGCTTGGCGACATTTCATTTTTGAAAGATTCTGTAGTTGTTGTTGGCTATCCAAGAGGTAATTTGACATTTAGTTATACCTTAGGTTTCCTATGATAACAAGTTTAATTATGGGATGTTTTTGATTGGTAGATTATGTTATATCATTAAGTGGTTCGATTTTTTTACGTTTAGAGTTATAATCAATTTTACTTCGTTTAAAGTTTGAAAACTCTATCGGTTTTAGATTAAAAAAATAATTTAATTAATATCATAAAACTATAAATATTTTTAATTTAGCAGTAAATTTTTTTAATGAATTTCGGTTTATTCGGTTTGGTTCAATTAAGCGATTAATGAATTTATGTTGTGCATTCAATTGCAGATGGTGAGAATATATCCATTACAAAAAGGTGTTGTGTCTAGAATTGAATCAAGACAATATTTTCATGGCACCACTAATCTACCGGTAATACATACAGATGCAGCCATTAACCTTGGAAATAGTGGTGGTCCGGTTTTAATAGGAAACAAAGTTGTTGGTGTAGCATTTCAACATCTTCGACATTAAAATAGTATAGGGTAAGTTTTGGATGATTTTGTGTGTGTGTGTATATATATATATGTATTAATTTATTTTTGAAGTGATTGTAATCAAAGGTTTAACTGGTAACTATTTTTTGTGGTTTAATTTTGACCAAAACAGGTGCTTAATCCCAACTACAGTTGGTAAACATTTTATAACCGGTCAAAACGTTGGTGTAGTTACTGAGTTTTTTTTAAAATATTTGTTGCAACTATTTTACGAAACAGAGAAAGAATAACGTTGGATCATTGGTTTCTATGAAGCAATTAGGTGAAAAAACCACACTTAGAGAGAGACTTAAGAGAGGAAAAAATGCATGAGTTCAGTATTAATCTAAAGCCAGTAAGTTACATTTGTTGTAAATCAATAAATCATTGGCTCATATTATAGTCTAAATTAACGGATGATTATTTGAATTAATTTGTGGTCATTATTCTATGAAGGTGCAAAAGCTAGTTCATAACATCCCAAGTTATTACATATTCGCTGGTTTTGTCTTTGTGTCTCACACTACACAACTCATTAAAGGTAAACTTGTGAAAACGCATTTTTGATTTTTAGGGAAAAATTGTGAAACCACATTTTTGGAGAAATTGCAAGAATCACATTTTTAAAGAAAAATTATATTTTTTATAAAAGTTGTGGGAATGTGGTTTTGACGAAAAATTGTGAAGTTGCGTTGTAGATTAATTTTTTTCGGTTCTCACATGCTTATGAAAGGCTTCGGTTTTTGTTGAATCTAGACCTAAAGCCAAGATCCCTACTAGATATATGGGAGATTTTTTTTCATTAACCAATAATTTTCATATAAATTTGGTCATAAAAAGTGATATATTTTGAGCTTTTTTTAGTTTAATATATATTGTTGGTGTTAGTATTATGGTTTTCATTTTTGTTGCATTTAGATTTTGTTGGTGTTGTTCACGTGCGTGTTTGGTTTTTATTTGCGTTTGTGTTTGCCTTTGGTGTATGTGTTATATGTTTTTTTTGGTCAACATATTTGCTTCTATGTTCGTATATGTTAGCATTAAAAGTTGTGTTAGTTTAATTGAAGTTTTTACGTAGTCCTAACCAAACGATCCATCTAGAAAAGCTCATATATAAGTCAAACCTTAGACGAACACTTACCTTAATAAAAGTGGGAAACATGTAATTTATCAGCAAACTCAATTCCTGCAAAAGCTTGATTTCCCTGTATAAGTCAAGACAAATGAAGTTAATGATAGAATAGAACAAGAATATTAATGTCAAGCCGAAGAGAAACTCTACTTGCTCGCCAATAGTGTTGAAGGCAACACCAAACTTGTTCAGCTAATCATGTTGTGAACCATGATTAGAGATGTAAAGGGAAATGTCACTGAGACATTGAGACACATATCATGTACACATTCTATTTGTTGGTTCTTATGAAGCTGAAAGCACAAGCTAGTTAATAACTCATATAGCCAAATAGTTATCGCACTTTACCGATCAAAAGAAAGAATCAATCAACCAATCACAAACTCCAAAAAGATAAGAATCATGTACCTGATCAAACCGGTCCTGCAATATCTCTATTCCCCTGTTAAGAATTAGTCACTAAAAATATATGGTTATAACACAATAAGACAAGTGGAGATTTATTTATTCTTTAGTTACCTAAGTTTTGCAAGAAATGTAAACAAAAGAGAAAAATGAACTTACCATTGCTGCTAAACCAATGCCAAAACAACACTACATTGGTTTGATGTAATGTAAGAGAAGAAGAATCTACAGAGACATGTAACCATCTAGTTAAAGATGAAACAAATTATTGTATTTTGTAGGGGCTTGAATATTGTGTTCAATGATTAAGTACTTTATCATAAAGTCTCAGTCCAGATATATGCCGAGGATTTAAAGTTCAAATAGAGAACCAAATTTTCCAATCTTAGTATATCTCTAGACAAGACTTATTAAAGAACATTTATTCCCTCACCAATATGCAGAATCTTGAATACTAATATATCATGATGTCTTTATTATTTGTTGGCCCAGCTCAACATATATAAAATATGTGCAGAAGCTTGAATTTTCCATTCTTAAGAGGTCTAAACAGAAGACTGAATAGATATTGTGACACCATTTCAAGGCACCACTTAAAGGCATAAATATTCCCATCAATATGCAGAATGCTGAATGTTTGTTGATCTTATTGTCCCAGTCCAACAAGAATATAACTTTGCCAGACAAATTGAATTTTTCCAACCTCAGAACATCACTAAACAAGCCATATGAAAATGACAAATTTGTTCTTTTAGAGTTTTGTACACTATTAGAGAAGCCTTATTAAAGGACTTTTTTTCCTCCATCATTATGCAGTATATTATTGAATACTAATCTCATGTTGTCCCAGCCCAACAAGATAGAATTTTAGCAGAAATTTGAATTTTTCCATCTCAGAACATCATTAAACCAGCTCCATCAATATGCAAATATTATTTCACTCTTGGAGATAGAATATATCAAGTCGTCCCAGCACAACAAGATATAAAGTTTATGCAGAAACTTGTTTCTTTCAATCTTTGGACATATAATTTGAAATGGCTGGTCTAACCAGAAGGTATTCTATACCATATTGTCCCATTCCAACATCAAATATAGAGTTTTTGCAGAATACTGAATTTTTCCCAATCTCGAAACATCGTTTGAACAACCTTCTTAGAGGAGACTGATGCAGAGAATTTCATATCTCATTCTTAGCCAAACTAAATGCATATTCCCTCATAATATGCAGAATAATGAATATTGATCTTGCAGTCCCCAAACCTAGCAAGATATATAGTAGGAAATATTTAATTTCTCACCCTTGGACCATCAGCTGACAAGCGGCATCGAATTTTCCCATCAAGATGCAAAAGATTTAGAACTTGAATTTACTTCTACTCATGTTGTTCCTGCCCGGCTCAAGAGTTAATAGGCCCAAGACTTCATGTTCTCCCATTAATGCAGAATATTGAATACTTATCAAGCAATCCCAGCTTAGCGAGATGTATAGTTTATACAGACAATTGAATTTATCAACCAGACATTATTAGTTAAAGAACATTGTTCTCTCATGTTGTCCAGCTCAACAAGTATTAGCAGCCAATAGAGTTTTCCAATCTCAGAACATCATTAGACAAGCCTTATTAAAAGGACATTTATTCCTCAGTATTGATCAATCAATATGCATTTATTATTAGCATTCTTTCCCAGCCCAGCAATATACTATATGTTAGCAGAAAATTAAATTTTTCCTATCTCAGAACATCATTAAACTAGCCTTATAGAAGGGAGGTTTTTTATTTATTTTTCCTCCATGAATCTTATATCCTAATTCCCCAGCAGACAATTGAATTTCCTTGGACACAAAGCAAAGATGTTGAAGTTTATATCATAATGTCCCCAGCAGAGATATCGAATTATTCAATCTTAAAGGGCATAATTTGCCAAGTCTTACTTAACTAGGGACGCTTCAAGCATATATTGAATTTTTCTCCCTAGGTCCATCATCTAACAAGCCTTCTTTAAGGCATCATCCATTTTTACATCAAGATGCAAAAGTTTTAGAATTATTTATGTTTTCCCAGGCAGATGATGATTTAGTTTTCCAATCTCGGGCACCACTTAAACGTTTTCCCATCAATATGTAGAACGTTGAATGATCTACTTGTACTCATGTTGTTCCTGCCCAGCTCAAGAGTTCATGTTCTCCCATTACTATGCAGAATATTGAATATTTCTCATGATATCCCAGCTTAGAGAGATTTAGAGTTTAAACAGACAATTGAATTTATCAACCCGACAATATTAGAGATTAAGACATTTTCTCTCCATCAATATGTATAATATTGAATACTTATCCTAGCTTAACAAGAATATAACTTTAGCAGACATTGAATTTTTTCAACCGCAGAACATCACTAAACAATCGTTATGAAAAGGACAAATTTGTTATTTTAGAGTTTTTGTAGCCAATTGAAATACTTAATCAGACACTATTAGAGAAGCCTTAATAAAGGACTTATTTCTCCTCTATCATTACGCAGTATATTGAATACTAATCTCATGTTGTCCCAGCCCAACAAAATAGAATTTTAGCAGACATATTGAATTTTCCCAACCTCAGATGATCATTATACTTGAATTTTCATGCTTTCCCAGCCCAGCAAGGCAGCAATATATATCTTGCCACAGAAATTTGAATTTTTTCCATCTCAGAACATCATTAAACTAGCCTTGTAGAAGGACTTTTATTTTTTACTTTTTTACTCCAACCATATGCAGAATCATGAATATTGTATCATGCTGCCCAGCTCAGCTATATCCTAATGTCTCCAGCAGACAATTGAATTTCCATGGACACAAAGCAGAGATATTGAATTTTATATCATAATGTCCATATCAGAGATATTGAATTATTCCTTCTTTGGGACCAGTCTTACATAATTAGGGACACTTCAAGCATGTATTTGCTTTTGTTAGGCAACATCGGACGACGATACGGGACAATTTTCCCAAATTAGAAACCGGACAAGCAACAGTCATATGTGTTGTAGTCTCTTTCCTTTGGGTTTCAAGAAAACTTAAATCTTTTAAAGAAACTAAATTGAAAACAGAATCTTGAAGAATAGACAAGATTTATAAAACCCTAAGATGTAAAGAGGGGTTTTTGGTTTGCAAAATTGAAAATTAATCGAAGTTAGGAATTTATAAAAGAGTTTTTGTATCTGAGAAACAAATAATAAAACAAACTAAATTGAAAACAAAATTTTAAAGAATCAATAAGAGTTATTAAAACCCTAAGATGTAAAGAGGATTTTTTTTGTTTGCAAAATTTAAAATTAATTGAAACGACGAATTTTAAAAGGAGATTTATAAATCTTAGAAACGAAAAAAACCTAGGAAACCGACGAAAACACAAATCCAGAAGAAGAGAAAAGGTTTTTTGATTTGAAAACCCTAATTTAAAAAGAGTAACACAATTTTGAAATTCAAATCTCAAGAAGTAAGAACAGATCGAAAAAATTGGGGATTAAGATTCGCGATGTGAACTTTGAATCTGAGAAAAGAGGTTTTAAAACTATGAAAAAATACAATCGCTAAAGTAAAACGAAAGCTCCTCAAAATCGATGAAAACAAAGATCCAAAACAGGGGTTTTGATTTACAAAACACGAATCAAACTGAAACAACAAAAATAAACTGTAACAAGTTTAAAAAGACAAAAACCTTGCGGTGACGATGGCCTTTGAAGAAACTATGAATCGCTCCAAAGAAAAAAAAAACTAGAGCGATAGAAAAAGAAGAAAAAAATTGTGAAAACTATCCGCAACGACGCTACCAAAATAACATATATATACAGCTGGCAAAAAAATAATTAGTGACTTAAAATAATAAACAGCTGGCAAAAAGATGTTTAGTGACCGTTATGATCTAAACTAATTGCATTCGTTCTCATTAAACCGTGTTGGGTTTAAATAAACATTGTGAGCCCATTATTTTCCTTTTTAAAAGAATTTATAGATTCTAATTGACTGTTTGGCTCGCCGACGTTCGTTGATATTGGAAACGGACGGCTCAGATGCGTTGAGACTGGTGACGAGGTTTTAGCCGGAGACGAAGAATCATACGCTCCTAATAAACGGTGTCGTTTGGGACTTGTCGATCACGCTTTGTCTCAAGGAAAGTCTCCTCTCAACATGTTCTCGCAATGCCCTTTGTCTTGGTTAGCCAAAAGTTTCTCTCTTTTTTGTTTTCTGGGGAAAATTGAATTTTCTGAGATTTTAATTGGGGTTTAGGGTTTATAATAGTGAAAGATAGAATCATCTACCAATTCTACTAATTCAACATCCAAAGAGTTTTTCGAAGCTTCACAAGTTATCAAATTGACAAATGCATACGAATTGCTGAACAAGCAAATCCATGGTTTTTAACTTTTAATATGTAAAAGAAGTAGAAGAAATTGAAGGTCAATCTTCGTAGTTGTTTATGGTAAAGAACCTTTTATAATAATTTTGTGGATGAATGATGAAAATTTAATGGTTTCCTGAGAAAAAGGGATGAAGTTTCAGCTTATTGTGGGGAAAAAAAATTGAGACTTTCAGGTCTTTGGATTTTTCTAGAGTTTCAGACTGTATTAGCTCAAGTTTCATCTTAGATCCTTGCTTTATTGTCATGAGTCTGTGACTGCATATAAAATGGTTAGAAGTTTTAAGTTGTTGGTTAATTTTGTTTTCTTGAAACCTTTTTCTTTTGTATTTTGTGGGAATAGTCGAAAATTGTTAAATGTTCTTAGCATTGAAAATAGTTTGAAGTTGTAAGCTTTTTTCTTGTTTTGGCTATGTTATCAGTTCGAAACTCGTGTGCAAGCTTATTGGGGATACTGTAAACAAGAACGAGGAACATATCTGGAAACACGTGACCGGGAGAAGATTTCTTAACAAATTAGGTCAATAAATGGTTCCCCCATAATATCAGTCAATGAATCAAGCGGAAAAGAGAAGCTTTTAATGTTTGTAATGATGTCTTGGCGTGTAATGTTTTGATGCTGATAAAATGATAGAGCAAGTGGAAAAAGGAGCTGGATCAGGCGCAAGGACTGAGGAAACACAAGTAACCAAACCAAGATACGATAAGGAAGATAGTGATTTAGAGGAATCAGACTTTTGGATGCTTATGTCAGTTGTGGTTCAGAGTCAGAGCAAGAAACTGATGAAGGAAAAGGAAACTGGAAAGTTTGTACTCTCTTTTTCTTTTCGTTCTACTTTAATCTCATATCGAAACTCTAATTAGATTGCTTCTGATTTTTGTACAGGTTCTAGTTGTCAGACGAGCTCTCAGAAAGGTGACATTTGCTCTTTTTTTGGTGTATTATATGCTTAGTTTAGATTTTTTAAGATATTTTTATCATAATTATTCTTTTAACTGTGTCACTCAATTTGGTCTCTTGTACAGAACAAAGAGAATGACATAGAGATTGGACCAAATAGCTTTGCTTCGAAGAAGAAAAAGAGTAAGCATGGTGAGTCGTTTTAAGACATTGTTTGCGGAGAAAAGGAAAAGAACAATTTGGTTTGTAAATGTTTTCAAATTATATGAGAACCTCATGACTGCTAAATTGCAAAACCTAATCATCCATAATCATTCATCACAAGTTCAAGCCAAATCTAAAGACGAAGAAATGAAGGCAACTAAGATTTCATTTTAATCGTTAAAAGTAAACAAAATTACAAAAGATGTAAAACATGACGTCATGTGAGGTAGAACATGTATGTCACTCACAGTGTCTCATACATACAAGAGATTCATTCCTCCATAGCTTCACCAGCTACTTCTACAACTTCGACTCGCTCCGATAATGGTGTGATTTTGGTGAGTAAAACCTCTGTTTTGACAGAAACAAAAACAGTAAGAAGAAGAGTAAGATCGAATTAAACTAAGTTCAACAACTCCATAATTTCTCGGAAGTGAAAACCAGAAACAATCAAGTGTAGCTTCTTACCAGTTTTCTTGGTGAATGAATAGCCTTTGCTGCTAACATAGGTTCTTGGGTTTGGTTCCATGTAATTCCTTAAGTACTCTTTGTGTCCCTGTCCCAAAATCATTTCAAACAATAAGTTTCAAAGCAAAGGTAATCACAAGTGTTAGTTTAGTGGTGAATCACTTTGGTTTAGTTTAGTTTAATATCTGTCAGTTTCAAGCATTGCATGAAGCAAACAAATGTGTAGATATTACAGTTATCGGTTAAAAGCAGAGGAAAATAGAGAATGACAAACCTTAGTGATAACACAGATATCCACATTGCTACCACTACCAAGGTCGTTGAATATACCAGAGCATATGGCTTCAGCAACCAACTTGATTCCTTCGTCTCTCTGGAGGATTAGAGTCAAGAATCAACCAGACAGAAGAAATCTGAAAAAATATATAGATAAATAAATGTCTTTGCTTTACTTACAGTTAGACCTTCTTTATACTTTGCCTCAAACACTGACATGGCAGCAAGAGAACCAGAACCCATTGTAGCAAATGGTAAAGTGTCAGTGGAACCGTGTGGGTATATCTGCATTTTAACCAGATGGTTAGAGATTTAGAGATGAATACAAAATGAAAGAACCTGAACTAGAAAAGCTTTTTACAGCTGAGAACTTTGATTAGGAGTTTAAAACTCACGGTATGCAGATGAGGCCCAGTAATATCAACTCCACCAAGCACAAGAGCAGCTGAGACATGACCTTGATAGCTGAATGATACTTCAGAAGTTAAATTACATATGCCTATTAGTAAAGATAAGACGAGTTTGTGGCCATGGTAAAGCAAAAGTACCTGAAAAGGTGTTTTTTGAGAAGGGTCAATGCAGTAATGACTCGAGAATCTCGGCCAGTCTGGTATCTATGCAACCGCAGCTGTGAGCTGACCATATCTGTACCGTGAGATATAAATCATTATAACTAAGCATTGGGTTTCAAAGAATACAAAGTTTGATTACGCTCAGCAGAATAGAAATTTGGTAGTTACGAATTACCAGTTACTGCTTCAGTGTCAGCAGCAGTTCCTGCACCACAACAGTAAATGTTTGGTGCCATATAGTGAATCTTCTCACAGTTCTTATCAGCCACAATTGGCCCTTCGGTCGCCCGTGTATCAGCCCCAAGTATCACACCATCCTATACAAACAGATTTATGAAATCAGTAATCATCTATTGAGAATCTGAAAGAGAACGTCAAGAACACATGAGCACACACATCACCCCATGCCTCACGCAGTGTTCTAAAGTATAGAGAGGGGCAAAGAGCTAATAAAAAACACCAACAAGTTGTCACATGGTCAAGGTTTGAGAAAGCAACAACACCTAATACTTTTCCACAATAGTTAGAGCAATCCAATTGTTATCTGAAGCTGCCACAAGGTACTCAATTCATTGATCTGCGCCTATCACACAACCCGTGCTCCACAGTTTCAATCCAAAAAAAAGACCTCTCTTTGTGGAATATCAAAGCACTAGACCTTAAATGCCAACTTCTCGGCTAACTAATAATCAACATTTGCATCATATCCCACAATTCTTGAACATTAGGTCACTCTTTTCACTTCCATAACTCACAAAGGACCATAAGAGAGCATTTACTTACTATCCAACAACTACACTATCCTAATTCCTAAAACACAAAGCTATCAAAAGCAAAAAACCAAAAGCCCAATACATTTTAAATTATGTGACATAGAAACACAGACCTTGAAAACTACACCAACGATGGTTGTTCCCGTCTTCAGAAACGATGGGGCTTTAAGACCCTTCTGTGTAAGCATATCATTCCTTTTACACAGATCGAAGCTGAACCCACCTTTTGGCGGTAAATCGACGGAAGACTGCGACATTTTCCGATTCACCACTCTATACATCAGGGAAAAAAAAATCAAAATGATCAGTGTTAATATTTCGAATCGTGAGAGGCAAAATTCTGGAACCAAAGCTGGATAATGATACGAAATCAGAAGGATAAAGTGGGAAAATAATAATCACAAACTAACAATAGATTTTTGAGAATCGTGAAGTTAAATCAAATAGTTCGGATCGAGATCGGTGGAGGATGGGTTTAATCGTGTTGAAGTCACCAAAATTGAGAAGAGAGAATCCACGGAGACGAGAATGAAGAAGAAAATAAAAAAGTTAAGATTTACAGAAGAGTGATTTTTACCTTGAGTTGCGGATTTGCGAGAGGAACGAAACTCGAATCGGAGAAGAAGACGAAGAAAACTCTCTGGTAACTCTCGTTTTCTTCTTCCTCAATTAACCTTTTGCTTAACCATTTTAAAATGGGCCTATCTTTATTTAAATGGGCTTTACTTCTGTCTAAGTGAGCCCCTTTTTTTAAACTCTCCGCCCCCCCCCCCCCCCCAAAAAAATGATTACGTGATTTTTCTTCAATCGCAAGACCTAATAATGTTCTATAAATAGGGCTTCTACATAAGGTCTAGAAAATCACAAAACATATTCATTTTATTAGACTTGGCAGTTGATACTACGAGCAAGAGAAGACAAAATGTGTATCACAAAGACTTCAATGATTTTTGTATTCTTAATAATATTGGCAGCTTCATTGTCCAATTACAACGTCTTGGCTTCTGGTATATTTTTTTTTTCTATGTTGTTAATTTCTAATTAGGTTTCATCATTTGAAAGTAAGAACGTGGATATGTATGTGTGTACATAAATAATGCATATACATGTGGTGACCTTGTTGACATGCAGAGGTCAAACCTGCTGAGAGAATTGGTGATCAATGCAAGCGTACGTGTTCGGCATCGTACGGAATCGCTAAATGTAATGCTGACTGTAAGAGCGATGGGTACTCAGGGGGAAAATGTCTGACTCCTCCTTCGGGACCTATTAAGTGTTGTTGCAACTACTGATAGAAACCGATCTTGTCTTACCATTTTGATATATGTTTTTTTTTCTCTTATTGATTTTCCATAAATCATATATGCAATAAAATATATAATAATAATAATAATAATAATAATAATAATTATTATTATTATTATTATTAGGATTAACTAAGTGTGGCAACTTAGGGTTATGGAGTGAGGCTATGTAAGTAGAAATAAGTTTACAGGAGAGGATTATCTTATCTCTGGAAAAGTAGAACTTGATAAGAGGAGGGGAGAGACTCCATTAAACCTTATCTCAGGCTCTGTAATTCCTTCTCTTTAAGAGATATCCTTATTGAATACCTTATCCTTGTCTATTACAGCTTGTTATCTGTAACGCCCGTGTTCCGGAAATTGGAACTGTGAAGGTTACTGAGTTGCAGAGCGGGGTCGGTTAACTTCGGTTTTTGGGTTAGAGAATTTAAATAATTAAATTAAGAAGAATTTAATTATTTTAGATTAATTTTTAATCCGAGATTAGATTAATTTAACCATAAAATAAATCGCAATAGGATTGGACTAAATTGATCAATTAGAGAGTTTTGGGCCGATCTGGGAAGTTGATTTTGATCAATTTAAAAATTTGGGTCCAATTGAGAATTCGAAAATTATGGGTTAAATTGATCAAATTAGAAGTTGTTTCGGAGGTTGATTTTGATCAATTTAAAAGTTTAAGGTTTATTTGTGAATTTTGGAAAATTCAAGGACCAAACTGCAAATACGGAGGAATGTGAAAAAAAATCCTACGTTCCTCCTCTTTAAAAGCGCAGCCGCCATGATCGTGAGAGAGAAGCTCTTACAGAGGTGTAATTGTGAGAGAGGAACCTTGTGGCGTGAGAGAGACATAGGCTTGGGAGCGTGAGGATCAAGGAAGCGGAGTGGTGATCGTTGTTGTGTGTCGTCGTCGAGGTGCCGTGAGGAGGAAGTTGCAGCCGCCACCTCTCTTCACTAAGGTAACAAGGTCTTCCTTTTCCTTTTTGTTGCTCGTGTGAGTGTTAGAGCGATGTGGAGGTCGGTGATGGTGGGTTGTACATGTGAGCGGTGGCGTGTGTCTCACGCAATGTTAAGATCGCCGGTGACGTCGATCGGTGTTGGGATCGTTGGTGTTGTGAGTCACGGTGTGTGTACTCCGGTGATGGTGAGTTGGATGACAAGTAATTGGTGGACTTAAGCAAATGTTTTTATGCTAAGTATGAGAAAGGGGTCAGCTCCGGGATGGTTCATTCAAGACCACGTTTGGAGGACGAAACGGAGTCTGATCGGGGTGCAATTTGGTGGGGAGCTTTCTGGAACTGCAGGTTCTAGATTCAACGGACAGATTGAATTTTTAACAGTTCGTTTATGATTTACGTGAGTCTTTTTGGACCTGATTGGTGCAGGAAACTTCAGTCTGACTTGGTTGTTTTAAGGTATCGTTTGGAAGTCTAAACGTTGTCTGATCTTGCTGAAAATTGGTGGAGTTATTGAGGGTACTTCAGACTAAGTATTCAACGGTTGGATCGTAATTCTAACGTTCGAGTTTGTTGTTGAGCCGGTTTTCTGCGGTTGCGAGTTTATATCGAGGAGTCAACCGTTTGGCTAAGGTGAGTGCAGGACCATAGGTTTATCTGAGCAAATAATTTGTTGAAGTGTTTTACATGATTATAGGCCAAGTATGATCTCGGGTGGATCTAGATCGAGTGTTTCATGAGATGGTTGATTTATTTCGGTATTTTCGTGTTTAACTACGTTTAATAAATTTATTTGTTTGTGTGTATAACCTGTAAATGGGAGGATTGCCTCACTAAGTATTTGTCGAAATACTTATGCATCTCGTTTATTTGATGTAGGAAAAGAAAAAGAGTGACCGTGGGATCGAGGCGAGGAAGAGGGGATGATCTAGACTCACTGGTTGGATCTAATTATTTTTCAGGAATTATTAGGTTTAGGATTTATTGGTTAATTTTCTGGTGGAATAAATTGGATAATTTATTGTTTAATTCCGGATTAAAATTTAGAATTGTTTGGGACGGTTAATTATTATTCAGGATTAGTTGAATTTTAATTGATCGGTTAGGATAATTATTATTTATGGAAATAGTAATTATTC
Organism: Cardamine chenopodiifolia; assembly: GCA_963922655.1. Classification (NCBI taxonomy): domain Eukaryota; kingdom Viridiplantae; phylum Streptophyta; class Magnoliopsida; order Brassicales; family Brassicaceae; genus Cardamine; species Cardamine chenopodiifolia. Next base: position 19,782,312 of record OZ000481.1, read on the forward strand.
GGTGCAAAAAAAAAAACGGGTGCAGTCGTCTCAATTTGGTATCAGAGCATTCCCGGTTCTAGGACGGTTTAGGAAAAATTAAATTGGAAAGAAATTTAATTTTTGGTAATGTGTGATGCATGAATAAACCGTTGGTTAGAATTGATTAAGTGAGTTAGTCAATTGTTTGAGCATGGAGTTCTAGATCATCCTCTTCGAGCCTTCAATGAGATTCCACGGTAAGTTGTCTTTGCTTTCTATTAGTTGTTTTGTGTTCTTAGCTTCTATTTGTAAAAGTGAGATGACTAACGGAGGTAGACCGTAGTCGTGGTCCTAGTCAGGGTCAAGATCGCGTGTTGAGGAACGCGAGAGTTCTGATGGTTGAGGAGAGTGTAGTACAGAGTGCTACGATTGAGCCGGTTGTGGGTTCGCAGGCGGATCAGGTGGGGTACCGGAAAGGGTACCAGTGCAGGCTCCAGAGGTGCCACCGTGTGCTGAGTTGCAGCCGAGTGTTATGGTTGCAGTTGTGCTTTCGTCTATCCGAGGATGTAGGAACGGATGTAGAGAAGTGGTTGTCGATGTTAGAGCGGAATTTCCGTTCAAGTGGATACTCAGTGGAGTATCAAGTTGTTTTAACTGTCCGCTATCTGGAGTGGGTTGCGTGAGATTCAAGGTTGAATCTCGGGTAGTTGTAGGTATTCCTTGGAAAGGTGGAGCTGAGAGGCCAAGTGAGGTCGGGAGAGTTCCAGGAGAGTTCCAGGCGAGTTCCAAAAGAGTTCCGGAAGAGTTTCCGAAAAGTTCCGAAGGGGTTCCGGGAAGGTTTGGGAGAGTTTTGGAGAAGTTCAGGAAAAGTTAACCATGAGTGGTATGGTTTAGGAGTAAAGTTTCCTAAAATGGGAAGTTTCCAAAAATGGAAAGTTGCCTAGAATGGAAAGTTCCAAAATTGGAAAGTTGCTTGGAATGGAAAGTTTCCTAAAAGGAAATGTGACCGAAAAGGAAAGTGGTCTGGAAGGGGATGTTTCCCAGAAAGGAAAGGTCAAGGGAGATCATATCTGTATGGCGGGAAGGTTCAAGTGTTCACGGATCATAAGAGCCTGAAGTCTATATTCACTCAGCCAGAGTTGAATCTGAGGCAGAGGCGTTAGATGGAGTTAGTGGCGGATTATGATCTGGATATAGCCACCATCCCGGGAAGGCAAATTTAGTTGCGGATGTGTTGAGTCGCAAGCGGGCAGCTTTAGCTAGTGAACGGGACATGGAGTCCTTAGTGAGTGAGGTTAGCACATTAAGATTGTGTGTTATATCTTAGGAGCCATTGGGCTTGGAAGCAGTGAATCAGGTAGATATTTTGAGCAGGGTTCGGTTGGCTCAGAGGAATGATGAAGATCTGATTAAGGCTTCCTGTATTGAGGTCCATGTGAGTATGTTTTCGATTCATCCAGGGGCGACTAAGATGTACCGGGACTTGAAGAGGTACTATCATTGGGTCGGGATGAAGAAGGATGTGGCTAACTGGGTCGCGTCTTGCGATGTATGCCAGTTAGTGATGGCTGAGCATCAGGTTCCGAGTGGTTTATTGCGGAGTTTACCCATTCCAGAGTGGAAATGGGATATGATTACGATGGATTTCGTGGTAGGATTACCAGTTTCTTGGACCTAGGATGCTATTTGGGTCATTGTGGATCGTTTGACCAAGTCGGCACACTTTTTAGCCATTAAGAAGACCGATGGTGCTGCGGTTTTGGCTAAGAAGTATGTCAAAGAGATAGTGAGATTGCATGGAGTACCTGCGAGTATAGTGTCAGACCGTGATTCCAAGTTCACTTCAGTGTTTTGGAAGGCTTTTCAGGCAGAGATGGGCACTAAGGTACACATGAATACGGCGTATCATCCTCAGACGGATGGGCAGTCCGAGAGGACCATACAGACTCTCGAGGATCTATTGAGGATGTGTGTACTTGACTGGGGAGGTCATTGGGTGGATCACCTAAGCTTGGTAGAGTTTGCTTATAATAACAGCTACCAGGCGAGTATTCGGATGTCTCCATATGAGGCGTTGTATGGGAGACCATGTCGGACACCGTTGTGCTGGACCCAAGTGGGGGAGAGGAGCATGTTCGGTGCAGATTTTGTTCAGGAAACTACGGAGAAGATCCGGGTTTTGAAGCTGAACATGAAAGAAGCACGGATCGGCAGAAGAGTTATGCCGATAAGAGGAGGAAAGACCTCGAGTTTGAGGTGGGAGATCGTGTGTATCTCAAGATGGCGATGTTGCGAGGTCCTAACAGGTCCATTACAGAGACTAAGTTGAGTCCGAGATATATGGGTCCGTTCAGAATTGTGGAGCGGGTTGGACCGGTTGCATATCGGTTAGAGTTACCCGAGGTTATGCGGGCATTTCACAAGGTCTTCCATGTGTCGATGCTGAAGAAATGCTTGCATATGGATGATGAGGTCGTGGCTAGGATTCCGTCAGATCTTCAGCCTAATATGACTGTAGAGGCAAGACCGGTAAAGATTCTCGGGAGGAGAGTCAAGCAGGATCGTAGAAAGCAAGTTCCGATGATCAGGGTCTTGTGGGATTGTGACGGGGTTCAGGAGGAGACTTGGGAACCAGAGGCGAGAATGAAAGCGAGGTTCAAGAAGTGGTTCGAGAAGCAATCAGAGACTTAAGCTTTCATCGATGGTTCCAGTTTCGAGTTTATTATTGGGGTTTGGGTTGATCATATTGTTTTTCGTTTTGGTGTTGTAGACGATTTATGCATTATGATTTTTTTTAATAAGATGAGTATTTCTTATTGTCTTGAGCATGTCTGTCGTTAGTATTATAAACGATAGAGCATGGGAGTTTAATAAGATGAATAGTTCTTATTGTTGATGACTGGTAGTGTCATGAGAGTTAAGGGAACATGATGTTATGGAAAAAAGTTTTGATGGAATTTAAATGTTGAGTTATAATCGGGAAGAGATTATGAAAATATCCTGAGTGACTGGATATGCCATGAGGTAACCGGGATAGTGGTTATGGAAAAAGCGGATATTCCGGGTTGGGAATATGTGTGACACCGGTATTACCTTGCGAGGTTGTATGCGGATCATGGGAGGTAGTTTCAGTCGTGAGTGCTTTTAGACGTGTGTGGGTCATGATTGCTCAAGGACAGTTGAGTCCTGTACAGCTCTAAAGAGGATGGACAGTTCCTCTGATACCCAGAACTCGTAGGGTAGATAGCCCAAGGTGGAGTGGTATGTGGTACCGAGAACCCGTAACGTTATATTACCCAGAGTGGAGTGGCATGTGCGGAATACCGAGAGCTCAAAGGACTGTGTGGCCTGAGAGCGGAGTTGTATGGATACCCAGAGCTCATAAGACTTGGTGTCTTAGAGTGGAGAGGTATGAGTTGAGTTATGAGCAATGAGTGATGGCCAGAGTCTTAAGCCAGTGACTGAATGGAGACCTCGGAGGTCAATAGTGGTTGATCTCGGGACCGGTTAAGTAGCCAGAGTGGTTGGGTGTGACCACAAAGTTGATTATGTGTATTGGAGTTTATTGCAGATGGACTGAGATGAGAGATTCGAGGACGAATCTATAGTAGTGGGGGAGAATTGTAACGCCCGTGTTCCAGAAATTGGAACTGTGAAGGTTACTGAGTTGCGGAGCGGAGTCGGTTAACTTCGGTTTTTGGGTTAGAGAATTTAAATAATTAAATTAAAAAGAATTTAATTATTTTGGGTTAATTTTTAATCCGAGATTAGATTAATTTAACCATAAAATAAATCGCAAGAGGATTGGACTAAATTGATCAATTAGAGAGTTTTGGGCCGATCTGGGAAGTTGATTTTGATCAATTTAAAAGTTTGGGTCCAATTGAGAATTCGAAAATTATGGGTTAAATTGATCAAATTAGAAGTTGTTTCGGAGGTTGATTTTGATCAATTTAAAAGTTTAAGGTTTATTTGTGAATTTTGGAAAATTCAAGGACCAAGCTGCAAATACGGAGGAATGTGAAAAAAAATCCTACGTTCCTCCTCTTTAAAAGCGCAGCCGCCATGATTGTGAGAGAGAAGCTCTTACAGAGGTGTGATTGTGAGAGAGGAACCTTGTGGCGTGAGAGAGACATAGGCTTAGGAGCGTGAGGATCAAGGAAGCGGAGTGGTGATCGTTGTTGTGTGTCGTCGTCGAGGTGCCGTGAGGAGGAAGTTGCAGCCGCCACCTCTCTTCACTAAGGTAACAAGGTCTTCCTTTTCCTTTTTGTTGCTCGTGTGAGTGTTAGAGCGATGTGGAGGTCGGTGATGGTGGGTTGTACATGTGAGCGGTGGCGTGTGTCTCACGCAATATTAAGATCGCCGGTGACGTCGATCGGTGTTGGGATCGTTGGTGTTGTGAGTCACGGTGTGTGTACTCCGGTGATGGTGAGTTGGATGACAAGTAATTGGTGGACTTAAGCAAATGTTTTTATGCTAAGTATGAGAAAGGGGTCAGCTCCGGGATGGTTCATTCAAGACCACGTTTGGAGGACGAAACGGAGTCTGATCGGGGTGCAATTTGGTGGGGAGCTTTCTGGAACTGCAGGTTCCAGATTCAACGGACGGATTGAATTTTTAACGGTTCGTTTATGATTTACGTGAGTCTTTTTGGACCTGATTGGTGCAGGAAATTTCAGTCCGACTTGGTTGTTTTAAGGTATCGTTTGGAAGTCCAAACGTTGTCTGATCTTGCTGAAAATTTGTGGAGTTATTGAGGGTACTTCAGACTAAGTATTCAACGGTTGGATCGTAATTCTAACGTTCGAGTTTGTTGTTGAGCCGGTTTTCTGCGGTTGCGAGTTTATATCGAGGAGTCAACCGTTTGGCTAAGGTGAGTGCAGGACCATAGGTTTATCTGAGCAAATAATTTGTTGATGTGTTTTACATGATTATAGGCCGAGTATGATCTCGGGTGGATCTAGATCGAGTGTTTCATGAGATGGTTGATTTATTTCGGTATTTTCGTGTTTAACTACGTTTAATAAATTTGTTTGTTTGTATAACCTGTAGATGGGAGGATTGCCTCACTAAGTATTTGTCGAAATACTTATGCATCTCGTTTATTTGATGTAGGAAAAGAAAAAGAGTGACCGTGGGATCGAGGCGAGGAAGAGGGGATGATCTAGACTCACTGGTTGGATCTAATTATTTTTCAGGAATTATTAGGTTTAGGATTTATTGGTTAATTTTCTGGTGGAATAAATTGGATAATTTATTGTTTGATTCCGGATTAAAATTTAAAATTGTTTGGGACAGTTAATTATTATTCAGGATTAGTTGAATTTTAATTGATCGGTTAGGATAATTATTATTTATGGAAATAGTAATTATTCGGTGCAAAAAAAAAAAACGGGTGCAGTCGTCTCAATTTATCACTAGATCTGGTATCAGATGCATGCAGCTATTTTCCTATATCATTCAAATATCTGAGTTTTCATTATGTATGTTTCAAGATAACAAAAATGAAAGTAATGATTTCGAAATATCAGTTTCTTTGTTAATACTCAAATGTCAAAACTCAATACAATAGACCAAATCATCATCTTTTTTAATTTCCCTTAATCCCTGTAATGAACCAAAACAGGTTGGATCTTTCTAGTAAAAATTCTAAAAATAGCCCAAGCTAAAAAACCATGGGTTACCAAGTTTTCTCCTTGCCATTTCCTAATATACTCAGTTACTCACAAGTTGGGATAAGGATTTAAGGATTTATGTACCTTTACTACTTAGCTCGCGAGCATTCTTGACTGCGGCGACAGAGTAATACAATCTCCAAAGCAATATGTCGTCCTGAAACAGACATTTGTTTTGAATTGTGTTATAATCTCCAAAGTATTAGGTTGACCTGAAATGAGTCTATATCAGATTTTCTGATGCCTTACTTCCTCCTCCAAGTTGACTAAAACCTCATCAGGCATTTCTTTCCCCAAAGCTACATAATGGTTTTTGATGATTCCAGCAACGCGTTCAAGATTTTTCCCATGTAGCTCCTTAATTGATTTCTTAAGATTTTGCTTCTCTCCACGAGTCATAGGCCTGTCGATAATACATAACAAAACAACACATTAGTAACGAATGAAAGAAAAATGTCTATCTATATATCTACGGAGAGATAAGAGACTATATTACCTGCATGTGGTGACCACATTGTCAAGCATTTTCTCAATATGCTGCTGCATGTCGCTCAGCTAGTTAAAGCAGAGAGAAAAACATAACATTAGATGTTTCGAGAGCTCGAGATGTTAATAGAAGAAGAAAGTTCGTTAGCGCATTACTCTGGCAGTTAGATCACTCGAATGTTTGCTCAATATCTCCTTGACAAGATTAGGATCAGACTTCATAAGTAATTTTATATCATCCTCCACCTAAGGAAACAAAAAAGATTTCATAACATCTATCAGACGAAGAATGCAAGAACCGTATTATGGTACGGATTATAGATATGAGTGTTTTCCATTTCGCATTTAATTAAAGTTTTGGTATTTTTCCTTTTCAGTTTAGGTTTAAGGTATATAAGAATTCAACTTCGGTTAAGAGGAAACTTAGCTTAAATCTCTTTCTCACCTTTTTAAAGGTAGGATCCTCAGGAATCACAGACTCTGAATTGGTTGGTGAGGTTGAGGATTTTTTGTTACTCAATTGAGACATCAGGTGCAGTAGTGAATCAACACGTGACTGCATCTGCAAACAAATTGCATAGTTAATATTGATGTCTCTTCATCATCAAACCAAATCTAATTTCTGGAATAATTCAATGTACCTCATTAACCTCTGGAATGGAATCCAGCACGCACTGCCTTAACAACGCATTCAACTTCTCGGTTTTGAGATCTGACAACTCAGCTCCTATAATTTCAGTAGAAGCCTTATTAGTAGCTTCACATTTATGTTGAGGAACCTTCTCTTCTTGAGACAAAAGCTCTTCTACTTGAGCTCTATAGTAGCCAAAAGAGTCAGGTCCAGTTCTGCTGCACTCCAGTGAAGGAGGCATTTCTTCCGCTGCTCTTTTAGTCATAGCTGTTGACAATCAAAATGAAAACATCAGCACCAAAACAGACACAAACTACATATCGAAAAAAGCAACACAAATCTTCCCTAAAACTCAATATGTCAAGTGAATGATATGAGCCAAAAGATTTAGGCAAAGCTTCCCTTTTATCCAAGTAACTTACTGATCATAAGAGACCCTTACATAGATCAAGGTACAATCAATCATAAACCTAAACCGGAAAGGAAAACTACCTTAGCCCTAAACCTGAAAAGGAAAACACTCAAATCTAATCTGTATCAGTGAACCATATTCTTGGTCCTTAGATCAACTACACCAGTTCATCAAATATGATATTCAAAAGCCTAAACAAACCATTAAGTAAGAGATATATCAAATCATTGATTTTGGGATGGGCACAAACACCATGAAAAGTTACAAAATTACCAAATTACCAAATTCTAATGCAGCAAGATTGTGACCTAAATCACATAGTGAGAAACTATTCATCCATCAATTTCACAAGTATAAACACTCTACACATTGGGAGATTGATGAAAATTTCACAGTGACATACAAGAACTCAAACAAGTCGAATCCACCAAGAAAACAACGGAGAAAGATAGAATTCGTTTGCTATTGGAGAATCAGGATATCTACATTATGTTAGGCAAAAAGGAAACGATAAGAGACGAGCGATTTTGAAACCACCATTGACAAATAGCTAGCGAAGTTTTTTTGTATTTAGATGAAAAGAGAGGCAAATGAAGATAAAAGAAGAAGCAAGAAGGAAAATCACAGACTATGGGATCCAGACGAATCGGAGAATTCGCCGGAGATTAGAATCACAGGAGCTAAACCACCGGAAAATCAAAAGAACCGTTAACACTGCAACTCAAATAAAATAGATTTTGTTAATCTCTTCTGCAATCTTGATGATCTTTAGCTGAGAATTAGACTGCATGCCGTTTACATGGCTGACACCAAAACAAAAATACACAAAATAAAACACTGCATGCCATTTTCGATGGAGACAACACGCACATCACACGTGTGCCTCCGTAATATGCCACGTCCGTTAGGCCGTTATATACAGTAAATATTTTTTAATTATTATTCACATGATACAGTGTTACACCCTACACTGTAGGCCCTACAGAGTAATAAATTAGAACTTTTATTTTTTCCCCATTTTAAACTTTTGTTGCAATTTTAAACTTCCAGAATACATAGTTTTATTTGTTCAAATTATAAAATACTTTATTTTTAAATAATGAGATTTATAATTTAGATATTTTATATTCAATATATTCAAATAGTTTGAGTAAAACATCTAAAAATCTTATTATATAAATCTTGAATCATTTGACCAAAAACTAATATATGTTAAAATTCTAATTAATATGATTAATATACGTGTCAGTATAATTATAACCTCGAATATTGCTAAGTGTCAAAATATATATTTAAATATAATCAAAATATTAGTATATTAACGTAGTTCTATTAAAAAAAGATTTGTTAATAAATTTACAAAAGCAAAAATGTAAATTTTTAGTATATATAAAAAAGAAAATCAGATGGTTGTTTATATATTTATTTTTAATATATTTAATAAATTTTACCGTACTAACACAATTTTATAAACAAAACAACACATAAATCACGGTAAAAATCTACAAAAACCAATCTAAATACTAAAAATTAAATACTAAACTCTTAAACAATAGCTCTACGACAATACATAAAGGAAAATTAATACATAAAGAAAATATCTTAACCTGGATGAAGGCAGAAACAAAGATAGTACTTGACTCAGACCGGATTAGCCATTTTATAGCGAAATCCACAAACTTTATACAAAGAAACAAAGACATGAACAATGAAAGGTGAGGCGTTTGCGTTATTTCCAAGTACAAAACTCACCGTTGACCTTTGATCTCATGACACAAACAAGAAAATTCAACCACAAATATTCTTTTCACACAACCAGAATCGCGACAAGATTTAAAGATAACAACCAAACAATGAAAAAAAGAAGATAAAAAAAAATCGATGTTGATGCTAAGGGAGACACCAACCGGATCTCCAACCTCAACAAACTAGATTTGTGATTGATATGGTAAGCGGTGTGGCATCAACTCTTGAGAAAAAGAATTGGTTCTATTAATTTATATATATGACTAATATCGTAAGCGACTAGGTTTAGAGAGAGATTTGGTATTGATAATTTATATTACTAGATTTTTATTATGTTATTAATAAATGATAATATCAAAAAAAAATTATTCATGTAAAAACAAAATTATGTAAATAATTATTTTCTCTAGCTAAACCTACTTTCTACTTCTTTTCTAAAAGACTGTAAATATATCGATTTTTTGTTTAAATTTATTTTGTTTCAAACTTTAAAAACCAGTTCATCTTACGGATCTTAATCTAGTAAAATAAATCAAGCTTTTCTAAATACCTTGGCTTATCTAGCTTCCAAGTTTCAGCAATAGAGAAGAGATAACCCCTAAATATAAATTATCAAGCATCAATTTACTCTTTATAGGTAATTGATGCTTATTTATAGATTAATGTGAATCATTAAGCTTTTTAATAGACGAAACCGGTACTCGTGCTTAAAACATTGAACATACGACTGAGTTCGATCCAAGTCCACTAAATTTGGATTCGAATAACGAAGACCCTCTAAAGCAACTATAAGTTTCCACTCACCAACAAGGGTACATAAACAAAAACTTAACCTCTCTACATGAAATTCATCAAATCTTTGTAGATGAATGGAACCATCAATAGAGATCAGGCTTTGTGCTCGCGGTATTGGACAATGGCTTCAGGTGGAAGACGACCTATGCAGATTTTATGAACCGTTGAAAAGAGCGGAAACATCTCGAGCCATCCACAATGGTTCAACACCTCGTAGACCTCTTTGGCCGTCGAAACACCCTGTAATAAGCAATCAGACACAGAGAAACCACTTTCAGATTTAACAGAATCTATGATTAAACAGGCATAACTAAGAGTATAGGTTCTTTCAGGTGATATCACTAAACTATAGAGTATATATTTGGAGTTCTACCTGTAGCTTTTGACCTTGGAGCATCTCTGCTTCAAGCTCATCAAAAGACCTGTGACATTTTACACCACAAAACCATCAAAACAATAAAAACTATAAGCAGTTGAAATGAACCAGAGATTGATTTGATTAACAAAGGTTAAACCTTTTTCCTCCGCTTTTTGCAAATGCTTCTGCAACTCTTCGGTTTCTTCCTCCTGCTGTAGTGGTCAATGAAAGAACAGTTAAAAAGAGAGTCAATGTTACAATGGAGACAAAGAAAAGCAAAGATAACTCGTGTTTTGTTGAGTCGTTACAGCAAGTTGTTATGACATCTGCTACACCACAGCTCTCGAAGAAAGTACTGTCTTTAACAGATGGAAACAGAAGCTTTGAGAGTGCTCTCATCTCTCTTAGACCAATCCTCATGATTGCAGCCTAAAGATGACTTAAAGGTAATTAGCTTGAGATCTCTATGAACTTACTTAAGTCTCTTCTAAAGAAACGATTAAAACTTCATTTTAACTTACCTTTGTGTTATTACCCATTTCCAAACCGTCCACGAAACCCGCTGCAATAGCCACTACATTCTTCAAGGTCCCACACAACTCTACTCCTTCAACATCATGAACCTAATTTCAACATAAACCTTAATCTTATGAGCAAACTCTATACCAAATTCTGAAATCCTATATATCAACAATTGAACCATTCAACAACCGAGAACAAAATTATTAAAGAGGCATGAAAAATTCTTACCGGTGTAACCATAAAATATGGAGTACTAAACAACTGAACCCATGTGTCAGCAATTTCTCTACTCCCTCTATATCCAACCGTTGCTTCACTAAACTTCTCCACAGCAATCTGTATTACAGTATTAGCCACAACAATGTAACAAATAAATTACCAAAAATTAGACAAATTGGATCATTTAAAAACCTCGTTTGCAATGTTTGCGCCCATAAGAACACAACAATTGACACCAAGTTGCTTGGAAATAAGACTTGAGATCATACAAGGACCTTCCTTCTTCACTTCCATTCCTTTAACAAGAGATATAGCTTCAACCTCTCCTGTTACCTTTCCTTTTAATCTATTGCATATACCATCCATGAACTGATGCGGCGTAACAAAAACCAACATGTTTGCTTCCTTCACTGCATCAATGGCAACACATCCATTTTTAAGAATCTAATTGGATCATGTAAAGGAGTGAGAGTCACTAACCTGCATTTTCAAGGTCAGGATCTGCCACAACATTTCTTCCTAACTTAATCCCAGGAAGGTACTTAACATTTTCCTAATCAAGAAACCAATAAAATAGTTCAATGGAAACTAAGAATCATAAATCAATCAAGAACAATACAATCCATTTGATCTTACATTGGTCTTGTTGATAACATCAGTGAGCTTCTCACCATTTGGTAGAACTTCCTCAAACACCCACATTCTCACTTCATCTGAAATTATTGATTTTAATCAAAAGATTCAAAATTTAACAATTCTCAACAAAAAGACAAGATTTTGCACAAGTTTTCTATTTTAAACAGATAAAGTTTTGATTTTTACGAAATGATCAATAAATAAAACCAGCATTGAGATAATAATGACACAAACCCAAATCATCAAATCCACAAAATTGTTCAAATTTGAATGAACAAAAGGAATCTGAATAGAAAAAGAATCGTTTTTTACCATGAAAAGAAGGAAGCTTGAGAGCATTAGAAGCAATGAGTTTAGCAGCAACACTTCCCCAATTACCACTTCCAACGACCGTAACCTTAGATTTCAAATCCTCATCACGACTTTCTCCATTGCCTTGTCGGGTTTTCTCAAGAACAGGAGACATTGCGGGTGAGAGAGAGGAGAAACGAGAGGAAGAGGGAAGAGAATGAGAATGAGAATGTGAAACGGAGAAGACAGAGAAGAAGAATGACCGGAGTCGCATGGAAGATGGAGAATGAAATAAGAGAGACACGTTGAGAGAGAGAGAATGGTACGTGTACAAGTAACAGTAATGTCTTCGATTCTATCAGCAGCCATTTTTGGATGGTTGGGATCTTGGCGATCTGCTCTATGTTCCCTCTTCCTCTCGTTTTTTTAATATCGTTTCCTAATAAACTTACAAATAAATTTAATGAGTTTCTGTTTCTAAATTAATATTTTTGGCATCTATCATCGGTTTACTAATTACTTGAGTGACTGTTGGCTGGTTTTTTTTATGTGTTGTCCAAAAAGAGTTGTATGTGTTGTCCAGAAAGAGGAAGATCGTTTATTTCCAGATGCATTGACATTTCTCTTTTTTCATTTACCAAAAAATAAAATATATTTTAGTCAGCATTAATTTCAAAAAAAGAGTGTATTTTTGGTAATAAGTTTTCATATATATTGTAACGTACAATATTACATCATATTATACATTTTTATTTTTTTATGCAATGTTACTCTTTTTTATATTATTTTGATGAAAAAACGGTTTTATCAAACCAAATCAACGGGATCATATATATATATATATATATATTTGAATATCAAAAAAATTTTGGTGAAAACTGTAATTTTTCAAACAACAATATGTAATATTAATTTATTCCCAAACATCATTCGATTTTGATGACCTATAAAATCTTTTTCCATTCGAACTAACTACTATTTGTCAACGGAATCATGTTACATGAAGTATATGTATAATTGGGTTGTGCACACACATACTTAAAATATTATATCAGATTATCTATATTTTTATGCAATTTTATTTTGATATCATCTACAGTATTTGACTATTAAGAATAATACCAATCATAATTACATTTAAACCCTTTTTAACAGAACATTTTTCAACAAGTTAGTTTTAACAATATAATGACATAAATGTTTTTGTTTTAACAGGTGATATAGATGTTCTGTAAGATAATGTGTTAATTTTCTTATTAATGGCTGAAACTTTACAATAAATTCAATGTGCAATGTTGATTGGTTGTGAAAGAATTTGATTTCGTCTTTTTGCTTATGTTTTTAGCATTTTTTTTTTTTGTTTTTATCAATTTTTAACTAGAAGTTGGCATTGGTGCATTTCTTTTGTAATATTAAAAATTGTCGAAGAAGTTTTGTAAGATAACGTGTTAACTTTCTTATAAATAATAGCTTATAAGCATTTCTGTAATGCAATCGTTGGATAGTAGAAGAACATGCACTACAAAAATACAGGAAATATGGTTAAAGTCAGATGGAAAAACTTGTGGGGGCTTCCGAATAGATGTTTACGCTTAAATCAAATTGAGATTTGAAAAGGTTTAGGTTAAAAAAAACTACAACATAAATGATTTGTGAATGTTCTTAGTTTTGAGGAGTTTAATTTTACTTTAGTATGTTTCAAGATGTTTCTAAAGAATGAAAAGTCTCTTAAGAGATGTTTCAAACTCTTCTTTTATGATGTCTATTGATAGAATGAGATATATATAGGATTTATTATAATCGAGTTTGGATATGGGATTACCGAGTCATGTGGTGGATTGACCAAATATTTGCCAATCTTTCGCATGAGCTAAGTGTAGATTAATTAGGTTATGTGTGGCTAGTTTTATCTGGTTAACTGTTGTAATGATGTCTTCCGTATTTCTTCGAAAATGTTGCATAATTTATCCGATTATCTTTTCTATTTCGCTTGGAAATATTATTTTGGACGAACATTTTATCAGTTCGAAAGTCCACATGTTATATCATGATTGGTTGATATCAATAGAAAAAATTTTATCCCCAATATTTTTACATATAATATATTTACATATAGATATTATAAACAAAATTTTAGGCAATTTATATAAGGTCTTACATTTTAAAATTTGTAATCTATATGGTTATGTACACAAAATACGAGTACGTACTGTTATCATACTATTAATGAGGTAATGACATAGATTGACTCAAATTTTAAAGTTAATTGCTAGTTTTACTTGTCTCAATTTTGGTAAGTTTGAAAATGGTTAAAAGATAATAAAACCAAACCTTTATTTTTGTAATTACGAAAAATTGCCATTAATATTTTTATGTTTTGTAATTTTTTTTTTTTCGTATGTAAAAAAAAATTTTGTCAAAAAAAAAACTACCACCACCGACGTCACCACCATCGCCGGCGCCGCCGCCATCGCCACCGGCGCCGGCCACCACCGCCACCACCACCGGCCACCACCGCCATCGGCGCCGGCAACCACCGCCACCGGCGCCGGCAACCACCGCCACCGGCGCCGACAACCACTGCCACCGCCACCACCACCGGCCCCCATTGTCGCCCCCACTGGCCCCCACCGGTGACGCCATCGTCATCACCACCACCTTCGTCTAAAAATAAAAAATTCAATAAATCTGCCGTAACTACTCAATAAGTCTGCCGTAACTACTTAATAAGTATGTCGTAACTACATAACTCAATAAGTCTGCTGTAACTACTTAATAAGTATGCGGTAACTACTTAATAAGTATGCGGTAACTACTTAATAAGTATGCGGTAACTACTTAATAAGTCTGTCGTAACTATATGACTCAATAAATTTGCGGTAACTACTCAATAAGTCTGCGATAACTACTCAATAAGTCTGCCGTAACTACATAACTCAATAAGTCTGCCGTAACTACAATAAGTCTGCGGTAACTACCCAATAAGTCTGCGGTAACTATATAACGCAATAAGTCTGCAGTAACTACTCAATAAGTCTGCGGTAACTTCTCAATAAGTTTGCAGTAACTACATAACTCAATAAGTCTGCCATAACTACTCAATAAGTCTGCCATAACTACTCAATAAGTCTGCGATAACTACCCAATAAGTCTGCCGTAACTATATAACTCAATAAATCTGCGATAACATTTCAATAAGTCTGCGATAACTCCAATAAGTCTGCGGTAACTACCCAATAAGTCTGCCGTAACTATATAACGCAATAAGTTTGCGGTAACTACCCAATAAGTCTGCCGTAACTATATAACGCAATAAGTCTGCAGTAACTACTCAATAAGTCTGCAGTAACTACTCAATAAGTCTGCGGTAACTTCTCAATAAGTCTGCGGTAACTTCTCAATAAGTCTGCAGTATAAATCTGCCATAACTACTCAATAAGTCTGCGATTACTACTCAATAAGTCTGCCGTAACTACATAACTCAATAAGTCTGCGATAACTACAATAAGTCTGCGGTAACTAAATAAGTCTGCGACAACGTTTCAATAAGTCTGCGACAACGTTTCAATAAGTCTGCGATAACTACAATAAGTCTGCGGTAACTAAATAAGTGTGCGACAATGTTCAATAAGTCTGCGGTAACTAAGATAAGTCTGTTGTAACTAAATAACTATACGGTAACTAAAATAACTCTGCGGTAAGTAGAATAAGTCTGCGGTAAGTAGAATAAGTCTGCGGTAATTAAGATAACTGAATGGCATTTTTGTAATTTTTTTCCGCGCTGGAATTAATCATTAATGGCACTATCGTAATTATTTTATTTTTTACACAGCATTGTAAGGATATACTTGAGATTTATACCCTACTTTTAACTCGAAATATACACAAGTCATTCTATCAATTAAACTACAATTTTGGGTTAAACTGGTCATCATCCCTACTATTAATATATAAATTATATAGCCAAAAGATCCATTATTAAATAAAAAAAGAAGGATCAATCTATACTTAAAATAGAAAAATGTCTCGACATTTCTCTTTCGTATATCTTCTCATAGCTCTTGCTTTAGCCGGTGGAGCTTACGCGGCTGATTCATCTTCACCTTCTCCACCAACGACGTCAAGCACCACCGAAAATCTCCTCCGGGGACTCCTACCGGGTTTAACTCAACGAACGGTCTAGATTACTCCGATTACGAAGTCCCGATGAATCTCGCGCCGGATGGAGTCGAAGTCGTGGGAGATTACGTGCCAGTTCCAAATCTCAGATAAAGAAGATGATGAGCTTGCTCAACCTGAAGGTGTAATTGGGCTTTCTTCTCCAAATCGCAAACTCATACACTAAAACCAACAAAATTAGGAAAAAAACAGTTTATTAGTTCTCTATTTACAATAGGAGTTAAACAAAAGTAAATAGTTTACTATTTTATTAGTTCTCTTTTACAATAGGAGTTAAACAAAAGTAGGTTATTAAAAAAAGAAAAAAAATTGCAAGGAGATTATGTGGGAGATCATATTCTAAAGAAAATTATAAAAGCCTTAATTTTCCCGAATAAGTTTTTTACAACTTTTCAACTAGTTTTTCAAAATGATGAGTACTTAACTTTTTAATTTAAATTATATTATAGTTGTCTTTTGTGTACTTCAACCACCACTTGCTTTCGTGTTGTCGGCTTGCACGCGTGCGATATAATATATAGTTATATACCGTTAACTTTCACCAATATTATAATGGATAAAAAGGGATATTGTAACACATTAAAAGTTATTAATTAGTTGTAAAATCTAACTATATAACCATACATCTAGCTGTACCTACGTGTAAGCATGGCATGTTTTCTCTTTAACAAAAAATAGAAACATGGCTTGTTCGTTTTTCCTAATCTATTGTCTCTTTTCCAAAAATTTAACATTTTACAAATAATGTAAATAACTGTAAACAGGGACAAAGGTAGAGCAAGAACTAAGAAGTAAGGGGTTACGTTACCTTTATTTTTCGTGTCTCTTAAGTAATTAGTATGTTTGCAAAAAAAGAATAATAATTAATTAGTATAAATTTATTTAAATGTCCTAAACCCAAATATTTTGTAGATCCATATGCCTCCAAGTAAAATGTTTTTTTTTAGATACACCCCTATAGCTGTAAGCATGCATAATATTAATCTATAAATAGAGGAATACACGCTTTTTTGGGTCAAGTAATAGAGGATGTAAATTTTGAACTCAAATTTAGTTATTTTCATAAATAACTACGTATATTCTCGTTATTTTGTAATTTAAACCATAATAATTAAAAACCTTTGATCTAAGTATTGAATATATTGTAATTACTATCTAAGTTTTTGAATACCTTTCTTATGTCTTTATAGAACATTTCCTCTCCTACGCCTAAACCTCTATAAGCTAATGGTTTATTCTTATAACCCGGTTTTTTGGCACCTAAGGAACTCGACTCTTCTGCCTACATGTCATACAACAAAACAACCGCAAAACTGACAAAAATTTTGACAAATCTGTCAGTTATTTCTGACGGTCAAACGATGAGAATGAAAATTTTTCATGATACAAATCTGTCAGAAAAATATGTGTATTTATTAAAAATAATTCTTCGATGGATTTTAGGGAATCACATATTTTACATAAAAACACATGTATTTATTAAAAAAATTTAAAATTGTCGATGGGTTTCTGACGAATTTGGAGTTTCATCATCCATTTTCGAAACGTTTGACACAAAGTACCTAAAAACACAATTCTAACAGTTATTCTATTAGATATGTTGACAAATAAACCATTAAAGAAAGTAGAAAAGATGTTTACAAGATATGTCATGGTTAAGTCATAAGTGTTCGATAAAGAAATATATACCTAACAAGTATAACCGTAGATACTGAAATTTGTTAGTTTTGTGAATTTGATATAAAACAAAGACAATTATTAATAACCTATCTTTAAAATCATTAAGATATCAAATTAGAAACATATCTCAAATGAAATGGATCGTAAATATATATATATGAAACCCCAAAACCATCGGAAATTTATGACGGATTTGGGGAAACACGTATCAGATTTTAATATTTGACAGGACATTCAAATTTCGTGTATCCGTCGGAAATTTTCGATGGATTTCTGATGATTTGTGAAATTTGACCCGGTAAATTTTTTTTTGACTCTCGCGTTGCCTAAAATTTTGTGTATAAGACTTTAGGCGTGAACCTTCCCGTGTTTTCCGAAGATTGCGCCTTATTAATTATTTTAGAAATTTGACAGATTTTTGACGGATATATCAGTTGGAAATTCTATTTTATATACCACTTCATCTTCTTCGCGAGTTCATTCGAAAAAATAGAAAATATCATCAAAAAAAACCTCAAAATCCTCTCAATTCTTTCAAGTTCTTTGATTTTCGTTCAACCTACCTCATTATGCCCCAAAATCCTTCAACCTTGTAAGATCATAAACTTTCAAATTAGATTTATAGGGTTTATGAGTTAGATTGTAAGATTTATGGGAATTGGAATTTAGAGTTTAGAATTAGATTGTTAGAATCAGTATTTAGATTGTTATATATAGGATTTGGTTAGTTAGATTTAGGACTTAGCTAGTTATATTTAGGATATGGATTGTTAGATTTTGGATTTTGATTCGGAATGTTAAATTTTTATTTATTTAATTTGCTTTTGATTTTGAATGGATAATTGGAAATTGAATTAGATTTGAATTTGTTTGGATTTTTCAAATTTTAAAATTTTTGTCAATTTTAGATTTTTTTGGAAAATTGTACTTTGTTCTAAATTTATAGAGGTTTATAGTTGGAATTTTTAGAAATTTATAATTTTTTTAGAAATTTACAATTTACAATACAAAAAATCATAATAAACACATGAATTTTTATTACATTTGTAATATTGTAATAAACACATGAATTTTTATTACATTTGTAAATTTGTAATATTGTAATAAACACATTTTTAAAATAAAAATTCAAATCAAAAAAATCATAATAAACACATGAATTTTTATATTTTTCATATTTTTGTTGTGTGAAATGCTTAATGTTTTTATAATTTATTACAAATGTAATTTTACTTTTATTTTTTCAGTGATTATGGTTTGTATCTTTATATTTATTAAATCTTTTAATTATTTTTTGTATTTATCAAATCTTATGAATGATTTTGTTTTATAGGTTTCAATATTCTCATAATGGGAGAACGAAGTCCATCAACCGGATGTTTAACGGATTGATAGAACGTCCGTATGGTACATACTCGACTATGCCTATGGAAGATCAAAATATGTGGTTTCGACAATTTGCGGTAAGGTTTTTGTTTTTTTTTTTGAATTTATATAATTTAGTTTAATATAAATTTTAATTTTGCAGCAATAATTCACTTGGGAGAGTCATCTCACAGCTACGGTTAGACGTGAGTTTGATGCTAACGCTGCATTGATGTACTCTAAGAAGCTGAACGAGTGGAAGGACAAGTGGAAGTTAAATGATGTTCCAAGGGAGATGATTGCGAATCCGAACCTATGGAACAAGTTCATTGCTTATTGGAAGCAAGAGGAGTGGGTTGCAAGCTCTGCAACCCACTCTACCAACCGGAGGTATGACCGCAAAAGAAAAAAGATAGCGACACATAATTTAGGAGAAATAATCAAGGCAACCCGGGCAAAATAAGTTGTAAATTTTTTTCCCAAATTTTTTTATTGAGTCATATTTTTATCAATTGTTTATTTTATAGTTTCAAAAAGACAGTGTCGAACCCACGATTCTTAGGTTGCTAGCAGATTCACACACCAACAGAAAGATCAGTCGAATAGAAGGTGTGGTTGCTCGGAAGATCGTCGACAACATGAGGAAGCTTGGTGATGATTTTCTGCTATCTCAACCGATGTTGATGGAACTCCTCTTTGCATCCTATCGAAAAGTTGAACGAATTCGTTTATGAAATAAGTAACATTATAATTTTCATTAACTTATAATCGAATTCTAATTTTTATTTATACAATTTTAACTTTAAATTTGTTTCGCATGCTATTCCGAATACTAAATGTCGCATTTTTGGTCTTCCTCAAGATTGCAGATCTTCTGCTTGTTCACAGTATTCCTGATAATTCAGATCTTAGGGCCGAATACGCATATAAGACAACCACAAATGAAACTCTGAAGAGTAAAATTCAAACTATAGAAGATGAACGAGAAGTGGAAAAAGAGCGAACGAATAGAAGCTCGGATGGAAGCATTCATGGCGTGATACCCACCCCGCCACCGCATAATTAGTTTTCTTCATTAATTTCTTTTTTATTTTGTTTTAGAATAATATTTATCTTTTTCTTTGATGTGACTTTGTTTAGACTTTGAATAAATTTATTTTTAATTTCAAAATATTTTAAATTTCAAATTTATTAAATTTGAAAATTAATTTTTAAAAATAAAATAAAAATGTTCATTCCTGTCGAAAATACGTATGTTGAAAATCCGTCGGTTTTTGAATACTCAGAAAATTGTCTGAAATTCCTCGGTTACTGCTTCTTTGGTATGATGTCATAAATTCGTCGAAAACTAGTTTCTGACAGTTTTTCGACGGAAATATTAACCACTTAATCTATCAGTTTTTCTTTGAAAATATGACCGTTGGAAGTCTGTCGAAAGACCGCCGAAAATATCAATAAATTTCCGACGCGATTTCTATTTTTAACGCTCTATAATAGACGATGTTGTTTGTCGAAAATCCATAAAAAAAAATTGTTTCCAACAATTTTCCAACGAATATTTTCGTATATTTTCTTGTAGTGTGACTAGGATAAAATGCTTTTTTATATAGTATCCGCAAAAAATAAAATCTACTGATAGATATATATTTATGCAATTGAACAAAAGGTTTATTTTTCTTTCTTTTCAAAGGTATTTATATATCCCAGTCAAATGAAAAAGAATGAAGAAGTAATCACATCACGATCACACACATAACTCTATTGACATTTAAATGAAATTGCATTATTAGTTTCAGTTTTGAATTTCAAAAGAGTGTAAAAGGATAGCAGACATTTTATACACTCAAAAAAATCCAATCCTTCAACTTTAATTAATAGGGCTAACAAAGTACAACTAATCACTCAACTCAAAGTCTATCAAATAAGAGACAAAACAACAAATTAAGAAACACCTACTCCTTGCAAATCAATAACTTATAGCACATCTATAAGAAAGTGCTTAAGGGTGGATTAGAGCTAATTAATCGATTGATTAATCAATTAATATAGTAAGGAATTAAATTAGACAGTAATTGGGAGATGAATAAGTTTCGACTCCTTAAAAGCAGGATCTTGTAATAAAAAGACCTTATCTCCATCTCCAACACCAATCATGTGTAAGTATTCTCTGTCTTCTCTCTCCTTTCCTCTGAATAAGAGTCTTTGCCCAATTGCCTCAATTCCACTCACTACTGCTACCATCATCTTCAATTCACCTGAAAAATATATGTCAAATGGGAAACTCTATAATAAGGGATCGTTTTGTATTGGCCCAACCTACTTATTTTAGGGCAAAAGTAGGTGATTAATATGGTTATTTGTCTTGATTAACCTACTTTAAATGTAAATATAGTTAGCTGTCTTGTAATTAACCTACTCAACTAGAATCCCATTATTATGTATGCTAATCCGGATAAACACCTCTCCAATGTTTAACCAAAGAAACATGAGAGTCATGACCATAAACTATTTTGTTTAAAAAGTTTAAAATTATATCCAAATGATAATTTGTAGAGATTAAAGCCTTTTGACATATTGATGATAGTGCAGTTGATTAATAACCTTATAATTACTAAAGCGTGAGTTCTCATAACTTATAATTAGTGACCACTGCATATAATATATACCATTCTTTATAGTTACATGCATAAATCTTGATGATATGATATTATATATTGGCATTTTTGACCCGTGATAATATTATTAAGGAAGATTTATATATATATATATATATATATCAAAATTTTAAAACCAACTGAAATACCGGGGAATATATAATTAATATTGACTGAGTACTTCAGTTTTTGTAAGCTTATTTTAACAAAATAAAATAAAAAAACACTCTAATATATACGTAATTACCGAAAGTGGAGTTGGCGTCAATGGAGATTTCATATGAAAGCTGAGAAACGGTAGAGACTCTAAGGCTGATTAAATCTTCTGTGTTGGAATCTTCTGATCGCTTCTGAACCAGCATCCCTCCAGGCCTCATCTCCCATTTGATGTTGTTATTGTTACATGATGATGCTGATGATGATGATGATGATAATGATGATGATGATAATGCGGATGATGATGAGGATGAGGAGGATCTTTTGTTGTTGCTACTGCCCGTCCCAATTCTTCCACATCCGAACCCAATGCAAAACCTCTTTGCCATTAACTTTCCCATTCTCTCTCTTTCTTTCTTTTGCTTGTAGGAAGAAGAGATATGTGCTGGCTTATATTTATAGAAAATAAGGTTTGGTACACATATTGATAAATTAGTTTTAAACAAATTTTATTTTATTTTTTTGTTAAAGGGTTTGTATTAAACAAAATTATCATATGTAATAAAGGTATATATATAGGGAATTAGAGTTAATATTTTCTTATTTTTTCTCTCACGATCTCTATTTTTCTTTATCATTTAGTTTACAATGTTTATAGGGTTACAGACTTACAGTATTTCGGTTACATGGTCTCTCTTTTCATATGCTCGAGAAAATGAAATGCATTTTAGACTATTTACAATGAGACTGTTAAAAAAAGAGTTAAGTGTTGAATTACTTTAATGGATATATTGAAAAGGGTGTTGAATCACACATGGATTCAAATGTGTTGAATAAATTCAACATGTTGAATCTTAAAGAAAAGAGAAACAATATCACGTGGAGTTTTATCATTGGATGAAAGATAATTTTTTTTCTTTTTTTCTATATTATTAAAATTCACTTGTTAAAACCATTGTAGATGGTCTTATAATTTACGGTTTAAACTTCTTTTGACAAATAAATTCATAACATTTTACTCTTCAACATATAACTAGTGATATCCAATATAGTAAAATCGAAGTATATATTTTTGACACAAAAAAATCGAAGTAAGTTTTATTGCTTTACTTGACTTTCTATGTTTTAAGTTAGACTTCTTTGATACTCGAAAGCATAGTTTCTAATATAGATTTCCATAAAATCGAATACAACTTTTTTTTCAATTTTTTTGCATAACCGAAAGATCAATGATTTAAAATTTAGTGTCATTAAATTTATTGTAGTTATATTAGATTATCTTGTGCAATTTTCTATTTATAAAGGAAAAGAAATTACAAACCGTCAACTACTGGTTCTTGAAGATTATCTTATTTCTCCAAATTTTATTACCATTATATGGCTTCCTCTACTTGTCCATTTTTAACATGGTTTTGTTTAAATTCAGGAGTCAAATATCCTTATGATTGCATTTTTAGTCTATTACATCATTATTGTCAAAAACAAGTCTAGTGTCCACAATAGAATATAATTGTCTAAGAAAAATGATGACTACCAAACTCACTTTTCCTGTGGTGGTCTGTACAATTTTGCAATATCTGATGTACTTCATTTGAATATATACTTTTTTCTAAACATGGGAGGTTTTCTATAAGTTTCGATTCATGATTTATAACTCAAGTGATACATACCTATGTTTTATTTTAATCTATTGACATTTGGTTTCTATATTATATAAAACGAAAAATCTGAATCAAAAAGGAGCAAAATCAGATCGGGCAAACCTAATTCTACTTAAATCCAATTTTAAAATGGTTGTGAATATTCTTCTATTAATTCGTTGTTAAAAGGAAAAAAACGTAATTTTCACAACTTTGCGTACACTTTCCAAACCTATAATTTGTGTCATGTCATAGTAAAGCGTGTGGATTTTTGTGTTAGTTAATAAGGTATTGTTAGTTAGGTGAATAAAATCTTTTATATTCATATATTTGCCTCTACAGATGTCCCTTGAGGCTTACTTTATCATGGAGAAGGCCGGTTTTGTTATCCTTTAGGGTATCAACCCACGTGGGCGAAAAAGGCATAAAGATCACATTCTTTGTTATTATATTGATTTGAAACCTCTATAACATTCAAACAACAACGAATTTCTTTTGCTTAAATCATTGCAATGTACAAAACTAAAACCCTTCAAGTGTAAGGGAAATATATTTGAATTATATCAGATGTCATGTTAATAGAATATCATGTCATGTTAGTTGTATTTTCACCTTTTATGCGTTTTCATAAATCCGTCAGAAATTTTGAGAGTCGGTATATATGCACTACACTTACGATAGACAGTTGAAAAATCCCAAAAACATATAGAAGCCTCATTGATTCAATGAATTTAATGGAAATTTATTATTCCTTTTGGAAATGTCCGACGATAGTACGCCAAACCTTTCCAATTGAAACCATAGCTACTTATCAAATTCATGGAATGTTCTCAAGAAACCAATCCAATATTATTATTTATAAAACTTCGGATTATTGAGCGTAAACATAACTAATCGATCGTGGACTTGAAATTTAACCCCACGAAATAAAAAAAAGAGAACTTAGCTCTAAAAAGTCTGCTGGTCAACAGACATACATGACGAGAGATACACTACGCCTGCCAATATATTTGATGCGATTTTCTAGAATCAAGTATTACTATTCTATAAACATACCGTAAAATCTAAATCATATGACGGGATAAAAACATAGTCCAAACTCTAAAGGTATCTAAGAGTAATTAATTTTCTTTAAATTAAAGGTTTCTTGTACAATAGAAAAGGATTCGACTTGGATTCGAATCATACAAAGTGTCACAAAAAAATTATTATGTTGTGTACCAATCTAAAGCAGAAAGTACAAGGGGTTTTAATTGCAAGCACGTTATGCATGACTAATTATTGTATGTAAAAAATAAAATCAATGTTTATATAAGAGATTATATAATTATTGACGAAATATATTTCGTATACTAGTAGAACTTATTAGTGTTATATAGTGCGGAAAAAGATGGTAAAGTAAACGAGACATAGATAAACTTATCAATATAGTCAGTGATTTCTGTATTTATTGGTCAACTCCAAAGAACAATTTTGATTGGAGTTTTTGATACACACTGTTTGAGTTATGTGTAACTTAAATACATTATGTTTTGTAATAGATCTGGGGATAATTTTTTGTTTTGGTAAAATGAGAATCGATTATAGAGGATGCTTTGAAGGTAAAAGGAGAATGTAAATTTTTTGTTTTTTTTTTGTCAAACAAAGGAGAATGTAAATAAACTTCTTCTTTTTCATCAACTTTACCTAGATAACATGGTGTTTGAAGCAGAGCTGGCCCTAAAATATCCGAGGCCCATACAAAAAAACAAAAAAAACTATATATATATATATATATATATCTAAGTTTTTTGATAAAAAAAATTTTAAAAACAAATTAACTAATGGAAAAGTGTATTTTATTTTTCTTTGATAGATAAATTATCTACTATTTTATTTTACATTATATATATATATATATGTTATTGCTCATTTTTAATAATCTATAATAACATTTTACTATGTTACTACAAAATATTTTTTAAAAATAAAATAATGGGAACCCATGCAAATGTTTTGCTCTGGATCGAAGAGTACTTTGGTCAACTTAATCAATCAAGTTGGCATGTGGGTTGGAACTTGGAAGAGGAATGGTTAGCCCCTCCTCCTAAGGTTTGGAACTTGGAAGGACGGCTTTTAAAACTTGAAGTTAAAAGTTTATTAGAGGTATCACAAGTATTTTTTTGGTCTAATCATTTGCTATACGGATTATATATTTTACTTTTAATTATTGTCGTTGTTTTTCTTATTGTAAGTGAGCGAGAAACTGGAAAAAAGAAAAAAAAGTTCTATTACAGTAAAATCCGTATAGCAGCGGAATGTAACTCATGTATTGAGAATGAATCGCTATAAATTATGCATGTTTAAAATTTTTACCATGCATCACTATAAATTATGCATGAATGACACTTCTTCTCAGAGAAAAACTCTTATGGGATAATAGCATTCAGGCTGCTGGTAGTTGGCTTTGGAGGAGGTTACTCAAGCTGCGTGGCCTTGCTAGACCATTCCTCACTTGCCAGCTTGGATCAGGGACTTCAACCTATTTTGGAATGATGATTGGTCAAGACTGGGGCCTCTTATTCATTTTACTGGAGCAAATGGCCCGCAGGTAATAGGCTTTTCTAGGATGTCAACAGTTTTTCAGACAATATCAATGGGTCCTGACTGCTTCCTCAAGGGCGTCATCCGATTCTCGTTCTATTCCTCGAGGGCTGATTTAATTTTGTGGAAGGTCTCTCCTTCAGAGCAACCTAGCCAATTTTCCTCATTAAAAAGACTTGGCAAGCTCTGGATCCCTCTGGTCCTCAAGCAGAATGGTATAAAACTGTTTGGTCTTCACACAATATACCAAAGCATTCTTTGATGCTATGGATTCTAATGAGAAGTCGTATGACAACCAGAGACCGGTTATTGAGTTGAGGTCTATCGGTTCCTTCTGTGTGCCTCCTTTATAATGTCACTACAGTGTCTAGCTCTCATCTGTTTTTCTCATTCTCCTACTTTTATAAGGTATGGTTTTCTTTCACAGCACAATCATCTCTGGCTCTTCTTCGTAGTATAATGCTGGTGAAAAATTATCTTCAGCCAAGATATCTTTCACAAAATTTGTTATCGCATTAACATATTCCTCTGCCAAATTGTAGCATGTTTTAATAGTCATCAATCTACTAGCATATGATAAAGACGAATTACCTTCTCTACAACCGCTATATAGTGATTGTTTCGCTGCATCTAACATATCAAAAAAAATTTGTGCTTCTAAATTTGGTTCTTCAACTATATCTCCATCTATAGCGGTCGACTGCATATTTTCCCTAAACACATCATTCACCATCTCAACAGTACATACACCAAAATATACTTATGTTCTATATTCTCCTAAGTTATTTGCAACATTTGGTTCACTAGTACTACCATAATCATAATTTGTTTTTCCGTGTAGATACCAAATCTTGTAACCTGGCATAAACCCATTGTAATACAAATGCCTCCAAACTATCTCTATCTTAATATTATGTGAATTCACACAAATAGAAAATGAACATTTCAACTTACGAGTTTTTCGCTCCCAGTTGATTTACAACTAATTCCATGAACTCGCATATACTTCAAACATACTCTTCTTTTCAATATGTTTGACTTCGAATCCATCATTGGTTCGTCCACCCATTATCGAAAACTACTATAAGATGACATCTCTTTTCAAAAAGATTTTGCTAAGTAAGATATAGTGTTGTGAATGAATATAGGAGTGTGAAACATATATATAAGCTCGTCAGCCTTCAAAATCCGTCGAAAACCATCAAAAATTTTAAATTCTAAACGGCTATATACAACATATATATTAACGTTCATATATTCTGACGGACCATCGGCAAGTCTGTCAGAAATTTCTGATGGACCTATTCTGTTGAAACTCCGTCCGATTACCATTGGAAATTATTGATGACACTAGAATCTGTCGGAATATTCGTCAGATTTGCGGTAATTTTCTTGTAGTGTTATTTGCTGACCAAAATGAGTGACAAAAATTGAAGATCAAAAGTAATTGGAAGCTAAGAATTATTCAACTATATTCATTCCATTTTATTTAAGTTTATTTTAAGTCATTGCTTTGGAATTGTATTTTTTAGTTTCAAGACAATTTATTTGTCTAGTTTTTACCACAAATATTTCCTAGAAATACTATGTAATTTCCTTTGAATAAGATGAAACCCTTTTTTATTTTTGGAAATCTTTTTTGAGAGTGATTCTCATTATGTTCCTTGTGAACATGCCAATCTTTGGTGCGTAATAACCATTGATCAAAACTTGATCCATCTGGGTACATCATATCAAAGGGGTCTTGTTAATTGTTTGGTACATCATATCCATTCAATTAACCTTGAATTTATCTTAGTATGTCATATCTAAGAGATTCAAGTTGAAGTATATCAGAAATCATTATGCAACTTCTATGTGACCTTTCAATCTACCTTACCTAATTCTTTAAAAATCATTTTTTGTTAGTTTAAAATTTATCCATCTATCTTGTCAACTCTATAATGACAATTTCTCTGAAAAAATCATATCAAGTCGTATAAAGCACACTCTTCAGTTCATTCACCATCTTCTCATTTTTTCATCTTTTATCCGTTCATTTTATTTCTTTCTATCTTCTCATCTTCTCATCTTCTTTCTTTCATCTTCTTTCTTTCATATTCTAAAGAAAAAGATGATACTTTTCCATAATGTCCTGTCGATCCATAATGTTATATCAGTTATAAAGCTTATAAGTGAAGCATTCAAAATTCAAAATAAAAAAACAAATTAAGTTTATTAAACAAGCTAAGGTCAGTGCCACATCAATTAAGTTAATAGGATATGAAGAGTAAGCAACATAAGCTTTTATTTTTCGTTCGAAAAATTCATGAATTAAAGATAAAAATCTTCTAAACTTTTAAGATAAAATAAAACAAATATCGGCAGAAACACAATGTTGATTCTCTGACGATTTCCAACAAATTTACTCCTGAGATCTTGTTAATTATGCACACATGACACATTCATGGCGACGTTTCTTCAGCTATGATGCAGCGTAGCTGCGTAGGACGTATGATACAATATCAGTTTATTATTGGATGTTTTTAGGGAAATAAAATATCAGTTTGTTATTGGATGACTTGATTCACGAAATTTTTGAAACTGGATTTAGGGAAGTTTTAGAATCGAATACCACGGTTAAGATTCGAGGACAAATTTGCTTATAGTGGAAAAGGACTGATACAACTAGATATTTGGATAATTTTCAAATAATTTTTAAATACTTTTATCATTAGAGAATTTTAATAGTTTTAATATTTCTGTTGAGTTTTCTTATAAATGGTATTTTTCAACTTATTGTATAAGAGAGTTATTATTGATATTGAGATTTTATAATAAAGTTAAGAGTTGTCTCATTTAAAAAAGAGATTTGTGAAACCATTAAGAATAATATCTTCAAACCTTAATAATCTGCTATTATGAAAAAACAATGGATATCTAGTTTATCCCTAAAAGTTTCCACTCTGATATCAACTTATTGGGGTTTCGAGCCACCTCTATGTGGAAGCAGCTACATTAGCTGCGAGATATACAATTAATTGAATAAAAATGGTTGAATAAACCATTATCTAACTTTCACCATTTGATATGAAAGATTCAACTCATTCAACTAAAAATTAATAAATTACAAGAAAAATTAGAGTTGAAAAATTAATAAATTGGAAGAAAAATGATTCAATTCATTTATCTATAATTTTAGAGTTGAATGAGATTCTCATGTAAGATTTGGTGTCGTTTTCTCGGT
Source organism: Cardamine chenopodiifolia (assembly GCA_963922655.1). Taxonomy (NCBI): domain Eukaryota; kingdom Viridiplantae; phylum Streptophyta; class Magnoliopsida; order Brassicales; family Brassicaceae; genus Cardamine; species Cardamine chenopodiifolia. Next base: position 19,811,527 of record OZ000481.1, read on the forward strand.
GATGTCTCGTGTAGTCTTGGTGCTCTCGGCTTTTTTATGTTATGCTCATTCTTTCTGCAATTTTTTTCGACAAATAGCATTTAAATATAGGTTTTCTAGACAAATAGCAGTTACAGAGCTTATAGAATTATAAAACTTTGATGCAACCTATACGTCATGTCTTCTTCAACCAGCTGAGGATAAGCAAGTGAGAGACTCACCAAGGTTGAAGAGCTAAAAAGACATCTTGGAAGGGTGTAGGTAGAAAAGTTTTTAATAGACAATTCTCTAACCTTTCTAGCTACTGCATATTTGATCCAATTTTCCAATGAGCTTTCAGCGTTATTCAAATCCACCGGTCTGAATTTCTCTAAATCGAAAGCTTTCAAAATTTGCAGAAAAGTTTTCATTTATTTTTTTCAACTGTCATTTTAATATAACCATTTGTACCCAGGGTATACAAAACCAATTACTATCACAGTTAGAAACCCCAACCAAAATTTAGAACCTTAGAACATACAGTTAGAAACCCCATAAAAAACCTTAGCAAGATATGTTGTAGTTTTTTCTTCAATCACAATCACAAGAATTTTGCTTAATTTCTCACATCTAACTAACAAAGATCTGTTGTAATATTTTTCTTCAGTCTCAGTTGATGCCTTGCTAATGTTCACCAACAACTTTTGTCAAGAAAAAAACAACATGTTGATACAAATCTTGTTTGTCTAATCGAAAAATAAATCTGCAATTATAACTTGAACTACATGAAAAGTGAGATGTTTGATGAAAGTTCAAGCAAGAGCAGGAACATGAACAAGAACACAACCGCAATGAAAAACTTGACTACATTTGTTTTATATCTTCTATTAATCAAAGATAACGCTCTTGACGTAATGTTCTATTGTTGATGACTACATATTGTCTACTGTTATGATTAATTTCTGGCTATTTTTGTCTTTTTTTTTGTTACGCTTCCACTTTCCAGTATTTATAGTAATTTTAATTAAATTTGGAAATAGGTTTAGAGTAAAAATTATTGCTAACAATGCTAAAATTTACTTTAAAAATTTTATTTTTAATTTTTTTTGGGTGACTTTAGATTTTTCCAAAATTATCTCGTTTAAAAATTATTAATTGCTTCCACTTTCAAATTTGGTTTGGCTTTAAAAAAAATATCAGAGCTAAAGAAGAAACACACCTCTTACTCTTGCAAGTATGGGCTTGGCCCAATAAACACTAGGGCCTCGGTGTTCTTTTTTCTCCTGCTATTTTTAATTGAAAAAGTTTATCAAAGGAAAACAGCATCTGTCTGTCCTACTTTTATACTCGCTTTATATTTCTTTTCAATTGCTTTATATCCGATACTAAGATCAAGAATAAGATAATGATAGACGGTTTCTTAACCGTATGTGTGACATTTTCTTCCATCTCTCTCTCGAATCTTTCGTGTCTTGCTGTTCAAATTGTAAATTAAAGAAAAAGATTTTCGAAATCCTCGGAGAAAGAAGATAACTTGTTTCTGCTTCTTGTCGTCTCTGTGACAGTTCGTTCAACCTCTCTCTCTTTCTCAAAACCTCTGCTTTACATTTTGTTTTTGAGGATTAGTTTTTTATTCGTTGGTTTGAAATCGATTCATAAATATGACATTTTGACTGATGGGTCTGTGTTGAATTTTGAAGAGATAAAGAGAAGATAATTTTTAATGGAGCCTCCAACGGGAATCTTGGCTTCTCTATGGCAATTCATAATTTTTCTTCCTTATTTCACTGGATTACTTCTTCTGGGTGTCATTAAAGGTATGAAATTTCAGATAAATCTTTACTTTATTTAATCTGATTTTCATGTGTTCTGAGTTGATGGTTTATTTTGTGAATAACATTGATTGCAAAAGTCCTTTCTTTTAGTCCAATTTTCAATCTTTCTGACACAGATTTTATCAATGTTTTTTTTTCTTTCTATTTTCTGGTCCATTTGGGGATTTGACTTCGTAAGGTGATGTTGACGTGAGATTGCCTGCTTAATATGTGTAGGGCTCATTAGGATTGTTTCATTTATTCATCAAATGATTCTACAGTTACTGAAATTAGCATTTCTACCTAATTTAGAGTTTTTCATACCATAAAGTGCTCTCTTTTAATTGAAGGAAACATCTAATCCTTGAACTTTGTCCTGTTTTGCAAATCTTGCTCACTAGTTCAGTGGCTTAGGCTTTATCTAAGAGTAATTCATTTTTCAGTCATTCATTCATTCATTCATCAAGTGCTTCCTAAGTTTTTGAAATTGTATGAAGTTTTCGTTTCTACTTTCATCTGGTCAACAATTTAGTGTTCTTCAATACTATAAAGTGTGCTTTTTTAATTGAGTAAACACCAAATCCATGACTTTTTGTTCTTTTACAAGTCTTGTTCACTAATTTTGTGGGAATGAATCGCTTAAAAGCTTTATTTACATCTGATTTTTTTGCTTAGGTATCATTTTCTGCCCGCTTATATGCCTTATTATGGCTATTGGAAACTCTGCAATCATCTTTGGCCTTTTACCGGTACACGCGATTTGGACTCTATATTCGATAGCAAGGTACTTTCTCTTACTTAAGAAACCTCTGTCCTATGCAATTATACCATTGTTCTCTCTTTTGATGTTGAAGTGTTTTTGTTTGATTTCAGTGCTAAACAATTAGGACCGATGTTGAAGCTCTTTCTGTGTTTGTGCCTTCCTCTCGGTGTCATTCTCTGGCTTGTGGTTAGTATCATAGGAAGTATTCTCGGAGGAGCTATATATGGATTTCTTTCCCCGATATTTGCCACATTTGATGCTGTTGGCGAAGGGAAGTCTAATCCGCTTTTCCATTGCTTTTATGTAAGTTTTTTCTCCATTTCTCATTCTATATGTTATTGCAGATTATTATTCAATCACATTACTAAATTGTTTAGGATGGAACTTGGAGCACTGTTCAAGGTAGTTTCACCGTTGTCTGCGATTTTAAAGATGTTTGCTTTCACTCCTACTTTTCGCTTATGGATGATCTTAGAACATCTAGCGCAGATCGTCACTATTATGAAATAAGGTCTACAGAACTCTTGTGAAATTTAGCAAATTGTGTAAATTGATTATACAACAATCCTTTCTTACAGTTTGTACTTATGTATTCTCAGGTTACTTCAAATTCCAGGCGCTATGATTAATGCGGCTCTTGGAATTCTTGTTGATTTCCCAATCATTTCACTCTTAGCCTTATGTAAAAGCCCGTACATGTTGTTCAAAGGTTGGCATCGATTGTTTCACGATCTCATTGGACGTGAAGGTCCTTTCTTGGAAACAATGTGTGTCCCAATCGCAGGCCTTGTGATCTTACTCTGGCCTTTAGCTGTAGTTGGAGCGGTTTTTGGATCTGTGGTCTCTAGTGTCTTCCTTGGTGCCTATGCTGGTGTAGTCTCATATCAGGTTATTTAGAAACGAGATTTTGATATGAGAATCAGTGTATATCTTGGTGATACTGAATCGTTTTTCCTGTCACAACACAGGAGTCATCATTCTTCTTCGGTCTCTGCTATGTTGTTGCATCTGTTTCTATTTATGATGAGTATAGCAATGATGTTCTTGACATGCCAGAAGGTTCTTGCTTTCCTAGGTTTGTCTCCAGTGGCTTATCTAGCAATCTTTATCTCGCTCTTTTTATACTAAAAACCAGGTTTCTGTATTTGTTTTACAGGCCAAAGTATCGAAAAAACGAAGAGGGCGCTGGTGCAGCATTTTCTGGTCTTTCAAGACCGAACTCTTTCAAGACAACTCCATCAAGAGGAGGATCAAACAGAGGCCCAATGATTGACCTGAAGCCGCTTGATGTACTCTCACAATCTCTTCTTTTATTGGATCTTTGGTTATCTCTATATCTAAAATCGAAACCTTTTTTTTTTATTTTGCAGCTTTTGGAAGCTCTATTTGTGGAATGTAGGCGGTACGGAGAGATTATGATAACGAAAGGGATTATAAATTTAAAAGACATCGAAGAAGCCAAGTCTAGCAAAGGCAGTCAAGTGATCAGCATTAGCCTACCTGCTTATTCTCTTCTGCAGGAGCTTTTACGTTCTATCAAATCTAATTCTACCGGTTTATTACTTGGTATGTTGCAATGTTACAACAGTGTTTCCCCGATTCCATAATCTCTAGTACCCATTTGAACATCATCAAGAAACAAACAAAACTGTTTCTTTAAGCGTTTGGGATTCACAAGTTGTGTTGTTTTTGGTTTTCGTGTAGGTGATGGTGAAACAGAGATAACTACTAAAAACCGCCCAAAAGATGCTTTTTTTGATTGGTTTCTGAATCCGTTTTTGATCCTTAAAGACCAGATCGATGCAGCAAACCTATCTGAAGAAGAAGAAGAGTATCTTGGAAAGTTAGTATTGCTGTTTGGAGATTCAGAGAGACTTAAAAGCTCCATTATTGAATCTGAATCTCCTCCTCTAACCGAACTCAGAAAAGCCGAACTTGACGCCTTTGCTCGCAGGTAAATAAAGTTCTTTATAAATTTCACAATCTTTTTATGGCTTTTTACTTCGGATTCTAAGATAATCGTTGTGTTTGGTTTTGGTTAGGCTTCAAGGATTAACAAAATCAGTATCAAGATATCCAACATTCAGAAGACATTTTGTGGAACTAGTCAAGAAACTATCAAATGATCTTGACAAGAAACATAACCGTTTCGAAGGCGGCTCAAGATCAGTTCCACGTCACGGGAAAACGGTTTCTCGGATTTTCAGCCAGAAATCATTCAAGAAAAAGACAAGTAGTAATGGGTCAGATCAAGATTCACCAAACAGTGGCTTAAGAGACATTGATATTGTGTAAGTAAATGTTGTGACACCAGAATTAGATCGAAACGTCGTCGTGTTTAGCTCTGTAATGGTAAATTTATACAGATTTCTGTGAATATGATGAAACTGTTTCGATGATCTAACAAATGTTCTTACTTGGCTTTTCTTGATGGTGTTCCTTAGAAGCAGCAGAACCGTTTCTTCTGCAATAGAAATAGCATTTCGCTTTAGTTCTCATATATACGAAAACATGATGAATAAAGGCTGATATTTTTGTTTCTTACAATTTAGTCCTAATATTTTGACAGTTGAAGAAGAGAAATGTTTTACCGTAGGTGCGTCTTGAGCGTTGTTGTTATTATCACGGCGTTGTGAGGTGGCACGACCACTTGCATTTGTCTTTCTGTCGTCTCTAGCTTTAGCGAATATAACCGTAAATCCTTCGGCTGATGCTGGATCATTCACATCCCATTCTCCAAATTTTGGTTATGGTCGATCTTGTTGTTGATTATTCTGAATTTTTCAAATTTTCAATACAAAACAATAAATTCCAACGAAGAATAAAAAAAATGTGAAAATGGTTGAAATGAGAAAGATCTTACCGATGCCATTCAAAAAATTTCTGTAAAAAGATGCGACAGAACATGAGATGATCTTCAAAACAACAAGAAAAACAGAAGACAACAATTTTAGTCTTTTTTTCTTAAGATTTTGATTACGTTAAAAGAATTAGAATATGAGAACAGATTAGCGCTTTCTGAAGTTTAAATATAGGTTACGTTTTAAGTTAAACGTGTTTTTATTGTTGAAACTTGATAAACACAAAACACTAAAAACGACACGAATTGTTTGTCTTCTATATCGAAACGGGACGCTTTTCTTGAACTGTTTTTGTTTAATTGAGTGACGCACGTTTTGGATTGTGTCTACACACTTATCGAGGTCAGCATGCGCGTTTTACCTTTGATTAGCCTAAAGTCGGTATGCAGAAACGGTCAGGATTGTTTTAGCTTTGATCAACGGTTGTGATGACGTAGACGAAGCTAAGCCTCACATCTACAAAATACGTAAACTCACCGTAATATACAAATTGTCAGTCTAATCATCATTAACTTAATGTCTTAATAATTACAGGTTATTAGATAATTAATCATTTTTATAGTAGACTATTTTAAAAAATAATCTCAGTCATTTCTCATCAATTTTCATTTCATTTGCTGTCTCTGAAATTATGGCGTTCGGTTTGATCGGAAGAGTTGATGGAACCAAACCGTCACGGTTATCCACGGCGGCGCGATGGACATCAACAGGATCAGAAGCACAATCGAAAGCTTCTACCGGCGGCGGAGGCAAAGGATCGAATCTTAAGACGTTTCAGATCTATCGATGGAATCCAGATACTCCTGGGAAGCCTGAGCTTCAAGATTACCAAATCTATCTCAAGGATTGTGGTCCAATGGTTTTAGATGCTTTGATTAAGATTAAGAACGAGATGGATCCATCTCTCACTTTCCGTCGCTCTTGCCGAGAAGGTATTTGTGGTTCGTGCGCTATGGGTGCAATGGTCTAGCTTGTTTAACGAAGATTGAATCTGGATCTTCGGAGACTGCTATTACGCCGTTGCCACATATGTTTGTGATTAAGGATCTGGTGGTTGATATGACGAATTTTTATAATCAGTATAAGAGTATTGAGCCATGGTTGAAGAGGAAGAATCCAGCATCTGTTCCTGGGAAAGAGATTTTATAGAGTAAGAAGGATAGAGCTAAGCTTGATGGTATGTATGAATGTATTCTCTGTGCTTGTTGTAGTACGTCTTGCCCTAGCTATTGGTGGAACCCTGAGTCTTATCTTGGTCCAGCTGCTTTGCTCCATGCTAACAGGTAAACAAAATCTTGCTTTTGAATTTGATAGTTTTAAGCAATAAGATTGAGTATAGTTTAGCTCTGAACAAAGGTGGTAAGGACTTATTGTGCTTATTCAAATGTCTCTGTATTATGGACGTTTAGATTTGTTTTGCTCCTTCAGTTGAAGTGTAGTTTAGCTCTTTGTTCATTGTTCAACTGAATGGAGGGGAGACCTATAGAGGAATGTGCTAAGGACTCTTTTGTGCTTCTCCAATTGTCTTTGGAGACAACAACATATTATAGTATCTGAATGTATCTGTGTTATTTGTTAAAGTTTTGATCTTTCAAGGTATTGTAACTTGAGGCTTCTTCACATATGCAGGTGGATAAGCGATAGCTGAGGACACTAAGGAAAGACTCGAAGCCATCAATGATGAGTTCAAGCTGTATCGATGCCACACAATCTTGAACTGTGCTCGTGCTTGTCCAAAGGGATTGAACCCAGGAAAACAGATAACACACATCAAGCAGCTTCAGCAATCTGGTTGAACAACAAATCAATCGCACTGTACCTATCAGTAACTCATCTGCTGATGGATTTTTGATGCTAATAATCTGCAAGAAACTCCGATTTTGGATTCGTTCTTGTATTGCTATAAATATCAGATAGATAATTTTGTGGTATATCTTACTGAACATTGCTTATAATTAGCAATAAAACTCCTGGAAATTTAAAACATCTTCTTATCATCCACTCCCTCAGCATTGCCTTAATATAAACATTCCGTTTTCGAGTTTAGCTTTATTGGTGAATAGAAGAGAAAAATTGCTTACACTTACCTCTTGTAACTTGGAAGGTAAATTATCTATTCTAAAAACAGAAGCTCAAAGAGAAGCTTTTTTGGGAATAATTGAGAAAGGTGTTGAGAAAAAGAGACTGATGATAAGATTTCTCGGGATAGGGCTAGAAAAACTGTAGCTGATGCAATCTGAACTTTAAGATCAGCAATATCAATGTCGTGTCCGCCTTCCACTAGTCCCCATTTGTTCACCTACCCGAAACATGCGACAAAGATTAGTTCACATACAATGTTAAAGCGTTAGATGTTAGCAAGCAAGTCATAAAACGAAACCTGTAAAGCTTCGAAGATGGTGGTGAAAATGGGCAGCTTGAGTCACTTCTGTCTTGGTGTGGCCAGGATAAAAAAAAAAGTTAGAAGCCCGTCTTTAGTTATTGTTGTTATGAAGAATGCTTTTTAGTTGATTTTCTTAAAACTTTGAATAAGACGACCTTGACATCGCCAATATGTCATCATAAAAGGCCATTTCACTGCCGTCAAAAAATAATAAGGTAATTTCATTAAAAATGTTGGTGCCGGAAAAAATGTTAGTTTTCTTTTTATTATATAACATATTTAATATCAATTTGTTGCAGATTTATTTGTTAGTGTTTATTTAATATTAATTTGGAGAAAATGTTAGTGTTTATTTAATATTTAATAAACTTGTTAGTGTTTATTTAATATCAATTTGATTGCAGATTTATTTGTTAGTGTTTATTTAATATCAATTTGATTGCAGATTTATTTGTTAGTGTTTATTTAATATCAATTTGATTGCAGATTTATTTGTTACTGTTTATTATCGCAGATTTGTTTGCTCGTGATAGACCCACATCTTAGACCGTACCAAATAGTTATGGGAACATAATTCAAGCCATCAAAGCACAAGATTGTGTGATGGAGATTAGAGAGTTCAAAGTCGTGGTCAAATGCTATGAGAAAGATATACAGGAGTTAAGGAGCTTTAAAAACATGGTTATGTGTCCTTTTGGTAATTGTCGTGGTGTATTATTTCATCTTTGCATAAGGGTTTGTATGAGTTTGTGTTGTGATTAGTTTTATGACAATGTATTCACTTAAAATTAACAGTTTGTTTTGAGTCATAACTTGTATTTACTTGAGCTTGTACTGGTCTTATATTAAGCTTGAATTTAAGAATAAGGGTTTATTGAACTTGTATTGCTCTTAAGAGCTTGTATTGAGCTTGTTTAATGTTTGCAAAGTCTTTGCACCTTAACTACCAAATTATCAATTTATACTTGAATTTTTACTTGCAGATTTGTTGTTGTCTTATGCAATTTGTTTTAAGTGATCGCATATTTGTTTTAAGTCTTTGCACCTTAACTAGCATGTAGATGATTACGAATACTAGGAAACTAATCGTCAGCGTCTGGAAATAAGGCTGCAAAAATAAATATGCGGGTAAAAAGTATCAATAAATTTGCAAGATTAAGTCTGTGATCACTAAAAAATTAGTTTAGTTAGGATTAAGTTGCGACCACTTCAGTCAAACAAATCTACAATGATGAAAAATAAATATGTTACTCAAAATAAGTCTGTTGTCACGTTGGATAAACCTGCGATCACTAAGACTTAATCTAGTAATTATCACTTATGAAAACAACTATGCAACAACTTGCTAACTAATAAAAGTATGCAGTAATTAATTTACATATTTATTATAATAAGTCTGTACAATAAATCTGCAAGAGAAAAACAAATATGCGGGTTAAAGAAAATATGTGGTTTCTAGCAAACAAATATGTAAAGATAAGTATGCGGTTGACAACAAATTTGCGGTCGAAAATAAATATGTAAAACAGATATACTGTTCAAAAATAAATTTGCGACAATCTATAAATCTGCAATAACATAAAAACAAATATGTAAAACAATTATGCGACGACAATAAAATTGTAGAACAAATTTGCGGTAAAGTTGTTTGACAAAAAATCAACGATAACTATGTAAATAAATATACCGCATATTTTTCTTACAGATTTATTCAACATCCGTCTCCAAGTGGTAAATAGGTAAATATTCTTCGTTTTTAATAAAATATCTGAAAAAATTTTAATGGCATTTTCGAAATAATTTTTTTCCTAACAAAGATTAAAAGAGGTATTCTTGGGTTAAAAAACAACAAAAACACTCTAGTTATTTCTAAAAAATAGGAGTTATTCTAATTATTAATCCTAAGTTTTAGGTTATTCTAGTAATCTTTTGTTGCCTTGATTTAATCCAGTTTAGATTGTATTTCCTTTCTTTATAAAAGTCAAGAAAAAAAAACCTTTTAATAAAAAAGAGAGAGATGTTCGTATGCATCAGCGTGGTTATTGTGGGGAATTTGAAAATTACATATCGCCCATGCATCAACCGACTAAAAAAAAACGAACATACCCATGAAGACCGCCAAATTCAGATAAGGCTCACATTAATCACCTGCGTTACCCATCACGCAAAGGTCGTAGAATCTTAGTGTTCAGATCATGACACGTCATCATTGGGACCCATAATTCTGTTTTTAGCTTTTTTCTTTTAAGTCTCTCTCTTCTTCATCAATCTCCGTCAAACTCCAAAAAAAACAAATTTGGAAACGTCGAAAATTCAAACGATCGATAAAAAAATGGCGTCGTGGAATTCGATTCCGCTCGAAATCTCATACGAAATCGTTGGATGGATCGCGTTTACTTCGTGGTCGATTAGCTTTTACCCACAGCTGATTTTGAATTTCCGCAGGAGAAGGTATCTCTTATCCTATTCTCGAGATTTTTTAGATCTGTGGTTGAAATTGAAATTGATGTTTCTTTGTTTTTGTGTTGTTTTTTTTTGGTTTGGAAAAGTGTTGTTGGATTGAACTTCGACTTCGTGCTGTTGAATTTGACTAAGCATTCATCGTATATGATCTACAACGTTTGCCTCTACTTTAGTCCAGTTATTCAGAAGCAGTACTTTGACACTTATGGCGATAAAGAGGTTTATTTCTTCTTTTTCTGTGTTATTTAGCTGAAGCTTTTGGTATCATTCTTCAAGAATAAAGTATCTAATGAACCAAGTTGTGTTGATTGAGGGGTCTTGATTAGTCTGGAATCTAGAAATTAGTCTTGTTTCGATTCTGAGATGGATGATTGGAGTTAGTTCTTGGTGACTCATATGCTCAGATTGTCTCTTCTTTCACTGTTTTCTCATTAGAAAAGCTACATGATTTATTCTTATGAGTCATTGTGTTATAATTTTTGCCTATTTTCAGATGATTCCTGTGGCTGCAAATGATGTTGCATTCTCAATCCATGCAGTTGTAATGACAGCTCTTACACTGTTTCAGATCATTATCTATGAAGTGAGTAATGAAGTTTTTTCCGTTATCTTCAATGCTTTGTTTTGTTTCCTTTTTTCTGATGATTTCTAGTGATTTACTCTCAGCGTGGACCTCAAAAAGTATCCAGACTTGCTTCAGGTATTGTGATTGTTGCGTGGGGGTTTGCAGCTATCTGTTTCTTTATAGCATTACCTACACAATCTTGGCTATGGCTCATCTCGATCTTCAAGTAAGTTGCTGTGTAGAGCCTAAACCCAAATCTTTTGATGCTAATCTAACACTTTTGATGATATTTTTTATATGGTTCATTTGTTATAGCTCGATTCAGGTCGTCATGACATGCGTCAAGTACATTCCACAGGTCAGAAACGATTCCAAAGCTTCAATTTTCTTAAACTGATTGAATCTGCATTACTGAGATTCATGTGTTTATTCACAGGCAAAGATGAACTTCACTAGGAAGAGCACAGTAGGGTGGAGCATCGGGAACATTCTTCTCGATTTTGGTGGTGGACTTGCTAATTATATGCAAATGGTTATACAATCTATTGACCAAAGTAACAATCTTTTCTCCACTTTGTTTGCTCTGATAACAACAATTACATTTCGACACAAAAACTGAAATTATGTTTCTTTGGTTCTTCCAGATTCTTGGGTGAATTTCTATGGGAACATTGGAAAGACTCTTTTATCACTTGTAAGAAAATTCTCGTGTTTTACTTGTTCAGTTCTATCTCTGTATCTAATAAATCTCTCATACTTTTTCTACAGATCTCCATATTTTTCGACATCCTCTTCATGTTTCAACACTATGTGTTATACCCAGAGAAGAAAGCCTCAAAATCTCTGGAAACTGGTCAGGAATCGAATGAACCTCTCATTGATTCTTCTCATGAACATGTTTGAAGATCGGATTCGTGGAAGAATCAATGTCTGGGAAACAAAATACTTAGTTTCATCGTTCCCTCTGTATATACTATACAAAAAAGGTACAGAAGTAAGAACTCTTCAGATTCCTAGTTTATCCAATGTTATTGTCTTATTATATCAGTTTCATGTATCATTATTAATTTATAATCATAGAAACAACAAACGTATACTACAATGGTGAATCTTGGATTTTTCTTGTAAGAAACAACATGGAAATTTTCTTGTAAGCTGACAGCCAGAAGTTAATAGTCCCATAGATAACCGATGACAATAACTAGAGCCTGACTGCATATGACAACAATTTGAGTGCCCAGCTGCTGATCTGGTGGGGATACTATCTATAAGAGGGGAGAATTCCGAAGTCCGAAGTTTCCTATGCATTAAAGGTAGCCCCAAATACCGGATTAGGAGTGAACCACTTTGGAAACCAAAACCAAGGAGAGTAGTGGATTCAATAGGGGTCAATCCAGCTGAAAATAGTGAAGTATTCTCCCGTGTTCATAGCGAGTCCCCACAATTCTTGAAGAGAGGTAGGCTTTGCATCAAAAAAATATCATCAAGTCATATGCAAAGGCCTGGTGGGTGATTTTTGGATTTTTAGTTTTGGGATGAAATCCGACCAGAGCTGAATTTCTCCTCTAATAAGTTTCCAAATACCTCCATAGCAATGACAAACAACAAGGGAGATATTGTATCGCCTTGGCGCAACCCTCTAGTTTCTTTGAAGTAACCACATAGATTTCCATTTACATTGATAGAAAAATGATGTAGTAGTCAGGCATCGATGAATCCAGTTTACAAAGGCAGGAGGGAAGTCCGCTATTCTAAGAGTGGCTAATAGAAAGTCCCAGTTGACTGTGTCAAAGGCTTTTCAAATATCAACTTTGAGTCAACCTCTTTTGGAGATACCTTTCTGATTGAATCCTTGAACTAATTCAGAAGCGAAAAGGACATTCTCCAATAGTAATCTTCCTTTTACAAAAGCAGAATGAGAGTTTGCAATCATAGAAGGTAGGATTACCTCAAGGCGCCTAGCAATGATCTTAGAAATCACTTTATTTATGACGTAGCAGCATGAGACAGGTTTGAATTCAATGATCTTGTAAGCCCCATCAGATTTTGGAATAAGAGAGATTGTTGTCAAGTTCCATTGCTTTAGCATTCTGCCATTGTGAAAGAACTCAAACACCACCTTGGTAATGTCAGTCCCCAAAACAGGCCAAGAAGTCTTAAAAACTCCAAGTAAACCCATCCGGCCCAGGCGTTTTGTTGTTGGGCAGAGCGAATACTTCTTTTCTGACATCTCCAGGGCTGATAGGAGCAATGATGATTGCTTTGAAAGAATCTCTACAGCGAAAGAGAGTATACTTGCTTATCTTCATGAGCTTGCGCTTAGACAAATTAAAAGAATATCCTCCAAGTAGATTGGAGTAAATTCAACGCAATGGCTCTGCAATTCTTCCATCTTCTCCATTTTATTCCCAATACTGTCAATAAGGTAGTGAATTTGGTTTCCAGCTCTCCTCATTGCCATTAGTCGGTGAAAGAATGCAGAGTTCATGTCTCTTGTCTCAACCCAGGAAACTCTAGAACGTTGCTTCATAAACCTTTCTTCTGCTATAGCCAAGTCAGAACATTTCTTGCGAGCATCCTTTTCCTCTACTGCGAGGTTCGAAAAGGGGAGGCAAGAAGTCTAGCTCGACATTGAGCCAGGACTTGCAGAGCTTCTGTTACTCTTAATTCGATGTTAGAGTAGTGGCATCGATTAAAATCCTTTAATATTTTCATTTCCTTAAGTTGTCTCAACAAGATGAACATTGAAGCTCCTACGAAGGTCATGCTGTCCCAAGCCTCCTTAATCTTTGGTAAGAAATCCTTGTGAAAATGAGAAAATTTGACACTTTGAACGGTCGGTTAGTAGCAGGTTTCATAATTCCCAAGCAAATTGATGTCGGACAATGATCTGAAAACTCAGGGTCCCCAAATAATCCATAAAAAAACCGGAAACAGAGCCAACCATTCATCATTTATTAACATTCTGTCTAGTTTCTTTGCTATGATGTTCTCCTCTTGGTGGTTCCACCATGTGAAGTGATTACCCCTATAATAAATATCAAACAATCCCACAAAGGAAAAGCAATTCTTGAAATTCATCATACGTCTGGTTACCCTTGTGCTATTTTTCGATGCATCTGAAGGGTTCAGAGATTGGTTAAAATCTCCAAGAGTTACAGATGCCAAACTCACCACTCTCAAATCCTAGTGCACCATGATCAGCTCGTCCCACAAATTTCTTATACCATACTTGCAGTTCTTAGCATATAAAAAATTCACCATAATTTCATGATCCAAAGCAGGCAATTTTACCAAACAACAAATAAGCTGGTTCGACTTGAATACGTTTGAGACCTTGACGCTACAGTCCCAAAACACCCAAATTCGTCCCAACTCACAGTGTTCATAGTTAGAAGCAAAATTCATGTCCGAGAAAACTGATTTAAAATACTTCTGAGACTTATGCTGCTTCAATCTTGTCTATTATACTACCAAAACAGGCCTTCGAATGCCTAACCCATTTCTTGAAGCTCATGCGCTTTACCGAGTCACTAAACCCTCTAACGTTCCAACAAAGGATGTCCGACATAAATACAGACTATAAAGATTTTGGGCCTTTACCCCAAGCCGTTTCTTTCTTAAAGATTATTTTAAAACTCTTCTTTCTCGTCTTCCTAGCTCGACTCTTCTTCCTCAGAAGAAACACCTTTAGAGCCACTTGATGAGGATTCGGAGGAAGATGAGTGCACAATTTCCTTCCCCTTGCTTTTGCGCAACTCTCCTTTATTCTTCTTCAGATTTTGGAGCCCAATATCCACAGACATGCACCTTCATTAATAATGATACATTTTCCCTTCCAGCGTGTTGTGTCCTTGTGTTTCTTACTAGCCTCAGCCTTCTCCAATAGAGCTGATTTCTCAGCTTTCTTAACTTTATGCTCCAGCTCTGAGCTAGTTTTGCGTTTTTTCTCCGACTCAGTTTCTTTCGGTATTGAATTATTAGTTGAGGCAGTATGCTTCTTCCTCCCTTTAAGCTTGTCCTGAGAGGCTTCTTTCCCCATCTTACCCTTCAATTTCCTTGGACAATCCTCTGACTTGTGAGTCGTGGCTTAGCACTTAGTACAAGTTATTGGCGCAGATGGACAGCGCTTGATAGAGTGACCGATACTCTTACGTACTCGCAAGTGGGAGGCAGCCAAGAGTTGGATACTTCAATTTGATGAATCTTCTCTGAGTCAAAATGTACGTTTACTGCTTCCGGGAGAGGCTTCGATGGATTGATAATCGTGAAGACTCTGGCAACCTCAATATTAGTCATATTGAGGGTATTTGGATGACAAAAGAGAGGTTTGCCTAGCAGGCCCGCAATGTTCTCCAGCCCTTCCTCAGAAAAGTAGTGCATATGCACACCTTTGAAGTCTAGCCAGACCAGAGTAGAAGTAAGAGCAGGAAATTATGGCTTGAGGCCTGGCTCCCACTTGGCTACGAACATGGATTGGTTCTCAATATGCCACATCCCCTGTTCTAGAACTCTCTTCCTTGTTTCCGTAGAAGGGATTCTAATGAGGGATGCTTTGTTCGAGAGCTTGGAGACTGTTATGTCTCGAAGTCGGTTGCTCCATATGTCATTAGTGATGGCATAAAGCGCTCTAGCAGATGGGGCATTACCATGGAACTGTACGATTATGAAGTTCTCCCAGCGTTTGTTGTTCCTGATGATAACATCATTGGGGATCTACACCCATAGCTGTCCTGATTCAAGAGTAAAGAGAACTCCTTTGGGACTCATCTCTACACATGCCCCTTTGAACAGATTGGCCCAAGAATTAGGCGAGTCGATCCAGAAGCATCACCTGCCGGATCTGGAGTAATTATCGTGTTCGAAGGAGCTGACCAGTGTCAGCCGAGACAGAGACTATGGCGGTGGAATCCACTATAATCGTTTGAGAGCTCTAGTTTGAGGCAGACTGCTTGGGTCTAGGCGACATAGGCGGTGAGGATCCAGCCTCTGAAGAGGAAATATGCTCTAATGTATCCTTAGGCTTTCCAATCTGGGTGGAAGAGCCCATGACTAGAGGATGAAGGGAATATGACGGTTAGTGACTGGCGGAGTGATCGACGGTGGGGTTCGCTTTTTCTTGGCCATTATGGCTGCCGGTGGTGGAGGTCAGGGACCGACGCCGGTACGAAGTCTAGGGTTAGCGGAAGCTCGAGGAAGATAGTTTTTTGTTTTCTTCTTTACCGGCCTAATCAATTCCGCTCTCCTCTTGCTAGGGCTTATGCGGCAGTGTCGATTTCTCCAATCCGGTGAGCTCTGTAGCTGAGAGGTCTCAATGCGTCGTTATTTAGGGTTGGTGACTCTATGTTTTGATTTTGATGACGAATCAATTTGGAGTTTCTCCGGCTTCTCCATGCTTCCTACTTGCTTTGATCTTCCAGAGGCAGCTTGCAAAAGCTCCTCTTTTCTGGCGCTATAGGCTTGGTTTAATCATGGATCATAGTCTGCTTCGGTGCGGCGATGTTTCCCTGAATTAGGTAATCTCTGTTGTGTCTGTTCCCTGGCTCCTCTTGGTTCCATTGGGGTCTTCACTTGGAGACGAGGTATGGTTCCTGTTTTCGCAGAGGATTGGTTAGCTCTAAAGGTGCTCGAGGTGAGGTTCTTGCCTTGTTCTGTTGGGTCTTTTGAATGTTCTGATATCTTGCGGTATCTAGTCGTAATGCTTCCCATTATTACCTCTGGTGATTTGTTTGGTCGAGCTTCTCTTTTTTTTGGTTCTTATGGTGAAGTCGTGGGTGGTTCTGGAAGTTTGATTGGTTGACTTTATCCTCTGAAGAAGTAGCTCTCGAGTCAACTATTCCTCATCCAACAGAACTGTATTTTCTTACTCTCCGTGTTTTCAGAATAATCTTCAAGCGGCGATGTACATCAACAGCTTGCTCTCTATGGGTATTGGGTTTGAATATCATTGAAGAAGTTTTTGGTGTATGGGATGCTCTTCTTCTTGTTGGTGGAGTTCTTCTTCTTGGTTCTCAATGTCCTATCTTCCTATTTGGGCTTACCTTTAGCCACCAAGGACTTGGTGGTTGCGTTTTTTCAGTTCCTGCGTATTTGTCGTGTGCAATCGCTGCTTGAGAGTAAGTGTGTGACTAAGTATTCTTCAGTTTTGGTCTTGGGATCCGTCCGAATCAATAATTTTCCGATCTGCATTTGTTTCGCATCTAACCGGATATCCGATCTTCGGATATTCATTAAAATTTGTACTATTTATCGAATAATAATATAAATATAGAAAAACAAAATTTAATCTAAAAATAACAATATTTCATAAAAATATATTTTTTTTTCTTAATTTATTAAAACTTAATATTTAAATAACTAATTTGGTGAATAAAAATTTATAAAATTTAATTATAAATATAATCATTATATAATATTTATGAAATTATCTATTTATATATACATATATCGGGAAATTTTAGTATTTGTGAATTGTTTTGTTTTTAACGGATATTAAATTTTAATATTTATGTAAATGTGATTTGATTCTTAAATAAAAAACTATGATTTATAATTATAAGTTTATGAAAAGTTGAAACCTTTACTCAAAAACTCATTTCCATTCCAAATCAGAACATAAGTTCCAAGTTCTAACAACTAATAACATCAGTACATTTTATCATTTTAAATAACTTGAGGATGATTATGTTTATGTAAATGTGATTTCTTATTATAATTTATGGTAAAGTTTATACCTTTGCTGAACAATGCAAGTCTCATTTCATTCCAAATCAGAACAGAGGTTCCTGCAATCACATCTCGAATCGCGCATAAGATTGAGATAGAAGGAGAACGTTTCTTGATTGAAGATGAAGATACATACAATACAACAAAAGATTCATAGAGATACAATACAAGAAAAAAGAAACAAACTTTCTTCTGCTATTACAGATTTTTTGCTACTGTACTGTGCACTCACAGATTCTATTTTTACCAAACTCGAATCCGAGGACAGATCTTTTCTAAAAGCTTTGTAGCAAGCCAACAAAGAAGGATCTTATCTTTATTCTCTCAAGTTTTTATTTGCAAGTGTTTCGGAGATTCCTCCTCTGTGTTTTGGTTCGCGCTTCTGTTTCCTCGGCCATCTGAGATTTGAAGCAAAGGCACAGAAACGATTTGTTCGGTTTCTTATCCATCTTTCTCTGAAGGAAAAAATCGCGACTAGTGTCAGTCTTACATTACTAATAGAATTGAGAAAGATCTTGAGTCATTGGAATCGAAATCTTACCTTCTTCCTAGTCGGGTTTTGATCTTGACTTTTAGTGTTTCCCATCAAACAGCTGCATCACAAGAACAGTATACAATCAAGACAAGTGCATTAATTCAAATACAAATTGACTCTAGAAGAGATAACAAATCTGTCTTACCTCAAGAAACCGAATCTCTGACGAACTGGTTTTTCGTTTTTCTTCATCGGACTATGAGTTATCGGTCTTTCACTGCAAAGTTTGCATTATAAATCAATCAGAAACTATTGTTTGCAGGAAAAAAAGCTGAGAAAAAAATCAAGAATGCTTTGTTTACCTTATTTTCTTTGAGAAAACAAGCTCCATTGCTTTGTCTGGAGTTTCTAAAGTTGCTGAGTTCTCCATGGACGGTCTAATTACCGATGAGTTCTTGGTTACGGATCTTCTCACAACAGAACAGCTCTTCTTCAACAACTCTTCATCCTCTGTGTGATTCTCCTTCTCTTCCATTTCATCATGAACAACCTGCAAATCATCTGCAACCACGGTTTTAACTAACGAGTTATCCACTTCACCATCATCTTGTTCCAAAACAGCAACACTTGTTCTTTCGGGTTCTTCATCTTTCTCAATACTCAACACTAACTCTTCACTACGCAAAACTAACTCAGTTCCATCACTCTCTTCTTCCTTAACCTCATCCTTGGTCAATGTTTCCAAAGTGTTAAGCAACACCGCAACACTTTCTGGTTCTTGTTTTTCTTTAGGATCAGATGATTCATTTGAAGCTTTTGCTTTCTTAGCTTCAGCTATTCTCTTGTAATGAGCTTCAAAGAAAGCTTTCTTCTGAGCAACAGATCCAGGCTGAGAAAATTTCTCAGCTTCATCAACATACTTCTTATGTGAAAAACTTGACCATTTTCCCCATTCAAGAGTCTCTGTCATAAACCTTCCAAATGAAACTGATTGACTAAGCGCATGAATTGGATTATCCTGAAAAAAATCCAACAAGGCCCAAAAAAATCAGAATCTTAATGATCCACAAAAACTCTACCAAATTTACAAACTTTCTGGTGAATCCAACTCTTTCGAATCAAATCATTAGCTAAAACTCAAGCCCAAATCAGATACTTTCAGTGAATCAAACCTTAAGATTCACACAAACTCATTTTGGAGAATTTTTCTTTTCTCAAATCATCAGCGAGTTATTAAGCTAACCCTAAAGTTCAAAACTTTCATTGTGGGTCACCCAGAAACCATCGAATTTCCAGGAAATTTTCAATTAAGCTTATAGCAAAAGCATTTGAAATTGTGAGGAACTAACCTCATTAGATTCATTTCGAGAAAGAGGAGCTGCGAACGAATAGGAATGAAATGGAACAGCAGATTCACCCATAGCCCAAACTCTCAAAATCGATAATTTCTTCGTTTGGAAAACAAAATTCTCTCAAAGAAATAAATAAATATCGAAGTTTTTTTTTTGTTTTCTCAGCTTTTCTCTGAAACACTGTTTTTTTTTTGCTTTTTCTGTCACCCAAACGGCTAAAGAATTTTCGAAATTTAAAACCAAGTTTGTTTGTATTTGTCAGCTAAACACATGTTTTAGGAGCCGATCTGAGGAATTTTGTTGAGATCTGGGTCCCACGAAAGAGATAAATTTCAGATTTTTTTATTAAATAAAAAATTCTATTTTGAGTTTATTTGGGAATTTAATAGAAAAATCGAGAAACTGAGGATAAATTATGTATCCAATGAGTCTAACAAGAATGAATTATTTCTGCTATAGTTGTTGATATGAAGTGGCTGAGAATTGAAACAAAAGAGAAATATTATAGTGTGAATGTGTTTTTCGGGAAACAAAAACCCAAAAAACTCTGTAATTTAAACTGACTTCTAAGTAATTTTTTAATTTTTAGATATATCAACGCGTTTAAAAACTTTTTTTTTTTTAAAAGGTTGTCATTACACGCAAACCAAACCATATCGCGAGAGAACCGGTTTAGCACTTAACCAGTGCGAGGGAAAGGAACCGAGGGAAAGATATTTACATGGTTATAAACTTCTATTTATTTCGTGAAAATATTTAAATGTTCTTGAAAAATTACATTCTACGTTCTAACTAAAACCTTAACTCAATTTTTGTTAACTTTATTTTTGTACATTAACATATATTAAATATACACCTTATATACATTACATTTATTTACATCAGGATTTTGAGAGGAAAAAAAACACAAATCTAGCATTGGACTTTTTAAATATTTGATCACAATATGATTTTGCTCGAATAAGAAGATGAAAACGTTAGATCAAGGTCTAGCCAAAATCTTTTAGTTTTATTATTTTTCAACCAATAGGTAGGTTTATTCAAAACCTTGTAAATCTCGATTTAAATTAGTATTTGTTTCTCTTAGAAATTGAATTAGTAACTAATATTTATAAATCGTTGTAATCTAGAATGAATTCCAACAATATGGATCCAAGATTGTTTTGGGTTGCTCAATTGGGTAGCGTTGAGGCTTTACATTCTCTTATTCAAAAGGATCCATATATTCTTCACAACATCGATGTTTCACCTTTCATCCACACACCTCTCCATGAAGCTTTCATCATATACTGGGAAGATAGATTTGGCAATGGAACTAATGATTCTAAAACCATCTTTTGCCAAGAAACTAAATTAACGAGTATGGGTTTTAGTCCGTTGCATGTCGCTGTTGAGAACCCACCAAGTTGAGTTAGCACTAGAGCTAGTCAAGTTTGATGCCAGTCTTGTTTGTATTCGTTTTCGAGGAGGTGTCTGCTTTTAAATCTTAATTATTTAGGTTAACAAAATTTTTTTGAAACATATAATAGAAAGTTGAGAGAACCTTTTTTCTTTTGGTTTTATCTCATAAGGACAGGTATGACACCTTTGCATCTTGTGGCAAAAAAAGGTGACGTGGATCTTCTTACAGAGTTTCTTTCTTCGAGCATGTCCTGAAAGCATTAGAGATGCGAATGTAAATGGAGAAACTGCTTTACACATAACGGTCATAAACGATCGATACGAAGAGCTTAAAGTTTTAAGAGGGTGGATGCAAAGACTGCGCAAAATTGATGCTTTGTCCTGAACAGATTACAGATGCGATCGTGAAGGCAACACGGCCTAACACCGAGCGGCGTACAAGAATGATCACCAGGCATGTTCTTACCCTTCTTTGTAGAGTGAAATAGTCTGAATTTCACACACTCAACTTCTTAAACAATTTGTGTTTAACTGGTTGGATCCGTAATCACTGTTAGGTTGTTTAAATATACTATTATGTTGTATATTTTGAATGTGGTCCAAGATAACCACATACAACAACTAGTAATTGACTTAAACCAATGATAATTCTTGATTAGGGTTTATTTTGTCATTTAATACCATGTTATCACACTTCCAAATCACAACTTTACATTGAGTAGGAACAAATAATTTTATTACATTCCTAACATCTTTTTAGCGTGAAAAAACCTTTAAATCCACACCCTCTCATCTTCTTTGAATCATTTGCATTCGAGTTGTCTAACAAAATAGTTGTCGCGAAATATCTATATTATATATATACAGGCAGTAAACGAGCTGACTCTAAGTCAATTATTAAAGTATTATTCTGGGCGTTCCATATTATCTATTGTTTTACATGTTAAAATTCGTTTTATATTATTATACAGATGTTTGATAAAATTTTCAGATTTTTCTTTTTTGTTTTGATGTTTTGATTAACGAAATAAAATCAAATAGATATTAATTAAAGATAAAACAAAAAAATCATTTATTTTTAATAAATGTAAAAAACCTAAAACGATAAATTATATGAAATGGAGGGAATATTAGACAGATGTGTTAGACATGGGCGTCAAGTATTGGTTCGGATTTGGTTCGAATTTTTCATGTTTAGAGATTTAAGACCCATTCGGATATTTATAATTTTTGGTTTGGGTATCCGAAATATTGAAAAAACTAAAAGAATTGGTTAAATTTGAATAAATTTTACAAATATAAATAAAATTTTTAGAATATTTCAATTTATTTTAGGTATTTTAGTTATTTTTATATTAAAATCATTGACATTTTGGTTTTATAATTATAATTTTAGCTAAGTAGATCTAAATATAATTAATATTTTTTATATATAATTATATTTTAGTTTTTGGTTTGATTCGAATTCATGTATGAGTTTGGTTATTCGAATATAGAAATTTAAAACCTGTTTAAATATTTTGTCAGTTTTATTCGATTTTTTTTGGATTAGGTTCAATTTTTTTGTCGACACCATAGATGTGATAGATAGACCTTATAATTATAATGGTGACATCAAAAGTATTATCAGACAGATGTGATAAAAGCTTAAAATAGTTGACTCTGAGTCAAGTATTTTTGTTCTATTCCTATATATAACGTTGCTCACTGATTATAAACCAAGGAGTGGTCCTCGACTTTCTTCTTAGGCAACATTGTGACTGACCAATTTAATTGGTGATTATTAGACTGTATTGCTCCATAAGTTTAAATAGTGACAATGCTTTGACTTATTTCCTTTAAATTGTTACTTAGAATTAATTTTCTTTTTTAGTTTGTTTTGGATTGCTCAATCAGATAGCGTTAATACTTAAATGCTTTTATTCACAAGGATGCATAATCTTTATAAAAAAACGTCGACATTTTACGTTTCTTGGATTTTGAAAAAGAAAAAAGTGAGGACAAACAAAGTAAAACAAAAGTTGTTGAACAAAGGAGCGCGGAAGCAGGTAAAGAAAGTTACCCAAAAAGAAAAAGAAGAAGTGGAAATGAATCTTTACTTCGAAAATGTCTTTTAACATATATAACACGTTTTCATAGATTTCAACTTTACCACAATAATTTGAGCATTTTTATTGGTAAGAATCATTCCTAGAGTTAGGACTAATATTTTTATTATATATTGTATTGGTAAACGTATTTTAATAAACTAAAAATTTTAAAATTAATTTAAAAAAAAAATTCTTATAACATATTTACCGATGCAGATATTATTATTTTTTTATTTTAGAAACTCATACTATGAACCTCTACTAGAGGTGCTTTAACAACGGAGTCTAGATTGTGTTCTCTGGAATCAAGAAAAAAGATTTATCGATCTTAACTTTAATCATCCTGACACTAGCTCAGTAATTTTCCATTAGGTGAGAAGCTGTCCGTACTATCATGACAATTAACTCAATACTCAATTGTCATAAACTTTCTTTTTACAATTATATATTGGAATCTATAAATTATTTACGACAATGCTTCTACTCGTTTCTTCTTGAATTGGTCCTTAGAATTGTTTTTCTTTGTTTGTAAGTATGGATCCAAGATTGCTTTTGGTTGCTCAATCGGGTAGGTGTTGATGATTTTATATTCTCTTATTCTGATAGATTCCGTATATATTCTTAAATTTGTATTTTGTTGTTCTTGAAATAGAAAACAACAAATTATTATTTTTTTTAAATCAATATTGGTAACTGATATATGTTTTAACTAGTTCTTTATTGATTTTCTTCAAATTAGTAGTATTATTATTTCACGAAATCATAGGATTAGAAGACAACTAAAGAACAAATACTAAAACAGTGATTGGACAAAAGACAGAAAATGAATCTTACATTGGGTTCGTTATTAGTGGAGAGAATTATTGGTTCTTGTCTGATAGTACATATGTTCCAGGTTTAATAATTATTTCTCCTACAAATTTAATGAAGGATGATGATTCGACTCATTTCTTCTTGAACTGGTCCTTATAATTATTTTTCTTTGTTTGTAATTATTGTTGTGATAACTATTTGTGATTCAACGTTTCAGATTGTTAAACCGGAGCTGGTTGGATCTCGGTTTGAAGCTGATTGGTAAACCAGAATGAAGAGAATATATGAAACCTCTACTCGCCATAGAAGGTTTCCATCTTTTTCGTTTTGACACTTAGACTTAAGTGTCATTTGTCTCTTCTTTTTCGGTGTGAGATCATTATTGATCTTGAGAGAAAGTTGTTTCGTAATAATTATGGATTCAAGATTGCGTTTGGTTACTGAATCGGGTAGCGTTAATGCTTTATATTCTCTTATTCAAAAGGATCCACATATTCTTCACAACATAGACGTTTCACCTTTCGTCCACACACCTCTCCATCAAGCTTCATATACTGGGAAGATAGATTTGGCAATGGAACTAATGATTCTAAAACCATCTATTGCCAAGAAACTAAACGTGGATGGATTTAGTCCATTGCATCTAGCTGTCGAAAACCACCAAGTTGAGTTAGCACTAGAGCTAGTCAAGTTTGATCCCAGTCTTGTTCGCATTCATGGAAGAGGAGGTATTTGCTTCAAAATATTAATTTTTATTTGTTCCCCAGCTCTTTCTTTTTGTGATGCTAACAAAGAACATTTGAAACATATAACATAAAGTTACTTATTAATGAGAGATTTTCTTTTTCATAAGGGCAGGTATGACTCCGTTGCATCTTGTGGTAAAAAAGGGTGACGTTGATCTTCTTACAGTTTCTCCTAGTATGTCCTGAAAGCATTAGAGACGCGAATGTTAATGGAGAAACTGCTTTACACGTCGCGGTTATAAACAATAGATACGAAGAGCTCAAAATTTTAAGAGGCTGGATGCAAAGAATGCGCAAAAGTAATGCTTCGTCCACCGAGATTCACGTCCTGAACAGACGTGATCGTGAAGGAAACACGGCCTTGCACTTGGCGCGGCATACAACAATAATCACCAGGTATGTTTTAGTGTTTTCCCCGTAAGCACTGTTACTAATTAGCCTGATAACTGAATCTATATATACAATTACATTTTTTCTGTTCTACTATCTCATCATTCACTTCACAAATCACATAAACACTCATAAAAGAATGTATATATTAATTACAAGTAATTCATCAAACACACAAAAATTATATAACCAACAAATAAATAAATTTTAAAAACTATAGAAACAACAAAACTAGTTATATAAAATTACATTTTCCATTTTCTCTTTCCGTCACCTCCTCGTCCACTTCACCAACCACATAAACACTCATAAAAAAAATTATATATTAATTACAAATAATTCATCAAACACACAAAAATTATATAACCAACAAATTAATTAATTAAAAAACTATGGAAACAACAAGATAAAATAAAATTAAAAGATAAATTAAAAAAAAAATACAGCATTTAATCATTTATCACCATTCACCTAAACACTCACTAAAAACATAAAATTAATTACAACTAATTCATCAAACACACAAAAATTATAAAACCAACAAATAAATTTTTTTTAAAAAACTATGGAACCAACAATGCAAAGAAAAATAAAGTAAAATTTGAAAAAATAAAACAAAAATAACAACACTTAATCATATATGAATAATCATCCGCCACCTAAACATTCATTAAATTAATAATATTAATTACAACTAATTCAACAAACACACAAAAGTTACAAAACCAACAAATAAATAAATTTAAAAAAATATGGAAACAACAACTCACAACAAATCTAATATGAATCTTCATGCCAACCGCACACAGAAACAATCATAATATTAATTATAATTAATTCATTAAACACAAATATAATAATACCAACAAAATAATAACTACAAAAAGCGTATGAATAACAAAATAAAAAACATAAAAGTGAAACTAAAAATATAAAAGCAAAAAAATATAAAACTTAATCATATATGAATAATAGTAGCGCTGGAGAAAACCACTAGTTACTATATACTAGCTAGTATATCAATGTTAGACCTTAATTATAATGGTCTATCGTTTGAAAAATCATTTTAAAATCAACGCATAATAGTATGACATTTATCCAACTTTACAAAGAGTAGGAACAAGTGATTTATTACGCTCCTAAGATATGTATAGAATGAAACTCCTGAAAATTCACACATGCAGTTTGATCTTTTTTGAACCATTCTGTGTTAGAGACTCAGATTTTTCTAATAAATAGTTGTCTTGAAACATCTATATATATATATATACAGGCAGTAAAAGAGCTGTTGAAATGCATGTCACTGAACCGGAACATCCAGAACAAATGTGGTTTGACAGCTCTTGATGCCTTACAAGACAATGGAACTCACATGAACAGAGATACGGAGAAAATTATACAAAAAGCTGGTGGTAAGAGCGCGACTTCTCAGTCCAAAGTTAAGAAAACGTCTGACTTCCTGCGAAAACCGGTCACTTTCTGGGAATATTGCTCTACGGGAATGGCACGTTACAGGAGTCGCATGTCAGACGGAACAAGGAACTCTCTTCTAGTAATAACAGCCCTGATAATCACAGCTACTTATCAGACCGCAGCCCAACCGCAAGATCGAGACCACCTATACAATCTAACTTTGCCAGAAATCATATTACAAATTGTGATACTATGGGGACTTAATACTATGGCCTTTAGCTTGGCTATTTCCTTGACATTTATACTCTTACCAGTTGGTAGAGCATACACCTGGTGGTATATCTTCATCTCGGGGCCTCTCGTATTTTCTTACGCAATTTCGGTGTACCTCAAGTATAGTGCACTAATATTCGTATTCATGTATCTGATGGTCGTATTCGGACTTCTCATATATCTACTTGTATTCTACGTCAAGTGGAAGCGGACTACGCGGAAGAAAGTACCAACACCCAAAGGCTTAAAGAGCATGGTTTAGCCATTTGAAGCGTTTGTAGATACTTTGCTCCTTGTAAAACTTTGATTGTTATGTGGTAGATGTTTGTACGTGAAATCATTTTGTAAAATACTCTTAAAGATTGTATCTGAAGAAAACTTTTCTTTTCACGTATCAAATATTACTAAATATATGGTAATTAATCAATGCAAGATAATACGGTAAATCTTTGATAATTAACTTGACAGAATTCATGAGCTAAATCTCAACCATCAAGAATGAGACATCTTTAAGCTTTAAATGTTAGATTCAGTTCTAGCAATGAGCCTGACAAGAACTACAAACAAAAACTGGACACTACATTTCGAATTTAGGCTGGCATAACTTGAAAAATCTGATATTTAAGACCCAAAAACTCAAACTATTCTAAAAACTGCATGAGATAAATCTCAACCAAGAACGATATATATTAACCTATCAAATGTTAGATTAAGTTCAACGAATGAACCTAACAAATAATAGATTCAAAACTAATTGACAATGAGTGAACCTAACAAATAATAGATTCAAAACTAATTGATAATGAATGAAATATCCTTTTTTTATATATTATTCAAGATTTTTATTATTTTTAATGTCTTTTCGAGATGATGACATTTCTATCTATTAATTTTGATATATTCATACATGGATAGGTGAGTCAAATTTGGATCGAGTTGGACAGTGTGTGATCGAGTGATGAGTTCTAGTTCCAATGGGCTCTTGAGCCGATAAAAGGGTTGGTCAGAAGAGGAGAAAGAAATTAAAAGCCCAATAGTCATATACTTTTGTTTCTTTCCGAAATTCCTAATGTGAAAATAATGTAGATGAGTTCGATTTGTAAGTGTTGATTGCTTCCCGGAAAAAAAAGAAGAAGAAATAAATGTATACTCTTTCTTTAAAAAAAATACACAACACTACGCGAATTTGGATTTATTTTTAAATTTTAGTTTTATTAAGAAGAAACTTGATGTTGATTAAGATTATCATTTTGATATTATATAATTGTATGTTTTACACCAATCATCACCAGTCGGCGTTTTGTTTCCCACATGTCTAGCTTATAATGCAGGTTTCTTTTTCCAGATAATATAAACACCGGTTTAAATTGTTGATTATATATACTAAATACTAAGATTTGCTACGCATAATTTAATGAATTATTCTTTGGAGTTATGCAATAGCGTTCACTGCGGTAAATCCGCAATGAACGTGATTATCTTCAGACTTCAGATCCTTGAGCCAATTAACGTCATTTCTCTGTTTACTCCCTTTTTAAGATGTAATTTTGTTCTATTTAATTAGTTTTCAAGGATATGATTAATAATAATATCCCAAGAGCCATAAATACTTTTTAAAATAATAGTATTTCTTAACCATAAAATCAAATTGCCTCCACGTCTTATTTCTTTTTAACACAATCAAGTTCTTATAATCCATAATTTGTTAAATTAAGTAGAAATAGTAAATGATATTAACCCCATAATTAAAAGTTATTTTTGTTTTTATGAGGTTGATTATCACCCTTACATTGCTTACCCATAAGAAGGCCATAAACATTCAATTCATTTGATGACAAAAATAAAAAATCAATAATTCACTTTTATAAGTTTCTAATTTCTGCAAAATATTTACACCTTTTTTTTAGATTTTTAAAGTCCAAAATTATTGGCCAATTATAGGAACGTGATAGACAATCAAATAAATAATCTTAAACAGCTGTCTTTATCAATGCATCAAAGCTGGCCAATTCAACAAAAAAATTAGAAACAAATCTTATTGTAAGGTATTTCAATATATCATAAATCAATAGTTTTCTCTATATAAAAACAAATCTTGCGATCCTATTTACACAACAAACAACACAAATCTTTCTCTCATTCATCAAACCAAAGCAAAACACAGCGGTTTCGACGATGATGATGATGAAGAAGATGTTTGTTCAGATCACTGTGGTTTGTCTATTGGCAACCATCGCCGCCGTCTCCGCTCACGAAGGTCACCACCATGCTCCCGCTCCGGCACCAGGACCGGCATCAAGCTCAGCCGTCGTTTCGACCACCAATATGTTCACCGGCTTGGCTTTGGCCGCAGTGGCTCTCGTCTTTGGTTTGAACCACTGAGTTGGCCATTACATTTTCGTCGTTTCTTTTGTTTTGTTTCAGTTTCTATTGAATTGTTTTCTTGACTTTTAATATCAGTTAATGACAATTGAAATATTGTGAAAAAATGTTTTTTAAGTGTACGAGACCAATCTATAATCTCCCAGTTATTCATAAAAAGTTTCTAGAAATTACAAGAATCCAAAAACAAAACTCAAAAGGTTAATCAATTTGATTATTAATTTTTACTCCTTCCTTTGAACCATTGTCGATTTATATAATTTTACATCTGTCTAAAATTAACTAAAAAGGAAAATAAAGTAGAAATCCAAGTCTATCTGCCTTTCAAAGGAGAATTTTACTTGTTTTCTAATGTGCCTAAAGGCCCTAAACAATGTAATTAGATTGAAACAGAGGGAGTATTTAATTTAATACGAAGCACATACTGTAATTCAAGAAACTGAATTCTCCAAGTAGACAAGTATGATAATTCGGAGGAGAAATCAGTAACAAAATATTGTGAGAATATTTTAAGGAAAAAGAATCGCAGATCAAACTCTTCTGCTCTATTTTCTGTACATCTGAAAATAAAATAAAATATCAAATCTGTATTTTGTTGGAAACCAAATATTAGAGAGCAATGCTTCTACCTGAGCTAGAGGTTTTTCCACGCAAACAAATAGTGATATCATCGTTCATTCATCAAGATTCCCATTACCAACAAACCCTAGATAAATTAAGAACATCTTGTTAATTGGTAATAACTGAAACACCTGTGTGAGCCCGAGAGATCACAGGCTTCAAAAAACACATAGTTTTGTCTGATTCAGGGCTTCTTCATCAGGCTTCAAAGAACACATTGTTTTGTCTGTTCGGGCTTCTTCCTAATGCTTCATTAAAGCGGCTTCGGTTTCTGATAGAGGAGCTGCAAAAGGAAAAGTGAAATGGGTAACAAACTTCAGTAACTCTGGGAATGACACCAACATCAGATCCTAGACGATGTAACAGAACCGTTCTATTAATAACCAACGTACCTAACAAGTCTTCGTAGGTATCTGCTAATAGGGACGAGTCCATTAGTAGAGGTGGGGAAAATACTTGATCATCAACGTCATAAAACGATTGTTGTGCATCAGAAGCTACACTGTTTGATCCAACAACTGATAGAAACCCGTTCCCATTATCGTAATCTTTGAATGAATCTAGATCATCAAACGTGTCAGGTATATCGCTGTACTTGCTTGGCACGAGGCTATCGGGAACATTGGGTTCAAGAAACGAAGGCTCGCTCAGAGAGGTATATAACCTCGACCCTCCTTTGTGAGGCAGGCCTTTGGTTTCTGATGGAAAACGGGAAAATCCGGTTGCTGAAAGAGGTATAAAATAATGCTCGGAGCCGTCATCGGATTGACTGTCCCGTGATGATCCTGCTGAAGAAGGAACCAATAAAGCCGCTTCCCTCACAGATTTCTTCAGGTTTTGGACAAAAGAACTGCTGCTATCTGAAACCAAAATTAGAGTTTAAATCCGATTTAGCAGAGAACACATACTGTGATCAAGTAAATGAACTACATTCTCTTACAAACCAAATTGTAGGAAATGAGCTACTCATAAATTATTTAGAACTGAAATAGGCCTAGAATGGATGATTGGTATCAAAACTACTCATAGATAATTCAAAATCTTTTTTTAATATACTATATATGATTCGTTTTAATAGAGAAGGTAATTATGTAACAAACCAGTCGGCAAGTTGTCTGCTTGAGGATTTGGTAGTGCTTGTTCTGTAGAGTTCTTATCAGATAAGCTTTCCATTTTGTTGACCTGAGAAGCCATTGTCTGTCGCTTTTGTGCATTTCCTCCTTTACCAGAAGAAGTAGGAGTGGAGCTAAATAACTGTGGAAGCTTTAATGTAGGACTAGCTGAGACCTTCTCGAGCTGAACATTAGACATTGTCGAGGTCAGCTCAGCTACATCATTGGATACACCTTCCTGTATCACAAGGAAAAAAAGGTACACGAGCGTCTCAATAAATTATTCATCGGAAGAGAATAAAACTTAAGTCATCCACTGTTACCATAATTCTTCCACTGCCCTGAAATTGTAGAAGTGAAGATGCTTGCCCGTTAATTATCGTAACTGGAGGTAAGGTTGGGGGAAGACTATTAACCTTCTCAATACATTCTGATATGGACTTTTGTATGGCTGGAGAAACTTCCTTTAATTGGTTGATAAGTACCTGCATATAGTGTGCCATCAGCAGTAAGAACATAGTAGAGGTTCAACCAGTAAATATGAGCTCGATGCATAAGAAAGGTTTTGTGAGCATGCTCCAAGAGATCCTACAAACAGCGTGGTGATATAAAGATCTCACAATTTTTGATACTCTCACAAGACAAGCTGAATCAGAATATCCACAATTATAATGGAACTTCGAGAATCTCAAACAAAATGCCTTGCTTTAAATAAAATAGAATTGCTAGAATATAGAGTTTGTAGCATCTTTTTTTGTTACTGATGTGGATGCCGTCGATAAGCTTTGTTTCCTTGACACTTTTCATCAAGGCGCTTAAAGAAAAGCAGCTTCTTTTATATACGTTTATACATTGTGCCTTTGACTTCCACAGTTGGCCAAAAGCAATTTCTGATTGAGGGAACGAACAAGCTAACACATTTACCTGAAAGCTAGCTAAATGTTGTTGATGTTCAGTCAAAGTTGCAGCCAATGATTCAACATGCCCACTTGTACCACCATCATTCGCAGTCCGCAAAATATCTGGACCATCCCCATCATTTGCTTTAGCCTAGAAACATATACAGATGGAAAATAAGTATAAATCCATGGAACTGAATTCCTCACAGAAAACAGTGTGGAACATTAAGCATTTAAGGCCATCGTATAATTAGTGAGAATGGTAAAACGTACTTGAGTAAAAAAAAACCCACAACAAGACATGAGAAGACATACCAGAAGAAGAGACTGTTTATGAATATGCTGTAATGCATGTGTCCAGCGCCTTATGACTTCCGCTACATCAACTGTCTGGTTGATCTTTCCACCTCTTTCATCAACTCGTGAAAGTGTTTCATCACTTGCTTGTGAACTGGTGGATTCGAAACTGTCCCCTAAAGAGTGGTCATGCATGTTTGTGTACGATCCATCACTTAGTTCTTTGTCATCCGCAAGTGATAAAGCTGAATCATCTGAATGGGCAGAGAGTAATTCTGCACGAGGAACTTGAGAACTCTGATCCATCGCTGCAAGTAAAGCAGATCCTGAAATTCGGTATCTACAGATCAAAGAAAACCAGATGTCAGTAAATGGGTAAGTGAAATTCAGGCTGTGTGTCTTACAAGAGGCTAGTTACCTATGCTCCCTGTGAGCTATCAAATCCTCAATGGGACCTGACGCAAGAACTTCATGCTGACCTGAAGATATTGACAAAAAACAAAACTATAACTATATAACTCCTGCATAATTTCATATTTTGAGTAATTCTCTCTGTATTAACTCATAAGAAAAAATAGAAAAGCATAAAAACCTTACCTTTACGAGCCATTATAGAATCCCATAACCGAGTTGCCTTTGAAACTAGATGAGAATTCTGACTGGAGCTAGACACGAGATCATCCCACACTTCTCCTTCCTGCTTCACTTTGTTTCTCAAATCGTTTAGTTTCTCTAGTTCCTGCTGCAGGTAAGCCTGATGCCAACAAAACAGAAAATGAATCAATAAAAGCCAATATAATCAGACAAAGCAATTGAGTACCTCTCACCAAAAAAAGAAAAAATAACGTCTTACCTCTTCAGCACAGAGACCACGGAACTCTGCAGTCATCTCATGGGCCAAATTAGACCACATGGCCTGTCTTTGTACCGCAGTTTCTGCATTTTTAAGAAATCGACGGCGCTCAAGCACAATCCGGGCCTGAAAATCCATTTACACACACACACTTCTTTGTTATCCCACGCACTAGTCAACAAGATTCACATATACCAGCAAAAGTATAACACATAATCCTGAAGGTAACACTTAGGTACTACCTTGGTTACAGGAAGCAAAGTAGCTGCATGTGAGAAGGATATGTCTGTTAGAGAAGAAGGTAGAGGACTGGAAGCCACATCAGCAGGAAATGTCCTCCGATGAACTTCTCTTAACGCATGCAATGAAAGTTGCCATAAAAGCTCCACAAATCTGAAATCAAAACAGAAGGTACCACATTTACATTATCAGATCACCGAATGCTTCTCAATTACCCAGGAGCTTGAACAAGAGCTTAACCTGTTAAGTAGGAAAACTAAGCCTAAAATGCTCACTATCAAGCACTAGAAACAAATCCTAATGAACATTATACATAAGAATCACATCAACTTAGCTACAACTAACCTTGGTCCACAACAAGTGGCGAGTGATGAAACCCTTGAGTTACTCCTTGGTAATGCCCCTTGTGATTCAAGCTCACTTATAATCGCTTGAACAACCTTCAAATACATATTCTAAAGTTAAGAAAACAAATTTCTCTCAAACAAGTTGATATCTAAATTCGCAGTATTCAGAGTTCTCTCACCTTACGGAAACCGCGAGATTGAGCCGAATCGAAAATTGGCCAAACCTTATCAAAATCCTGAGAGATCAAAACAAACCACAAATCATACGACTGATTTCAAAATCCAGAATTCGAAAACCAATTTTCGTAACGAGTGAGCGAGAGAGAGATAAACAGTGAAGAAAGAAATCACACCTTTGCCGACTGAGCAGGGCCACGAAGAGAAGAGAGAATAAAGTAGAGAAGCTGTTCTCCGAGCTTTGGATTTGAATGGCGGAATAACCCGACCCGAGGGGTGCCATTGGAGGCTCCGAGTCCGATCACGTTTGGATCCAAACCTAATAGCAAACAGTTTGTATACATTGCACTCTCGAGCTCAAGTTCTCTTTCCTTCTCTCTGTCCATCGTCATCACCGTCGTCTCTGATCTTCTTTCTCTCCTCTTCAATGGTTTTTTTTCCTTTTCGATTTTTTTCCTCTTTTAATTGAATCTCGATCGAAATGTGTTGTTTCCGTTCCGGCGACTTTTTAAAAATCAATCCCTCAATATTAATAGTTTACGGAAATTGCCACCTAAGTTTTATTAAAGATCGTAACTCTGATAGAAAGTGGTATGCAGCAAGCGAGATCGACGGAACAAATGTGATAAATGCCAATCAAATGGTGAACATTATAAGTGTCATACAAATATAGTTTTTTTTTTGGATTAAAATTTGGAATACAAATTTTAGATGTTACTAAAATTTTATATTTAAGAAAATTTAAGTAGATTTTTTTTATAAAGATCACCTTTGGAAAACATTGACTTCATAGGTATTGTAAGGCGATACTTAGACTTTATAACTCCAATTCAAATGGTGTTGACACTGTCCAATAATGAATGAAGTTTAGGGGGTGATTGGTTAAGACTTAAAGACTTTGCAAAACAGAGCTTCGAACCAGTAACCTATATACTTGGTGGGTGTACATCCTACCATTATGCCACTTTAGCTACAATAACAAGTGTAAAAAGGTTCAATCGTTGCAAATATTTCTCTCTCTCTCAAATCCTAGCGCCGGTTTTTTTCTCTCTTCGTTTTGCCTCTCCGGTGTCGTCACAGCACTGTGAGAGGGCTTCCGTTTCTTACTTTCTCGTTTTGTACTTCATCGTCCGATTATATTTAGATTGAATAGGGAGAGGCGATTTGAAGGTCCTCTGGCGGTGTTGAGGTGTGGTTGAACCGTTGTCCGAGGCGGTTCCATGACCGGTGTCGACGACAAGGGAAGAGCTTTTCAGCTAGATCTGAACCAGAGATGAATATGTTTGAGGGTGGCGGAGAGTTTTCTGGAGAAGTTCACTCGATTAACCACTACGGTCGTTGCCTAGGTTTAGATCTCCGGCGGAAGTCACCCGTCGGTTCAGTGGATTTGTACCCGAGTGGAGGGTGGATCTGGTGGTCGTTCTGCGCGACAAAACTAAGCTGCGGCGGTGAGGTAGTGGTGAATTCACAACTACGATGTTACCCTTAAACCTTTTATCATAAAAAAACTATGATGTTCTCCCGTTGGCGGTGAATCGACAACGGGAGAGGTCCTGTTCTCCCGTTGCCTTTGGTGGTGGTCATGTTCCCTGGAGGTCAGAACGGTGGCAAGCTTAACGGCGGGAGTTTTTGTTGGTTTGCTTTTCGGTTTATCGGTTTGGCCGGTCCAGTGCCGGTTCTTCACTCTGTAATCTATTTCTGTCTTTAGTATTTAACCAGGATTATGGTTTAGTTTGTTATCCGGTTAAATATATTGTACTAAAGCAAAAACCTAGAAAAATTTTAAGGTTATTTTTGTTACTTTATTAAAATTTAGGTGAAGGATAATTTTGTATAGAAATAATTATTGATTGTAGAATTTGAAATTTTTATACAGTGGTGTTTTGAGGTCAGCAGAATTTTTATATTCCGTTGATAATCAAAAATTGTAATTGTTAAATTCGAATATAGAAAATAATAATAATAGATTTGTTAATTTGTTAACGAGTAAAATTTTTTTAAAAATTAAAACATCGTTATTTTTTAATTTTTTATTTAAAATATATAAATAATATATTTGTAATTTTGATCGAAATGATAATAATATTTAAAAGTTTATATTTTTTTTTAATATATGCAAAACTTTTAGCCAATAAAAAAAACTATGATGTTATCCAAAAGAAGAAATTTAAAAGTTGTGGAAACGAATATGGATCGTATCATCGTAATATCATAAACAGGAATAATATTGGGGGTATAACGTGAACTTTAAAGACTACAGCACTAATGTTGTAAAATTATTTTGGACTTCATCCTGACGACACGTCAGTAAACCGTATAGGCATTTTCAAATGAAGACGCGAGCTAAAGCTAATGTGCGCCTACAGCATTGTCACCAAATCAGAACAAGCCACGTCACATTGTTATGCCATATCTGTTTTTTTTTTGTGTTTTAAGTTAAGAAAATATTTGTTTTACAAAAAAGTTGAGAAAATATCGTTGACAATAGTGGAAAGTGAATCAAACAATGATCTCATTATTTGGGTTTAAACTATTTGAATGTGGACAGGAGAAAAAGATGTCAAAATAACAATTTAGAACATTATAAACGATAACAATTTTGTAAATTCGTAAGAAGATCACAAACATGCATATTTTTGTTTAATTGCCGCGAACTTACCATTGGGTTATTTGAAAGATTGCAATTTTGAGGCAATGCTTGAGCAAATTGATTGTTCATGTTAGATGCTATTGGATTTACTAATACTGCCAATTGTAATATGGAATATAAATTTTTTATTAGTACAACGGAACCTGGTGGATTTAAATAAAAACTGTACGAATTTTGTTGTTATTAAATTGCATTATCGTCAATTCGTCACTATCCTTATTCCTCTTTGTGCAAAACAAATGACTTGGCACCACCGCACCCGTTCTCACATGTTTTAATTCTTTTAATTAGGTTTCTTAAGCACCAATTGATTAACACTCCACAGTGTAGCTTAGAAGTAAATCAAGGAAACAACCAACAAAATGGCAATGTAGTTAATAACTTAATATCATATAGTTTGTTTCGCAATATATATATATCACATAGACAAAAGAAAAAGAGAGGACACATATTTACTAGTCTCATTTTGTGACATATGTGATGTATGTGTTGTGCCCTTTCACAATTTATCTTTTATATTTTTTTCTACACAACTTCTATATATAGTAAACCTAAGTAAAGATCGACGATGGGCGTTGCGGACTGAAGACACATTAGTCCACTCCTAGGCCTTAATTGTTTTTTTTAAAATAAATTAAATATATTTTCTTCGGATTGTTTTATAATTAGCTTATGGTTCCTTTTAATTGGACCAATTTATGTTTCTTTCTGGGACTCTTAATTGGCTTTGGTATGTTATAATGTGGTACAGATTTTCACTTTTTTCATCTTACAGATTATTTCTAATAATCTCAAAATGAGTAGACTATTGTTTTCTTTTGGACTTTTGGTTATAAAATTGTGTCAATTCCATGTCCCTTATTTTATCTCTCAAATACTATACTTTATGTAAACAATTCATTATAATAATAATAATGAAGCAGATGTTACCACACAAAAAATGGTGACAATTTTTTGGGTTTGTCTCTTTTCTTTGAAAATTAAAAAAGAAAAATAAAGACACAGGAAAATATGAAAATTAAAAAAATAATCAAAGTTATGAAAATCGTTAGCCGTTAATTGGACGGTGAGGGTAAAGCTATCCTCTATTCCATAAATCGAGTAAGATTAATCGGAAACTAGTTTTTTATATTAATCTATTTAATTTATTGTTAAAACTAAATATATATATAAATATGTATATATATTACTTTTATGTATTATTTTATTTAATTATATTGTATATATGTATATATTGAAGTTATTGTATATATATATATAAATTTTAATTAAAAAAATAATAATAATCTGCCGATTAAGCGATAATTCGATTCCAACTCGTTAAACCGTTTATTTCAATCGAATTGAACCACACTGATTTGCAAAATCACCGGATAACGTCTAAACTGCCGTCTACGCACGTATTTAAACACGTACGTTTTAGAACCTTGAAAAGAACAAATTGGCTTCTAAAATACATCCGTACGTATTTAACAAAAATCTGAAAATGCCAAAAAGGTTAGGAAAATGAAATCATTTGACGAAAGCTAAAACCACACCAACCCCCTCCTCCTCCAATATAGTTTGTTGAACTTCTTCTTCTTCTTCACCTAATCCTCCCTTTCTTGTCTTCTCCTCCAAATCCTCTCTCTCGCCGTCGTGTTTTTCCCAGGTTGATTTCTCCTTTTTCTTCCTATTCAGATCTCATTTTCGTTTTCGTATGATCGTAATTGTGAAAGTAACTAAGCTGAGATTGTTTTCTATGATCCGTTTGATTTTGTCTTCTCTTTGCTCTCCATGAACTCGATTCATGCTATTAATCCTCTTTTTGATTCTTCTCAGTTTCACTGATGAGATTCGATCTCTGTGATGAAACCGAGGCTGTGACAATTTTTCTTTTTATTGTCGAGTTTCTCAGTGATTTTGATCATATATGGACAACGATTTCAATTCTAGTAGAAAACCTTTAGCTCATATATTTGTTCAATGGTGCAGATTTAGTTGACTCTTCTGTGTGTTTGTTCCTCTTTGACTATGAGACTGACTTTTTTTTGGTATGTGTGGAATTGAAGCTTTTAGAAGATGGAATCTGGTCAATGGCACGTTGAGAAAAGGTCAACGCTCAGGAATGATTCGTTTGTAAGAGAATACGGTACAGTTCCAGAAACTGGATGTCTTTCAATAGTAGTTCTTGGTGCTTCTGGTGATCTTGCTAAGAAGAAGACATTTCCTGCGCTTTTTAACCTATACCGTCAGGTTTGTTCATATCAGCTAATGCATGTGTAGAAATTATAATCCTCTTGTTTAATGTGTTAGTTATGGTTTTTTTTTGGTTTGCATGAGTAGGGATTTCTTAATCCAGATGAAGTTCATATATTTGGGTATGCAAGGACTAAGATTTCTGATGAAGAGTTGAGAGATCGGATCCGTGGGTGAGTTTTCTTAACAGTCTTTTGGTTTTGTTTGTATGTAGTTGATTATTAGCTTGAGTTCAAGTTCATATTGAATTTTTTAATGTAGATATCTTGTTGATGAGAAGAATACAGAGCAAGCAGAAGCTTTGTCAAAGTTTTTACTGCTGGTTAGTCTCCGTCCTTTTGGGATGTTAATTTAATGAATGGAGTTTTGTTTTTTGGTACTGAAAATAAGAGTTTCTGGTTTCAATTTCTGTAGATTAAGTATGTGAGTGGCCCTTATGATTCTGAGGAAGGGTTTCAGAGATTAGACAAAGCAATTTCACAGCACGAAATCGCCAAAAATAGTTCTGAAGGGTCTTCCAGGAGACTGTTTTATCTTGCACTTCCGCCGTCTGTTTATCCTTCTGTGTGCAAGATGATCAAGACATGCTGCATGAACAAATGTGAGTTTCTTTTCATTTTAGTAGACAGCTTGGAAAAATACAAGTTTCAGAGTCGCTTTGTAATTATGTATTTATATTGTTTGACTTCTAGCTGATCTTGGTGGATGGACCCGGATTGTTGTTGAGAAGCCATTTGGCAAGGACCTGGAATCTGCAGAGCAACTGAGCTCTCAGATTGGAGGGTTGTTTGAAGAATCGCAGATCTATCGTATAGATCATTACCTTGGGAAGGAATTGGTTCAAAACATGGTAACATGCTTGGATATTAAGGTCTATTAATCAAGCTATTTCCTTTGATAATTAGTGATTATTTTACCCTGTGCATCACTCGCAGTTGGTCCTCCGATTTGCCAATCGCTTCTTTTTGCCGCTTTGGAACCGTGACAATATCGAGAATGTGCAGGTGAGAGCTGCGTAACTACGACAGAAATTATCAAACTGCTATTTAAAGTCGATTGCACATAACCTTTTTTAATGCTTTTCTGGCAGATCGTTTTCAGGGAAGATTTTGGAACTGAAGGGCGTGGTGGATATTTTGATGAATATGGGTAATACTTTCTTTAGTGTTTTCATCTACTTCATATAGGATGTTAGTGAGATGACATCAAATGCGTTTCTGATGAAATTTTCACTTCTTGCTGCACAGAATAATCCGTGATATTATTCAAAACCATCTGCTCCAGGCAAGTATACCTGAGCTGTTTTTCCTGTTTACGAAACTTAAACTACCCCTACGTGATTATTTCTCTCAAGAATTTCTCTGTAAGTGCAAATGATTTGATGTATTAACTAACTGAATTTAGAACATTGTAGGTTCTTTGCCTTGTTGCCATGGAGAAACCAATATCTCTTAAACCCGAGCACATCCGGGATGAGAAAGTGAAGGTGATCAATATCCTTTTGACCATTTTTAGCCATTCTATCGGGCTTTCGTTGCCTTTTTCTCTGAAGTCATATGATTTGGGAACATCACTGTTTGGTCTAGTTACATTTTCCTTTAAAAATCTCCTTAGCGAGATTACTTGGATGGGCTGGTATTTTTTCGTTTGCATTTTCGTCCAATATATTCTAAGTTGCTGATTATTTTAGTGAACTTCAGGTACTTCAATCGGTGGTTCCAATAAGCGATGACGACGTGGTTCTTGGACAATACGAAGGGTATAGGGATGATCCTACTGTTCCAAATGACTCAAACACTCCAACATTTGCCACAACGATTCTTCGCATACACAATGAAAGATGGGAAGGTACCATGTCCCACTTCACTCTTCATCTTATCATTTATCAGTCAACTCGGGAAAACCATTGACATAAAAATAAAATCTTTTGGTCGAAGCACTTTGAACCAAAATTTTGTGTTTGAATGGACACATAAACCCAAGTCTGACATGTTCGCATGCACCTTCCAACTTTCTTGGATCATAACTTTTTTATAAACATCACTGAAAATCTTGGTATTGAATGGATATTATTCGCTGATGGAGTGCATATTAATCAGCATGAAGATGAGAAAATTGTAGGTTTCACATGTTCTCATGATCATATGTGACTAGTCTCCACTGTTCATGCACAAAACACAATTCGTCGAAACCTAAAAACACATTGTAACACCTTACATATTGACATGCTGATTGATATATCTTTCAGGTGTTCCATTTATTCTAAAGGCCGGAAAGGCGTTGAATTCAAGGAAGGCAGAAATTCGAATTCAGTTCAAGGATGTTCCAGGCGACATATTCAGATGTATTTTTCTTACCCTGATACCAGATTTTCGCAGTGGCTTAAGCTCTTCTTTTAGCTTTACGAATTGAAACTTATCTACTGAGACTTTCATGCAACAGGTCAGAAACAAGGGAGGAACGAGTTTGTGATACGCTTGCAACCTTCAGAGGCAATGTATATGAAACTAACTGTAAGTATATGATGAAGAAACATAATTTTACTAAACTAGTAAAAGGAAAGATTCACTTTGACCTGGAACCATTACAGTGAACCATAACTCTCTTGGCTATGCTTTTGCTACACAGGTTAAGCAACCGGGTCTAGAGATGAATACTGTGCAAAGTGAACTGGACTTGTCGTATGGACAACGGTATCAAGGTGTCTCGATCCCAGAGGCATATGAGCGCTTAATTCTTGACACGTAAGAAAGAATTTTTCTAAATTATATACCACCTCAGTAGCCTGTGAAAATATATCCAATTGGCTTCTTCTGATCCTCAATGTTACTATTATATTCAACCTTTTTCTTCCCGTCTCTCTGCAGAATCAAAGGCGATCAACAACATTTCGTTCGTAGAGACGAATTAAAGGTAGAAACTTTTTCTCTCCACCCTTGAACCAAAGCAATAGATACAATCGAGGCACAGAAACTTTTGCATCATACGATTTAAGAGCTAAATTGGTGGCAATTATTGATGATTACAGGTAGCGTGGGAGATCTTCACACCGTTACTTCACAGGATCGAGAAAGGAGAAGTGAAGTCAATCCCATACAAACCAGGAAGCCGAGGACCAAAAGAAGCTGATCAGCTACTAGAGAAAGCTGGTTATC
This sequence comes from Cardamine chenopodiifolia, assembly GCA_963922655.1. NCBI lineage: Eukaryota > Viridiplantae > Streptophyta > Magnoliopsida > Brassicales > Brassicaceae > Cardamine > Cardamine chenopodiifolia. The sequence continues at coordinate 19,852,984 of OZ000481.1, forward strand.
TTCAAACTCATGGCTATATCTGGATCCCTCCTACACTATAAACACACATATAGATACACATTACATGTATCTACATGTATATGTATATGGTAAGTACACAACTAGACAGACATCTTTTGCTGAATAATCATCTTTCGCTGAGTTTGGTGTTTGTATGCGAGCCTAAGTACTTGTTCTTGTGTTTGCGTTTGTGGTCATTGGTTCCACTTATTGCAAATCGGCTTTGTAGAAATAAAAAATACATAATCAGAGACTCGTTTCGTAGAAGAATAAAAATGTATCCCAATACTTGCAACTGGCTGAAAGAATTTCAACACGAACTTATTACACGTAAGATCACACGCTTTTTCATAAATCAAACTATTCATCGGAAATTATTATTAGTTTTAATTCCATGGATTCTAACTCCACAAATCCAGATTAAGATTTCACGTACCATTATCTCTGATCAAGATCAACGATTCAGGGCAAAGAGCATGCTCTGGCCACCGGGTAAGTAACCAACATTAGGAGACCTAGCAAGTGTAGACGCAATCTCCCTTGAAGCCTCAATCCTCCTAAGCTCGATAAGTCCCATACCAGCTTTAGCCGTAGCATCAGAGATCAACTGAGCAGCTTCAGCTCTTATAATCACGGCTCTCCTCTCTTGATCAGCTTTCATAACCACAAACTTAGAGCTCTCTGCCTCCTATTAAGCCACTTGTTTCTGCTCAACAGCCCTTGAAACTCCACACCGTAAGACAAGTGGGTGATAGCTACGTCATCAAGCACAATGTGCAACCACAGCTTTCGAACAAGCGCTGAGACGTGAAGGACGCTATGTAAGAAGCTGGTCAGCATTGAACTGTGCAAACACAGCTTTCAAAACCTCATTTCCAATTGAAGGAAGAACTTTCTCATCATACTCTAGACCCAAAGTTTGGAAAATGTGTGGAAGACGCGACACCTTCATAATGATTAACATCACATAAAGACATCAATTACAAAACATCTCAAATGATTAAATCAAAATATATACTAATTCATCTCCTTTGAATAGCTGCATCATGAATATATACTAAGTGGTTCCCCAAAAGATCTTAGATTTGCAGAAATGACCTTCAGATAAGAATTTAAATACACAAAATTAGCTAAATTTCGATAAAACCATATATATGTGTGTATGTCACTGGATTAAATAGATTAACAAGAATTCTACGATGCTTAGTCCAATGTTAGTCCTCAATCGAATTTTGAAAATCATAGATAATCAAAACCACAAACCCAATTCTGATATGAAACTTCAGACCTTGATAACAGCTGAGAAACACCTCAATTCGAAGAATCAAGCGAATCTAGTTCAAGAAATACGAAGGGTGAGAGAGAATACGAAGGGTGAGATTAACCATCTGAAGATCCTTGGTACCGGAGATTGAAGAGAACGTGTGAGGTTTCGTACGGATATCAAAGATGTGCTGCTTCTGGAGTAAAGGGATCAAGAAATGAGTCCCTTCACCAACCGTCTGATCCATAACTCCCCTGAATCGATCGAAGAGCACAGCTCTTTCTCCGCCGTCACGGTGTAAAGCGTGACCGCCGTTCCCAGACCAAAAGCTGCCTTTGCCAAATTGGAAAGGAACGAAACCGCCGCTTGTTGGCTTCCCATTTTTGCTTCTGATTACATTGAAATGAAGAAGAACGAAGAATTAAGACCACGGAGAAGAAAAGAGTTTTGCTAGGGTTTATGAAATGATTCTGGAAATTCTCCCACGGGAAAAAACTTTAATGGGCCAATTATATAGCCCAAAAGTTAAGATACAATTAGTGTCAAGATGTTTGCAGATTAGAGGGTATTTTTTATTTTGTCAATTACTTGGCCTGAGGCCTGGTCTATAAATAGGGTTGGCCGCATAGCCAATGGCCAATAGTATAGATATGTATTTTTGTGATATTCGTGTTTCATTTTTGTTTATTTTGACTTGGTATATTTTCCATTTTGTTGCTGTGAATTTTGATATTCGATGTCTAGATATTTGCTATGATCGGCCAAATATTCGATCCGTGTAAAAAGTATTTAAATTTTATTTTAAGCTAGATATAAAAACTAAATCAAACTGAAGAAAGAGCCGGTCCTGACATTTTTGTGGATTTCAAACAAAATTAAGTGATAATTTTTTTAAACCGTAAAATAAATTTAAAATATAATATTTTAGTGATTAATATTGTAAAAACTATGATAAATATTTATCTTTTAAAAAAAATTATAATTTAACAAGCATAAATTCAAGTGATATTTTTTAAAATTGTAAAAATTATTTTAAATCTAATATTTTAGTGATAAATATTGTAAAAAATCATAACCAATCTTCACTTAAAAAACAACAATTATAAGATAATTTTTCTAAAAATAATTTCATAGCTGAAATTTCTTTTAAATACATCTTTAGTTATTTTTGTGTTTTTCTATTACAACTGAAATTTTTAAAAATTAAACTTAATAATTTTGTATACTTATTTATTAAGTAGAGCTCCTTAAAATTGGGAGCTCATGCAAACCTTTCATATGAATGGGATCAGACCCGAGTTTGACTGAGAATAAATTGTAGTATTTATTTTGGTTTGTAATCTTGAAGGTATCCAAAATTTTGTGATCGCAATAACTGATTGAAATGGCTTAGGGTTATGTTCTCCTTTCCCTCTCCTACGTTCATTTCTGCTGGGTTTTAATTTTTCTAAAAAATCTGCTGGTGTTGGTTGGTGATTGTTTCCGGTTTAGTTCTTTCTCCGAGCTTTTCTCTCTGTGGAGATTGTCTAACAACTGGTTCTTTTCGAGGTTTTTTGTAGCTATTCCAACTTCAATGTCAACAGTTTCTATGAAAAGGACGTGTGCTGTGAAGTGTTTTAGTTTAGAGCTCCATGTTTAGTCCTTTGGTTTCTATTGCTAGTAGCTTTTTTCTTCCGTTTTTCAAAGATTTTTCATGATTATCTTCCCGTGTTTGAGGTTTTTGTCTCCAGAAATTCTATGATTTTGTCTAATTTGTTTCTAGAATGACTTTGTTCTTTTCTTGCTTTGTGTAACTTATGATCAAATAAATACTTAAATGACAAAAAAAATTGATCGAAATGGCTATATTTACACAAGCAATGCTATGTATTGATACGACTACAAGTCAACGTTCGTGAACAAAATATGATTCGAGGCACTTGAAAACCTCGAATTCCGAATAAATGACTTTCATTTTCGTCTGATGTATATATATATATATTATTGTGTGTGTGTGATTTTCTCAAAAAGCATAGTACTTTTCAAATACCACGGCAGGACAAACTGTTCTATGATTCTTATGCTATAACAACTTTGAAAACATTTTTTCAATAAAGTTTATGAAACTTAATTGTCAATATCTAGTTTGAATGTTTTGTGAGTATTTGACCAATTATACCGTAAATATAAGTCACTTTTGATACATTTTGAATTATCTTTTCGTTTTCTAGTTTTGTACTGCCTAGACAAGTGAGTGACTTTTACTCTTTTTAGTTTTACTTCCAATTTATAAATTCCGTTGTCCATTGGCTCTGCTACAATTCTTTTTTAGTCAGCATAATTTTACATTGTAAGAGATGACTGTATTAATTAATCAATAGAAGACGTAAAATAAGTTTAAAACGATGAGGATGTTTTACTTAGAAAGTCACACGATACGCCAGCACGTTATCGAAAATGTCAAATGTTTCGGTGTCGAATTTTTACAGTCTGACAAAACAACAAGTTGTTATATATTACAGAAATCAACATTGTCGATTATTTCAATATTCCAGGAAATCTTTTGAATTAAACAAAACGTCAATTTCAAGATTGAGCTAAGTATAATTCTTTCAATATTTTGACTCGAACCGGATATCAGTATTATCCAATTAAGGTCAATAAATAAATAAAATTACCCAAGTGAACAAGTGACGAAATTTGATTGTTGCAATTTTTTCTCCGAATATGAAAAAATCAACATAAAAGTATACTAATATGTTTTTTTTCTGTAGTTATAGTATAATACATCGAAGAGTTGACTCGAGTTTGTTGTTTTATAGTGGAGCCGTGTATCACTTCTCTTTCTACAATATAGAAAGAAATATCATGGATTTGATTTGTAAATTTTTACTATTAATAGTTATTCCCTCTGTTCTACTTTATAAGAATTTTTAAATATTTTTCTATTTCATTAAATATTTTACAAATTTATATGTAAAAAATTACTTATATTTAATTTTGTGATTGTTAATATTGAGATTACTATTTATTATTGGTTGAGTTATTTAAATTAAGTATTTATTTATGTTTTAAAAAATAAAAAAATAAAATAAAAATTATTTAATGTAGTTTCTTAAACTCCGAGTTTTTATCTAAAATTTATTATAAAATAGAACACAAAGAATATTAAACAGAGAAATGGTAACAATTAATCATATCAAAAACAGTGTATTAATTTTTATTTTTAACTATTATGGTATTTTTTTCTTCCGCTAAAATTGTTTTATCACTATTATATCTATGTTTTTTTAATTTAGATGATAAAACTAACAAAAAGGTTAACCATTTACAAAGATTGATTAGTTGAAAATGCTACTATTAATTATTGTTTTAACTAAAAATATATTAGTTTGAAGATAGTTTGTGACTTAAACAAAACTTGATGGGTGATTGAGAATGAGTATGTGAGATTTCAAATGATGTAAAGGCTTTAGCTTTGTTTAAAAAAAGGAATTGGCAGTAAATAAGAATCATAAGTAATCCACTCTTTTAAACATGATGACAAATATATATCTTCTCATATTATTATATCTTGTTTTTCCTTTTTCTCGTTTATTTTCTCATATTTCTCGTAGACAAAAATTTCCACTGGTAGTTTTCCCTCCATTTAGAGAACAAGCGCAGAGGTTTCTTTTTTTTTTCCTTGTTTTTGCTAGTTCTAAATGCACCTTCTTCTCTAGCGTTTCCATCAACAATGAGCTAGAAATCTTCCTTCGGTGTTGACAATGAATCAAACCTCCTTCTCTACCATGGAAGGAAGCAAGAAGCTCCGTAAAAGAGTGGTAACAATAGTAAAATCTTTCGAAGTCGGTTTCATTTAAAATAAACATGTTAAGGTACACAACCGCTAACAACTAAATTACACCAGAGAAAATTTGTTAGGACTACTTGAAGCACCTATAGTGTCTTCCATGGATTCAAGTCATAAAACTGTTGGAAAAGACGTTAAATGGTGTGGCAAACACATGAAATGATTTTAAAGTATTCACTATTTCTAATGATGCATATTTTTCTCTAGATTCATAGAAAGTGCCTTTAGTTTATTTTTGCAAGATCTACGTGTAGGTGCGGAGGCGCTAAAGTACGTGTGGGTTAGATAGTCGTATAATTCTCTAAATACTTCTTCTTTAGGAGGTGTATGTGACGCAGGTTATCTTGGTGCAAATGTGTTAGTTTCTTCTGCACTTAGTGTTAGAATATAGGTTTCTAACTCAAAATCAATTGGTAATGAGTGGATTAGTCGATATATTTTATATAATATTTAGGATTCCTGTATAATTTCTGATGTAGGACATTATTCCCAATACATCCACTCGAGATTATGGTTTTTTTAGTCATAGATCTTGGTATTTTTGAGGTAGGATCGGTGGACCAAATTTGGATCAGACCGATTGTAGATCAGGCTGGACAATACGTGGATCGAGTTCTGATACCATGTTAGATTATGTGGTTCAACTCAAAACCAATTGACAATAAGTGGATTGACCGATATCCTTTATGTATTATTCAAAATTCATGTCCAACTTTCGATGTGGGACATTATTTCCAATACTTGATTGGTTCCGGAACTTATGTATCAGTTAAAATTATGTTATATAATATCCATATCTATAAATTTGAAATCTGCGTGTCAAACGAATATATTACCTGATAATTGAAAATATTTTAAACAAAAAAACCAATAGCTAAAATTATTTGTTTGATGTATGTTTTATTTAAGTTTATAATGTCGATTCAAATCACAATATTTTTTATAAGAATTATTATGTTCGTGCTGTAAAACCTAATGGCCATTATTATTACGAACGTGTATAATATATGTAAATTATCACATAGATGCTTTAGATTCGTAGAAGAAAGTATAAGAATACATGTATCGATGTTTAGATCGATCGGAACTTAGTTGGTGTTGAAATGATTTACATGTTAATAACAATTATACAAAAGAAAGTTGGGGCTGTGAACCGTGAGTGAATTTTTCTTTACAGCCTTTAGTTAATGTTTTCTTCTTGAGTCACTACAGATTTTTCACAAAAAAAAAACTGAAAATTCTCATAAAATAGTTTGGACTTTAAAACATTTGAATAACCTTTGCTAACATTTGTATACATTTTATCATTATTACAAACCATAACATGTCATCACATGCATATATATCGAAGAAGTCACTATATTAGATTTGTAAAAAATATTGCGTAAATAGAAGTTATACGTAGAATATCTTGTTGGTGCTAATGTAATTTTCGATGTCAATAGAAATCATACAATCAATTGACTTTAGTCTGATGGTTCTTTCATTTTCTTCAGTTTGAAGATTAACATTCCTTTTTTTGTTCAACGTCAAGATTAATATCCAACATATACATCATACATGTAATTGCCACTTCTGTTGGCGATAAAATAGCTTCAATACAAAACAGAAAGAGCAAATCATATGCTAATGTTTGGTTCAGTTCGTTCTCATGATCAGTAACCTGGTATATTGATACTAATATAAAACCATTAAATCAAGTAACTACAGTAATTGTAAGTTGGTGATTTTTTAAAATAGTGATCAAAGCAAAAGCCTAGTCCACCACTAAATACACGTTACAAATCTGTCCAAAACTCTTATGACAAGTGTTAATCGCACGATTAGTCTTGAATTTGTGCCAGAAAGTTCCTACTAATTAGTCAATTAATGATGGTAGATTTATTGTTTTACCCATGTTTATCAATGATGAAGACCATATATATTAACAAAAATAAGATACATATTTTCTGTATTATTCAAAACTGTAAATTTTATGAACTAATATTATGGGGATCGAGCCATAAAACAAATTCCAACTAAAAAAGAAAGTCAATAGAGGAAAGCCATTTGACCGAAAAGCAAGAACATGACAAGACACAAAACGATAAAATAATAATAAATAGAGATTGTCAATAGCGAACCATACACTTCATTATCTCTTCGTTCCGTTGACTCATCATTTTCTCACAAGTCATTCCTTCGTTCGTACCTGCCTAGGATACTTCTACGAACTCTCCCTCCTTCACATTTTAAAAACTAAATACAATAATTTAATTTAAACAATTTAAAAAGACAAGAGTAAATGTGGGAATTGAACATGTTCCTGGATTTTTCGTCTTTAAAATGCAAAGAAGAAACGAGTAGCAGAGAAATTTGATTTATTAAATTTTAAATTGCGGATAATACATAGTAACTATTAGTCTATTATGATGCGTATAATAATAATAATAATAATTCTAACGGATAGTGAATAGTTGCTAAAAAACAATCTTAAATTTATTTTACTACACTATTGTGTTAGATTTACAGAAACTTATTGACCGGAAAAGGTTGCGAGAAACCAACAAATACGGATACATGGGCACACGTTATACGTAAATCATAAAATAATAAAAAAAGATTTAGTACTCGATAATTAATTTATTCATGTACATGTGAACTAATAATTGTAAGATGAAATCAATATAATTAGTTAGTAGTGTATTAATATGTATATTGGGATCTTTAATATATATTTTTAATATATGCAATAAGTATCAAACTAATTGGTACATTTTTGTATATCTAGAGAGTATATATGTTGTATGTTACCTTTTAAAATTAATTTACTCATGTACATGTATATAAACAATTGTACTCTTGTAGAGAGATCAACACACACACAACAACAAAAAGATGATGTGTTATCTATCAAGATCACAATCAAATTAAACAAATGATGTTTTTGTCACAAGTGAAAAAATGGTTTGATCTGACGACTCAGAAGTCTGAACACAAATATAAAATTTCTATGTTTGACAGGTAGCAAAATTTAGTACATGACATTTTCGTTTGTCAACAATTCACAGCACGTTTTTAAAATCCCACAAAAGATGCGGCTTGGTAACATGATAGCGGCGGTCAACGCCAAACACTTTACTAAACGCACTTTCTAGCGTTTCTATTATATAGAAGAGTGAACCAATGAAATTACGTCTCTATCTACTTAACAATTAATTGTATTCTCTTTTCTTCACGAATATTATGTAGATTTGATATTATTGGGTCGCCTCTATTGTATTTGTATTTGTACATGTATACTACTATAATATCGTAGTAGTATCTCTTTTATTCTCTTTATATATTTGGTATAGACGACAAATAAGACGACTTAAATGTGGTGTGAACAAGGAGAACGGCTTTGAGGCTTCTTTTTTCTCCCACTTCATTTCAGTCAATAAAAGATAACTTATAAAGCAAAAATATATAGCTTATACATTGAAGAGTCATTGAATTACATTAACATTCATGTATCGGATAAAAACTATTACGTGGCCAAACTAAAGATACCTATAAAATATTCGCGTTTGGAAAAACAAACAAAAATTTGAATAGATAACTATGTTTAGAAACTTCACTTATATTTAAGCAAACGCTCTTCTTTTTTTAAACAAAACTAGGAATAGTATACATGAAATTAATACATAATAAACTTTTGGTAGATAAATTATTGGTGAGTAATTTTTTTTTTGTCGTACCTACTGACTTTATATTTAGTCATCTGAGGATAAATAATCGAACTCACATATTCAAAATTCCTATATAAGTGATAACGGTAAGAACACTAGTGAGTAATATTTAATTACTATTAATCTTTAGTTGGTTGAATATATTAGCAGAGTCCAGCTCACAAATCTTGTGCCCATCTCCGCAAGTAGTGTGTGAAGTCAAAACAAAAACTTCCACTTTTAAGTCTCTCTCTCTCTCTCTCAGAATATTCAACTAAGTCTAAGTGTATATATATAGATATATCAGTGTGTATAATCTTCATAAGGAGCTTTATATATTTAGCATAATATCTCTCAGAAGTGTGAGACCTTAAAAAAATTCTTGAGACTAATCAAGTTCATCTTCTCTCCTCTTTCTCTCTTTCAATCTCTCTGTGTCACCATGGTAACTCAAGCTTCTCATGAGGATTATGTTAGTCTCTCTCTCTCTTTCCCGATGTTATTCTCTTATTTTGTGATTAAGCTCTTCATTTTTCCTTTATCAGAAAAAATATCTTCATTTTTGTTAAGTGTTGAGTTATTTTCTCAGGTACAATTCTAAAGATGAAATTTGAGTGTATTTATCAAATGATAACCAATCTTACTTTGTTGTTTTTTCTTGTTTCAAATATTTTTTTCGGGTTTATTTTCTCAAAGATTCATCTTCCTTTTAGTCTTCTAGATTTTTTCAGAAAATATGGAGAAGATAAATAAGTTGTGGTGCTGTCAGATTGATGAAGAAAATTAAGGACTCAATGACAAAACGACTTTATTGTTAGATATTGACTTATTGACATAAATTTCTGACTCATTAAATGCTTACGATTTTTCTTTTTGAAAAAATTTCCGAGGTATGAAAATATAACTCCCTAGTTCCATTTTTTTCCTTCAAATTATATAATTGTAATTGAATTATTACAGCCAAAAATAAAAATAAAAAACAGAATCGACTTGTATCTCTGTCAACTTTTGGCTTTTGTTCATCAGCTCAGATCTAAGATTTTAAGATCCGTACGGGTCAGTTTCTAACTTTTCCAAAGTATTGGGAAACTACCAACCTAAACCGACCAAGAGATCTTTCAAAATCCACCCTAATACTTTCACTTTATTTTCATTTTACCCCACAAGTTACTATTTCTACCTTTTCAGCTAGCCGATTTCTCGCTGACTATTTTTCCATTGATTTTGTGGTCGAAAAAATTTGTTTACTTTTTGCGCGTTGTTTAGATATTTTTTTAAGGTTGGTCTACCAAACCTAAACCATGTTTAGATCAAGAGATCTTCCAAAATCAACCCTTATACTTTGGCTTCATTTTCTTTTTACCCCAGAATTTATTATATCTAACTTTTCAGCCCCCATAACTGATGAAATCACTGATTGTTCTCCCATTTTGAAAATTTTAAACAAAACAGGATGATGAGAAATTGGCAAGACAAAAAGAGATCGAAGATTGGTTACCTATTACTTCATCAAGAAATGCTAAATGGTGGTACTCTGCTTTTCACAATGTCACCGCCATGGTCGGGGCCGGAGTTCTTGGACTCCCTTACGCCATGTCTCAACTCGGCTGGTAAATTTCCCTAAACCAAAACCGGTTGATTTTATCTAAACCAGATCTATCAAACTTTAACCGAATTTTTTTTTTTTTCAGGGGACCAGGAGTTGCAGTATTGGTTCTGTCATGGATCATAACACTATACACATTATGGCAAATGGTGGAGATGCACGAAATGGTTCCAGGAAAGCGTTTTGATCGCTACCATGAGCTTGGACAACACGCGTTTGGAGAGAAGCTTGGTCTTTATATAGTTGTGCCGCAACAGTTGATCGTGGAAATTGGCGTTTGCATCGTTTATATGGTTACTGGTGGCAAATCTCTAAAGAAATTTCATGAGCTTGTTTGTGATGATTGCAAACCAATCAAACTTACTTATTTCATCATGATCTTTGCTTCTGTTCACTTCGTCCTCTCTCATCTTCCCAATTTCAATTCCATCTCCGGCGTTTCTCTAGCCGCTGCGGTTATGTCTCTAAGGTAAATCATTAAACCGGTCGATGGTTTAAATTGTTTTCTTGGTTTATATATGCCGGTATAGTTAGAATTTTAGATATTGGTTTTGTGAAACCTAAACAAATATACAAAACACTTCTATTTTTAAAAATCAAGTATGGGGAATTGGGAATTGGGAATTGTAACATTGCAGGTTAAATACGGGTTTGAAGATAGGTTTTGGTTTAGGTATATAAACCAAATATATTCCGGTTCATTCCGGTTTCCGACATTTGTAAATTCGAGTCGTTCCAAATTGTGGATGGGTTTTAGTCTTTTAGAAGATGAAAAGCAAGTTCGGTGTAGAAAAATGTTGGATTTGGTTTGGTTCGATTCTGGTTTAGTCGAAAACTCGGTTTTGTTAGACTTAACCGGTTCTAAATTAGTTCCCTTATTGTCTCTAGCTACTCAACAATCGCATGGGCATCATCAGCGACCAAAGGTGTTCAAGAAGATGTTCAATATGGTTACAAAGCAACAACAACGGCCGGTACGGTTTTCAATTTCTTCAGCGGTTTAGGTGATGTGGCATTTGCTTACGCGGGCCACAACGTTGTCCTTGAGATCCAAGCAACAATCCCTTCAACGCCTGAGAAACCTTCAAAAGGTCCGATGTGGAGAGGAGTCATCGTCGCTTACATCGTCGTCGCGCTTTGTTATTTCCCGGTGGCTCTTGTCGGATATTACATTTTCGGAAACGATGTCGAAGATAATATTCTCATGTCACTTAAGAAACCGGCGTGGTTAATCGCAGTGGCTAACATCTTTGTCGTGATCCACGTCATCGGTAGTTATCAGGTCGGTTATTCTAAACCGTATTTTTAATTTTAAGTATAGAGAACCGTTATTAACCGGATCTAAACGAAATCTTGGTTTTTTGTAGATATATGCAATGCCGGTATTTGATATGATGGAGACTTTATTGGTCAAGAAACTAAATTTCAGACCGACCACAACTCTTCGCTTCATTGTCCGCAATTTCTATGTTGGTAAGAAACTTAATCGAAATTCGTGTTTATTATTTCATTGTATGTACATTTGCATTTTTAAATTATGAATTATGGTGTTAGGTGGAACCATGAATCTGATTTTGTGTTTTTCTTTGTTGTCATATAAATTATGCTTTTGTAGCTGCAACGATGTTTGTTGGCATGACGTTTCCGTTCTTCGGTGGGCTTTTGGCGTTCTTTGGTGGATTCGCGTTTGCCCCAACGACATACTTCGTAAGATTACCATTTCTAAACTCTTTTTTTAACTTATTATTTATCAAAACAAAACGCATCTACTCTTTAGAGTTTTGATTAATAGAAATTAGTCTAATTTTATTATTCTTATTATTATTTTCAGCTCCCTTGCATAATTTGGCTAGCCATTTACAAACCCAAGAAATACAGCTTGTCTTGGTGGGCCAACTGGGTAAGTAACATTATCATTAAATTTTTCATTTTCAAGCCTTTGCAAATTGTTTTATCCTTGTAAAAATAAAATTTGGTTTATTGTTTATTTCAGGTATGTATTGTGTTCGGTCTTTTCTTAATGGTTCTATCGCCTATTGGAGGACTAAGGACAATCGTTATTCAAGCAAAGGGATACAAATTTTACTCGTAAATGCTATGTAATATGACAAATTAAGATACATGTTTTATATTAATATATGTGTGAAGAAGATTTTAACAGATCTTTAACAAACAAACAAAAAAAGATTTTAACAGATCAACACAAGACATAGAAGAATCAATAATCTGGTCTGAATCTGAAATATAGCATTTAGGGTTTGTACTTTTATGAGTGTTTATATATTATATAAAACAATATATTTTGTTCTTTTCTGTCTTTAATATGTTTGGTTTTATGAGGAGTTTTGATTCTTTGTGTTCTCAAGAAAAATGATAGATTACTGAATGAATTAAGTAAAACCAGATTTTTGAGATTTCATATCATGCGTATAACGACAAAAATCAGACGACTTACAACTGAGTCAACAAAGAAAAATTAATCGTGATACATGACAAAACAATATACATGAAGAAACATATATATTATATTTGCAGGGTTCAATGTTCCAGTGTTTCTTATGGAATGTTCAGAATCCAAAATATGATGCCTAAAAATATAATTTTACCACTTACCTATATAATTAAGCATCGTTGCTAAATTTAGTTTTTGAGTTAGATTTTTAAATATGGATTTGTTCAAATGGACGAGAACGACGGGTCTAAATGGTGACACTAGTTTTAAGGAAATTGTTGAGGAAAAGTGTGGAATTTTCTTTTGGTCACATCATTTGAACAAATGAAAACTTGAGGAAACCTTGAGGAACTTTAGTCACATCAGTTGGTTACATAATATTTTTAAGTTTGTAATGTTTTTTTATTATTATTCTGTTTCTAACAAATTATGAATACTTTAAATATTATAAATAAAAAACATTCATAATTTGTTTTAAAGTTTGCGTGATAATTATAAATTTTTCAGCTAAAAATAAAAATTATTTTGGTTATTACAAAAAACAAAAAAATAATAATTAATTATAATAGTTAAGGTTTATATATATGATAATTATGTTTCATAAAATTATTAAATATATCAACGTAAAATTCCACCAAAATCTGTCTTAAATTTATTTTTATGAATTGCAAATTATTTGCCAAATTAAGTATCTTACTAAGATTATTATCTTACTAAGATTATTAAATATATAAGAACTTAAATTAAATATTTTCATTTTTTTATTTTACTAATATTGTTGAAAATTTATTTCTTCAATTAAGTATTTTTTATAAGTTTATATGTTTAACTGATTTTTCCCAAAAATCTAGGTAGATTGAGTTGTTATAATTTGAATTCTAAATTATTCATCCAGATTTCGCAAGAAATCACAATTAAACTTAGCCGGATCCAACAATTCAGCGAGATTCAACTGGATTCACCGGTTATCCTTTAGACCCGATGAATTTTATTTCAGTTTCTCCAATTCAAAGACTCATTTTATCTTCTTGCTATTGTTGTTCTTTTTTTGTCTTTGTTCAAGGATATATTATGTAAATTTGTAAACAACGGTAGATATCACATGTATATAGTTGGAATCCAATGTTATGTTGTATTTTTGTTGATGAATGCTCCTCCATCTTCTTCTTGAAGCTTCTCAACAATGATAGAAAGCTTTTTGAATCGTCGATGATTTTTTGTTTCCGATCATTGAATTATGATTTTTTTTGTTTCCGATCATTGAATTGTGATTCAAATCCTTCAACAACTGTGACACTTGGTCATTCACAAGTGTTACATGCAACTGCTCTATTCTGAGATTGATGTAACTCTCTCTGTTCTTGAATTAAATTAATTTTACCATTTACGCATAAAGGAACCTTACACTACAAAAAAATGGTTTGTTGCATCAGTTATTTTGTGTATTGGTATTATTTATAATTGATGCAAATTAATTTTCCATCATTTATGTAAGTGATTCTAGAAATATAGATGTAAAATATTTGCATGGGTTGAAAAAAATATTGCATCATTTTTTGTAACCCTTGATGTTAATATGCATCATTTACAAAGAAATGATGTTAAGTTTGCCTCAACTACAAACAAATAATGTTAACTTTGCATTAGTTAGTATAAAAATATTAGTATTTATTACAGTTCTAACTATTTGCATTGGTTGAGAAAAATATTGCATCATTTACAAAGAAATGATGTTAAGTTCGCATCAATTACAAACAAATAATGTTAATTTTGCATCAATTAGAATAAAAAATATTAGTATTTGTTACAATTCTAACTATTTATGTTACATAGTTGTATCATTTTCTTTATAATTGATGTTATCATTGCATTGGTTGTAAACATTTGATGTTAAAATTAGTTGATTTTCATAATTAATATTTCTATTAATTAAATTTATATGATAATATATAAATTTATTGATAATATTTCACATATTATTTCATATTTAGCTAAAATAAATATGTTAAAATAATTATTCGGTAATGAATTTTTTTTTCATCAAAACTCTTACTAAATTTATTCTAAAATGATGAGTTTATTTATACATGAATAAATTTCCCATACCAACTTGTTTTGGTGATGTGGGACAAATGTAAGAAAACAAATTGAATCATTTTTCAAATGCCACAAATTTTCTATCATTTAAACAATTAATGTTAATTTTTATTTTGTATATTTTCTTTTTAAGTGATACAAATTAAGATAAATTAATATCAATTTTATTTAATTAATGCCAAATAATTAGTAATGATATCTCTTATTATAATTGATATAAATTTATAAATTTTGTATTGATCATTAATAAGTAACTCAAATTTTTATCATCTCTTTGACTACATATATTTTTTTTGTACTGTCAATTTTCTTTCGGATCCTCAATTGTTATAGAGAAAGTTCAACCAAAATCAGTTTCATCTAACTTTGTTGCATTCATTAATGTAATATGATTAAATGAACTAAGTTACTTGTTAGTTTTCATCTTTTTAAGAAACATTTTAACATTTAAATTTGACAAATAATTTCAGCTTATGTATCGATTTCGGAAAAGATATAAGAATATGTCATCAAAAAATTTTAAATGAAATAATTACTAACATTTAATTACTCCATCTTTCTAAAGTATTTCTCATAGAAAATCTAAAATTCAATTAAAAGCTGACAGAGAGTTGAAGCTTTAGACATACGGATTGCAACTCCTTAATCACCAAGTAAAAAAAAACAGAGTATTATGAAAACACAACGTAGCTAAAACATTAGTTTGCTCCCAACTCCCAAGTCACATAATTAGACATGATAACCAGAAAGAACAAAATAGCTAAGACAACAGAGTGATAGTAAATGACAAGGCACACTCACAGCCAAAATAGCTAGACTCTTGTACATGAATTTGACTTCTTGGCCTCCAAGATCAAATTAGCTAAACTTGTCCTCACTCTAGGTTAGCTAATAAGACGTTTTGGTTTTGGCTTTTTTCTAGTGATACTAATTAGACCTTGGTGTAAAGGGTTTGATCTGAGTTGCTTTGTATGTTAACATTAACATCTCCTACATGGTTTACAAAGGCAAAAACTGCACCACTAATCTCAAGTTCTTCATGTTGTTCTCCAAAACCTTTGATTTCAACACTTTGGAGAATGTTCCTTTTGGGATTGAAATAGAAAACATAAAAATGTTTATATGTACGGTCAATCGACAAAACAATTTCACCAGTAGCAGTCATCCCAACAACGTAAAGGTTGTGGCCAACCTTAACAATTTTACTATCATCCCACAAAAAGTAGACATATTTGGCCCATTTACGTTTCTCGACATCCTCTAGAACCCACATACACAACTCAAGGGGAAATTCATCATCAAAAGCATACTTCAAATTAATCCCACTGATACACAGGTTTTAAACTCAAATATATGACTGTAAGTGCACATACACACACAGTAGTATATGTGGGATCGAATCCACATAGAGAAAAGTTGCACTACGATTCTTATAGAATGAAAGCTAAGGTAAGACGAAATAAGATTATTGTATTTTGAAACTAAAATAAAGTAAGCAATGAAAAAGGTAAATAGTGATGTGTATCAATGGATATAAAGGTGTTAGGTCAAGTAAATTTCTCGTGAATCATATATCATGAATCAATCAACTATTCAGGGAATGGATTAAGCATATATCTCGAACTCAAACATAAATTTATAACCAATTCACTTTCGTGGTATGAATTACTTTGTCTAGCAACCTAAGTATCTAAACTGTCGTTTGAATTTCGAATTCTAAACAAGCATTAATGAGTATGTTCAATTTGTTCACATATCGCAATAGTATTAACTTTCGTTGGCTAAACATAATATACTCATCTATGTTCTATCCATTAATCTATAAGCTTTTGGAGAATAGATTTAAGCTAAAATCATAAAATAAGTGATCAATTTAGTGTAAGCATTAACAACAACTATAGATGAAGATGACATAAGATTAAATTCCTTATTGTGTTTGATTCAATGATTCATAATCCTTTTGAAAACTCTAAACTTACCTGGAGAACTAATCATTCATGGAAGTTGTGAAACAACCAAGGATTGATGAAGAACTCATTGATGAATCCAATATAACACCTAAACTATATCTCTTATTAATGGGTCTCAATGGTGTGAGAATAAGAGAAAGTATAAAAGAATAAGAGGGTAAATCCTGGCCTAAAAATGGCCTAAAACATGTATTTATAGGGTATGGGTCATCTTGGTCGAATCCTAATTCCATTAGGAAAAGATAACAAACTTTCTTTTTTCTCGGGTATAATATTCTTGTCTGAACCGTTTTCACGACAATAAACATAACTTTTGATTGCACCAATGGATAAACTTAAAACTACTTTCGAATGAAAGCTAACTCAAAGATCCATCTTTTGTCAGAAGTGTAGCTCAATCCATCGGTGGAAAGTACTTAATCTAATGCCAAACTTCATACGCTTTTGCATAATGTTTGAGATCGATTGGTCTTGATAAGGGATTGATCGGTCAATGTCTGGATCGATCAATCTGAAGTCTTATTGGCCGATCTTGTTCTTTAAGGAAACTTCTTAGGGATGATGGATCGATCGATCCACATGAAAATCGATCGATCTAAGCTCTCAAATCAACTCCTTTAAACTCTTTTGCTTCAAACTTCTTTCTAAATGAATAGAACTAGTTCCAAACGATTTTATATCTTATAAGACTCTAAAAACCACTCAAGAATCTTAAAACACATATGAATCCTTAGTGAAAATACTTAAAAAACCCAACATATCACCCACTTAATTTCCCTTTATAGTTTATCAATATAAGATCCAATGGCCAACGCCTACAGAATTTTGTGTCTACAAACTTAAATTTCTCATATCTACCATCAAAGTAAACTATCACATAAGGCCCTTCATCATAAGACCTTTCATGAGTTGGTTGAGCTAAGCAATACAAAACCCCATTGATGCATATCCTTTTACACTCATCAAAAATAGTGGGTTTACGGACATTGGATATTCCTCCACCTCATTTTTCCAGTTCCTAATGTCACAATTTTATGGTAATCATCACAATATGGATAAGCCATGAACAATACCTTGAATTGTTTATCAATCGGATCATATCCTTTCTTCGTACCTAATCAGTTTAGGTAAGATCGCTTACTGTCCCGTGATAGGATTACATATCATAGGCACTGTATCCTCATCATGTTTTGAGATCTGCATGCCTTGGAAATAAAGCAAACTAGAGGCATAGCTACAAATGTATTTGCTAACGTCTCCAGAAATCTTGACATGAAATTTGGTGGCTACTACAAGAGACGACTTCTCGTACGGATTCTGAGGCTGAGGCGACGAGAAGAAGAGCCACTCCGAGCTGACGACCCCAAATAAGAAATGTGGCCGAGCCGAAGACCTGGTCAAGAACAACTCGGTGAGATATGGACGGCAAAGCATGGAACCCCATATCTTTAACACGCAACGAAACCTAGCGATTGACTTCTCAAGAATGTCTCGTTAATGAGATCAGTTGGGATGGAATCTGAAATATCTCCTCTTTTCATGATCGATGTATTGTATTTGCTAATAGGACGGAGAGAGATTTAGTATATTGGTTTAGGGTTTATAAAATATACATCAGAAAATCCTGGCCTTTGATAAAAAAAAAAAGAATCTTATGCAATTAGCTATCGTCCTTGTTTCCTCTGCGTTACATTTTTATAGTGTGAGTTAATCTTTGTCCTTCATATAAAGGTAAATTTGGAGTATGTGAGTGAGAGAAACTGCAGCTAAACAGAGCTAAGAGTTTAGAGAAAACAAAAAGAAGCAAGTGGCTAGTGGAGCATCCAGTTCGTCTCAAATCCTTTCTATATCGGTTCGGTGGAAATTCATACGCGGGTACGATTGTTCCACTCATTGATCAACAGATCTCAATAGGAAATGAAAATGGCTACAAGTATCTATACTTGGATTCAGGATCAACAATATCTTCAAAATCATGTATTCATATGACTTTATATAGATTGCTTAATTAAGGTAGTGATCAACCATTGTATTCTCCCACGAAATGTAGACATACTCCGACCATTCTTGTTTCTCGACATCCTCTAAAACTCACACACAACTCAAGGGTATCAAAAGCATATTTTATCTATTTAGTAGGCCAGTAACAAAAGGATTCCCCGTCAATAAACTTGAGAAGAGGGTAATGCCAAATCAGTTTGAGACTCTGCCATGGAACCAGCATTGTGGTATTTCTAATCCGGGATCAGGTTGCTTTCACACCCACTTACCAAGCAAGAAAATAATATTTTTTGGATAATGAGTAGCTTACCTACCAAGCAAGGAGCATAGCAGTTTTAGATAGTTTCCTCAGGCATTGCTTCTTCAGCCAGTCTAGAGGAAGTGATAGAGAGCCAAACCTTTATGAGTCGAATTGGAAGAATAGATGGTCAAGTGACTCAAAAATGTATCTTCTTCTTCTGCTTCTCACTGACGTACACTGCAAGAAACCCTAATGGTGCTGAAGTTTCTTTCCTCAGTCCTGCTATAGAGACACCAATAATCTTCTTTGCAGCCAAGAAACTTCTTGCCAAAGCCATTTTATGTTTTCTGAAACTTAGTTTTGGTTTTTAATTAATTTGAGTTTGTCATGATCAGTTGGTAGTCAAAAACTCTTTGGGAGTCCAAATTAAATCAAATGCATGCAAAAAGAAATAAGTACACGTCTCATATCTCATAGCAGAGAATAATGGTTAGGTAATAATCACTTACGAATCTCTCATCTTAAGTATGAATCTTGCTTGATGCGTCACGAAAAGATAAAGCTCACGAATCTCTCATGCTAAGAACAGCTCCTTTTATTCACTTGATTGCAACATATTTGTGCGTGTGCTCCTTCATTTAGTATGATAGACAGCTCTAAAGGCCTAGACTTTTTTCTAAATCCTCAATATAATGATTTTAAAAAAATTTGATAGAATCATTTCAATTTTGTTTTTCTCTGTATTTCAGGCGATGCTTGGCACATAACCACTCTCTTCTATTACGTAAAGAGCATGCATTGTTTTATTTTTCCTATGAAATTCGTAAAACCCAGCATTTTGGATCGGATATCCAATTTTTCCTACGAGATTTGTTTAAGTTAGGAATTAAGCCGACAGTTATTTCTGGTATCATCTAGTAACTTCGTAAGAACAAAGTCAAAGCAAACAAGAATACTATAGAGGTTAACATTACGAAAAAGGAGTTTTATTGAAAAACTATGGGTGTGCATTCAGGCTAATCCGATCGGTTTCGGGTAAAACCCTATTAAGTTTTGGTTTTTAGATTTAAAAATTTAATATTTAATGGAATAATTTGTCGGATTCGGTTCGGATAAAAAGTTTCGGGTTCGGATTTCAGAGTTGAAACCCGGAAAAAAACTCAAAAAATTCGGGTTTTGATCCGGTCGAGTTCGGATTCGGGTTTTTCGGGGTTTTTTTGGATTTTCGGATTTTTTAGATTTTTTTGTTCGGATTCTGATCGGTTTTGTGTATATTACGTATAAAAATTTCACATTTATAGGATAGAGTCCTCGAATTATGGTATTTTCTTATGGGTAATTATGTATATTCGGGTTTTCGTTTCGGATTTCGGGTTCGTAACGGGTTCGGGTACGAGTTTTCGAGTTTAAAAATTTACTATCTAATGAAATAATTTGTTTGTATATAAAAAATTCGAATACAACTTTTCGGGTTGGATTTGTGTTAGGTACGCGGGTACGATTTTTTTGTTCAAGGCCTAGAAAAAACGATGCAGGATAAATCATTAGTTTGATCCTACGTACCATGTACCACAATTAGGACATTCCGGTGATCTTTTCTATATGATGTTGATGTGCTCGTGGCGGGGGTTACACTTCTGTTCAATTCCGATTTTCTCGCGCAACTATAACAGAAAAAAAAAAACTATCTCCACCCCACCGTCGAATCCGAACTACGTTGACCCTTAATTAAAAATAAGGAATAATTTTCTGATTCGGCCTCTTAATTCAGCAGTACTGGATCTTTTCTGGGCACGATTCTTAAAAGTGAAAATGGACTTCTCCTGGAACAGACTTAACTACGAAGCCCACCAACATCATTCAGCGTACAATTAATATACAGACTACAGTGTACACCGGCCGACTCGCATCATTCATTCTCATCTCACACACAAACACTATTGGCCTATTGGGAATAAGAATATCCCAGATCGGAAAGAAGCAAGATATGTATCTACACTAGCATATAAGAGATATATACCAATCAATTTATTACAAATTAGTTATGAATTGAAAGTTTACAATTTATCAAAGTCAATCACATGCTGTCTAACCTGAATAAAAAATGAAAATTTGTGGTTCTCTTATCCTAAATTTCAAACTATATTAGTTTTTATTAAATAACAATTCTTTAGTGAATTTTTTTTTTTTTTTTGCCTCTTAAGATATACTTTTATTTAAAACATAAATTAAATTAGTGGCTTACATGGTTACTTAACTCGTTTGTCCTCTGGACGAAACCTTGGTCCCTTAAACTTACTAGGTAGAAAGCTTTTGTAAACCATTCACGTTCTTTTTAGTAATATATTCACATTTGATCCCAAAAAGGTTGCCAAATAAAATATGTTTATAGATCCATAATGTTGAGCAGTCTTCTAAAAACAAATATTAAAATTCGCCCCATGTAGATATAAACTATAACATGTAGTTTAGACTTTTAGCGGTAGTATTTTTTTAAACGATGATTTTATTATTTTTCTATTACAAACGATTTTACAACGGACAATTCTCCTGATGATCTCTATGCTAAACAGTTTTACATGCATCACACCGAAGATTTCATGCAAGTTTGTCTCTTTAATCTGTATAAATGATAATAATTCGTACTCTCTGGGATTCAAATTCAGACCTTCTGGTGTAGAAACATTAGTGAATTTTTTATTAACCACTGGGCTAAGGAGACTTCCACTAACGGTAGTATTGTTGATGTGTTATTATTCAAATTTGAATAAACTTAGTATATTACGAAGAAAACAAAAATCGAGAGAATACATAAAGATGTGATGACAATATTAACTTATTTAGATGCAGAAATGACTATGGACTATACATGGTATAGGATGTTTTGATTTTGACCGTCGAGCCAATAAGTGAGTTTTGATGCCACCATCGATCTTACAATATTGCATATAATAAACACGAGTGTATTATAAAACATATATATACATATATACAACTTAAACTTATAGTATTACATCCAGTGATATGGTATTATGATGTATGCTATATGCATGTGTGAGCTGTAAGGATTAGTCCATAAATCATGGGGTTTTGTCGTTAAAAGAAGAGAAAGAAATAACCTTATTTATAGACAAGTACCAACCAAGACAGCCCTTTCTATGACCTCTCCTCCAACAAAAAATGCCATCTGTTCACTTATGATTTCTTCACTCTTCTATTAATAATATATATATATATATATATTGTACTGTACGTACGCACATAAACAATACAGACGATAGCAAATTGAAATATGGACCTTTTACTAAAAAAATGATGCATAAGCGAAATATACTACTGATTTGTTGGATGAAAATATAGATATGTAGGTAACCAAATAAAATCGAGCTATAACAGCGATTAGTTACATATATATGTGGGTCTGTAGAGAATCTAACGACAGCTTAACTTATAGCAATTTTTGGAAACTAACTTAGATACATGCACTTTTTTATATTTTTGTTACATCTACATACATACACACATATATATATATTTACTGTATAAATAGATGAATGATATATTATTTTAAAACGTCGAACGTAATTCTGCTGTAATTATTACTACTTGGAATATTACTTAAGGTTTTAGACGGTGATTTCATTTTATATTTATACTATAATAATTGTGTTTAATTATTATTAAAAGAATAAAACGTCGTTAATCTACAAAATCCATATTATTGTCATATATACAGTGAAGTATTTTAGATTACTTCTCATAAAAAATGCAAACCCTTTTTTTTTTATTTGATATGATTTGTGCCCTCATTTTATTTTTGCCTACACATTTTTTATATAGACTACAATTATATGAAAAGACATTTACATCAAAGTAACTACATCCTATATATGTGTAACACGACATAAGAAATGGGAACCCATGGTATTATCATAAAAAAAGATATATAAGTACTCTCATTCCAAATGATACATAAGTACTCAGACAAAGAGTACTAAAGCCGGAGTCGAAGGCAACTCTAATGCAAATTAATCACAAGTTTAAGTTAGTTAAACTAATACTCCACACGTTTATGTTGATATATATGTATATATAGATCTATATATGTTGCTTTTTAAGTGTAATGTCGCTTACCATCGTCTATATTATTCCAATTTCTTTTGTCCTTCTGGTTTCAATCACGTGCCAAGCCTTAGAGCTGATTCAACATCCAATCTCCAAGCAAACCCACCTGATCTTATCCTCCATACATCACATAGCACCGTCATCTTCCTCCACGTGGACGGCTCGTACCTAACCCTAACCCTGCACGTCACCACACCGTATAACCCCACCATGCATGCTATCTCCTCCATAAGATCCATTGCCACCACCAGCCACACCCTGACCACCTCCACGCCCGGAACTCCCATCATCCTCCGGTACGCCCGGTTTACCCAACAGATCCGGTTTAACCCATCTGAAATTAACCACGGACACGTGTCAACCTCTAACATCCTCATCACTCTCTCCTCTCCCTGATTCATACTGCGTAGCTGCTCCAGGATGTGATACCCTCCCAAGTCAGTACACGTGTCACTCACACACTCCACCGTCAACCACGACTCCAACACCGTCCGATCTAAAGATGACGACAGCCCTACGGTCGAACCATACAAGCTCAAATCACTCAGATCGCAACAATACTCACCATCTTGATCTCCATTACTTCCTAGATCTCTATCCTTCCCCGGCAGCAACTGAAGCGTGATGATATCGCTTCTGTCATCACCGTCTATCTCTTTGTCAAGATCGGTCTTTATGTTCCCTCCCGCAGCCACGTGTTTATCCTTATTATTACTACTATTAATAGTCTTCTTATCCCTAACCCTAACGTACTTTCGTTTCGATCTTCGGTTTTTTCCAAGAAGTCTGCTACTCTTTGTATCGTCGGAAGATCCACCGACAACGGGTTTTGGCGCGATCGGACGGAACCGTTGCATTATCTTGCTTATAACGGTCTTGTCCTGATCTGCAGGACCGTCGCAAACAGAAGCTTGCTTCTGCTTTCCGACATCACTCATGACTTGAGTCTGCGTCGAGCTCACTTTCTCTTCGGTTGGGTTAAAACTTTTAGGTGTTCTGTTATGGTCTTTGATATAAGAAGCTGCCAGATATTGTAGAAAAGAGAAAAAAAAAATTATTGAGAGACTATGAAAGATAGAAGAGGAAAGTTAGTATATAAACACATGGCTAGGGCAAGCGTTTAGCAAATGAGTTGATGATTGGTTCCATATTTATGTAATGGGTCCCTCGCAACAATGCATTTCAGCTTATTTATATTGACGCCAAAAACTGCATACTATATGTTTTCTCTTGACGAATTGTTAGCACAAAAATCTTCATATGTATTAATGTAATATAACAAAAGAATGTAATTAAATGAAACAGTCATATTTGAAAATTTGAGAAACCTGAACAGTAATCACAGTATTAGTTTTGCTGTAAACTGAATTATATATCCTCACACATGTTTGTTTGCAAATATATATATATATATATATATATATATTCTCGATATATAAAGTAGTAAGTAATCCATAAATGTAAACGAACAATGTTTTAATATAAATTGATGAAATACTTAAAAACCTAAATATTCTTGATATTTAAAGTACTAAATAGTCCATAGTGTACAATGTTTTACAAAGTATGAGCTAGTTAGCGTATGATACATTTTTAGAATGTTTTTTACAAACAACATAGTTTTAACCTCTATTCATAATTTTTCTGGCCTCTGACATAAACTCAATAGATATCATTTTGTATATATAAATTAAATATCTGTTTATATGTGCACCGTGCATGTATCCTCGATCCATTCGCTGGCATGGTGTATATATGGTCTGATTGGTAACTCACAATAGAGAAATAGTATTTGCATTGGGAGATTTTTAGAGAATTTCTCAACAATATAAAAAGGAAAAATATGAAAAAATATAAGAGAGGAAAAAAAATCGGTTATTAAATAAGAATTTTTGAAAACCCTTTTAGAAACTATTCTCACACATGTGTTGGTTTTTTCTAATTTTTAAATTTTAAAACAATTAAATTATATTAAAAATAAAATAGTACATTTTAGAGATTCATTGAGTCTCTCCCTACTACACATGCTCTAACATATTGCGCTTAAATTTGCTTGGACCCACAAAATAACTCAATATTTTCAGCCACTCTTACTTCGAGTAAAAGTTTACTCTGAAAATAAAAATCCTTTAATAAGAAAAAATACCTATTAGACCTCTATTTCTATGTACTAATATGTATATATATACGAACGTGTTTAAGATTATATCGAGCCAAGCAAGTACAAAATAAATTGTTATTTTTAAAAAAGGCTTAAAAAGCAACCATATATTGTTGAGTTTTGAATTTAAAAAAGGCACGACAAGATATAGATATTAGCGTATCTATCGTGATGGGATGATTTTAGATTTTGGTCCAAATCAGAGTGCTGGACCAATCAGTCGCAACCATCTATTCCACCACTACGGAAAGTTATAGTCCGCGTGGACTTTCTCTTCACCAATAGCGTCACTCTTCATTTTTCCCCATCACACAGTGTATATTATATATAATTATTATTTTAGAGTACCATTGCTGATAGGTCTGTCTAGACAGGGAGATGTATGGTATAATTTGGTTTTATTTCTTAGATGTCTATATGTTTTTTTTGGAAAATAGATAGTTTAGAGGATAGGTTTTAGGAAAAATTGTTTGATAAATGATATAAATTGTACTTGTTTCTTAAATAGAGAAAAAGAAAAGGTAAATAAGATTTCTATATGTTTTTTCTTAGATGTCTATATGTTTTTGGTGGGCTCATATCTCTTAGAGAGATAAGATTTCTTTTAATTATGGTATTTCAGTGTTTTTAAATATAATAGCAAATTGATTATTATTCGATTTTTGTAATGACAAAAATGTTATTGAAAAATAAACAATACTAAAAACATATCTCATACAAAAACTATCAATTTTACAAATTAAAACATAAAAACTATATTTCTTCCCATTATTCTCAATTTAGTCTAGTTTAAATCATTGAAAGTTTCATATGATGCATAACAAATTGCGTATACAATGAGTCAATGACAAAAGTGGCAAAGCTTATCTTGAGAGACTAGCTAACTCTAGGTCAGATGTTAAATCTCATTATAATATCGTGTTTGATATTTTAAAATAAATTTGCTGCTTCGTGAGTAATTAAGTTTGTTTGATTGTAGTTTTTAGTATGAATATTGATCGTTCATAAAGTAGTATGTACATATTATTGAAATTTCATAATTTTAAGATAAGCATTGGTCTCCAATTATTAAACGCATGTCTTAGTTTCAGCTAATTTGAAAAACTTCAAACTGTGAAACTGGAAAAAGCTACTGTAAAAACTTAATTTGCCTAGAGATTTTATAGAATCTGAACACATGAATAAATACTAATTCAAGTAGATTTTGAGAAACTTTATTTCCTCCTCGTCAAAATTAATCGAAAGCTACATACGGAGAACGCAGACATCCAGTCCAGCAGTAGCATTAAAATATAAAATATTTTTAGTTTTGGGGATAACTTAAGTGTTTACTATTGTATTTAAAAATATTTTAGGTATCGATTATAGAATGTAATTTGTTTTTAGGGTAAATATTTTTGAGATTTTTAGCTGTTTCGAGAAAAAAAATAAAAGACACGTGATAGGCTTCTATTCGTTTTCTTGGCAAGCAAAAATTCTATCGCTGTTACAAAAATTCCACCAACCGAGTCACAAGAACGTGAGATCAACGTACGGTTAGATTCATCTCACAATAACACTTGAACGGTTTCGATCGACAAAAGTGGGACTAGCAAAAAATGTCCCCATGTATGGCATGACGTCAGTAATTTCGAAGAAACGACAACTTAGCATAGAGGAAAAAAAACAAAAATACGTGAAAGCTGATTGGTTGATGTCTTCCTCGGTCGAGATGCCACGTGTATTATTATTTTTCTTTTAAGTGTTCCATAACCACTTTATTCCCTCCCTTCGATAGATCTTTTTGGAATATTATATGGTTTTTGTTTTTTCTTTTTCTAACTTTTTTATCAGCCAATGAGATTACTCCATATGTTGAGATTCAAAGCCCACGAAGATTTTTAGATGTGATGTAATCATCATTATTGGCTACTGCAGAATGGTATAGCATATCGACGCTTACACCAAAGATGTACAACTAGCCAATCAGATCCTATAAGTTCATAAATATTCACGTATAACATCGTCCATGTTCAGATATACATACGCCCAGCTAGTTGAATACAAGTATTGACGTACATGCGCGAGTGGCTTCACACATGCATATATTATACATATACGAAAGCATAACTTTTTTTTAAAAAACATTTTATCAAAAAAAATCTTCTTTTTCTTGGAAACAAATAGCCCAAAACTATAGGATGAGATTATCCAATAATTTAGAGACAAATACACATGTCGGTCATGAAATCTCAAAGGATCTTGTGCTTAAAAATACGCATCGGATTCTTTTATCTATATAGTTATGCATTGTCACTTACTCAAATTAGTACATACGGATACTTGTATGCAGTCCATCAATCCATATTTTACTAAGTACAATAATTAGTTTCCCAGTACAGTTTATGTATCTTTTCACCATATACACACTATATATACACACACATATCAATATAGGACATAAATGTACATATATACAAATATGCGTATGTTGGTGCATGAATGCATAAAAGTGTCCCAATACAGTTCATATATATCTCTGAACCATAAATTACGTTTATATTCAATATACCTTCAATAGGTTTAGATTATATATCACTCTATTGAAACACAAAAAAATATTGGTTTGTTTTTAGTTACAATAATTTGTTTTTAATGATGATCGGCGATAATATAGGTGATATCTTAAAAACATGCAAATTTAGATCTATGTTTATACCAAAATGAGATATATAGATAAAAATCGATTCAAAAGCCAAGCAATGACATCTTTTTAATTCAAATCTTTGCCAATCAATATTCGACATTATGGCGATTTCCAATATATATATAAGGTTCTCTTCTCACACACACATTTATTCTGAAAGACTTGATTCTCAAAACTTCCCCCGCATATATTAGCATTAAATTCGTTTCTCTTTTGTATTACTTATTAACTTCTCAATATGCAAAGTGATTAAGGTCGGAGATTGTACACTTTAACCAGATCCTGATCTTAATTAATCTTACCCTCTATACCTCAAAGCCAGAGAGTTAGAGCTGCAGCTGTATCCAACCTCCATGCAAATCCACCAAACTCCATCTTCCACACATCACACGGCACCGTTTTAGTGTACTTAGTCTGTCGCCACGTGTATTCCAGTCTCACCTTACACGTAAAAGTACGATATTCACAAAACGTCGTCGTTTGGTCAACCACCAACCACACAATCACCTCTCTTCCGAATCCGCCATCTCCGGTTACTATCCTCCGGTATGCCTCGTTAACCATCACCACACGGTTCGAGCCATCCGATACGAAACCAGGACACGTGTCTTTATCTATAGAATCCGCAATCTCTTCGTCCGTACACCCTACCGTATGGGATACGGAGTCACCGTTAACTGACTCAACCGTCACCCACGTCTCTACCGGAACTTGGTGCAAGGCGTCGTCATAACCGCCATTAAATTTAAGCCACGTCTCGGGTTTACAGGTTTCATCTCTGACTATTGTTTCCACCGTTGGATCGAGATTATTATGATCGAACCTCAACGGGGTAGATCTCTCCGGCATGAGCTGTAGCGTGACGATATCTTCTCGGCCATTCTCTGGATCTGTTGTGTCAGATCTGAAGCCGTTCTTTGATCGACACGTGGCTTTATTATTCTTGGAAACCCTAACGTACTTTCTCTTCCTCCTTCTCGTGTTAGTTGTATCTCCGACGAATGGTTGACCAGTAGTCGTCGGCTTTGGAGCGATCGGACGGTACTTAAGCATGAGAGTATCTACAGAGCTCTTATCTTTCACGTTACCGGCGCATCTAAGCGTCCGCCATAACTCACGATCTTGATCCATTCTCTCTTTACTCTCTCTCTCTTTTCTCTTTCTCTATATTCTTTCTGTGCCTCTCAAGATTAACATTTGGGAATAGAAGAACGCCACGTGTCTAGGGCAAAGATATACGAGACACTTGAATCAGTGGATGGTTATGTGCGTCTCATATAGTCATCGTTACACTAATTTTATGTTTCTTTGCTTCTCTGTTTTTTTGAACTTTTATTTTCCGATAATGAGAATTAATTAATAAGAAATTTTGTCGATTTATAAATAAATCTTACGTTTCCAACCAAATAGGATCTGTTTTCGTGCATTTACATGTAAACTAATGTTAATCAGAGTAGGTGCCGATACGGGCTAGATCTACGGGTCATTGTAGCTCGTCTGCTGGTTTATTGGCGGATTATAATTAAATTTTTTTGTCCATAAAGGGTACATTCTATGAACAGATAAAGGATTACACAAGCCAACAATTACAGGTCATATGCTGCATGGCTCATAAGTTTGACGAATGTAAGTATTTGTGTACTAAAAAAATATTTTTAAGAAGTATTTTAATCCCGTACGTCTAAACTGTTTTAAGAAGTACTAATAATCCCGTCTAAACTGTAAATTAGATTAGACTTGATTAGGGCTTAAATATAGTAATCTATGAATTTTTGGCAGTAGCCTAACCCATGTTCGTTTGACAAAACAAGAAAAAAGCCTAACCCATGCTACGAACAACAAACCCATGATTTGATTAATTTTTTTACAAGTATATCAGCTCAACGTATATGTTTATGTATTTCCATATATTTATTTAACAGATAAATCCAATAATGAACCCATAAAAGTTCAATAAAGAAGCCAGACAAACTTGAAGACGCTGTATATTTGTGACTACCGTATTGAGTTGATGCATATGACTGTTTGAAGTTTGAACCAATAGATAGAGAAATCATAAAAGAAGCTTAAATTGTTGCACAGAACAAAATAAAAATGAAAACAATAAAATAAACTTAAAATAAGACTTCTATCATAAAAGTATACACTATTATGTACCATGCATTTTTTTACTAATTTTGTATATGTTCATTTTCATTAATTAAACTATAAAATACATGACTACATTATTACAAAAAGAGCATTTTAATAAAAACTTTAATCTCATAATACAATTTCTCATTAAAAATGTAATATTATTTATTTTTAGTACGTATTCGTTTTGATGTAGTAAATTAAATTAAATAGATTATCTTAATTACATTATTAAACAAAATTGTCAGAGGTGGTGTTCGTCCGCTTTTGTTATTCTGTTTTGGTTCTAAATCATTTTGATTTTTCATTCTATACAATATTGAAACTGTAGGGACATCAGATGGCTCGGTTTTACGGGATATTAGTTCCAGCTATAAATGGCATGGTATAGATTACTTAGCAGCAATTATTTATGTAAAATATGACTGTAACTCTTCTGAAAATATCTTGGGCTCGAATCCTTTAAACGGGTGTATTGAGATTCGAGACATGTTACTTGAGCTCTCCGTATTAAGGAAATAAACTAATACTTATGGTCGAGACCAATTCACTTTAAATTCGAAGCAGGCACACAATAACATTATTTATACTATAAGCAAGTGACTTTACATATATATATATATATATCTCCACGTATAGTCATACACATAGGTCCATATGATAGTTTAATTGGATGGTTATCCAAAGCACTCAATAATTATGGAACTGCCTATATGTGATTTGATTGGCTTATTGCTCTTTATTATTATGAGATTTATATACGATAAAGTAGCTGTATGGGTCCCATGATCAGGCAAAAACAGCATCTGGTGTTTTTACCTCATTTCAAGACTCTTATGGTCCTTCTCCTCCCAACCAATCAAATTGTATGAAGTGTCCTC
The DNA here is from genome assembly GCA_963922655.1 of Cardamine chenopodiifolia. NCBI lineage: Eukaryota > Viridiplantae > Streptophyta > Magnoliopsida > Brassicales > Brassicaceae > Cardamine > Cardamine chenopodiifolia. The sequence goes on from OZ000481.1 coordinate 19,884,122, forward strand.
CATTTCAAAATTGAAAAGCTGGCATGTCAGAGCACATTTGAAAAACATTATACGTATAATATCTATATGTGTATGTAGATATCTATCGACTATGTGTGCAACAATATATGGAAGTGTAAAGCAAAAAGCCATAAGGTTCATTGTTCAGTGGTCGGATACATGCAGCCCCAGTTATAGGGGTATGCTCTCATCATTCAGATTTTGAACTACAACTATACACATTTTGGTTCGCTTGGAGTTCATTCAATTCAATTCAATAAGAGTTTAATTAGGTTTCTTTAGAGTTTGGTTCGTTTGAATCATATACTTTTCAATTTATTCAACGCTTTCCCTTCTAATCAATTTTAGTTCCTTTGTCATCAATACGTCCTAAAGCTAAACTAAAAAGTTAGAGCTATTAAGGATTTAGAATATTTTTCATTTGCATTTGATGAAGAACAACTAAAGGAACAAATCGATCTATCATACATATATCTTTCATTACCTCTATATAAATTAAACACCAAGAAAGCATATTCATTTTTAAGAAAAAAAGCATGTAGTATTCACTCATTACATAAAAACCAATAGAAGTGACAATTATATATATATATATATATATATTTGTTTTCGGTTTAGTTCGCTATAAGTTAATTTCATTTCACTTATAGTAAAAAATTAACTAGATTCAAACCAAAATAAATAAATATCAAATAATATTTTGGTTTGGGAAACTATATAATTGTTCTTTAATCATTACAAACAAATAGGCGGGTCTAGTCTTTTATACAAAAATATGTTTTTATCAAAAGTATTAATATAGTTTCAAAACAAAAATTGTAGAGGTTAATTTTTTAAACATTAGGCATCGATGAACAATTCGCGTTATATCATATACTTGTAAAAATGTCTCAAATGAAACCATTTTTTAATGGACATGGTGTTAAGAAGCCGCTCGAGAGGTTCGTTATCCCTAGAAACTCAGATTAACATTCATTGTGGATAAAAAAAAAATGAATATAATAATATTCTACTAAAGTCCTATAATTATAAATTCCCTTCATATAATGAGAATTGTGAAATAATTTCTCCCATTTCCCGAATTAAAAAAAAAACAAAAAAATGCACAAGTTTTTTGATGAATTAATTTACATTACAACAAAAAAAAAGTATTCCAGATATTATTTTATCAATGTACGAACAGGCCAGTGATGGGGTTTAATAGATGATATTAAGGCCCATAAAATTTGAAGGTGTCAGTTACAGTAGCGTTATCCATTTTCTCTGGTATCTGTTTACTTCTTCTTCTTCCTCCTGTGTTCGTCAATCGCCGATCCCGTTGCTTCATTTTCCTGTAAGTTTTTTTTTCTCTATCGACATATCTCGTATCCAAATCAGTGGATTTCTTCTTCCATTTTTTCTTGAATGGATCTATATGGTTTAATTGAATTTTCTAGGTCTTACGCATTTGTTGATATTCGTAAATCACCTGTTTTTGTTCAGAAGAGATTGATTGGTGCAAGCTTTCATAAAATGGTTGGAGGAAGAGTTATCCAGCTGCTTCTTAGAAGGAAACTTCAATCCCAATCAGTCGTGAGTCATCTTTTCGAATTCTTTCTTCGTAATCTGAGATTTTAGCTCGGGGATCTGATTATGATTTTTTTGGGTTAATTGTTGTGTTGTATGTATGCGTGAGAAGATTCTCGTTAAAGAATTGTTTGTGGCTTTGGAGATTTTGAAATATATCAACTTAAGACATTTTGATTTGTGCTCAAAGAGTATGATTTGTGGCAATTTTTTGATTAAGCATACAATTAGTTGTTTCTGGCCATAATTTTTTCTTAGTGGGGCTCTGTGTTATGATCCTCCATAGGCAACTCCGGTATTGTCATGGTTGTCTTCGAAGAAAGCTAACGAAGAGGCTGGTTCTGCTGGTGTAAGAGCATTTGCGCTTATGGGTGCTGGTATTACAGGATTGTTGAGCTTTTCTACAGTAGCATCTGCTGATGAAGCTGAACATGGTTTGGAGTGTCCAAACTACCCTTGGCCACATGATGGCATTCTCAGCTCATATGACCATGCTTCGTGAGTCACAGATGTTCTTTGATAAATTGAATTTTTACCTGTTAACCAGCATAGTGTCTTTATTGGTGGTTGATTTGTTACGAGCAGGATCCGTCGTGGTCACCAAGTTTATCAGCAAGTTTGTGCGTCTTGTCACTCCATGTCTCTCATCTCATACCGAGATTTGGTTGGTGTTGCCTACACAGAGGAAGAGGCAAAGGCGATGGCAGCTGAAATCGAGGTTGTTGATGGACCAAATGATGAGGGTGAGATGTTTACTCGACCTGGTAAACTCAGTGACCGGCTTCCTGAACCATACTCAAATGAATCAGCTGCAAGGTTCGCCAATGGAGGAGCGTATCCACCTGATCTAAGTCTTGTAACTAAGGTTTGGTGCTCTTTCACTCAATTTGTATACTTCTTTGAAAATTCATCTCCTGTGATTCAAACAGCTTTGCTATTTTCTGCCAGGCACGTCACAATGGCCAAAATTATGTCTTTGCTCTGTTGACTGGTTACCGTGATCCTCCTGCTGGAATTTCGGTATAATTTCTCTCCTTTTTTCGCATCATAATTGTTATCACAACTTCTAATTGTAGGGTGTTAAAAAAAATCCTGTGCTAACGGTACAGATCAGAGAGGGGTTACACTACAATCCTTATTTCCCTGGTGGAGCAATCGCTATGCCAAAGATGCTCAATGATGAAGCTGTGGAGTATGAAGATGGAACTCCTGCAACAGAAGCACAGGTTACTTTCCTCTGCTTAAGAAAAGAATTACAGACCGTAGAGCTTTATAGGATTTGAGTTAATAGTCTTTAATTTTGCGTTTTAAAATATGATGCAGATGGGTAAAGATGTTGTATCATTCTTGTCCTGGGCTGCTGAACCAGAAATGGAAGAGAGGAAATTGGTAAGTTTCCTTTTCTGATATGATTCCATTGTGTAAGCTGTCGTTTCCATATCTCTACATGATGGTTATTTGGGTTAGAAAATTGTTACCAAACTAAAACAGACATAGTATGGATAGGTTTGGTTTTGGAGATAGAAAAAGTATTAACATTTTATCCGTATTAGGATTTTTTTGGTTCAGTGTAGCGGATTGAACACCGCTAGTTTCATGCTTGTGGTGACCACTAACATAATTACTCTCTACTCAAAACCGTAATGTTGGTTCCACACCGACCCAAAGGAACCCACAAATACTGGGAATGCAACTCTGTGCTTAAATTTGTGTTAACCGTTGGTTTTTGTGTGTGTGCAGATGGGTTTCAAATGGATATTTTTACTGTCATTGGCTCTGCTTCAAGCTGCATATTACAGGAGACTGAAATGGTCAGTTCTCAAATCCCGTAAGCTTGTTCTCGACGTTGTGAACTAATGCTTTGAAGACCAGCTTTAGTTTGGGTAATAAGCATTAATCTTGAAAGGGGTAAAAAGGTAAAATCCCACCTTTTTGTCTCGAAATATTTGAAGGGAAAGATCTGTTTTCTTTATTTATCGTTTTTAGAGTCTAAAATGAGGAAAAAGAAGTAAAGCTTTTTAACCTCATATCACATGATTTTGAGATTATATTATTTTCCTTTTTTGTATGTTTGTCTCCTAAACCGGTCTTTGTTAATCTTTCCGGCTTGTTCTCAATAAATATGTAGTTTTTACCGTTTCTCTTCTATGGAATGGATTTGAACTTAAGATCCGTTTGGTAACGAAGTTTTGTTTTAGTTATTAGAAGAACAAAGAGAGACTAAACTAGAGAGTAAAAAGAAAAAAAGGATTAAACTAGAAATCTGAAATGGGCTTACTTTGGTGCATAAAAGGATTAACTTGAGCCTAATAATGCTGCTATTAGTCATTGGATAAGTATTAACAGTTGGTTCATGAAAAACCGGCAAAATCACCTCATAGCCATCACCAACGAATCAACGATCCATCCCATTGTGCCATACACCACACCAGAAGCTCGAGATTCAGCATCTCCATAAACTCTTCATCTGAATCTGGAAACTCTTCAACAAGGGCTATGTACAGTCTAATTAGTTTTCAAGTTATGAGGTCATTATATATTAAGACCTGAAGGGTGATAGCCGAATACTTTGGTGTAGCCGCACAAGAGCCTTGCAGTGGCATTTCGATAGGAGTAGCAACGATAGTTCCTCGTACTAATAGTAAATTACTGAAAATACAAAAAGTGGCAAAATAAAGCAAGTGGTCTAAAAGTCAAAATTGATATCGTTTGATGATGATTCAGAAGCTGGATTGTCTCTAAAACAACTTGATAAGAATCAATTAATCTTACTAAATATCAACTTATAAGGAAAACTCAAATTTGCTATTTTGTTAGGCACTAAAAACTAACAAATTTAATTCACAGATACTTTTGAAACCTAAGTGAAAAAAAATAAAATCTGAGGAGAGCTTTTCAACAAGCTTTTTGTTGTCTGGTGAATCTCGTGAGAAGAACATCACTATATGGATGATCTTGCTTCTCTTCCAAGTATCCTTTAGTCTTCAACACCTGCAAAATCAAATTCACATAGTTTCTCCATCTTAAGTCTTTCATGGAGACAGAGATCATGAGATTGTGAAAAAAGTTTGGAACATACCAAAGTCTCGTAGAAGAGTCTTGCGCTTTCCTTCTGAGTTCTTCCTCTACACAGTTGCAACAAACTCACCTTTTCTTCTTCTTCTCTTTCCCTCTGCTCCAAAAACAAATTTTCCAAGAAGTTCGCCACACTCCTGTTACAATCCAGAGTCAGATAATCATCTGAATGTAAGCAAGTCCGAGAGATTGATACCGAAAGTGTGAGTCTGTTACCTCGTTCTTGCTGACCATGTCTCTGCAGATCAAAACATACATTGTAAGAACACAGCAAAATTATTGACATGCAACAAACAAGATTTGATACCCAATTTTTTTTTTTTTTTTTGTCATCATGATTTGATACCCAATTAAGTTGTGTATATTTTGATATTTTTTCAAAAAATCTCACAGGTTCTTGTATAGATTAAATCAACAAAAACTGATCACTACATGAGATCATCTCTTAATCATAGACAATATCAGAATTCAGAAAGCGTTTTACCTTGAGAAACCTTCTTGTTAAGTCACGCTTAATCTGTTTTTTCAATTCGTTTTAAGCGTAATTAAAAAAAATTCAATAAAAAATAATGACAATTTAGTTTAGGAAAAATGTACATTATCATTTTAATTGGGTGTATGAAACGAAGCCATATATGGGTATTTTTAAATCTTATTAATTAGGCGGTGTAAAAAAATCAAACCTTCTTAATTATGCATTTTTGTATATATTGATATTTCCTTTTCCCTTTTATTGTGCATTTCCCTATAATTTTGATAAGAGTAAATAAGAATATTTTGGCCCATTATCGGATAGATGGATTGTACTAGATCATTTGTAATTTATTTCATTAATCTTGGCTAAGAAAATATATACCAAATATAATTTTATGTATATAAAACAAAAGAAAAAACCATTGCTGTGAAAATTAACTCACAGAAAAGTATTTTAAAACCGCCCAATTATCCTCTCGGGTTCTAAACCCAAATATCTCTCTCTTTCACTCACTTCTTCGTCTCCAACGTCCCGGATATTCTCCTTCCGCCTTGTTGATTTCACGTCAAACGGATTCTTATCTTTGCAGGTATTGTTCTGAAAACCCTAGTTTCTCTTTTCTCGTGGATCTGTTTGGGGATTGTTTTAACTTTTGGCTTGATCGTCTCCAAAAATATATTTTTTTAATTCGTGCGTTTGGTTATTCGTGGATGCAAATCAATTTTGAAAAACTCGAATTTATCAGTCAGTTTATATAAATGATGATCTGAAATCGGAACCAAGTTTTTTGGAATATAAATCATATCGGAATCAAAAATGTTACTGTCTTAGAGAATGATCGAATTGGGAACGTAGTTGTAGTTCGATCGCTGCGACATAGAAATCCTAATTAGGTTAATTAGAATTGTGCAGAAAATCGTTGAGGAGCGAGATTTTTGTAACAATGGAGGGTGGAGTTGGGTTGACGACGACGCAGCCACCTCCTGTGGCAGAGAAGCTAAATCAGGAAATGGTGAACCAACTGAATTTGCAGTCAGTGAAGACACGAGCCGTTAGCTTATGCAAGGCCATTGCTCGGATCCTTGAAGAATTTGACACCTATGGTCGAACCAATACCACTCCTAAATGGTTCATCCTCTAATCCATAATTTGATATTTTGGTTTCTTTTTGAATTGTCTATGAATTTTCTAACAGGGTTCTTTCCAGGCAGGATGTTTTAGGGCAATATTCGATGGTGAATCTCGAGCTTTTTAACATTGTGGAAGAGGTGAGGAACGTTTCTAATGCGTTTGTGGTGCTTCCAAAGAATGTCAATGCCGAGAATGCTGGAAGTATGGTCTTTTTGTTTAATTAGAAGAGTTATTGAATTGTGACTGCGATGAACTGGTTTAGCTTAGCCTTTATTAATGATGTGCAGTTTTACCGGTTATGTTGTCTTCCAAATTACTTCCGGAGATGGAAACTGATGACAACTCCAAGAGAGAGCAGTTGCTTCAAGGCGTTCAGAATTTGCCAATTCCCATGCAAATTGAGAGGCTAAAGGTGAGTGTATGTATGCATTTTTTTTGTGATTTCTCTGTTTAGGCTTTGCTGATTTTAAGAGAGCACTATTGTTGTTTCTTTTCCAGGCAAGGATAGATATGATTGCAGCAGCTTGTGCAAATGCAGAGAAAGTATTAGCTGATACCCGTAAAGCCTATGGATTTGGTGCTCGTCAAGGCCCATCAATGCTTCCAACTATGGACAAAGTTCAAGCTGCAAAGATTCAGGAGCAGGAGAACATGCTACGAGCAGCTGTAAATGATGGCGCTGGTAATAGCCTTCAATTTTCCTTAACATTTATCGAATCATTTGATTTAGTTTTCTAAACTCCATATCGTGTGTTTTACCATTGTGTCTCTAGGAACAAGACTGCCTCCAGACCAGAGACAGATAAGCACTGCACTTCCACCACATTTGGCAGATGTGCTAATCACCAACGACGCAGGTAACAATTTCATTGACTTGTCCGATAGAAGTAAACACCACAAGGGCCGCACAAGCTAGACTCAATGCTTGTTGTTTTGTTCTTCGTTTTATTCTCTTACCAATTGCATAATGGCACTATTGATGGGTCTGAAATTATCTTTCATTAGGCAAGAATGCATTACCTGTGGCATCAAACAACATCAACAGTCAAGGAAATCTGTTACAGGTTAAGAATTATGCAACTAGTTTATATTCTCTAGTTTTGATGATTGTCACTTCTGTTAGAATCATTGTCCCTGGAGGTTCATGTCTTTGAGTGTTTTTAGGTTTCTGGAACACAATTTATGGGAAGATCAGCTGCATCTCCATCTGGTGCTCACTTTGATAACACAACATCTCCCTTAGCATACTCGAATTCTCCTCGATCTACGGGTATGGTTAATGTGCCTTCCCCTCAGCAACAAATCCAGCAGCAACAACTTCAACAGCAGCAAAGGTCGAAACTAATGCAGTTGCCTCAACATCAACAGCAACTACTTGCACAACAGCAACAACAGCTCAGGCAATCTTCTATGCAAGGATTGGGTCAGGTAGGCTTCGATAGTTGACTTGATACATTGGTCGCAATCATGCTTAAAAGATTTTGTTAAATCGGTAATGCGGTTTAGACGCTCAAAATCGATATTATTCGGCCTAATCGGCCGATTTAATAAATGATTAACTATTATGAATTTTTTGTTTGATCTCTTATAATACAATATCACCAAGGTTAAGAATTAAAAAAAAACTAAACTAGAAAAAACGCTCGGTATAATTAAACAAAATAGAATTTATTTATATCCGATTTGTTTATTTCTTCCTCTAGTGATTTAGCTTCTTTTTCAAAAGAGAAAATGACTTCTATCACTCTAGTTCTCTAACCAATCATCACCACAACAACTTCACCTTCGGGTAGTTTCTACGGAAAAAAAGTTCAGTAAATTTTTGAAGTTTTATAACTTTCATACATTTTTATCTTCTTTTAAAAATGAGTTCGGTTTTTGTTTTTTAAACCTTTTGATTTGGTTATATGTGAACTTTATCTTTCAAAATTTTGAATTAGTGAAAATATTTGTTGGCTCAAAGAACCAACTAGTCGGGGCCTAGACCTAGCGCCTAGAACGACTAGTCGGGACCTAGGCGTTAAATAATATATAGTAGAAAATAAATAAACAACTAAATAATTATTGAACGCCTAGCCCCGACTACCCTTTCTAGGCGCTAGGCCTATATTGAACGCCTAACCATTTTTGAACCTTGGTCGCAATGGATAGTTCTTTACTTGTGTTACTCTTATTCGTTGTGGGTTATCCTAAACATATATTTGCATTAACTTTGTACAGAGTCAGACGGTAATTCCTATTCTAGCTTCTCATTTTTTCAAGCTTTACCCTCTCTTCTAGAAATGACATTTACATTTATTTAGGCTATGAAACAAAAAAGATCATAAATCCTATGTAAACTATTTGAATAATCCTTTTGCAGTAGTTGCGGCCTTAATTGAAAATGACTACACCAAGTGAATGAATTTTCATACCTCGGAAAGATAACCCTAGATTTTGGCAGAAGCTTATATGCGTCAGTTGAGAGTTGGCAGAATCATAATGAAACAAGCTTTTGTCTTTGGTAGTTTTCTTTATATTTGTTTTAAGTAAAGTCATATATTGTTTTCTAGTTACATGGGCAGCATCAAATGCAATATTCTCAGCCAATGGCCCACCAACAATTCCAAGCAAGACAGCTCTCAGGTGGACATATTCAGCATAGCATGTCTCAAGGACAGATCAATCCAACTATGAACCGTCACTTAAATCAGTTCTCCAGTGGAGCCAATAGTGCATTGTTTACTTCTGCACAAGGCTCCCCAAGTAGCCAGATGGTCAGTCACCTCTCTTTAACCTCTTGAGTTGCTTTTTGAAAAAAGCTACTAATCAATTTTTTTGCTTTGGTGTTGACTTTATACTTAATTCTAGATACCAAATATGGCATCTATGCAATCTCAGACACTTGTTCCTAGAATGCAGGTTAGCTCTTTGAAAAACCGATTCTCTATAATATGGAACGATTAACATTGTCTTAATCTAATATATCTCTGTGGACTTTATTTTCCCCAGCAATTTGGTGTTGCGGGTACCACCAATCCCCAACGAGGCCACGCTTCTCAAATGTTGGGTGACCAGAGTAAGAAAGTCTTGTGTAAACTCTTGAGAACATGCTTTCTTACAATCAAAACGGATTTGCCAACTACCTTTTCTTTCAGTGTTTAACAGCAGTGGAATGATGCAAATGCAACCGCAGCAATCGCAACAATCGCAACAGATGCAACAACAACAACAACAAGGCAGCTATGGAAATATGCAGACGAATCAGCAGCCTAACATGTTGCAGAATGCACAACAAAGACACCAGAACCCTCAATAGTCTCCTTTTTTTTTAATGACTTGGGGTTAATTAATATGTGGAAGACTAAAAAGCAGAACAAACTACATTAAGAAAATGCAGAGGCAAAGAGTGGAACAGAGAGGAGGTAGGAGTGTTTTCTCATCAACCATGACATATTGGTGTGTCCCATATTTTGTAGCATTTGCAGTCTCTTTGAAGGTAGAAGCAGTTCTAGTCTTCCACCTCCCAAGTAAACTTATAATTTGATGTGTAGACTTATGACTGGAATCAAATTTCTTATAGTTTGTGATTTTCATTCTTTAATGAACACAATTTTTAAGAGAATATTGTCTTCTCAACTCGTGTGTTTGTAACAAAACTCATATCGATGATATGGTACATTTGGAGCTGTCACGACTGTGGATAAATGAATTAGCAATTATGTACGGTGTAGATGAGAGTCGAGTAGATATATAAAAATCGACGAAGAAGTATTAAGTTTTATTAGTGAGCCAGTCAATCCTTCATAGGGAACTGAAAGAGCCTTTTACTTTACAACAATGAATGAAAATGCTAGGTTTTGATTTGGCTCTCATGACTCTTTGTCTTAATCTGCAGATCAAACTCTGTATTAACACCTTTGAGGTACGTGATCGGATATAACAAGCTTAAAACTAAAAATGTAAAGAAGCTATAAACAATTAGAAGGGAATTACCAATTTGCCCTCGAGTTCCCTTGGAAGCGTCAAAGTGTTAGTAACCTTTAGGCTGGAGTGCCCTTTCGTCGTCAGAAAAAATCATACAAATAAAAATGTAACTAAACATTTGCATATTTGCAAAAGCGTTATAAGTTAGTGTCGACGCTCCAAATTCGACAAAACTGTAGCCGCCATTTTGTTTTCTACATTACAATACAATACAATACAATACCCCAGCAGCTGCTACAGAACTCTCTTGTTCAATTTGTGGTTTCTTCTCTGCTCTGCTTGGAATCACAAATCGCCAGTTGATTTATTTCTCCGGCTTCAAAGTTCCGTGGTGAGATTATGTTCTATGTTTTGCTCTCTGCTAAATTCTGTTTCTTTTATCTGCCACCGAGTTCAATGTAGTTTAGTTTTGAGCGCCAATTTGACTTCGTTTTAGGTTTTTGCTCAATCTGATGTTGAACTCTTTATGAGAATTGAGGACCCAGATCCTAGTTGGCGTCCGTCAAGGAATATGTGACTATACTTTCTGAGTTATCTTTATGTTATGATGAATGATGATGGATCTGAATCTTGTGCAGGAGGTGGTTATTGAATGTCTCTTGTCCAGCGGATTCCAATTTCATCCTCTAGTTTTAGAAATTGGCAACAAGCCAAGACCAATTTGAGTCCTATTTGTTGTTTAAATTACAAAACTCCAACTACTAGTGCATCTTCTTCTTCACCCTTTACAGAGAAGCACTCTGCAGAGAGATACCAGAGGGATCGATGGCTCTACAAAGCAGTTGAACCCACACCACCATCAACTCCACAAGATGAAGTCTTTGTTAGGGAAAACGACATTGCGTCGCAGCTACCTCAGCTGAAGAAGCTCTTGGCTGTGCTGAGAGAGAAGAGAGTGAAAGGCTGTAAAGGTAGTGATTGTGGACCAGGAGATGTGTTTCTTGTGGGGACAGGACCAGGAGATCCTGAGCTTTTGACTCTTAAAGCTGTCAGAGTTATTCAAGGTGCTGATCTTTTGCTTTACGACAGGCTCGTCTCTAGTGATGTTTTGGAGTTGGTTGCTCCTGATGCTAGACTTCTTTATGTTGGCAAAACTGCTGGTTATCATAGTAGAACTCAGGTACACTTCCTAAGTCCTTGATTTGATTGGTTATAAGATCATTGTTTATGAATGTGGTTGCTTAATAAGCCTTTTGATATTGTTGTAGGAGGAGATTCATGAGCTACTCCTAAGTTTTTCTGAAGCTGGTGCTACTGTTGTCAGGCTTAAAGGTGGAGATCCTCTGGTAAGCCTCTTTATACTTCTCTTACTCTTTTTCCTTTCTTATATGGCTCTTTTTTAAATGTGTTTGCAACTTTTGTTTGATGTTTCAGGTTTTTGGTCGGGGTGGGGAAGAAATGGACTTTCTACAACAGCAAGGGATTCGAGTTCAAGTTATCCCGGGTAATATTGTTATTCTAATCACTCTATTCCAATTTATCATAGTAGATGATAATTCTCTAAGCAACTGGTTTTTATTTGATATCTGAGTTGCAATTCTCTTGCATTTTGCTGTTTCTCATCAATGTTGATATTGCATTATTTGGGAACTCGTATGATATTGTGGCGACTGAACTGATTCATGGAGGTTCTTCGGAAAGACCTCTTTAACTTGTATCTTTACGATAGTTTGCGATTATGATTGCAGGGATTACTGCAGCGTCAGGGATAGCAGCAGAGTTGGGGATTCCATTGACACATCGAGGTGTTGCAACCAGTGTTAGGTTCCTCACAGGTCATTCTAGGAAAGGAGGGACCGACCCTTTGTTTGTTGCAGAGAATGCAGCTGACCCGGATACAACGCTTGTCGTTTATATGGGTTTGGGAACTTTACCTTCTCTTGCACAAAAACTGATGGACCATGGCCTCCCTTGTGATACACCAGCTGTTGCGGTTGAACGTGGAACCACTCCTCTACAGCGTACTGTAAGCAACCAAACCATACTCTCTTCTCTGGGATTTTGCAGTAGCCGTAACTCGAGTTTTTAAGGTTTTGGGATGTTGTGCAGGTTTTTGCTGAGCTTCAAGATTTTGCAACTGTGATTCAGTCAGCTGGATTAGTGTCACCAACGCTCATCATTATAGGGAAAGTTGTCGAGCTCTCGCCTTTATGGCCACATTGCTGGAAAGAATCCTCCTCATGCCTTGTAGAGACCCATTAGATATTTCGTTCTTATTTTACGGGTAAGTGGCTTCCATCGACATTACGGTGAAATTTAAGGAGCTAAATATGGAGCTGAAGGTTGAGAGATGTTATAAACAAAAGGAAAGTTGATATTTTCTTGTTAGTGAAGTAATTTTGTTGTTAATTTTGGTAGTAAAAGAGTTGCTACTTAAATATTGTCAAATATACTTAAATATTGTCAAATATACTTAAATATTATACGCACTAATATAATATGTCTTTCTTTTTTGGTCAACCATATAATGTAGTCAGACAAATCAAAATAACTACAAAATCAAGATTAGAGAAAAGCAAAGAATAACTAAAGAACTTCTTAACCCTCTAGTAATGTTTGGAAACCGTAGGAGAATGGACGACTTAATATGGGTTAGGTACAATAATTTAGGATTTTTAAGGTTTATAATATGGACATTTTTTATTTAAAACATAATCATAACTCCATTATTAACATAGATAGAATTGGGTTAAACAAGTAGTATTTAACAAATAGGAACAAACAGTTTGGTACTTTTTGAGAAAAATAAATTTTATTTTTGGTCATTCTACCAATATATTATGTGTAATTGTACGTGTATGTGTGTATATTACACATGTATATTTTCTGTGTAGAGATGACCAACAAAATAATAATTGAGCAATAAAGATTTGTTCTAAGTTCTCAAAAGCTATTCTATTAGAACAATCTCACATTAAACTACTAAACATCACTAAGCAATCAAGATAATTTTTGAAGGAAGATCAATAACCATATCTCTTTGAGTTCACCATAAATTTCAAGTAGTGGGTTTAGTAATGGCATAATTATTTAATCAATCAACCAACCAATCGATATATATATATATATATATATATATATAAGTCAATCAAACCATTAAAACATGTACCAACCCATTAATTTAAGCATTGAGTTCAGTTAAAAATATCGATCACACAATAACCAATATATTCAAACCATGCTTCAAATCCCATGCAAGCAACTAGCAAATTCAAGTTAGCATCAGGCCACAGAAAAATCAAAACATTCACGTAAGCAAAGACCACACAAAAGCCAAAAGATTTAAGCCATAACTTCAAAACAGAGACCACGAAGCAACACACAAGTTCAAGTAAGCAAAAACCACAGAATACTCAACAGATTCAAGCTATAACTTTAAAGTATAGACCACAGAACAACCAATAGATTCAAACCATAACTTCAAAGCATAGACCACTCAACAATCCAAAGAATTCAAGTCATGGGTTTAAATCATAAACTATGACGCTAATCATATATCCAATCTCCAAACAATAGATTCAAGCCTAAAAGTAAAGACCTTAAAACAAAAAATAAAATCAAAGCATATGTGTCACCTAAAAAGGTTCCTAACATTACTAAACAAGTAAATGATACTTTTTTCAACGATTAACAAAACATTTCGTCTAAACCGTATACTTACTTGAGAGGGTTGCATTTAATGTACTTAACTTGTAAATTTATTCATATGGTAAAATAGATATAGATAATGGCATCATAAGTGATTAGCATAGAGATATTGAAAGGGCAAGTTTGTTACCAGATACGAGTAGTGTGTGTGAAGATCAACTGATGACATGAAGCAAGTTTATTTAGGGTGTGTCTGAAACCAAAATGTAAGTAACCACAAGAATCAAAAAGCTTATCAACTAGTGGATATATGGATTCAGAATTGTTCTGAGTAGCTTTTAGGTTCCGGGAAAAAAAACAGAGAGATGAAAGGAAGTGCATGGATTTGCTGGTCGATGAGGCTAAGAGAACTTACATGAATCCAACCCAACATATGCCAATATCTTCATTCTCTGCCATATTTTAAGTTTATAAACAATAGTATAAGCTTATTAAACACAAATTTAGGAGAAACACATACCTATCTTGAAATCTTCTTGGAGTTGGAATAACTTTTCATGCATATATCTGAAAAAACTAAAACTTGTTCAGTTCACTTGTAAAATATGAGTTTATGACTTTCATGCACATACCATGCTGTTAATATTTTAGAGTTCCCATGAATCAAGTCATTGGTTAGTGTTTATGAGTTTTAAATACAAAAGCTTTGGGGGATTTTCAATTGTCACACTAATATGAATCAAATCGTTAGTTTGCTTTATCAATTTCGGCAAATCTCCCATTAGTTATTCTAATCAAAAGAGGCTCATACATTAAGCATATTTGTCTCTATGAGCTCTAACACTAAAGGCTTTTAGAGGTTTCTGTAATTCTTATATCCTCTTTGTTTTTAAACCAAAGAATAAGCTTTAAGTAGCTGGTTTGTGTTAGCAATTTAGGAAACTCCCATTTGATTTCTTTAACTTTAAGCCCACATTTAGTAGTATTTGTGTGTATGAGCTCTAAAACTTGAAGCTTTTCAGGGGCTTTCGAAATTTCTATTTCCTTTTTTATTTCAAAGCTAAGGGACTAACCAAGAAATCGTTTGAAGTCGTTGGTTTTTGTTAGAGATTTTGTGATCTTAGTGTGTATAAGTTTAATCCTCATACCCTTTTGTTTCGATTTAGGCAACTCCCATAGAACACTTGTAATTTATAAAGCTCTAGAACTTGAACTTTTAAAGGCTTCTGTTATTTTCATTTCCCCTTTGTGATATCACTTCTGTTCTAACTTTTAAACTCACGTATTCAGGCAAAGGTCTTGGTTAAACTTTAGGAAGCTTTTGCATTTCACACACCCTTTTTATTACTGAACCAAAAAATTGGTTTGAATTATCAATTTAGGCAACTTAGGACTGTCTTTATATATCTGTAGACAACTCAGGTCTGTTTAAGCTGATGGTTTGAACTAGTTTTAGAGGTTTTTGCAATTCCCATACACCTTTTGTTTTCGATGGAACTGTTACAATTTTCGAGGTTTAGAAACTTTTACAATTCACATACCCTTTTTATTTTCGAATACCATAAGGCAATTGTAATGGAGAAAACGTCTCAGAAAGTCATTTTCAAACAAAAAAAAATTCCTATGCTCTTCCTTAATCTGCTAAGGTCACTTAAACAGTGAGATACTCGTAACACTCCGTTGTACTTATGCAAATATAGGATTCAAAGCTGAACCTCCCGCGTGAGATCTATACCATATGAGCTAACACATTTTTCTTGACGATGACTCATTCTAATGGGACTGTTATTATCTTAGAGCTTTAGGGGCTTTTGAAATTCGCATGTCCTCTCTGTTTTCAAACTGATAAAAAGATTTAAAGCTACTGGTTTGTGTAATCCATTTTAGGCAACTTTCCAACGACAGTTGTAATTAAAGTGCTCGTGTTTGTGTTTGTGTTTATGAGCTCTGTTTCTTCGCCGGAAAATCACAAAACCCAAACTCCACAACCACCAATTCTTTGAAATTCAATGCCGGAGGATTTTTCTTCAATAGACTACGCGATGGAGAAGGCATCAGGGCCTCACTTCTCCTGTCTTCGCTTCGACGGCCTTCTCTCTTCTTCTCCACCCAATTCCTCCGTCGTCTCTTCAATTTCTCACCTCCGATCAACTATTTCTTCTTCTTCTTCTTCTGCTCTTTCCGACCCCGACGCTCCCAAGCAGCCCTTCATTATTGGTGATTCTCAATCTCCATTTCGTTATTTATTGTTTTTTCATGCTTAGGTTTTATCAATGTCTCTTGATTTTGGCATCTATGTTGCTCCTGAAGTTTCTAGTCCATTAGTTTCGTTTAATCCTAGGGTTTTGATGAACAAGATTATCAATTTCTGCATAATTTTCAGTTTTTGTTGACGTTTTGTTTGATTTTTTTGGCTTTTGATAGGGGTTTCTGGTGGAACGGCTTCTGGTAAGACGACGGTCTGTGACATGATAATCCAGCAACTTCATGACCATCGTGTTGTTCTTGTTAATCAGGTTTGATTCTACTGCTCCAATCTTGTTCTCAGTTCTACTGTATTGATTGGCTGAGATTTCACATCATATATAGTTTGAACTTATGTGTCTTTTTTGTTCATTTAGGATTCCTTTTACCGTGGTTTGACATCTGAAGAGTTGCAGCGTTCGCAAGAGTACAACTTTGATCATCCTGGTAAACTATCTTAATGAGTTTCCCTTGAATTTTTTTATTGTTAGTAATTTTGGTTTTAAGTACATTTTGGTTCAGCTCACAACAGGATTTGGTTTAATCTATCAGCTTCTTTTTTTTCTTTCTTTTGCAGATGCCTTCGACACTGAGCATCTTTTACATTGTGCTGAAACTCTCAAGGGTGGGCAACCATATCAAGTTCCAATCTATGACTTTAAGACCCATCAACGGAGATCTGATGCTTTTCGTCAAGTGCTTACTCTTCTGTCCATGACCATTATTGTGGTCATTGCCTAAAGCCGCGTCTCCCATTACTATGCCCATTTGATCTGAATCTCCTTAATTCTGGCTTTTGATTTGTTCTTCTTTTTACTTATCGTGCTGATAAGGATCTCTTTGAGTTTATTCCTGTCTTAAAGGTTGACGATAATTATATATTAATTAATATCTGGTGGGACCTTCTGTCAGGTCAATGCTTCTGATGTTATAATTTTGGAAGGGATTCTAGTTTTCCATGACTCACGAGTTCGGAATCTGATGAATATGAAGGTCTTTGTTGACACAGGTAATGACCAACCTTACCTTCAGTATTATCAACTGCATATGTCTTGTTCTATTCATCGTCGTTCACTCTTTGGATAACCTTTATTAGTTCTGTATAACTGGAAATGTTATTGTAATCAAAGTTGTACATCTCCTGTTCTGTAGCTGATGCCTTGATGGGTTCTTTCACTTTTACTATTAATATCATCTGTTAACAACTGAAGATAGAATCAATGCTTTTGAAGCTATATAATTAGTCAAATTGGAATCTATTTCACATTTCTCTAGTCCTCATCGTAAGCTGTAATGGTTTCAGATGCTGATGTAAGGCTTGCTCGCAGAATCAGGCGTGATACAGTTGAGAGGGGTAGGGATGTCAATTCTGTGCTTGAACAGGTTAGTTTTCTTTTCAATTTATACTGTCGGATTGGTCAGCATAGGTTCATCTATCCTAGTTAGGTGGCTTTATAAATTACGAGACCTGGCTAACAACACATGGAAATTCTTCTCTAATGAACATCTCACTGTGTTTCTACTCTGTTTCTTCTTCTTTTTATGCTTCTTACTGTTGTTATTTTTCTAGATAACCCTATGTGTTCTTGTTCCATCCTTTGAGATGCTCCTTTGTTAAACATCTATATTATCTTCTGAGTCTCCCATGTGCTCAACTTTTGTTGTCTAAGGCTGTTTGATCCGAGCCAAAGATTTCGTCTTCGATCTCGTAATCGTAGCCTTTGTTAACGTGAGAAATAGAGAAAAGATTTAAGCTAAGCTTCCTCTTAACCCTAGTCTCTCTCGGAGATTAAGGTTAATTCTTGGAAGTTACTTTTTTATTAATCAATAGAGATCCTTATATAGGCCTTCATACAACTTAATCATAACCCTAATGCAAAAAAGAAAACACTTTAACATAGAAAGGAAAATATGAAAACCAAATTCATAAGTAAACACCAAAACTAATTAACTAAAACGGCCTAACCATACCCTAATCAACCTAACCATAGTCTCGTATGAATGTTATGTTCATTTACAGTATGCAAAGTTTGTGAAGCCGGCATTTGATGACTTTGTGCTCCCCTCGAAGAAATACGCTGATGTGATCATTCCTCGAGGAGGTGATAATCATGTTGCAGTTGATTTGATTACGCAACATATCCACACAAAACTTGGGCAGCATGATCTCTGTAAAATCTACCCAAATGTTTATGTCATCCAATCAACATTTCAGGTACTTCCCCTCTCTTGCCCTCTTTGATGCTTGAATTAGATGGTAAGTGTTTGTATCAATGGTCTCACTATAGGATCATGATTGCAGATAAGAGGCATGCATACACTTATTCGGGAGAAGGACATATCAAAGCATGACTTTGTGTTCTATTCAGATCGACTCATTCGTCTGGTATTTATCTGCCTCATGTTTTCTCTTTCAACATTATTCAGCTTTCAGGCTTTCTTATTTTAACTAATATCAGTTTTATTTTCAGGTTGTGGAGCATGGTCTTGGTCATTTGCCCTTCACTGAGAAACAAGTAGTTACTCCAACAGGTATGAGAGGAGAATCCGTGAGCTGTAACAATACTTTATACACTTTCTTTCTGTCTCCTTCACATGGAACTAGAAAAATTGTTTGTGCCTGGTGGAAATCAAAATAAACCTCACTCCCCTTGAGACAATTAGTGCCGCCTATATGGATACCATACAGATTAGTTAGAGTCAGCTTATTCAACTGGTTTGGATTTCTTTTATCTTCCACACCAGGAGCTGTGTATACCGGTGTTGATTTCTGCAAGAAACTTTGTGGGGTCTCAATTATTCGAAGGTGAGCCTTGAAAGGTATTATTGTATTTGGTTAAGTTTGATTTGATAAGATGTTTATTCCTCCAAGTGTTTTACACCTTGGAAGGCAAATATTACTTGTTTGCGATTAATTTATCTCTCCTTGAAAGTTGTGTTTTGTATGTCTTTGTAGTGGTGAAAGCATGGAAAATGCATTACGAGCTTGCTGCAAAGGAATTAAGATAGGGAAGATTCTCATCCACCGTGATGGCGACAATGGAAAACAGGTCTGCCAATTAATATATTTTTTCTCTTTTTTAAAGTATCAAGTATCTCTTTTTGTAAACAAGAATTTTGAAGTTTCTCTTCTCATGTGAATCAGCTTATATATGAGAAGCTTCCTCACGACATTTCTGAACGCCATGTCCTGCTTCTAGACCCTGTCTTAGCCACAGGTACTCGGTCTCTTTACGTTGCATATATCGATTTTTAGATGGATTTTGGTTTCTCTAAATTTATCTCTCTGCGATATTACTTGTTCTTGAAGGTAACTCTGCTAATCAAGCCATTGAACTACTCATACAGAAAGGAGTTCCTGAATCTCACATTATATTTCTCAACCTTGTCTCGGTTAGTATAAAAAGCTAAAGATCACTCTCTTTTTCTCTGTTTGGCTCTCTTTTTTTAAATCATAACCTTGCTTTCTGACAGGCGCCGGAGGGAATCCACTGTGTTTGCAAACGTTTTCCGGCATTAAAGATAGTGACGTCTGAAATAGACCAGTGTCTGAACCAAGAGTTCCGTGTTATACCGGGCTTGGGTGAGTTTGGTGATCGTTACTTTGACGAGTAAAACCAGTAGTCACCACTCAACTCTGTGACCGGCTTGAGCAGAAACAGACGCATTGGTGGCCCTAACCGCCTAAATTTATGACTAGACACTAGAGGAACTTGTATGTCTTTGTTCTAAAGATCATACACAAGCTTGTGCGTTTAATATTCTTTTCTCTTATGATTTATGAAGCTCTTCTTGCTTACTCGAATTATTTTTGAAAAAGGTAAATTTATGATTGTTTAAAAACTGCTAATTTTCTCTGTTGGAAAAAAGTGCATGGGACAAGAAATAGGGTTTGCTATTTCCTAAACTGAGAAAAAAGCAAGTCTGTTTAAGGGGAAAGAAAAACATAAATTCCCCAAGAACACACATTTGACTCGTATCCTACAAGAGATTTCGTGTAACCCAAAGTTTGAAAAGAGTCGAAATACCTTTTTAGAAAAAGATTTTGTGTAACCCTAAGCTTGAAAAGAATCAAAATACTTTTTCAGAAAGGTGTTCTCGTGCACGATTCAGTCATTGTTCAAGAACAACAATTTTATTCATATTTATTTCTGTACTATATGTTAAAATTTAAAATTTATAATTTTTTAAAATAACTTCTTGGATCCACACCACTGCTTCTCACATTAGTAGCACTTCCCCAAGATTCAGGGAAGCATTATTAAGATTGATGCTGCCCATTTTAGGATGGATTATCGATCGGTCTCGAATTTTCTAATCACATTTGTTGAGATTTAGAACTGTTAAATTTACTCTAAATGATAGAAACGTGTCAGGTTTGGGATAAGTGATCAAAATCACCTTCTGGATAATTTAAAGGTAGAAAAATTACAAAAAAAATTATGTTATGTTAATTTCTTGCCAGTATGAGTAATATATCCTTTGATTCAAATGAGATATCAAAGATGAGATGAAACAAGAAGAATATAGTGGGTTTGAAATTAGTTGGTTCAATATATTTCACCTAAATATTTATTGTGATTTTGGTGAAAAATAAAAAAATGCAACCAATTATATAGTTGGAGCTTGGAAGTTTCGCTACTCTCTTCTATAACTATATGTTTTTCTGTGTTAACAAATGAAACAAGTTGTTTTTACTGATTTTAATTTAACAAAATTGCTCAAAGTGTCGGTCGATCCATTTTAAAAATTTTAACTAAATTATTAATGAAAATATCTCTTAAATGAGATTTTTTATGAAAGCCACCTTCATGTTCTTATCAGTCAATTTTAAAAACCATCAACTAAATTATTAATGAAATACCTACAACCAAGAGATTTTAGTGAAAGAGTCTTTCGTTTATAATTCAGTCTAAACATATGTTTTTAATAATATTTATGCATTGTTGCTTGCTAAAAATAACATGTTTGTTTTTATTTAAATTTAAAAGAACCCGGTGTTTCATAAAAAATAACATACATTTTTTTCAAAAAACATTGATGTCAATTTAAAATTTTCAAAATCGTGTAAAAATATAAACTGTTGTTCGTCTTCGTGCCTTTTTTTATTTTAGATGTGTTTAATTCATAAAACTATACATAAATTTGTCAATTTTCATCATTTTACGTAACCTAAAGATGTGATCTTAGTTATATTAATTGATCGTTACAGATTCTGAATCGATTATATAATGTTTTTGATGTTAGTTTAAAACAAAATCCACTTTCTCTTATGTCTAAGAAAAATATACATGTCATTTTTAACAAATCAAAATGCAAAAGTATAGATTTGATGATAATCAATACTCAAGATTTTTTTTGTTAATGAATCTTTACTTGAGAGGTTTATTGTTAGTGGATTTAAGTTGAAGGGATTTTCATTCATAATTTAATTAAAGGGCTTAAATGGTATAGTCAATAAATAAATATGAAAAATATTTATTTTCAATATCGTAACTTACGGTGAATTTGGATAACGATTGAATCGTATGGGAGCATTTTTCTGGAAGTGTATTTCAATTTTTTCAAGTCTTAAATTATACGAAATGTCTTCTACAATACGACAATCAAAATGTATGTTTTATAGGGAATTTATGTAGTTTAAGGTATATGTAGTTTTATTTTCGGATAGCACACTATTTGACGTTGATTAAAAAAATTGATTAATTAGTTTAAACTTTAGAATAAAAGAAAAAGAAACATTTTATTTTCATGTTGTTAAAATCAAAAAAAAAAGGGAAAAAGAAAAAAGAACATTTTATTTGACTCGCGTAAAGATGGGCCAATATGAAAGTCATCGTAGCTTAGCCTTCACGCTCATCTATACTTCGATATATACCATTCCCCGGCAAGTTTTGAGTTTTCATTCGACTCGTTCCTCTTTTTCCTCCGCATCAAAAATTTCCTTTTTTTTTCCTCTCTCTCGAGTTTCTTTGTTGCCGATCGAATTGAAGAGCGTTCTCCAATCGAAGATCTAGATTCTACTAACGTTTGATCTCTCAGGTTTGCTTCTACTTCGACTACGCGATTATGATGATGTCTTCGTGCTTTCACTTTCGGTTTCTGCTACATCTCTATTTTCTCGTCCTCCTATCGTATCGATACGCAGAATCTAGGGTTTCTAACGATAAGGTTGATGGAAGAAGCTATGGTTTCACCGTAAGGATGATGGATTCGAGTTTTTTTTTCTATGTACATTTGTCGGAGCTATTTGTGTTATTATTGATATATTTAGGGTTTAGATACTACGAGAATCATCGAAGCCTGTTGATGTTATTTGTGATGATTTTCCTTCTGCTATTGGAAACTCGGATGATCAATCGTCGGACTATCGCTTGTTTCGAATTGAAGGAATCTATCAGTTTTTAGTGGCATTTTAGGTTAGGGTTCTGAATAAAGATTGGAATTAGGTTTATTTGATTTTTTCTGTGGACGTGAACTTGGGGTTACAGACAGAGGATTTGGATTTTGGTTCTCTTCTTACTTCGAGTCATTGGAGAATTCAGAAACTCCTTAGTCCTTACTTCTGGATTTGTTACACCATTCTGAAAATTTATGTACGGATCATCATGGATGAAGCAACATTGATCGACTCTGTGGTTTAGTCTTCTAAAGTTAGTGTTTTCTCAATTTATAGTATGAATCATAAGGCGCCAAGGAGATACTCACAACACGGAAGGATCTTTGGACTTGAAAGACAGCTAGATTTTGCGGCAGATATAGTTTCGAGAAGACCTTATGTTCCTTGTGACAATAGAATGAAGAAAGGTCCAAATAATTTCTCAAGGAATCTGGTTTGGACATCAAAAGATTACAAACCATCAGAAGGCAACAGGCCAGGGAAGAATGAAGCTAATGTGTTAACGAAACCACCAGTTTTAGGGACAGGTTATGGTGTGTCAAGTCAGCCAAGAAAGAGTGCTGCATATGGACCAAAAAGCTCATCTATTTCAGACACCAGAGGTCGGGGGTCAAGATATCACGGCAATCCCAATTTGAAAAAATGTGTCTGTAAGTATTGGAAAGCTGGAAATTGCAAGAATGGTGACCAATGCCAGTTCTTACACTCTTGGTCTTGTTTCCCTGGACTGGCAATGGTAGCTTCTCTTGAAGGACACAAGAAGGTACATTACTACGTTTAATGTATCTGTTATAATGATATCCATTAGTGTTTTACTCTTGGCAATTGGCTTAGTATAATTTTTTTGCCCATAGAATCTAAAGGGAATCGCACTCCCTTAGGGTTCAGATAAACTCTTTTCAGTCAGTAGCGATGGTACATTGCAAATTTGGGACTGCCACACTGGTCAGTGTGTACATACGATCAACCTCCAGGCAGAAGCAGGGTCTTTAATCAATGAAGGTCCATGGGTTTTCCTTGGCTTACCAAACGCTGTAAAGGTTAGTTTAAGGCGTCTCTTAAATCAAATACATTTTCTGTTATCTTAATGGCATATGTCGTCTTGGTTCTGGTCTCAAAGTTTTTGTTTATACAATCCTGCAGGCTTTTAATGTTCAAACCAGTAAAGATTTGCACCTTGACGGGGTGGTTGGTCAGGTGCATGCAATGACTGTTGCAAACGGAATGCTTTTTGCTGGAACAAGTGTAAGCATTTTAACTTCTCTATCTCTCTATACATGTGTTAGTTCTCTGCTTCTTTGTTTGATCTAATTTTGGTCTTTTTGGAATTGCAGTCTGGTAGTATATCAGTCTGGAAAGCTATTGACTCTGAGTCTGATCCTTTCAAATACCTCACATCTCTCGAGGGGGATCATAGTGGTGAAGTCACATGTTTTGTTGTTGGAGGTCAACTACTATACTCTGGTTCTGTGGACAAAACAATAAAGGTAAGAAGTGACTGCTAGTACTTGATTTCATCTTTAATCTACTTTCGAATGGGTTCCAATCAATTCTGTTTGCTGTAATTCTCCAGGTGTGGGATCTCAACACCCTGCAATGTATAATGACCCTGAGACAACATACCGACACTGTCACGTCACTCTTATGTTGGGACAAGTGTCTGATATCGTCTTCCTTGGATGGGACCATAAAAGTTTGGGCTTGTTCTGAAAATGGAAGCTTGAAAGTTACTCATACACGAAGACAAGAACTGGTTAAGTTTTGTTTTGTTTACACTTTTGACATTCTTCATAACAACCACAATAACAACACTTGGGTTTTAACAAAAAGCGTTTCTGATTTGAAACAGAGTGTTCAAGCTCTTTGTGGGATGCACGATGCAGAGGCGAAACCGATCATATTCTGCTCTTACCTTAATGGAACAGTTGACATCTATGACCTACCATCGTAAGTGAAGCCTTCATCTCTAATTATATTGTACTCTAATCTTTAATCATCTTATTCACTAACTCTGATTGTGGTTTTTGGGGTTATACACAGTTTTGGAGAAAGAGGAAAGATGTTCTCTACGCACACGATCGGCACATTCACAATTGGTCCTGAAGGATTGTTATTCAGTGGAGACAAAAGTAGGAACTTGCGTGTTTGGAGCTTAGCTTGCACCAAAGTTTAGTCATTTTGCAATTTTCGACTAAAGAATTTTGATTTAATTTGTACAGAGAGTTTTCTTTTGTCAAAACCCTTGCATCATCTTCAAATTTTGTCAAGACAAAGTAATACTTATATTCAGATTCGAACCGAACTCGAAATACGATTCCTCGAGAGTTGTAAACTCCATGGAAGCTTCAAAGTTTTGTTCTGTATTGAAATTGTTTTTATTTGATCATGAAAATGTGGGGGAGAAAAAATAGAGATTTACAAGTAAAAAGAAAAATACAAATTTACGAAATAGTATAATATTTTATTTTCTTTGGTCTTGAAGAAATAATGCAAGCAAAACTGGACAGAATATAAACCAAGAATTGGGGGAAAGAAACACAAATTTAATCACAAAAGAAAACAACAATAGAGAAAGTTTCTTCATCGAGCTTTTCCATTTTTGTGTTTATCCAAATCAGGAAACGCTTGTAGAATATTATATGCCCTTAGATCTTGCCTTGTTAAGATCCCTATCACAGGAGACATCTGCAACAACAAGAAACATTTGATCAAACAGGAACACATTTAGTAGTGTTCTTGAAATATTATTACATTCAAGAGAGTAAAAATGCGAACTTACCCCTGAAGCTTGAATCTTGGGAACAACCAACAAATGTCTGAGACCAACTGACCGGAACAGTACCAAAGCCTTAGCCACTGACATACTCTGAACCACTGTGTAAGGTGTAGTGTTGGTTAGAGGATGAAGATCAACATACAATTGCATCTCTGAGCTTGTGATTGCCACGTCGTCGAAATTATCTTCTCTTTCAGCTAACTCAACTGGTGTGAACTTTTCCCTTACTTCCCACTCTTCTGTTCTTCTTTTCTCATTCAAGAACCATCTCTTTTTCAGAACTTTAACAAGGTGAGCTCTTAAGATCAGACCATGGAGCTCTGTACCAGCACCAGTGGCTTCATCCGCTCCATCTAATACCGGGAAGGCGTTATGCGTTGTGTTCCTTAGTACATCGACTATATTTGCGACTTTTTCTACTCCGTTAAGTGTTATAACCGGAGGCTTAGCATCACCGAGCTCACCTACAGTGAGATTCCTCATCCATGGCTCTGGATTTGCTTCCAAGAAAGGTAAACCCTTTAGATGGAGAATGATCTCATAGATACTCAGATTGAAGCTATCTCCAACTGTTTTAGCTATCAGAAGCACAAACATTGTAATGGGTAACAAAAGAAGGTTGTTGGTGAGTTCTAGGAATATAACACAGAGTGAAACTGTCATTCTCATTGAACCAGCCATGAGTGAAGCTGCACCAAGAACCGCATAAAGCCCTTGATCTATGCTTGTGTAAGATCCCATTGCAGTGCCTAGCATCCTACCGTAAGCAGAACCCATGAGGATAATTGGTAGGAAGAGACCGGAAGGTGTCGCTATGCCGAATGTGAAAAGCCCCAAAATGCAGTAGAGGCCAAAGAATATCCAAAGAGAAACCATACCAAACTCATTAGGAGTGTTTGAAGAGAAAATGTTTCTGACTGCATCATCATTGGTTGTGAGAAGCAGAGTAGCTAGATCATTGTAATAACCATTCGGACAATTGAATTGTTTGAAGTTTCCTGATCTTCCATTTGTTGGACAAGTCTCGTCTATCGAAGGATTACACGGTTTGCATTGCGCTAAGAAAGGAAGACCGAACAAGCAAACCGAGGTGAATAGAGATACCGCAAGACTTAGAAGCACCTTATGAATCTTACCCTTCCTGCACAAAGAAATGATCAAAAAATGTTAAGTAAAGTAAAACTCTTTGTGTTCTTGATGTTCTTTTTACTCATAAGCGTGCACTTACTGATTGATGAGATTGTAAAGTCTGAGAACTTTATGAAGAAGATGATTGTACAAGCTTCCAAGAATGCCACCAAAGACTCCAATCAATGTGACCGGGATTATATCGGCTGCGTGGTACCTAACTTCTACATGACTTACATCAAACATAATGAGTCCTCCTTTACCGAAAAGCCCGCATTTCCCTGAATTGCAAATCTCGATGAACGCTCTCAGTACAACCACCACAACGGCTGTACTGAAGAATGTCCTCCACAAGAGAGCACTTCTCCACCATGTAGCGACTTCCTCGAGAGCGAAAAGCACTCCTCCTACTGGTGACCTGAAAGCTGCACATACTCCAGAGGCAGATCCACATGTAATAAGATCTCTTCGATCTCTATCGTTGTTGAAGTAACGAAGCCATCTCCATTTGATTCTGTGATTATCTGGACCACCTTGACCAAGCAAAGAAGCTATACAGCTTCCAATATGAACCAATGGCCCTTCTTTACCAAGATCAAGTCCAGCTGCAACCGCTCCAATACTTCCAACAATCTAATCGAAAAACCGCAAAATCCGTCAGTTAAACAAAAGAAACAAACCTTAACCATCATGAACTGTGAAGGTTTAAGAAAAAAACCTTAACCATCATGGTGGTAAAACCAAACATGTTGGGAGTGTCAATGCCATTAAGATAAGCTTTAATCTCAGGAATCCCGGGACCAGCCGCCGTAGGAGCAAAGACAACAACAAGTACTGTCGCCACCAAAGTCAGACCCAAATTGGCCCCAGTAAATATCATCAGACCTGTCACATACCTATTTCAAACATAAGACTTATTATACAAGGTAACTCAATTTCTTGATTGTGAGTTTTTTTTCAAGAATTAGCTGATGAGTTTATACCTGTCTTGAGCGATGTAGTAGCCGACGGCGAGAAGTTTGTAACCAGCGATGTTTTCGACGGCGAGGTTGATGAGAGTAGCAATGAGACCAGTGAAGAGACCAACAAGACAAGCTAATGTCCATTTTAGGAATATGTATTGAAACACTTGTGTCTTTGATCTGCTTCTCCAATCATGCTTGAACAAATCATTCTCGTTTATCCTGCAGAAGTCAAAAGTTTATATTAACAAAATCTACAGAATTATTACAACAGTGCATGTCTCCATCACTGAATATTTTTCCTCCAAGTTTAAAAATAAAATAAAGATGGAGATTATCTGAAAACAGAGTATAGATTAAAACTTTATAGATAGAGATTGAGACCAAGACTTTTCGTACAAGTACAACTAAATTTCTTGATCTTGATTGTTTTTCAAGATTTGGCTGATATGATTGTTTGCGGAAAATTAAAATTGTGAGAGGAAATAGAAGTTATACAACAATTCATATATCTCCACCACTTATATTTTTATTTTTGAAAAAAACACTTTTTGTTCTTAAAATCAGAATAAAGATTAAAACTTTATAGAAAGAGATTGAGGCCCCAGAATCCATCCCATTTTTTTCCTTTTTTCTAAATGAAGATTATCTAAAAACTGAATATGATTGAAACTTTATAGAAAGAGATTTGAAAATTAAGAATCAATCAAAATATTTTTAGAAGTTGAAATTTATCTGAAAACAGACTTAAAACTTTATAGAATAAGATTGAGACCAAGAATCCATCCAAATTTTTCTTAAAACACTATAATTTTATCTGAAAATATCAAAACGTTATACAAATAGATAAAAAAAAAAATTTAAGTGAAAACAGAATAAAGATCAAAACTTTGAGAGAAACAGATTGAGACCAAGAACTGAAATCAAGAAGATAAAGAAGACATACTCATAATCTAAGCTCTCGATGTGTGAAACCTTGGCTCCAACCAAAGCAAGGGGAGTTGAAGAAAGAGTTCTATGTCTCTTAAGAAGAGGTTGATTCAAAGTGTTATTCTCTGGATCTCCTTCTTCTTCTCCATTGTAATTACTATTACCAATCTGCAAGTTTCCATCTTCATCCATCGATAAGTCTCTTTCTCTCTAATGTTTCAAGAACACAATAGAACCACTCAAAAAGTTAGGAGAAGCACAAAAATAGGTTCTGGTTGGATCTTGAAGAGCTTTTTCTCTGTTACAAAACCACTTTTGGTTTGGATTTCTCTGCGAATTTTGTCGTTTCTTCTCTTGAGGAAGTTAATTTTATAAAGCTTTGTAGATCTTTATACATATATAGACGCATACATGCATGCATCGATATACACATTATATGTAAATGTTTATACATATATAGACACAGTTTAAATTTTATTTGCTATGAGGAGTCACACAGTGGGTGGATGGGTGCCATATGCGGTTCTCACGAAAGATAAGACAATCATTGGCGTCTATAATAGTACGTTTATAAATAATTTTACCTAAAATGATAGGCAAATTACGCCATATGTTGGGATTAAATAAACTTTTCTTTTGGTGTCTGTGTAGGAATCCACTATTCTCTAGCTATGTTTCAACCTGAATAGTCAACACAGTAAATAGTTTTGAAGTCAATTATTGATTTTGAGGTTAGTTGAAGAAGAAAAAATATTATAATCCTGCATACAAACCTTGATTAGTTTATTTTTTCTTTTGTTAAAATGTTTATTACTTTATTTTTCTTATCAAAAATATAGTCTATTTTGTCGTGTGTAGATATCGATCCACTCTTTTTTTCCTCTTTCTATATATTTTTACTCATTAATTATTATGTATTACATAAAACAAATTTGAAATCAAATTTTGATTTTGACATATGTTGAAGAGTGAAGAAGGGCGAATGTTATGAAAGTTGTATATTAAATTATATTATTCTTATCCACTAAGGAATATAATCCATTTTGTGTGTGTAGAGCATGGACTATTATCTAGCTATTAATTTGTACTCAATTGTTTTTCTATTTCTTTCAGTGCTAAAATAAATTACAAATCAATTGTTTGAAAGTTTTTCTAAACCCACCACATAAGGTAGACGCAACATTTTATTTCATAATATCTTGGATATGTTTTATGTAGATGACAACGTCTAATGGAATCACCAAAAAATATTTAACATTTGATGAAAGATCATTTATACTGAATTCAAATCTTCCCTAATGAGGTTTAAAGCAAAGTGAGATTTTTTTACTAAAGTTCACTTATATATCTAGATTAGTGAATGTGAAAAAAATAGATATAAATAAGAGAGATTTATAGAGAGTTAATCGATTATTTATAAATTATTTTTATTCACTCTTATACAGAGATCAAACATTACAAAATGAGAAATTCATTCTTATTGTCATTAAAGTGTTTTGTCAACCGTTTTGCTTTCAAAAATTCGGAAAGAGATTTTTCTAATTTATCAATTCTAAACACTAAAACCTTCAAAATTTAAGTTTTGTGTCTATCAAATGAATCATAAAACTCCATTTCTTATGTAGAGGTAGCTTTTGATTTTATAATATTCCAAATATGTTTTACATAGACGGCTGCGTGTATCAGAATCACCAAAAAAATGTATAATATTTGATGAAAGATCATCTATATTGAATTCAAATCTTCACTATTGAGGTTTAAAGCAACATTGATTTTTTTGACGAGAGTTTACTTATATATCTAAATTGGTAAAAATGTGAAAGAAAATGGATGTAAATGGGAGAGATTTGTAGAGAGTTAATCGGTTATTTATATATAATGTTTATTCACTCTTATACAGATACAGAACATTACAAAATGAGAAGTTCATTCTTATTTTCATTAAAAAATTTAGTCAATCGTTTTGCTTTCAAAATTTCTGAAAAAAGTTTCTCTAATTTATCAATTTTAAACACTTAAACCCCCAAAATATCAGTTTTGTGTTTATCAAATAAATCACAAAACTCTATTTCTTACATTTCTAAAAAACAAGTGATGCAAATACGATTAAGGATTTCGAAAATTGTTGTACTAGTTTTGAACATTTTGTTGAGATGATCCAATCCAACATGTTCGTCTCATTAAAGTTTTTAGTCAACCGTTTTGCTTTCAAAAATTTTGGAAAGGGGTTTTGTTAATTTATCAATTCCCAACACTCATACTCCCAAAATGTTAGTTTTGTCTTTATCAAATAAATCACAAAACTCTATTTCTTAAGTTTCTAAAATAGGAAGTGATAAAAATACGATTAAGGATTTCGCAAATCGTCTTGATAGTTTTGAACATTTTGTTAAGATGATCCATTCCAACATCTTGCTAAACAAATGAACCAATTTGCAAGTTTTTCTAAACCCACATAACGTAGACTAGCATTTTATTACATAACATCTTGTATATGTTTTATGTAGACGACAACATGTATCGGAATCACCAAAAAATGTCTGACATTTGATAAAAGATTATCTATATTAAATTCAAATCTTCCCTATTGTGGTTTAAAGCAACATTGGATTTTTTTTTTCCTCTAAAGTTCACTTATATATCTAAATTGGTGAATGTGAAAGAAAATTGATGTAAATGAGAGAGATTTGTAGAGAGTTGATCGGTTATTTATACATGATTCTTATTCACTCTTATACAAAGACAAAACATTACAAAATGAGAAGTTCATCTCTTCTGTAATTAAAGTTTCTAGTCAACTTTGCTTTCGAAAGTTCTAAAAGAGGTTACTCTATTTAGCAATTCCAAACACTCAAATTCCAAAAAAATGTCAGTTTTATGTTTATCAAATGAATCACAAAACTATATTTCTTACGTTTATAAAAAAATAAATGACGCAAATACTATTAAAGATTTTGCAAATTGTTGTACTAGTTTTAAACATTTTGTGGAGATGATGCAATCTAACATATTCTTATCTCCCGACGGAAAAATAAAACTCATATCAAACATGTGACGAGATTTTGTCAAAACAGCGTTTCTGACAGTGTATCGGAATTTTTTGGTGTATGACAACTACTGAGCCGGAGGTTGGTGAAATGGCAAAATTCTATATTTTAATGAAAAACGTTCATCGCGTTAAAAGACAAAGAAGATATTTATCAAATTGAAAAAAAAGCATCTTCAAGACAAAGCTCTGCCACATTGTTGAAGGTAGAATAAACGGGCTCTTTGTATGTGTAGGAATCTACTATTCTTTAGCTATGTTTTAACCTGAATACAGTAAATAGTTTTGAAATCAATTATTGGTTTTGACGTTAGAAATCATATTATAATTTTGTATACAACCCTTAATTAGTTTATTTATTCTTATCAAAATTATAGTCCATTTTGTTGTCTGTAGATGGTGATTTATTCTTTCTTTTCTTATCTTGCTATATATTTTTACTCATTATTATGTATACATAAAACAAATTTGAAAACAATTTTTGATTTTGACATATGCTGAAGGACAAATGTTATAATATATAAAATTATATTATTCTTATCCACTAAGGAAAATAATCCATTTTGTATGTATAGAAATCGACTATTATCTAGCTACTAATTTGTAATCATTTTTTCTATTTCTTTCAATGCTAAAAAAAAATTACAAATCAATAGTATGTGATTTTGACGTAAAGCTGAAGAAGGAAAGCATGATAATTAAACTAAATTATTCTTATCCACTATTGAGTTGGAGCTTTTAAGAATTTTTGTGGCAAACATAAAATGTTATACGTCGATAGTTCCAAAATCTTTGGGCGGGTGGTGATATCTCTTTATAACTGGAAGTGGTTAGTAAAAGGTTCTCTCGTGTACATTTTCTTATATTTCACCTTTTTCATATCAAGCAATAACAAATAACATTATAGAAGTTATTAATTTATAAAGTATAAGATTAATAATTAGAAAGTAAAAACATTATAATTATTTTTTCATGAGTTTCTTGCACAGACCAACGCTCCATACTTTTCCGTTTGGGATCGACAAAGACTGTTGCATGTGGATCTCCAAGGCATTTGACAAATGTATTCTGTTTTTATGTATAATTTAATGATATTCAAATGTTGTTCATAGAAAATTCATGGAATACTCTACAATTTGCACTAGAAGACTATTTAAAAAAAAAAAAATTGTTGGAGTTGCTTGTGTACACATGGTAGATCACAAAAAGAAGTTGACAACTTTATAAAAAAATATTAAAATAGAAGTCGACAATCTTCTTTTAATTTCTTCTTCTTTCATCAAAATATTTTGTTCAACAAATATATAAATCACACATTACCTAAATAAGTTGTTTTTTATGTCCCATGTACTTTTTCTAATCATTCCCTGCGTTTTAATATAAGCAGTATCAATTAATACTTTAAAATCAATTTTAAAATTATGAAAAAATATTTACGTTAATAAAAAAAAAAAGGATCTTAACATTAAAACGAAAAAAAACTCCAAAAAGATTTTGTAATATTTCTTCTATTGCATAAACTTAATTCTCCATTAATCAGCCATTTGGTTGAGTACTGGCCAAGTGAACTAGACTGGTAACTCGTGTTAAGCGACAACTCAGCCATTATTTTCTGACAGATCAGTTAAAACCTTGTTAACCAATAAGATAAAGAAACGTGTAATCATTAATACTCGTTGATCATCTCAAGATCCAACGTTCAGTGCAATTCCGACCCTTCAGGTGATCGAACAGCCACTTTTTTCTTGTACGAATATTTTGTTTCCCATCATTTATTCTGCATACACGTGATTTATATACATATTCCGAGCCCCAAAAACTTCAAGCTGAAAATGATATCTGACCAAATTAACAGATATATAATAAACCTTAAGAATATAATTTGCATCGTTATCAAAGATTATATTTGCTTGTCTTACAATTCACTTTCATTTGGCAAGTGCCAAGTGTTTTACAAGAAAAAAAATAGTTTCATAGCCTATTTGTGAATCAATACAAAATAGATGATACTGAAATCCTCCAAAATTTAGATACGAAAAGATGTAAAATAAAATGGCAAATCTCTCTGGTATTTGAACAGAAACAAGAGGTAAATTTTTTTTTTTTCTGGTTCTAATATAAAAAACACAATTATTGGATTAGTTGACTCAGAACTTCAATCTGGATGTTTTGTACCTAACGAGCTTTCACACTTTAAAAATGGGTTTTGATCTAAATTACTTGAGTTATAATTAAAAATAATGCAAAATACACAGTTGAAAATAGGAATTGTGAATTGGCAAAAAAAATATATATATACAAGGCATGAAGAAGAAATGAAAAATGTAATGTTCATATATATATATATACACACACTTTTTAGAAAGAAATATTTTACAGGTTTGCTATTAGATCCGAAAAAAGTCTTCCATTTGAAGACCCAATATTTTTGGTAATTCAAAATAAAATTAAATAAATGTACTCTATCAAATAAGTTACAGAAATTATAAATTTGATTTTAAAAGTCACGACATTAAATATGGTATCTTACACTTATTGGTTAGAAAAATAATTTAAATAAATCGATTAACCAACAAAAAGAAAATTGAGTTTGTGTTTACATAGATATGGCAAGGAATGGGGCCCATATATATGAACCTACACGTGGCATCTGCGAAGACCATGTGATCCATTTGTAGAGTCCCTATTTGATGACGATCTTAAGAGTTTGGGGCCCACAAGTGATCACAGTGTTAGTGGAGATCAGATCTAATCCAACTGTCTGGGCTCATGAATGGGATACGTATCTCGGCTTGGTTCATGTGAGTTTTGTTTTTTGCTACTCTCTTTTGTATTGATCTTTCTTTCAATATTAACTAATTTGCATGTTTCTATGGCATGAACTAAGTTTTCTCTAGAGGCTGATGGATCATGTGACTCACGTTATTAAATTTTACCAACCAAAGATTATAGAAAACGATGACATTTGACATATGATCCAAAGACTCTGTATCCAAGTCCGAATAAGTATGTAAATAATTTTTTTTCATATTGAAACGATAAGAAAGAGGAAATTAGTGATTTATTAATCTTATGAAGGTTGGTTTATTCCTTAAAGATCAAAATTTTCTCTAATAATTACCCGTAGATCACGATTCCTGCTCATCCAAAAAAGTGTTTACTTAAAATATCTACAGATTCTACACAAACTAACACTATTTTAATCTGATTTGATGAGTTTGATTAAGTTAGTTTTTCATCAGTTCGATATTTATTCCAAATATATAAAAAGGGAAACCGTAAAATAGTATTAGAAAAATGTTAAAAGTCTATCGAACATATAAAACATAATAAGGCGAATCTATTTTCTAATTTTAATATCGGTTATCATTAATAAATAGGCGTTTTAGTTGGTTCAATATGCTACTCCAAATCTTTAGCAAAAACAAAAAATGCTGATCCAAAAACGATAATCTATTTTCTAGATTTAAAAATTCTGTGTGAGACTTTTTTTTCTTTCTAATTATGAGATCGTTAGTAGCGTGATAAAAATTTATAAGTTATATAATGCGAAGGCAAACAACACACTTTTTTTTTTGCCGGCGCAAACAACATACACCTAACTTATGAAGTTTACAACACTTATAATTAGTTACTAAGTTTATGAAGTATTTTCATGATAAATTTGAATATTGCAGTATTTAAATAATTAGATATCGAGATTAGCATATTTCCTTTGAGTATAAAGTTAGACAAAGACATTACCAAAAATATTATTTTAGTTTTCGGAAGAAAAAAAAACAATAAGATAGTAATAT
Source organism: Cardamine chenopodiifolia (assembly GCA_963922655.1). Classification (NCBI taxonomy): domain Eukaryota; kingdom Viridiplantae; phylum Streptophyta; class Magnoliopsida; order Brassicales; family Brassicaceae; genus Cardamine; species Cardamine chenopodiifolia. The sequence continues at coordinate 19,919,206 of OZ000481.1, forward strand.
TGAACACGTCGTCGATTCACCGCCTATGGCCGACCAGATACGTATACACTCTTGAAATGTTTATTATGCAATTCCTCGACGTTGGGGACGGGCTGATAGTGACCAAAAGTTTTAAAACATCTTAATAATATTTATCAAGAATTAGAAAAATTAGAAAACACAGGGAAGAAAATTAATTTAGGGATTAGATAGTTAGTTGATCAGAATCTGCAAGAGAGTGACCATTTTCTTATTCTTCGAATCATAACCGATATTTATTTTTCAAATGCTCGGTTTAAATATTTCGGTCTGAGTACAAATTATTGGTTTTGTTTCCCTGTTTGCTTAGGCTATCTGTGGACTTTACTATAAGCCATTTACTCTTATAAGAGCATCCTCAATAATGAGATTGGTAAGAGTATTATTAGCTTAATTTAATCATATATTTAATAATAATTAATTATTTTAAAACAGCCACGTGTAAAAATATGTGAAATGAGAGAAGAGAAAGAAGAGAAGAGAAAAAAATTTTCTCTCAACATAACCAATAGAAAATAGCCATGTGTCATTTTGATACGTATCAAAAAACTCTCTCCACTTATACGTATCATATGATTTTACCAATTTTTTTTTTTTCCACTTAAATTTAATATGTTGATACTGCAAAAAAACTTTGCGTTGGAGGTGGTCTAACTAGATCTCACCCTGAACTAAACTAGAAACAAGAATTTTAAGCGCCAAATATATTAACAATTAAGAAACAATAAATTTTATAAAGTATTTTGTAGTACACTAGTTAAAATATTTTTTTATGAACATGAAGTGCCGAATTCAAAATTCAATATACCACTAATTCTAACATGTTTTTACAGAAAACATCTATATGTTAATGAATTAAATAAATTTATTATGAATTTTAGATGTCAAATGAATTTGGAGCGACCCTACTTATATGTTAGAATATATTTATTGACTTGTTTATGTATGCAATAATGTTTTTTTATTATTATAAATATATTGATCAATCTATTCAACCCATAATTCACCATTTTATTTATCTGACCCACTTTTTAATTCATTAACCAAAGGTAAAATCTATATAAACCCATGAAATAATTGGTGGGTTGAACACGAACTAGGTCGGACTAGTCAACGCATTTTAACGCAGCAAAAAATTTAGCAGCAAAAGCAAAACACTAAATGTGGACGTAAAATTCAGAGAATCAACCTCTAGTATTTGGGTAAAAAGAAAACGTGATTTGGGTAATAAACTTCTCTCGAAGGTATAAAATTTAAAAATTTTCCATAAAAAGAGAGAATCCGATTTGCATGAACCCATTCTTCTCTATTCAATGTATTCATAGTAATTAACATTAATATGAATATAAGAAAATAAAATGTATGTTGGACTTTCAAGGTTTTAATATTCTTAGAGTTGCAGAGTTTCAAAACTTAGAAGAACAAAAATGAAGATTGTAAAAATAGCGAAATCACCGTTCCTTTTCATATGTTGCCTTCTCTTGATCATTCTCTGGTTGTTGTCTCATCATGATCACGATCGTCCATCATGTTCTCCATCTACGAGTGTTATGAGTGGAACACAAGTCTTGCATATTCGACCTGTAAGAAGGAGATTATGATCCCACTATGATGCTTCCATGGGTAACATTACTGATAAAAAAATTTGGTATTTCTGTTCGTAGGAAATTTCAAGCTTATCGTTCTTCTAAAGGAAGCAGCTACATAAAACAGGATGGTGATTATTACCATGGTTGATCGAGAATGGGCTAAACCCGGGTCTCTTCTTGATCTGTTCCTTGAGAGTTTTCGGATTGGAGAAAGAACCAAACACTTGTTGAACAATTTGATCGTTGTGGCTTTAGATGATCAAGCTCTTCGATATTGTCTCTCGTGTCCACCCCTAAGTATTACCTTCATATATATTCTAGAAGAAAATCAGAATATTTAAACCCGGATGGTCTTGTTAACAGTTGGAGCAAAAGTCTTTGGTTAAAGAGATTCTAGAACTCGGTTACAACATAATGTTCACCGTGAGTTCTCTTAATCCGAAAGTTTCCCTTTCTCCCAACCACATTTTATAATCATCAATTCATGTTGTAGAAAGTATAACAAGCATAGAATTTATATTCAAGAAACCGGATTAGGCAGCCGACTAGGTGATGGATTTAGGAGGCAGTTTAGGCGTTTTGTCCACCTAAAACATAATTTTTTTTTGTTTAAAATTATTATTTTTTGTTTGTTTAATTCTTCAAAAAAGTATTTAATTTCTGATTAGTGTAGAGGATTTATGATAGTGAAAAAACTAGAATTCGGAGTTGGAACGACATGAATCTTATGATTTTACAAAACCCTTTTTTCTAAATCTTTTTTTTTTTACAAAATACAAATATTGGTTTTTCTAACCACTTTTATATATTTATAGCTAGTGTTTTTTTTTTTGTCTTTTGTGTGTGGTTAAAGTATTGTTTGTATATCACGTTATCTACATTATTTGAACTACAATAAAAACGTATTAGGTGATTGACCGTCGTCCATTTAACGTTTAACGCTTTTTTAAACAATAATTTAAATAGTTTAATCTGAATTTGGTTGCAAGAAGCAGATGTGATGTGGCTAAAGAATCCACTATTGCAATGGCTTGCGGGTTCTCATCAAGTGATCATCAACAACAACATTTAACAATGGAAGACACAGGAGGTATACTCTATGTCAAGTCAAATGATATAACCAGACTTGTTTAAGGTCTTGAACGTGGAAAGGATTGTGTATCGTGCAACTGAAAACCAATCCTTCTGCGATATTTTCAAGCGCAAAGATGTAATCCACAGGCTTCACATGCATGTAAGCTTCTTGGATGATGCTAACTTTGGGACGTTTTGTCAATCAAATCCACATAATCAAAGCAAGATAACTACCGTCCATGCAAATTGTTGTAATAATACAAAAAGTAAGGTGCATTACATAAAGCTACTTCTCCAAGACCGTAAAAATATGAATTCGCGATGGATAATTCCGAGCCAATGTAGAAGATTTTCTTCATTATATAAACATTTTAAACATAGGTAGAGCATTTTGTATAACATGAAAAGAATGAAAAATTATCAAGAAAAAAAGAATGAAAATACTCCTACCATTTTGTATAATTCGTTTTAAGAGAACGATATAGTTAAACGTGCTTGAATTTAAAGATTTCAGGATGTGTGCAACATACTTGAAACTCGAAAGTGATATTATTACTGTGTGAGTGAAGAAAACACACCAGAAAAGTTCTTGTGGACTGTGGTACTATCTATAGAGCCAATCAACAAATACTCAAGTCCTCCTACAATAGTGAACCCACACTTCAAAAAGGAGAGTGGGGCCATAGACAGTGACAATCGTAGCGTTACAAAAAGATTTGTAGCATATTATGTCAAATAGGTATGATGGGTTCCAGGAACTTGAGTAACACCACTAAGTACTTTGCTTGTCATTTGTGTCAGTTGATCGACAAATAAATTCCCAGACACACATGGGTGAAGGAAGTTATTTGCATAGTCCACACTTACATGCATTATGTGAGTCGATTTTATGTTTTCTTAGCACGTACGAAATAGATAAGATCAATTCAAATTATTAAGGGTTTACAAATGAGTATGTGCAAATTTTTAAAGCGTGGTAATCTCATCTTCTTAATGTGAATGTCTTACTTGGTCCATATGAAGAGTCTGGCCTCTATTGGTCTCCTAATCACTCATTCACAAGGGATCTAAAACTCAAACACGTGTTGGATCGCGTCTTATGGCTGAAGCATTGGCGATGATCTCTCACGCATTCTCCAAAGGTTGGACGAAAATCTGCATAAAGTCAAACTCACAAGTACTCATTCGAGCAATCAATTCAAGATCTAAGCTGAAGAACATTTATGGTGTTTTCTGCGATCTACAATCTTTACCTTCGATTGTATTTTCCTTCATTCCAAGACTAGACAAAGGGTTGGCTTGACAGCTTCGCTAAGGCCTCACTCATGTCTCTACATTTTGTATTGGGCTAACTTTGGGCCTTTTTAATGAAATGATGTTGAACAAAGAAAAGGTGATTTGTTGTGTTTTTTTTTTGGTTAGCCTAAGTCAGCTATTAAAATAATATTTTTCATTTAAGTCAAAATTTTTAAATTAAATTTTTTTTGGGATGATTGGCACAAAATAAGGTAGTAATTTTTAATGGTAAATAACACCAAATATAAAAATATCTAATTTAGTGAGTGGGACTGTAGCTGTAATATTTAAGTAAATTTTGGAAGCTTAGTATGCCAGCTATTAAAATAATATTTTTCATCTAAGTCAAAATTTTTAAATTAAAAAAAATTGGGATGATTGGCACAAAATTTTCATTTTTAGTTAGTAATTTTTTAATAGTAAATAACACCAAATATAAAAATATCTAATTTAGTGAGTGGGATTGTATTTGTAATTTTAAAGTAAACTTTGGAAGTTTAGACATACGGTAGTTGTTTTAAACCATTTAAACCCACTGATTTTAATTAGAACTAGATGAGTACTCACACATTGCATGGGAGAAATCAATTTATAAAGCTGAACTTTAGTTCATCTGAATTTGCTGTAGTTCTGTAATAATTAAATTTAACTGAATTTCAATATAAATTTATTATATATTGAGTTTAATAAAATTTTGTGGCGCTATATTTTATATATATTATTTCATCTATGAATATTTTATGACTAATGATTGACAAATATATATTGATTTTCTATTATCATGTTTTTAATTCTGCGAATTCCGTTTTCATCATGTCTTGTCCCGGTTCATCCAATTTTAATCCTAAATTTTAAATAGGACATAAATTATATATCTTTTTTGTTTCCAAAATTTTGTTCCATTTTCGTTAACGTAAATTCTCGTCCCAAATTATCAGTTACAAATCCTAACGAATCACCTAGTATAAATCTATTAAAAAATATATTTATTAATGCTGACGAATCAAAACTTAATTATTTTCGTATATTTTGGTATTACATCTTTAATATATCCATATACATAATCACAATGATGGTTGTTAATACCTACTTAACTTTTGTTTCCCTTAAAAATTCACATTTCGAAAAGATAGTGTATAATATTTAAATCCGTTTCTAAAATTTTTTGTAGATTTCAGAAACGAAATTTGTTTAGTAAACTTTTGAAAATATATGGCAATCATTTATACAGTTTTTGAAAACAGCATATTCTGGTTTGTATTTTGTATATTGTTTTTTGTTTTTTGTGTTTAAAAATAAGTTACGATGATCCTAGCGCTAATACACAACTGTAGTTGTGGTTATATGTTATCTTCATTTTGATTGATTTTTTTTTGGTATGTTTACCTGTTGGGTTTAGAGGTAAACTTGGTGTATTTTTTGTTTGGTGTTATTAAAAATGTTTCTGTCTATGTGAAATAAAATAAATTTGTGTGTTTTATGGACTGATTTTAACAAGAAGCCCAATTAAAAAATAAACAAAAGGCCCATTAATCCTTCTCTAACATCCATGAGACAACAACTAGAAGAGTAAAACCGCCTTATGATTGTGCTCATCGGCCATAAACTTTCGTTGCCACGGACGAATCGATTTCCTGGGAAGCTTCAGAAGCCATGGATATGCAAACTGAGATCGAGAGATTAATGTTCTTCGATCATGCTCGACAAGCAGCAGAAGCTATTTACATCAAAAACCCTTTAGATGCCGATGTTAGTTTTTCTCTTTTTTTTCTGGGTTCATGTGTTTTGATTCATAAATTGGATTCCGAAATTTCGGTTTTTGGAAGCGTTCTTGTGATTTCATGGCGAAAATCGACTAGGATTTCTGAGTTTTTATGGAAATTTTGTAGAATTTGACGAGATGGGGAGGAGCTTTATTGGAAATATCACAGTTTCAGACGAACATCTCAGAGTCAAAGCAATTGCTTCTAGGTTCTTTGCTTTTGCTTCTCTTTTAATAGTTCAGATTACCTTTGATGATCATTTCAAATCTTTTTATAATTCCGATTAGCTTTGATGATAATTTCAAATCTTTTTGTAATTCAGATTAGCTTTGATGATAATTTTCAAATTCGTTTGATTGAATCTACCTTGAAATATTGTAAACTTGCAATAGTCTTTATGTATGTATGTTAAGATGTAGATTTTGTTATTGGAATTAGTATTTAATAGAAGATTGATTTTGCATAGATGCAATTTCGAAGCTGGGAGAGGCGTTGGTAATCAATCCAACGAAGCACAATGCCCTTTGGTGCATTGGGAATGCTCATACTTCATATGGGTTTTTGACTCCTGACCAAACAGAAGCTAGAGATCACTTTGATAAAGCTACTCACTTCTTTCAACTAGCTGTGGATGAAGTAAAGTCTCTTTCTTTCACAATCCAGACCTTATCAATGTGATTATTATATGCTTTGTGTGTTGTGTTTTGTAACGTGAGATGTACATAATTTTTTTTTTTTTGCAGCAACCGGAGAATGAACACTACCGTAGGTCATTGGAATTGACTTCTAAGGTAAATCTTTATTGTAAAGGTTGCTCAAGTTGGTCCGGGAAATAGGAACTGCGAGGTCGTTTGAGTTTATCGACTTATTAATGAAGAATACTGTATCTGAACCATATGTTTTTTGGCTAGAGATGAAGTTTTAGTGTTGAAAAACAGTGAAGCAATGGTTATGAATCTATATTTTTTTTCTTTTGACCAATTCTTCTTCTCTCTGTGCTGAACTGCAGGCTCCAGAACTGCATACAGAGGTGCACAAACATGGTTTAGGCCCACAACCATTGGGCGGTGTTGCTGGACAATCATCTACCAGTGCAAAGGTTGTTTTCTTTATCCTAAAAATCCAATTTGGTTTGATGAAAATGATAAGATCAATAGTCTACGTTAGAAGGATCTAGTGGCTGATCTGATTAGAGGAAGTCATAGAAAGTTGTTGACTTGGTTGATGAGCTGCCAAGCTGAAGCAAAGACTCTAGCTCACTTGGGGTATTTGCAGCTGGAGTTTTTACTAGAATAAATAGGAGGGTCGATTGTTTGGGGAGTCTCTCTTCATGCTTGATTGTTCTGTTGTTTGAGACGTGATGAGTATTGTTGGATCATGATCGCTATGAGATCATGACTGGAGTCTTCAGATCGTGATCTCTATGAGATCAGGTATTGTTTTTCCTTGTAATCGGTGTTAGTAGTCTCGTATTTGGAGTTAATAACGGAGTTTACAGCTTCAAACTCGATCAGAAAATCTAACATTTTTGTTCTTTCTCACAGACGATGAAGCAAAAAAAGAACATTGATTTCAAGTACGATGTGCTCGGATGGGTCATCTTAGCGGTTGGCATTGTTACGTGGATCGGTTTTGCCAAATCTCAGATGCCAGTATCAAGGCAGTAACACTCACCAAAAGAGTCTAAAGACCATGACTTTTTTTTATTCATTTTCAAACGAAAGAGTTTCTCGTTGTTACAATTCTCAGAACAGATTTTGAAGTTATGAATCAGACTCGGAAAATGTATAAGAACTCATATTGTCCTTTAGAAATTAACATACAAATTAGTGAAGACCTTGGTTTTAAATAGCAGCGAGCCATGGCGGCTGGCGCGTGGCTGTCCGATGCGAGGATGTCATCGCCACAACTCCATTGTGCGCCATGTTCCATGATGCGCTCGCCACACTGCGCCACGACCAAGGCGAGGATTACGAGGCGATCGCAACAGTAACTTCTGGCGCAAGAATAGGTCACACGAGACTCACAGGTCACTCATGGTCACGACCAAACGCTCCTCATCACGCCAGTCATGAGTCACGACCAAACGCTCCTCATCACGCCAGTCATGAGTCACGACCAAACTTCAGTCCACAACGATCATGTAAGACCCACGAGTCACGACCAAACCAAACGCCAGTCATCACGCGCTTGTCACCACATGTGTTATTTGAGTTTATGTCTGTTTGTGTAACTGTGTTTGAGTTTGTGTTTATCGTCTTGAGTTTATTAACTTTATGTCTGTGTAATTGTGTATGTGTAACTGTGTTTGGAGTTTTCTGTTTTTGAGTTTATGTATATATATTGAGACATATTTGGATTGGGAACAAGACGTACAAGACATGTATATATAATTATATATTAAGATTTGAGACCTATTTGTCTTCATAGCAGCAAAAAACTTTTATTTTTAGAGTATGAAGAATCGTTAAGACTATACAAAAATAAATATTATTTATATGGATTGGGAACAAGACTTGTGTACCTGTTTGAGAACATGATAATCATCGTCTTGAGTTTATGGTTATGTATTTGTATGTGTAACTCCGTTTGTTACATAGAACCGCCATAAGCCGATGTGGCGGTTCACCATTAGCGGCATGGCGTGTGGCGCCCTCAAGGGGTTATGTATTTGTATGTGTAACTCCGTTTGTTACATAGAACCGCCATAAGCCGATGTGGCGGTTCACCATTAGCGGCATGGTGTGTGGCGCCCTCAAGGGCCCTCTTCGCAACGCACCGCCATGCGCCCTTTAAAACCCAGGTGAAGACCATAGTCACCTAGCTCAGAGAAACACTCATCTTCTTCTTCTTAAAGACTCAATTTAACTTGATTTGGTTGCGGTACGATCATTTGGTTGAGGCCATGAACAACAATCCATTCGTTGACATACAGATATAATGCACTGCCACCCACAAAATCCAGTTTCAATTGTTAGTGGGTTCTCATCAAATGATCATTAACCAGACCACAGCAACCTTTAACAGCGGAAAATACGGGAGGTTTCTTATATGCCAAGTCCGATGATATAACCATACATATGTTTAAGATATAATTCACATGCTTGATATGCCAGTATCTTACTTGACTGATGCTAACTTTGGGAGGTTTTGAGAGCTAAATCTACAAGATAAAAGTAAGATAATTTATGCAAGTTGTTGTAATCAGACAAAGATTAGAGTGCATCACTTAAAGTTGCTTCTTCAAGACCGGAAAAATATGAATCCGCAATGAACAATTCCGAGTCAATTCAGCGGATGTTTTGTAGACATTTTAATATATGCTAGTTTAATTCAAGCAATTAGTGGCCCACAATATATTATTTGCTTGTGCCCCATTTAGTTAACTAATTTTTTTTTAATTCACAATTAGTGTTTCATAATATATTATTTGCTTATGACCCATTTAGCTTTCCGACCGGCTCTGACCGTCGGAGTTAAGTTCCAGCATCTACAAACAAAAAATGTAGGGTATATGAAAATATGGGTTAAGATGAATGGGACTGTGGTTTTGATATTTCCTAATATTACTACTCACAAATATCTTTGACTGAAAACATATGTATGGTTACATCATAAGACTTGGTATATAAGAAACCTCCCGTTCTCTGATAATACATACATATAATTTTCTTCTACACATGGAAACAACTCAAAATTAAGTAACTTAATTTTAACTGAAACCATAGCCAAACCTTTTTCTATCAACTCTTTTATAAAAGACTGCCAAAAATTAGTCAATGATGCAGAAGATTAGTTACTAAATTTATTATGGTAGATGGTTAAATAGATACCTAAAAAATTAGTCAAAAACTCTATTAGTAAATTGTATTTAAAACTTTTTATATTGTAAATTCGAAACTCCTCTGAAAATACATCTAACGAGTAGAGGCATGAACGTCATGTTTTTAATCATCTACGATATCAGCTTCCAAGAATTTGTCATCTTATCGTAAATTTCTCCACAAGTTAGATACAACACATGCTGAACAAAAAAAACAATCTCAACCAAATTTTATTCGCTTAGGCATTCTATAAATTATTTTCTATGTTTTTGTTTGGGCATTATATTTTTCTGTTATGTTTATAACCTTAGGGATTCCATTTTAATTGTATGTGTTTATGTGAGAAAAGTTTAATGGTAATAATGGCAATTAGTTTATTACTCCATATATTATCTTACCTTATGATACTTCTTGATATAACATGCCATATTTAACGTTTGCCTAAGTAAATTCGAAATTCATATTGACCATAACGCCCCTATAAGTTTCATTTAATATCGGTTTTTGCTAATTGCCATTAGTATTATGCGTCAAAATTGTTGAAACTTTAGTAGTCTCCCGCTTAAATTATAGATGAACCGTACAAATAAACCAAACCTCTCTATATATTTACGATAATATCCTTACTGAAAAGAAAATTTCGAACCTTTTCAAATTCCCTCTTTATCAAATTTTCCCTCTCCGATACTCAAAACCCCAAATTCCCAAATTTCATCATAAATATCCAATCACGGATCCATAATCCACACAAAAGCATCGATTAATTCTTCAATCATTGCAAAAATTTCTTCAACAAAAAATGCGGTAATTAATTTCGTACGGTAATTAATTGGGTACGGTAAGGTGTATGGTGTGACTAATCCGTTTGATTGGATGGAACTAATTTCGCTTCAGGGTAAAACTAATTTCTTTGAGAAGAGAGTTGGTGAGTATCAGAAAGCATTCGTTATGACGAGTGTTAATGGAAACGGTGCGTTAAATGATCATGTCTTCAAGCTTGACGAGGATTTTTAGATTTTCTTTTTGTTTCGTGATAATTGATAAAGCTTTTTTAATGTTGTGAAATATTTTAAATTTCTGATTACTCATTTGAAGAAGGCATTTGTCATTCGTTTAATCGTGAAGTTTTGACTCCGTTAAATCAAACAAAATCAAAATGTACAAAAATGATGATATGAGAATATGCGGTTTGCGGTGGTTTTTTTTATCATAATATATTTTGAAGTAAATCTAATCCATAGAAAGAAAAAGGAAACATGAAACTTGAATTAAATATTTTGACTTGATAATATGTTGTGGTATATTATGGTCCATGTTTTATTTTTCTTTACCAAGAGCACAACAAAAAAAAAGTTTTAAATTATCCGGTAATCCATGAATTCGGATAAAAATTTACTCGTAAAAATTTAACTTGTTTAATATGCGAGTTATAAATTGTTGATTTGTATCCGTTCCGCATTAGAACCGTTTGACCTCCGGATAATCTGTTAACCCGCTAATATTTTTTTTGTTAAACGATTTGCGGATTATCCGTCAATCCGCTTCTTCCAATCTGCCAACCCGCTTTTTCAACCAGCCAAACTTGTAAAATAGATATATAAAATAAATAAAAATCACTCAATTACGGATTATCCGTAAACTCATGGTTAAAATTCCTATGACCCGCATCTGCTCCACAAACCAAAAGTTTTACCCGCACTTATATCCATTCCGCAAAATTTCACTTTCCGTCGATCAGCATCCGTTTTATAGCGGATCAAAATCCGCGGAACCACGAGTTAAATCATAAATTAACAGCCCTAATTATATGATAGCTCTTGAACTGTTATTTCAAGTTTTTTTTTGTGTTGTTATCCCTCACTAGTCACCACTACTACATTTTATCGCTTTTAATGGCTTTTTAACTATTTCAGTATTACTTTCCGCTAAAATACTCTTTACGGTATTGTGAGATCGGAATTTAATATTTTAAATATAATACTTGGAACACAACAAGTTGATATGGCCGAGTTGGTCTAAGGCGCAGGATTAAGGTTCCTGTCCGAAAGGGCGTGGGTTCAAATCCCACTGTCAACATTGTCTTTTTAATTTTTTAATTTTTAACTTGCTGACGTGTACTCACCTTATCGTCTCCATTTATACAGGGTAGGACCCATAGGGTTTGATGACGTGGACTTTTAATGGTCACTAATCGAGTGAGACGAAACGACAAGGAGCGGTATGGCAAATTCACTTCTTCTTCAACCTCACAAAACCCAAAATTTCTCCATTTCAAAAATCCACAGATTTCTCTGAGGGTTTGATTTTTAGGTAATTGTAGCCATGGCGATTGCCTCATCGATGAGTTTGAATGTAATTGGAGCATTCAAAGGCTTATCTCTATCTTCAACCTCATCTTTCCTCAGAGGCGATTTGAATTTATGCCCTAAAACCTCCTTCACTGTGACTCTTCCTATGCAAAATCTCCAAGCTCCGATTCCATTGACAATCGAATCTGAACGGTCGTGATTCTGCGCATAAGAAAGGAGCTGGTAGTACTAAGAACGGTCGTGATTCTCCTGGTCAACGACTCGGTGTTAAGATCTACGGTGACCAAGTCGCTAAACGTGGCGCCATCATTGTTCTTCAACGTGGCACTAAGGTAACTCTGAGAACACGAAAGTGTTTGAATTTTAGTAGCTATTAAGCTCTTGTTTCAAATTCCATTCCAGAATATCTACTAATTTCACCTCAATTCTGGGATTTGGTAAGGTTTCGATGGCTTTCGAATTTAGAAGCTCTCTAGCTCTTATTTCAGACTCAATTCTCTATTATTTATAGTTTATACTTGTGATTAGGATGCAACTGTTTTATTTGAGGAGACTGATTCATGAGCAATGTTCTAAAACACGAAAATTGTGGAACTTAGAAGCTCTCGAGCTCTTATTTCAGATTCAGTTCTCTATTTTTTCTAGGTTTTACTTTTGCTTAGGATGAAATGTTTTTTTGTTTTGAGAAGATTGATTCATGAATGATGTTTTGATGCAGTTCCATGCTGGAAAAAAATGTTGGGATTGGTAAAGATCATACCATCTTCTCTTTAATCGATGGATTAGTGAAGTTCGAGAAGTTTGGTCCCGACAGGAAGAAGGCAAATCTATGATCATATTGATGAAACTTTATAAGCTTCTCTTAATCTTTTTGGATTGTTTTGAAAATTTGAGATTTATCTTTGCAGATAAGTGTGTATCCAAGAGAAATTGTGCCAGAGAATCCCAACAGTTACAGAGCAAGAAAGAGAGAAAGTTTTAGATTGCAAAGGGAGAAGAAGAAGGCAAGACGTGAGAATTACAGTTACACAATTCCTACACCTGAACTTGTTCTTGCATCTGCGTCAATCGATGAGGCTGAAACCAATCCCGATTGCTAGAATTCAAATGTGAAGTTTTCCTTGTCTCTTTATGTTTAGTCTTGTTCATGAAAATTTGCTAAGAAGCTTTGTTTCAGAGTTCCAAGAGTTGTATGGGTCTAATCCTAACCTCACTTTTGTCCAAATTGAGTCCAGGTCTGCGGATTTTAACCAATCCTAGTCACGAGTGTTATTAAATGGGTTGCTGTTTATTAGTAAAGTTATCTTCCTCTAGTACCACCCAAAGCTTAAAAAGAATAAGAGATTGATAGATCACATTCTTTGTTGATTTAAGATTCGAAATTGAAACCATAGATAATAGAGTTGAGAATTTTCAATCTATGACTTCACTCACTAATATATACAACTTTTACATTTATTAATTGATAGCATCACAACATTAGTACATGAAGACTAAAGCAAAAATGGTTATTGATGAGAAAGCTTAAATCTTTGGACCAGTAATTTAGAAAAGGAACAAAAGAAAAATATAAAAAGCGTCACTACTAGAACTCTCTGGCCCAAACAGAGGCACACATATGAATGTAATAAGTGAGCTATGCATAAACATGGACGTTGAGAACGACGAGGAAGAGGATGAGAAAGAGACCGTAAAGAACAGTGTGAACAAAAATAGAAGCCACCGTCGTCTTCATGTTCATGAAACCCACCGGAGATTCTTTCCCTGGAAATTGTAGTATCAGTCCCGGCGATAGAAACGCGAACAGAGCCGATGCTATCAACGGTGCAGCCCAATCGTTCATGATCTTCTTACAACGACAAGAACAAGAAGAAGAATAAAAGAAAGAAACACGGAGAAGAAAGTGGGAAATTAATGGTATGGTTGGTTGAAGAAATAGATGATAGAATTGAGATCATGAGAATCTAATAAAGTCTAGTCTTTTCAATTAAAGGAAGAGAGAGAATTTGAGGTATTTTGTTTTAGCTTCGAAATACTTTTAAATTTTCGTTTAGTAAATTTTAAATTTCATCGCTAACGTCTATTAGCAACGGATTTGTAATGCTTTTGGCCAATGGCCACCATAAACATTTTTTTTTGGTCGTGCTACCAAGAGATGATTTTTACCAAAAAATTAACATGGGCAGTTGTAGGATTCATGGAATAACATAAAGTTAAAAGATCACCGATTAATAAAAGAAAAAGTTGTGACCATTTAGCAATGTAAAAGATGAGACAAAATCGTGAATAATGATGTAAGTAAAGCTTAGATCGGTTGTATGTCACACTCTAAATCTTATGTGATTCGACCCCATACCAAGCAATATACGGTTTACCAACGTGGAGATAGGATAGTGGTAATTTTTTATGGGTCAAGGAAGTCACGAATTCGATTTCTGTTAAAAAAAATCTGTTTTCCATGGTCCCGTCCTATTCAAAAAAAATAAGCCTTATGTGATTCACATGAATAGCATCGACTTTTGGTGATGATAAGACAAGAATTAAGGGTGTTAAAAAGATTTTGAATATTGTCTTTTTACATTATATTTTTATAATTTTTCACAATTTAAACTAATTATGGATATTCTCATATTTCAAAATTTCTTACCATTTGAATCCGGATCTATCAATCCAAAATATCTACATTTTTAAATTCAATGGTAAATCCAGATCCAGATATTGCTCAACCGGCATGCAACAAATGTACAAGCCAGTTTTCGAAATCTATTTGGAGGAACTATATTATTTATGATTTTCCATGTGATCCCTGAAATTTATTTGACTTGAGTTACAATTAAAGGGAAAACAAATTTATTTGTATTCTCGATCTCGATGTTTCAGTATAATTTTAGAGATGAAAAAGAAAAGAAAAAGAACTAAGAAGTAACGGGTCCACCACTTGCTTAGCGATCAATATATTCCGTAAAAAGGGAACAATATTTGTCTCCTTTTTCGATTTGCCATATATATTCTTTTTAAATTGGTAATAATCAATTAATTGTCGTATTCCATTTTTAAAATAATTACTTATATTGGTATAAGATAAAACGTGTAAAATTATATATCTACTCCCATCTTAATCTTTTTGTGTATTTTAAACTAACTATATTACTCAGTAAGGCAAATACCAAATTAGTAAAGAGATAGAATAAACAAAAAAAATGGTTAAATAGATGGTCTTTACGAAAAAACTTTTCAAATATATCTATTCTGCATGAGAGTTGAATTTTTGATGTGCTTACTGAGTGCCAAATCTTATTTTTCCACTAATCTTTGATTATAATATTTTAACTTTGTTGGCAATTTTTATTAGTTTTAAAATATTAATATTCTTGAAACCCCTTTCTCATAATTTTTTATTCCATTTGACAATAATTTCGTCTTTCTACGTTCTACCACATATTGTTTAAAAATTTTCGTAACAAAACTAAAGCTAAAAAAGTTAAATAAAATTAAAATTATCAGACCAAAAAAATAATTAAAATTAGAATGCCTTACTTCAGCTTTTACTGTCTTTTTGGACTCTATTTTCTCTCTCACCACCGCTTTATCGAAAAAAAGGCATCGGCTTTGCGTTTTTTTACTTCACTGCAATGGCGGATTGGGCTCCAGTTCTCGTCGGAGTTGTATTGTTCGTTCTCCTTTCTCCAGGACTCCTCTTCTCATTACCGGGACATCACCGGACGCTCGATTTCGGCGGGATGAAAACCAACGGAAAAGCAATCGCCGTTCACACACTCATCTTCTTCGCTGCTTACACCATCTTGATCCTCGCTGTCAATCTCCACATCACCACCGGCTGATTTAGTGTTTTATTTTGGATTTTCCTTTGAAATAAAGGTAACCCTTTTGCTGAATCTGGGTTCTTCAGGAATATTCTGAGATTTGGAACTCTGTTTTTAGGGATTTATATACTTTGTTCTTTAGTTGTGTTTTGCATTGAGTTGTACTGAAAATGTATTAATCGTTAAGCTTATATTGTTGCAATTAAGTTAAAAGGAAGATTTAAACTTTTTTTTGCTTTTATATCATTTGATGTTTGATTCAATCTTTTCTAGAGCTATTCAAAGTTGTCAAATTGAATTGTATAATACAAACATTAAAGATTTTTATTTGTCTGTACAATACAAAGCTTTTGGAAAACAATCGAAATTTGTAGCAAAAAAGGAAGATGCTTTATATTGCATTATTACATGATGAAGTCACAAGAGATCAGAGATATTGTTATCTCATTTGATGTGTGATTGGAGCTAGTTGTAGAGAGTTTTTAGAAATTGAATTGTGGAAAACAAAATTACAGATTATTTATTTGTATACAACCTTTTTTTAATCACCCGGCTTGAGACCATATGAGCCAAGAATCAGAGATTAGCAACAAAAAGAGAAAAAATAGACAAAGGCGAGCTTAATCCAAAGAAGCTGCCTTTGTTAAACTACAAGATCAGAAATGGATGTGAATTTGTATGGCAATGATCAAGATAGTGAGTATACAGAAGTAAATGATGGCATGGACCAAAATTGAAATTCCGCTTGTGCTCATGTTCCCAAACTCCATCACTCTTGTCCTTGCTGGTAGCTGAAAGAGCAATCCTGGTGAGAGGAGGATGAACAGAGCCACTGCTACGATCACAGGTCCCCAATCCGCACTCATATCTCAACAGAATCTGCAATTTGTAATCTGAAATGTGTTTGTGTATTGTGTAACAGGTTCTTGTTTTTTTTTGCAGATGAAAATGGAAGATGAAAGTGAGAATGAAGAGTGTTTGTAATGTTTTATGTAGAGTTATGGGTTTCTTTGTGGCTAAGGAGAGAAATAGGTTTAGATGCTAAGCTTTGTGAAGACTACAAAAGAAAGGTATTGTATTCTTGAAGTGGGATTTGCTTTTTCTGGTCTATGAACATTATTTATTCTTAATTCATCAGTCAATTGCTTCTTTTAAGTTGCTGTTTTCTAATTTCTACAACTGCTTTACAGATTGTTCTTGTTATGTGGTTTCTGCTTTTGGTTTTTACTTTTGTTAAAGAATTGCTAAAAACTAAAAGTAGATGACTGTGTAGATGATCAAGGGAAGGGTCTACTTTGATAGTTTGCTTCATAGGTTTGGATTTAGCTATTTTCTACTGATGTAAACCAACTGATTGGGACTAACCGGGACTGAATTTGGTAGTGGTATTAATGAATAATGATTGGTTATTGGTAATGATCTATGTTTTTAACTCGAGCCCTTTCCAAATTTTAAATCTCTTTTCCGCGTTTCAGGCTTTGCATTTGTTGGTGTTGAAAATCAATAACCAAAGGGCTGTATAGCTCGGTTTTGGAGGTTGGTTTACTTAACCGAACAAATTAAAAGTAGCCGTTATAGGTGCTTGTGATAACCATTACAATGGGCCCGGGCCCATTTATCTAAGCGTATCAACTTCAACTTGAAATCTTCAAGAGCTCTAGAGGTTTCCCTTATTCTCTCTGCAAATCTTTTCCTTCGTCGGCGATTTCAAAATTGAAATTGCTCTGTAAATTTCCGAAATTGATTATTTACTTCCATCTGGTTAATCTTGATTTCATTTTTGGTTTGAATTACTCAGATTTGAGTAAAATTAATCTAAAGTTTTGTGTTGGTTTCTTCGAATTAAGGGTTTCAAAATCTGTGTTACTGTTTTGAATGTTTTGACCATTCAAATGTTATGCTGATTTTTGTAATATTTGATCTCTGTAAGAATCATGTGTTCTCAATGATCTCTTAAGCCACAATCTGGATAATCTTATTTACGTGATAGATTGATTCAAAACAGAACTGTAGCTATTCCAGATTGATGATCATTATTTTTTTGATCTCTTGATCCTTTTCAAAAGTGGACTACAAGCTTACATATCCATGTGGAATTGCTATAGTAATGCTGATTAACAGTTTCTGCGATGACACTGGAGACAACACAAATGAGTTTCATAGGTATTCTCTTACTGATTCTTTTTTCGTATCATTACCGAACTTATAGGTCTTTAACGCCATTGATATCATCCTTGGTGATGGTCACTACAACCTCATTTGACATCAGTGTGAAGGAGCTATGGAAATGTTTGAAAGTTTTTGAGATCTTTAATTAGTTTTGATCATTATGCTCAGAATCATCTAATTCGCCTTGCGATCTTGCTCTTGAAGTGCCTTCTAAGTTCTAATTAATTGCACTCGTACTTCCCGCATTTGCATGTATAGAAGCTAGAGGATCTAATCAAACTAAATACAAACCATATATTTTACAACTTAATTTACAGTATCTATTATCTTTGGAATCGTTTTGATTGAATTGTTGAACTACAATATCTATTATCTTCCCCCATCTTCTTGTTCCGACATATAAAAATTTGTATATTTTGTTTTAGCATGCAATGACACATTATTAGTAAACATAAACACTGCCATGATTGTTTACGTTTAAAACAAAAACTATATGTAATTAGTTTCATGATTTTTTTTACTTTTTAACTTAGAAATATTATCACACAGCTTTTTTGAGTGGTTAACTATGATAGATCGATCATCATTTTGTGCAAATTTATATCATCAGTTACTTCCTATATCGCAAACAAAACTTTTTGGTGTAACCAATTAAACATGCGATTCATTTTCTTTCAATTGCATCGTTTTTAATTTAGACATTTAACACAAAAGTTGCGAGGACATTATGTCCCAACTTCATGTTTTGTGCAAATATTTTTTCTTCAAACCGTGCAGAAATGTCTATCATCCAACAGTTTATGTTTTTTTTTTCTAGGTGATGGTATTTTGAAACTTATAAATCCATTTAAGGAAAAACATAAATGATGAAATACACCACATATACTAAGTTTTTAAAGTCAGAATTCCTCAGAATAACCCATATTTTATGCGACTTATAACTAGAATAACTCTATATAAAGAGCTATAACTAGAATGAAGTATATCTTTTGGAAAAAGACAACTTACCCTGTTTATCTTTACATATTTACGACAATGTCATTTTGATTTACTTTTTAATTAAAAATTAAAATAAAAAATAAATAAAATTTCAAAAAATCAAATAATTTTTTTCCTCTCTCACATTTGTTTTTCTCTCGACACCTCTCTCCTCTTTTTGCCAAAGCTAGCGACCACAATTCTCAGTCACCTTCAACAATTGAGTCTTCACTGTCCTTCATATCTGCTCGTGATTTTTTGTTATGATATGAAGGTATGGTGTTTGTTAGTTTCAGAAAAGGCAATTCAGTGGGTTTAGATCTAATTTGGATGTAATGATGGTTTAGGTGACAAATTTTTTTGCGGTATGAAAACAATGCGTTTTTGGACCACCCGGGGGTTTTAGTGATTGAATTTTTGTTCTTATTTTTAGTTTCAAAAATTATACTTTTTACATTATAAATTCCTTTAAGAACATTTTAAAAATATTATTAATATTTGAATTTAATTTATTTTGTTATAGAACATTTTTGTTACTAGTCAATCCTTTGTTAATAATCATAAGCAATATTTTACCGTTCGCTTTACTTAACTGTTTTTTTCACTTACGACCTCTTTTACTTCTTCTTAACTGCTTTCTTCACAGTCGGTAAAAATCTTTTTAAGCGTCTTATTTAAACAAAGTTAGTAATCTAATCATTTCTGAGCAAATTATAAAGTTAATATACCAGTTAAAAACATATGCTTTTACATGAATATTTGACTGGTCAACAGTATATGTGGTATCGGTTAATCATAAAACCACCAATTAGAAATATAATCTTTATCTAAAAGATAAAAGAAATAATATAATAGCACATATCTAAAAACATTTACTTTAGAGGCCATTCTAGTTATAGTTACAATAATTGGATGTTCGAAAATTCAAAACATTTACTTCAGAATAAATTTGTAATAATAGAAAAT
Source organism: Cardamine chenopodiifolia (assembly GCA_963922655.1). NCBI lineage: Eukaryota > Viridiplantae > Streptophyta > Magnoliopsida > Brassicales > Brassicaceae > Cardamine > Cardamine chenopodiifolia. The sequence continues at coordinate 19,939,016 of OZ000481.1, forward strand.
ATATGTCAATACAATATACATTAAAAAAGAGCTTATGCTTATTTATATGTTTTACGATTATGTCCAATTTTATGTGTGTTTTTTTAGGTATTTTTTTCACTATGGTAATTTCAAGAAGATGATGACAAAATCGAGAGGCTGGAGTCTATAACGAAGATTAAAATAAATATGCAGTCAATAGGTAAATAAGCATGCGACGATGAAAACAATAAGTATGTAACTAATACGACGATAAAAATAAACCTGTGACGATAAATCTGCAATAATAGGTTTACAACTAATAAGTAAATAAGTTTGCGAAAGACGATTACAATAAGTTTGCAACAACATAAAAAATAAGTTTGCAACTAATAGGTAAATAAATCTGCAACGACGATTACAATAAATTTGCGACTACTATTTTTAAAATTGGTATCATGTCAAAATCGGTGGTGGAGACAAGATATGCTGTATCAAATCAAAAATATGTGAAGTTCTATAAGTTTGCCTAGGCCTTGGCATTTCGGAAATCGGGACGGAAAAATATGGGTAAGGGATGAGAATGGATAATTCAGAAATTTAGATATACTATCCAAAATATTCTCATAAAATAACGGGACAGAAAATTATAGATAAGGGACGGAAATGAGAAATTTAGAACACAAAATATACTTCCCAATACATACCCAAAATGAAATTAAATCGGATAAAGAACGGGTAAGGGTTCAAGTATTATTATTGTTTGTTTGTAATCACTCAAACTTTTTGTTAAAAAGCTGAGAATCACCATTTCCCATATAACAAAAAATAACACCGTTACATACGACTTAATAATGTAGCAATTACATGTTTAACCTGCAAATTGCTCAAAATTATAATAATGACACAATTATGAAAAATATGTCATTATCCAAAACAAAACGAGATAAGTACAAAAAATAGTTAAATCAAGTCATAATCATAGTTAAATAACCCAAGACCCCTAAAATTTTAGTTTTTATAATTATCCAATGGGAAGTTCGGGTAATCTCGATCTCTTCCCGACTTTTTTCCTTACCCAAAAAATTTGGAAAAATCGAGAAGAGAACGGGACGGGTACCCTTTCCAAAATGCCCAGACCTATCTGCAATGTAAAAACAAAACTACAGATTAGATATGCGGAAAAAAATAAATCTATAAATAAATCTGTGGTGGAGATAAATTTGCGATATCATGTTAAAAATCTACGAAAACATGTCTGCCGAAACGAAAAAGCAAATCGGCATATTGTACAAAAACAAGTCTGCAAAATAAATTTGTGATAACGAAAACAAGTGTGGAAGACAAAAAGTCTGTAATAATAATGCACGGTAGATTTGTTTCAAAAAGGGAATGATATTTTGTAAATATCATCAACTTTTGTCATGCTGAAATTAAAATATTAATGACTTTTATAATTCAGTTTTTCATTATAAAGTTTACAAAGAGTATTTGAGGGGTTTAAAAATTGAAAAACGCTCTAACAATTAAAAGAAAATATGAGTTATTCTAGTTATTAACCATTTTTCTAGGTTAGTATACTAATTCTATATACTAAAGTTTAATATTACTTATTTACTTATTCTACAAGAATATAATTTTGCGTTGCGTGCGTGCTTGTACGTTTGAGATAAAACCAAAACTGTTGAGATAAAAACGTTTCGAAGTAAATATGACGTGCTTGTAATTCAATTCGATCCAACATTGTCGCCGGAACTGTGAAAACCCAGATTTGGTTTGAATTAAACCGAACCATTTGAACTGAATTAGGCAAGTTTCTTTTAAACCGAGCCAAGTTTCAACCGAACCATCTACAAATTGAATTTGGTAAAACTGAGCCATTTGAACCAAATTTAAACCGAAATGTGCAACCTCGATAAAATAATGGCGGAGTAGTCATCGCTGTTTTCTCGTGCGCACGAGCTTGTCGTGTTCAACCTTGTGAAGATGAAGAAGTTGAATAGCCAATACCTTCTTCTTCTATCGATCTCTGAGTTTTCTGATCCATGGCGGTTACCACACTTCGTATCACCGATGGAATCACTCCCATCGGTTTTCTCTCAACCCAACGACTGACATCCGTCTCGTATGATCGGCTTACGAACTCGAAATTCGGAATCGGTTTCCCTCCTAGTTTTCGTCGACTCCGGAATGTAGTTAAGGTGACGGCGACGGTGAATCCGTATTCGTACACAGAGGCGGCACGACCTGAAGAGCGGAAGAGTTTGACGGATTTTTTGGTGGAAGCTGGAGATTTCTTCAGGTCAGACGGCGGAGATTGTGGTCCGCCTCGGTGGTTCTCTCCGTTGGAATGTGGCGCACACGCTCCTGGATCTCCTCTTCTTCTCTACTTACCTGGTTTGATTGATTTCTTTATTTTGATTGGGACAATGGATGTTTATCGATTTGTGAAAATGTAGTTTTTTTCAAGTTAACAAAACTCAGAAATCAAAATTTGCAGGGATCGATGGTACTGGATTAGGGCTTATTCGCCAGCATAGGAGGCTTGGAGAGTAAGTACTTGTTTGATTCAATCTTCTTTATTGCCTTAGAGACTGAGATAAGCTCTTCATTGTGCACAGGCACAACACAGCTCCTGTTTCGATGTAGTGAATACTCTTCGTTTATTATGTCAGTATCTTTTTGATTTTAGGATATTTGACATATGGTGCCTTCACTTTCCAGTCAGTGATCGTACCCCTGCTCGAGGTGCTTCTTTGTCCGCATTCATTGTTGTCTCATTAGTGTTTTGTAGCCAAATGGATCAATCTTATGTGGATGAAACATTTTCAGATCTTGTGAAGTTGATTGAGAGGACAGTTAGGTCACAGTACTACCGTTTACCAAACAGACCCATTTACTTAGTTGGGGAATCTATTGGAGCTTGTCTTGCTCTAGATGTTGCAGCGAGTAACCCCGACATCGATCTTGTCTTGATTCTCGCTAATCCAGGTGAAAGAAGATTCTTTATTGTATTTCTCTAGTTTTTCCTAGCCAATGTTACGCTTAGAAATATGTCAGAGATAAAGTATGTACTTTATGATTCAAGCGTTGTTGGTAAAGCATAACTCATTATTTATATTCCCTTTTTTTGGGGGGGGGGGGGATTTGTATGGGTAAATCTCAGTAAATGTATGCATCTTCTTGGTAAAGCATAACTCATCTGTTTGATGCAGTCACACGTGTCAACAACTTCATGTTGCAACCTTTATCTGGTCTACTGGAAAATTTGCCTGACGGAATTCCCAGCTTGCTAGAGGAGAATTTTGGGTTTAAACAAGGTGAAGTTTCAACTACTTGTAATATCTTCCTTGTATATGTGTAAAGCGAAGAAAAATTAGATGGAAAGATTAGATCTAAATATATCTGTCTCAAAGACGGGTTTTAGTGTTAAGTTTCAGTGTCAGCTTTGGTTTGAAATCAGGGTTAACTGTGTTTTACTATATAGGTTATCCGTTTGCAGCAATGTTTGAGATAATGCTGAAAGAAACTGATGCTGAGCAGACGAGTGGAGGGCTATTAGGAGACTTCTTTACAATTTCAGTTAATCTGCCTGTAAGATTGTCGTGTTAACTATTAATGTGCTCCTGTTTGTTCTTCATTTTGTTGTTTCAATTTGTTGTAATGTGATAAACTCACGATAACAAATTATTTACAGACTTTGATGAGGATCTTTCCCAAGGACATGCTTCTATGGAAGCTTCAACTGCTTAAGTCTGCTTCAGCATCTGCTAGTTCTCATATGTACACAGTCAAAGCCCAAACACTGATACTTCTGAGGTTCATAAACTTATAAATTTCTCTGCTTCATTATTAATTATAAGTAGAAGTTCAGCGATCTCTTTCTTTGTAAATAATTGTCTTGGCTGGCAGCTGAGTTGTAGCTTTAATACGTTTATGACTATTGCAGTGGACACGATCAATGGTTAGTGAACAAGGAAGACATTGAAAGACTTCAATATTCGTTGCTGAAATGTGAAGTCCGTAAGTTTGAGAGTAATGGACAGTTCCTCTTCTTGGTAAGGTGTTCTTTCTCCTGATTCACAAAATCTTGTAAATCCTATTCAATTGGTTCATAAGAAAATCTCTATCAGTTTATAACCAATAGGAAACTTCTTGCATCAAATTTGGCACATAAAACTTTCAGATTGATCACTTTTATGTCATTTCAGGAGGATGGGGTAGATCTGGTGAGTATCATCAAGTTGACTTATTTTTATCGCCGTGGGAAGTCGATTGATTACATTTCTGATTACATTCTGCCTACCTCATATGAGCTCAAAGAGTTTGAAGAATCACAAAGGTAAAATGACTCATTTATCACATCAATATCATTGTCATAGATGTTGTCATGTGCCTAGTTTCTGTATCAAACACTTTCTTCACTTAAATCTAGTGAAAATATTTTTTTATAGTTCTGCTTAGCTAGAATAGTATTTTTTCTTCTGCTACTGTAAGCAAATACTGAAGTATTGTTTTTATATTCTTCTGGTCCAGATTGCTAACTGCTATTATCTCCCCAGTATTTCTCTCAACTCTAGACAACGGTACAGTAGTAAGATCACTTGCGGGTATACCTTCAGAGGGACCGATTCTCTATGTTGGCAATCACATGTTGCTTGGTACCGAATTATCTCCAGTTGCGATTCATTTCTTGAAAGAAAGGAACATTCTGGTGCGAGGACTGGCACATCCAGTGATGTTTACCAGAAAAATTGACTCAAAACTCCAGCTTGTATTCAATAATATGCAGCTGTTTGACTCAGTAAGGATATTAGGCGCAGTTCCTGTCTCAGATATCAATTTCTATAAACTACTTCGTTCAAAGGCTCACGTGGTTTTGTATCCTGGTGGTGTCCGTGAAGCTTTGCACAGAAAGGTAATACTAATGATTGTATGTTCCATATTTGCCCTTCTTGTTAATCTTTAAGACTTTATAATTATAGACACCTTTCTGCAGGATGAAGAATACAAGCTATTTTGGCCAGAACATTCAGAGTTTGTAAGGATAGCATCTAAATTTGGAGCAAAAATCATTCCTTTTGGCGTTGTTGGAGAAGATGATCTCTTTAACGTAAGAAAAATCTCTTTTTCTTCATTTAGTTTCAGTATCGGCAATTCTTAAAAAACTTTTGAGAAATGGAATGATTTTCAGATGGTCTTTGATTACAATGATCAAATGAAGATCCCCTTCGTGAAGAATCTCATAAAAGAGATAACACAAGACACAATGGTCTTAAGGTATTAGGTTTTTGTTTTGTTTTCGATTCTCTGTTAGAGATAACCACATGAATGTTATATAACATTTGATTGGTTATAATATTTGATTGGTTATATAACATTTGATTGGTTTTTGATTCTCTGTTAGAGATAACCACATGAATGTTATATAACATTTGATTGGTTATAATATATGGTTAGGAAAGGTGAAGAAGGAGAAGTAGGAAACCAAGATTTGCATGTGCCTGGAATAATTCCCAAGATTCCGGGACGGTTTTACATATACTTTGGGAAACCAATAGAAACAGAAGGTAAAGAGAAAGAGCTAAATGATAAAGCTCATGAGGTTTACTTGCATGTCAAGTCTGAGGTTGAAAGATGTATGGCCTATTTGAAGATCAAAAGAGAAAGTGATCCTTACAGAAACATATTGCTGAGGTCGCTCTATTACCTCTCACATGGTTTCTCTTCGCAAATCCCAACCTTTGATCTCTGGGATCATTGAATTTAGTTATTAACGGTAACTGTGTGGGATTCAAGTAATCTTTAAAAAGAAAACGTTAATATGGATTCGTTATTGTAACTTCTAAAAGTATATGGCTGTTAATGTAGAAGTTGAGCAAGTTCGGTGTGGTTATGTTGAAATTCATTCAGGTTTTACAAATAAGCCCTCAGACTCTTTCCGATGTGATTTGGTACCCAATGTGAGAAAAGGGTATTTTAGTCATTACATTTTTTGACTCTTCACATTCTACGGCTCCAAAAGAAGAGGCATTTTGCATTGTTCAGTCCCAACACTTGCTCTAACTCACTGAGTTTCTCAATTTGGAAAAAAATCTAGGGTTTCTAAATTGTTCCCAAATTTGCTAAAACCTTTGCCACAAGTCTGATCTTTGATCATTCGCCAATGACGCGACTTCGTCAGGGAAGTGATTCCAGCGACTCAAATTCGGCTTGCTTTGAAATCCGACACAATGGCAAACATATGCCTCCTTTATCTCCTTTCACGAGGAAGCTTGATGAAGATGACGACCTCTCCGGTACAGAGGCGATGCTCAGGAGGAGAAAGCAACTGAAGCAGAAAACGACAACGCCATTGGTATCTTCTTCTTCTGCTGTTTTGAAAATGAATTCTCTCCGTTATTGTCTATATTTTACATTCTCTTTTTTTAATAAAAAATAAATGTACCTTTATTTGGTTGTTGTGTGGAAAAGGGTATTGTGGGATATTGAAAGGCTCCGTGGTGCATATAGCCAAGATGTGAAATGTGAAATCCGTAATCTTGAGAATAATGGACAGTTCCTCTTTCTGGTAAGGAGATCTTTCTCCTGATCGAAGAATTTTTCCTTGTGTCAGTAAGTCCTTTAAGTAAGGAACTGTCCATTACTCCCAACCTTACTGTGTGGGATTCTAGTAATTTAAGAGATCGTAAATTTGGATATGTTATTGTACCTTCAAAAAGTATATGGCTGTTAGTGTTGTAGCTCTTTTTACAGGATAGCTATGTTAAAAAAAAAACAATTTAACTTTGTGGAGTTGGAAGTAATAAAAAAAAAACATAAATTTGGGTTTGTTATTGTAACTTTTAAAATGTATCGCTTTAAATATTGAAGTTGAGTTAGTTCGGTGTGTTTTTTATAACATTCGCAGATTTATGTTTTTAAAGAAGAAAAAGTTGGAGGTGTTATGCTTAAACTCTTGCAAGATTGAATTTTTTAAAATTTAGTTAGTTTGCGGTGTTTTGGTAGATACTGTTCAACTTCAAAGGGTGTTGGGGTTGCAATAGTAATGGGGTTTTTCGTGGGTAACGTAAAGTTAAAAGGTATTTTCGTAAGAAACCGTATAGTATTGGGCCTTTATATGCTCGCCTACAATGCGAGAAACCAACCTAATTAGATGCGACATCAACGTACAAAGTGGATCAGCCATTTTTGAAACTTATGGCTATGGCTATGTATATAAGAGATTATTCTCTATTTTATTTACGACATTATTTTATTTTCTTCTAACAAAAGAAAAAAAAAATGTACCATACATATTCGAAAGCGGAGAGATTCAATTGGTTACGTCGAAGTATCTTGGATTTTCTGGGTAATGATACTCCACATTCAACTGCAATTTTAAAAACAAAATCAGCATTTTGCGTTTGCGTTCAAATACCAAATGAATTTGCCTAAACTTTTCTAACATACCTTTCCTTCATCAGAATCAGTGTGGCGTTGAGGAAACACAACTCTCAAGTCATTATACAAATAGAATCTCCTTTCTCCATCATCTGCTGCATTCAAGCTTTTCTTCTGACCTAATTTTGAAGCTTTCTTGAGTAAAGGGCAAATAAATTTAAGATGTAGAGCGTAGCGTAAGACCCCGGATTTTGAACAGCATTGTCCTGTTTCTCTGTAGGTCTCACGACAATTCTTGTTCCCACACTCACTTGACGAATGCAATTCATCCACTGAATTAGATCCTTCATCAATGGAGTTTTTGGCTTTGGTCGGAACAGAGGAAGCTAGAGTAACCTTTTGGCGCAGGAAGGTCTGGTCATAACATAACACAAGTATTGATCAAACATTGAATCATTACCTAAACCGAGATGGAAAACGAATGAAGCAACATGAGGAAATGTTGGAACTTACCTTTGTACCCTGTGGCATATCAGTTAAGTCATAGTTACAGAGGAAAGTGTGAAGAGGTGTCTTTTCAGGGTTACTCAGAACCTGCCAAACAGAGAAGCTCGAATTAGTCATCAAATGATCCTAATTTTATTTCATTAGTAAGAGACAAGAGGGTACCAGTTGGATCCGACCCTTCATAGGAATTCGAAGCCGTTTATTAATGGTCTGAGCATCAGAATTATTTTGGTTCGTTTTCAATTTCTGACCCCATTTATTTGGCACTGATCCTCCAGAGAGATCTATGGAGGCATAGTATAGTAAGAAGCAATCATCACCAACACTTGTTACTGAGAATGGAAGCTTCTGTGATTTTGGAGAGATGTTTCCACCAGCAATACTAAGAATGGCAAGAAAACCGTCGATCTTCTGTAAAGAAAGAGATAAAAAGAGAGCAAGTGAGTCAAATGTAAAATGTCTTATGGTTTCTGTTTGGGTTTCAGACTGTAAAGACAAAAGGCTTGAGGTTTTGTGAGTTTTATGGTTTATGGTGAGGGCGAGACCTGATTAGTTTGGCCATACGACAATCTTCCTGACAAGAGAGATTCTTCAAAAGAACCAACCAATGACCTTTGAATGGTGCGTCCACTCAAGCTTCTACTATACCTTTTACATGGAGATGTAGGAACTGATTCAATAGCTCTATCCATTGAAAACGCTCTCTGGATACCATTAGCATCATCAAACAATCTATGACCAGTCCTAAGTTCTGCTTCTTCGCCAGTATTCCTTAAACAAACACCATCTTCAAAAATCTTCATATTCAGGCCCCCTTGTAGAGCCTTCATTCTCTCGGAAAATCTCGGCCCAAGAGGTGACAGAAGTGGCGGAGAGACAGATATATTCTTATAGCATGGTAATGGCTTAGCAGATACTTGAGATGTTTCTTGTACTGGTGAATATAAGCAAGCTACACTGTTTGTCGGCTGCAGATCATTGGAGTCAAGCAATGGACCATCCGTGAAAATGGTAGATGAAAGTTTACCCCTGTGTGATGAGTCATTCCTCCATTCAGAGCAGGTAGAAGTGGTAGAGAGATGAAATATCCCGGCGATATTGGCCTTTTTATGATCTTGTGCAACGGGAATGTGAAATCCACAAGGAAGACCAGCAGAAGTCATCTGTTGGTTGCTATGGCTGATATCAAGTGGGTCGCCTCTAAATTTCTCAGGGAAAAGTTTACTAAGAGGAGAGCTTACCCGTTTCCTGACTAATGATCCACCAATAATATCTACTCCATTAGATCCACCAGTGCGATAAGCGGTGCTACTTGTGCATTCATTACTTGGTGAGCTAGTTTCATTTGATTCGAAACCAACTATCCTTCTAACTTCAGTTCGACTTAAATTAACCTTATCCATGGCAGAAGTCGGTTCATGAGCAGATAATGAGGTAACAGCCCGAGTGTCATGGAATCTCCATAAGTCATCTCTAAACTCCAAAGATGGCAATGTTGTTTTCTTATCAGAGTCTCCAACACAAAAGCAGAGGCTTCCCTCACTTCCTCTGTTAATACCGTCTGAATCACGGGAAGTGTCATTTACAGGCAAACTTTGAGAAAGGCTGCAACTTGAAGCAGACAAAGCTTCATGGACTTGCTCATTTGAAGCAGTATGTGGTAGACCCATTCCAATGCTCAAAGAACCTATCACTTAATGGATTATAGTTGCCTGTGAGATCTTCTACGGACTCAGTTTATCTGTCAAAAACTTACCGAAATCCCCTACTCCAGCCAATTACCTACCAAATCCTTGCAAGAAGAAAAGAGTACCTTTGTATCTATTCGGACCCAAATAATATAGAACTAAGCATCAGTCACAGGTATCCACAAGTCATCCATTGCTGGAGCAACATACATGTTGAGGATAGAGAATATAAAGTTGAAAGCTGTCACACTCTCCTGCAAATGAACCAAAATGAAGAAGAAGAATTAACAACATATCCACCACAATACGGCTTTTAATCCAAAAACCATTCTAGCAGATTCTTGAGCTACATCACTACAACACAAGTAAGAAATGATCAAACAAACAAAAAAACCACAATCATCTGCAGATAACAAAAAAGTTTCAAAATGATATTGAATTGTAGAATATCACACATTCGATCAAATCAAACAATGAAGAGATCCTTTAATCATCAGAGCAAACCAAAATTTTAAGAAAACGAGAAGAATCGATGATCAAACGCACCGAGAGCAATAAATCACAGAATCTGTAGAGGAACCGTTTCATACGCAATCCAAAATCACAATCCCCCAAAATCGACACCAGTGAATTGGAGAAGAAGATAAAACAAAGAAGAAGCAAAATATTCGAAATGGAAAAATGAAGAATGTAGAGATGATCGAGACCTCTTCGTCTCTTATCTCTCGTCTTGCTTTTAAACAAATCCAAACATCGCATCACCATTTCCATCGCTCTCCTTTTTTTATTTTTATTTTCTTTTCTTTTTTTCCTTTTGATTTTCTGTACATAACCATTTCGCATAATAATCGTTTTTTTCCGTAATAAATTAGGGATAAACGTTTTTCGTTATTTTTCGTCTCTTTTTAAATTACAACCCTTAATTTCTTACGGTTTTGATATGTGATCGACTCGTTAAAACAGATTTCTTTTTTCAGTCTCACGCAACTCATAAATCACGATCTCGAAAATTAAAAATGGTATTTAATGCAAATTATACACAATCAACTAATCCTAAAGAACAAATCAATTCATAGAAGAGGAGACGGGGCAAGTAGTTAGGTACTTATCCTCTAAGTGGGCCAAATAAATTGGGCCCATTTGCTAGTGAATCATATATTTGATTAACACGTGATATCCAGTGGGGTCACGTGAGCGGATATACGTATTGTCTTCCTCCTCCACCCACATGTTAGTATGTTACTGTCATTTTCACTTCCCTTGTATAATACAAAATACAATAATCAGATATTATTACCCAACAAAATAGAAAGAAGATAATTATAACTTTTAAACCCAAGAAAAATTTATGGATATTTTCCTTTTCAAAAAATAAATGATGGATTTTGTAAGGTTATCAGCTTCTTGATTAAAATTTTAAAATTTCAAAGGTAAATTCTTTTTTTTTTCATCGTATTTTTCAGAAATAGGTTTCATTTAAAGTGAGAAATAAAATAAAGGCTTTTGAGTTAAGAACAAACTAGGAGATTTAACAACTAAAGAACTACAAAATATCGACATCTATATTTATTTACTTCGTCTCTTTCTACAACTAACGTTTTGATCAAACGCAACGTTATAGCTTCAGTGATCAGTCAGTTTTACTCCTGCGTTAACATAAACAACCCATGTCTTAAAACCATTGATCAACATATAGCAGATCCAAGATTACAAAAAGGCTTAAGTTAGTTTTTGTTCCCTAATTCTAATTTGACCGCTCTGAGTAACTTCCCCGACTTGTGGCCGAGAGAGCGATCTGAGATTCTTCAGAGACGCTGGAGTTAGCGGCAAGGGCGGAGGAGATGCTACTCTGTTTTGGTTAATCTCGGGCATGCGTTGTTGAACCATAGCTTTCTGGTTTCTAGAAGGTATAGAGAAGCTTCTTGATACAACCAAAGGTGGAACCGGAAGTGGTGATGCTACAATGGTGGTGGATGCAACTACATTGCTTCTTTCTTGATTCCAAGCCGCTAATGGCGCCGAATGACCAGTCAGACCAGGAGATTTTGAGCGCCGTGGCGGTGCAAGTTGACCCGGTGGTCTTGGAAGTTCATGGAGTTCGTTGATACGTGGAGAAGAAGCAAGTGGAGGTGAAGCGGTAGGAGAGATCCTTGGAGAAGATGAGTGAGCATGAGCCTGAGCTGGTACTGGAAGACGAGTTGAGGATGGTTTGAGCGGTCCAGAAAATGCATGTTCTGAAGGACGGGGAAGACGGGAATAGAGATTGTTCTCCGCATCTTTATGTGCGGTTTTTATAGGTTCTAACGGAGATGAATGCCATAAGTTTGCACTGTGGTTTGTTTGGGTGACAGGTTTTGTGAAGATTGATGAAGACTTTGAATCAACCGGAGTTGGTAATATGTAAGCATTTGCAGACGGTGTTATCTGCCTGGTCAATCTATCGGCTAAACCAGATTTCTTTTCCGGGAACAACGGTGCTGAATGGCTACTCATTCTGCGATCTCGGTTTGAAATCGGGTGCTCTTCTCTACGATCTGCATTTACCTGCATCAGAGAACATGACTTAACACATAATCACCAGTGCACTTCTCATACAATTGAGAGTTCTCAAGTATCATAAAATGTTAAATCTGATATGAAACAATCAAGAAAAGTAACATACTGTTGCTGATCCTGCAGGTGAAGGGCGTTGAAACGAGAGATCTGCGTCATCCATCTATACGGAAATGGCAGTAGTTGAGCTTTTTTCTAAGGATAAAGTTTTTATTTCCCAATTCAGGGTTCGTTTTAAAATTCAAATTACCTTCATCGATCCCTGAGGTGTATAAATAGCTTCTACTCTCTGCTCACTAGTTATGTAGTCAAAACTTAGTTCTCCATCTCTGTTAACATGTCGGTCATCATCATCAGCATCCTCACTACATTCCATTTCGTTACCATCAGAGAGCTCACAGTCAATGTGTTGTCTCTCTGCAGCAACTTTGACTTGTTGCTCTACTGCCACGAGCGATCTTAGACCAGCGAAGAACAGATGCATCTATGCAAATATAAAAAAGCATAAGAGATACTCATTGAGAAATTGCAGATTGGTTTCTTACAGAGATAGTAATCTTATTCAGAAGTTACCTGAGCAGTGTGGTGACGGGCTGCTTGTGTGAGGAGACTTCGACCTTGTCCTTCCTTGAGAGATTTCAATCGGAAAATGCACATAGTTGCCTCGTCTTGTAGCTCATCACGGGCAGTCTCTAACTGACGGTGAATAAGTCTCTCCCCTTTACTGCCTTTAAGTTGTACCTTGTCTTTCACATGCTCCATCATTATGTGCTTAACGACGTCTCTATAAATAAGACTCTAGAGGTTAAGGCAAGATTTTATCAAACCAAAACCAGAAAAAAAAACAACATTGCAGAAAATAACTGACCTCTTTTCTTCACATTGTTGCTTCATATCCTGAGGGAAAAAAAGAAAGAAAGTAGCAAATTAGCTGTCTTGATTAAGTTTGTGCTTTGTTCACTTCAGCTTAACTCTTGCTCCAACAGTGAATTTATCTGGCTTTTATATAAACTCTGACTTCTAAAGACTATAGCTGGGGCATACCTCAACAGTTCTAAGGTCACTGAGAAGTGACTCTGAAGGTCGCGTAATGGTCTTGAAAATTTGAGAGCGCTGAAGGAAAAAGAGAATGAAACAAGAACTTCCTCAGTTTGTTCAGAATTATACATATTGATTCACGGAAAGCAAAAGGTTTCTATATACAACTTACATAAGTGTCGACAAGTTTCTGAAGCTCAAACTGAACTTTACCCAACATTAACAAAATTCCACCTGCAGAAGAAACAATGTTACAGCATGGAAACAGGACAAACAAACTTCCATGATAGTTAAATCTTCAAAAGCTTACCACTTTCTTGATCATTAAGAGGCGCGATTTGCTCCAAGCATGAACCCATTTCCCCCAATGATTCTGAGAACTCTGATAATACAAAACAGAAAAAATGATTTAAGTCTAACAATAGACCAATGTTCTTATATGAATCAGAGTCCACACAAAATTTTCAAAGAACCCTAAAACATCAACAAAGGTTTCTCACAAGGTTAAAAAATAAAGATGACATTATGAAACAAAGATTTCGCATGTTGATTATTTTACATAAAACATCAATGAGGCTAGCAACTGCACGAATGGAAGTTAATTCAATCCAATAGAGCTCACAGGTATTGCAAGCACCATCTCATATGAAGCAACCATACCCATTACAGTTACAATGTTAGACAATATCAAGCATACAAAATTTACACAAGAAGCTACAAAAGTGCAGATTCATAAAATTGAAAGCTTATTTACCATAAGCACTATTAGCCGTTGCAGCAGCTACCGAGAGTAATCTATCATAACACTCTCTCATGTCTTGCATATCCTGAAAACAATAAAGTAATAGTAATTATCACCACATCGCTAAAATCAAATTCAATTACCAAAAATGTTATCTTGAAACAACCAATCAACTAGCATCAGTTACAAATTTCAAATTTCTTATCGTAACTAATATAAAACGTCAATTACAAATTACTCAGTAATGCTTCATCCATAAGAAAGTCTAGAAAGTATGAATTAATGAACTTTCCAATTAAGAAGAGAATTAGGGTAATTTTTGATCGGCATTTTTTCCACAGATACTCGATTGATCGAAGTAGGAAGAACATCAAAGCTACAAACCCTAGCGATCAAAACCCTAGCGATCAAAACCCTAGCGAGCAAAAATCAGTTAAAAAGATGAAATTACCTTGGCGGCTCGAGCAAGCCCTTCAATTTGTGCTGTGGGAAAAAGCTCTCCTATATCAATCGCATCAGCTTTAGGCAATGCGAATCTCCTTAACCTTCCAAACGAAGCTTTCATCATATCTTCAAACAAAAACCCTAATTACGGAGATCTCAAGCAAAATTACTCTAACAAAATCGGAGTTTCGACAATTTGCGGAGTCTAAAACAGAGATGAGGAGAAGCGTGAGATTTTCAAGTATCGTGGGATGTGTTCAACGACATTGAAGGAAGAAAGAAGAAAAGCTACAAAGTTTTTTTTTCTGGTCAAAGAAACAGATCGAACGGAGACGAGACCAAGATTGGGAAGATATCTCAACGCGTGTAAGATTAACGATGAGATTTAACACGTGGCGAAATCTTAACGGATATAAAAGGGATGCAAGGGAAAAACTCAAAAAGTCAAAAGTTTTATGACAAGCCGGAAAAAAGCGGTTTGACCGGAAGTTTGTAAGCTGGTCAAACATCTCTTCTCCTTTTTCGTCTAGGATTTCGATTTTAATATTTGATTTTAATTTTCATTTAATTTCATATTTCATACAATATATATAGGAAATTTAATGAAAAATCATTTAATTTTAGCCAAATCTACTTTTAAACCGTCAATTATTCTTTTAATAAAAAATTCATTTAATTATTATTTATTAATAAATTTGATCTTCCTTAAATAGTTTCTATATCGATGATAAATGTTGTTTTAAATGATATAAAACATTGAGGTATTTGTAATTAACATGGAAATAACAAGATTTTCATAGAAACAATAAAATTTGCAAAATTAACAACTATCTTAAGTAAAATAGTTGCCTATCTTTTTTTCTCCTCTCTTTTTTACTAGCAAATTTTTTCATTTTCATCATTCTAGATCTATATTTTTTCTTTCTTTATTCGAGCTTCATTACTTCTCAAGCGAACAAAAGGTCTGTAGGCATTGTCCGTAAAAGACCTCGGAAGAGCGGACTTGGACACACCATGAAGTAACCACAAAAGATCGGACGTTGCAAGCAATGGCCAAGCGGTCTGACAGTTTTTGCGGGCTAGCCTGTGCGTTTTGCGGTCCAGCGGGGGTTCACCAAGTGAAGATTCTCGGCGACATAGCCTTTCTTTCACAAAGAGCCTCTAACTGTTGTTGACTTGCTGTCACTTTCTGAAGCTTATGTCTCACCTAGAGGCTCTAACACATGATGTGTTTGCCAGACTTGCAGCGTTTCTCGGCGGCGATAATGGTTGCGATGCGAGTAGATACGGTGGTAGTATACTTCCACCGACACATTTCAAAACAAAGAAAAATTGTTATCGGATTTAAAAAATTAAGCTACTAGATCTTCAAATTTGATGATTCGACTGAGCTTACAGATCTTCAAAATTGATGATTCGACCATGGCTGCCTTGAAGACGAGAACTCGAGAAGCATCGCCGGAGCTTGGCCACGAGAAGCATCGCCCGCGGACTTACCCGGATAACTGCTACTATTTGTGGATGCGGGTATGGACATGCAGATTGAAGACCACTATCCTAGGCGGACTGACCCGTGCGGTCAGAAAAAATAGCGGTCCCAACGGACGCGGTCCAGGCGGTCGTGGGCTCGCCCGCCTGACAGATATATTCATTGTTGGTTCTTGTGTTGCTAGGTGGTGGCAGTCTAGTGATCTCTCTTCTCCGTGGCGCAGAGGTGTGGTTTGCCAGCCATCAAGATGATGCGAAAGCTTGTGGCTCGATGGAAGTTATGTGGTTCTACACCTGTTTTGATCCTTGCTAGTGGACAGTTAGGAAGCACGGCGGCGAGCTCTCGATGGTGTCTCAGAGAGCTGCAAGATTCATGTTGTTTTTGGTTTGGTCTGGTAGGTTGTGATTGTCGTTTTGGTGACGCAGTAGTTCATTGACTGTTCTGTTGGAGGATGGTGGTTTGTCCAATTCCCCTTTCTGGAGTCGATTAATAAAAATAATTTTAAAAATTTTAAAATACAATAAGATTTGCAAAATTGCAGAAACTATCAATACGTTGGATACAATTGACTCTCATGCAAGGGTTAAGCGGTACCAAAACCACCCAAAAAACCTAAAGGAAGACCAAAGAAAAAACAGAAGATTGTAGCTACCACTTAGACAACAAATTCTTTCTTCAAATGTAATATTTGGTAGTGTCTACTTTAGTATATTTGTGTAGTGGATTATGTTGCAATTGGTGGGACTTCGTATTTTAGTTTTCTTTTTGTTAAACAATATTATTTGGTTTTTTCCGGTTTTTTGAAACAATTATTATTCAACAACTTTAATTGTTGAATATTTGTTTACATTATTGTGTCTTTTATTTTTTTACAACTTCTAAACACTAAATTAATTCATTCCAAATCGACAATAAAATCACCAAACCGGAACCATAAGTTTTCAATTTGAGATTTTACATGCAATTTATGTTGTTTTTCATTAAATCTTGTTGTTTTATGATAAATGCAAACGTCTCGATGTTTTATGTCATTCAAAATAATATTTCATCACCGAAGACGGAAACTGTTTACGGAGGGTCAAATAAATTAATGAATTATAGTTGAAGGGATTTTTTATTAAAAAAAATAGTTGAAAATTTAAAATGGATAAGGCCAAAGTTAAGGAGTTTTTTCATTAAATTCCCATATATATACATGTATATAACCCGCTAACAATTATTGAACCCGGAGATCGAAATCGCCAGATAACTGTGAATAGACATATTATATCATTAAGAGGAGTAAGAGCGCAATTTAGCAAGGTAGACGGGAGATTGTTAACATGAACCAATGGAGATGGTTGGATCTTCTGCGGACGCTAGTTAGGGCTGTTGTATCAGCGAGTAGGTAGTCTCCGAAATCGTTTTTATTAGGAATGTGTGTTTGGGTACCTGTTTAGATTTGGTTCTCGAAAGCCTACAATCTATTTGGATATTTATAATTTTCAGGCGGGGTATGGGTTGGGTTTGGGTTTTACCAGGCGGTAGTTAGGGCTGCTGTATCAGCGAGTAGGTAGTCTCCGAAATCCTTTTTTTATTAGGAATGTGTGTTTGGGTACCTGTTTAGGGTTCTCGAAATCCTACAATCTATTTGGATATTTATAATTTTCAGGCGGGGTATGTGTTGGGTTTGGGTTTGGGTTTTACCAGGTTTAGGTCACGTACTGTTCTATATAAAAAATTTGGTCAGATCTTAAATATTTTGGATATAAATTGTTTATCAAAAATAACCAAAAAATATCCGAAATAACTAAAAATTACCAAAAATAATCTTAAAATTTTCCAAAATAACCTAACCGACAACAATTATCTAGAATAACCTAAAATTATCCAGAATAAATCTAAGGTTGATTCTTCCGGTACGATCGAGTATTCATTTGGATATCATATATTATCCAAACCGACCAGATATCCAAAGTATGCCAAAGGTGTGCATTCATGAGGCCATGCCAAAGTTTCAATCAATTCCTATCGATAACCAGGTGTTCCAAAAATGTATGCAATCGAGTAAATAGCTCTACGAACTAATAGAACGGATCGAACTAGTGAGTTGCAACCCGATCAGATATTTTGGCATACCCGTACTTGATCCAAACCCATTTTTCAGGTTAGTTTAGGATTCGAGTTTTTTGTCCATGCATATTTTTTATTATGAGTTTTTTTATGTGGCAGTTTAATTTAACATCACTTCACTTTCTTATAAAGTCAAAAAAACCTTATCTACATCAACAGTAAAAGTTAAACTCAACAAAATTTTGGTCAAAAACTATATTAATTTGTGATATTTCGAAAATATAAACTAATCTTTTTCAATTTTCTTAAATATAGTCCTAAACGTTTTCTGATATCTATTACTATTTGATTTGTTTTTTTTATCAAATAGTTTTTCTTTCGGCTTTTCTCTAGATTCAAATTAATATCAGAGTTAGTTGAACAAATTAAAATTCGATTAAACTATTAATTAATAATTAATATAAACTGCATTATATATATAATAAATCAAGCATGTATGGGAACAATCATCGTAGAAAAAATTTAGCTGAATTTATCCGCTTTAACTAAATTGAAATTATTTATTAAGCGACGTGAATCAAATTTTATTTTACTGTATAATATTAAAGAGACTTTCTATTGTGGGTACTGGAATTGGATTCGTGAATTTGATACCGAAGAGGAAAATAAAAACGATTGTCTTTTGTTTTCTTCATAGTTAAGCCAGAAGAGGGAGAGAGCATTAGTTGTAGTTTGATTAGAACTTCAAGCATCGTTTTAAAGGTTGGATCAAAGACATATATACTTCAATTTTTTTTTCTAATTGGGATATAATTAAGAATAAATTTAGCTTAAAATAAGAATTACAACAATACACATCTAACGAGTTTTTATTCGCCACCACGACATGTTGATAACAAGTTGATCAAAATTGTTTCAAAGGAGTATGACAAAATACTCGACCACCTAGAATATATATATACATATATATATTTATGAGTATATTTCTGAGTATTATGCTGAAAAAGTAAATTCTTAGTATTACATGGATTATTAGTTCATTTTTATTTTTTTATTAATTAATCAATAAACCATATCTCTATAATAACAAACCAGATCTTCTATAATTTCTATATATCAAACCATATCTTTTACAAAGACTATATATATCAAACCATATCTTTTATCTTATAAAGCATAAATCACCTGACCAATTAAATTCTACCACATAAATTTTGTTTTAACTTAACATATCACTAAAAATGTAAAAGAAGCAGTAGAAGATAAAAAATAAGAAAAAGAAAATGCAAAATAAATGAAAAAACAAATGCCTTCTTTTCTATGTAACTTTTTTTTTATTCTAAGAGTTTCAGAATTCTACACTCCCTAAATTTGCTCCCACTACATCATGTTGAAGTTAAAATTTATACCACCGATGATTTATAGCTACAAAAAATATAGCTTCTTCTCTATCTCTTCTTATCATATTCTCTTTTTCATCTCTATTTTGACATTTTTATTCAGGTATTAAGTCATTTTTATTCAGTCATTTTTTCATTACCTCATATTAATTCTCCGTGATCTATTCAGTTTTAAGATACTTTTAGATTATACTCATATTTTCAATTAAATTCTTCTGAAATATTAAATCTTTAATATCTCGAACTTAGATTTCCATCCCAAATTTAAACCGGGTATACTCTTTGCTGATTGAATTTCTTTTTGATAAACATTCCTATCTGATCCAATTGCAAACAATTCCAACCTTTTCTTTTTCATATTGTCTTCAAAGTTCAGCCCTTGGAAATCTGGTGAGCTTTCTGAAACCGAATCTAGGTTGATCTCAATATAAATATTTATTAATTTATCAGATACAAAAATTTTCAATAAATTTTCATTTTAAGTTCATTTGTTAATTTGAGCATCTCACTTAGTTTAAAATAAAAAAAAATCAAATTTCCATATCACACTGATTTAAAGCAATCTCCTTATTTTTCCCTTTGATCTCTTAATTTTTCCTTGATTCAATATGATAATCTATCTTTTTAATATCTCTTCCAGAATCATTTAGTTAAAGGGACTAAGTGTTTGGCCATTAACGAATTTAGGATTTGTAGGCTTGAAGAGATCTTTTATTATGCTGATGAGAAGAAAACAAAAGGTTTGATGACAGACATTGAAAGAGTAATGTAACTTGATTTTTCGTATTATATATAATTGACCAGATGTAATTTACACGAACTGATAGTCTTAAGAATCAATTGATTTTTTAAAGTTGAAAAAGAAAACAGAATTAAATTCCACTACAAAATACATTGCCATAAATTAGGAGAAAAACAACTGAATTTTGATTTTGTTGATTTTCAATAGCATTTAGATATTACCTAATTTTATAAACATTTATATTTTAGTTATTTGTATTACTTATAAATTTGGTTCATCTTTTCTTTTTCTATAACAGTAATCTTCTATAATTTCTGAGTAATAAATGTTAGTTCACTTTTTTATATTAATTAATCCATTTAAAAATAATGAAACTATAGAATTATTTACAGTTCAACTATTGGGTAAACCCCAGAAGAATAAAAAAAATAAAAAGATAAATAAAAATTACAAAGACAAATAAACCCTAAAGAAAAACATAGGATAAAAGAAAAAAACAGAGATGGTGATTATCAATGTTGTATCAACTGTGAGAGAAGCTTGAGAAGAAAAGAAATCTCCTTCTGTGAAAACTCAGGTCTTGTAATGGCAACATCATCATCTTTGGTAGGTGATGATGATGATGGTGGTGGTCTTATCATCATGAGTGTCGTGGACTCAATAATCTCCTCAACGAAATCTACAATCACTCCATTAATCCCCATCACATATTGCATGTACACTGCCTCTCCCACATTGCTGCAACACAATATTTGAAATAACATTAAAATCTTACTAATGATCAGATCCAACAGATACAAAGGTTAGAGTGATGATTTGGTATAAAGGTTAGAGTGATAATTTGGTTGTGCATAAGAAAAGTGAAGAAGATTTACTTGAGTTTGCCGTATGTGAGGAGAGAAAGGTTAGATTCTTTGATCTTAGTAATGGCTGCTGGGTTTCTAAACACTCCTTTAACCTCTGAAACAATGCCTTGAAGATCTCCTTCCAAGCAAACTTTAATGGCTTCTTCGAGTGAGTTTCTTCTCTCGTCATTGTGAATCTCGTTCCCCGCATCAGTCAGAAAGAAAACCTGAGTTCATTTCGGAAAACAACAAAGTATTATATATTAGCCGTTACATTTGGTGAAAATTGTGGATGATCACAAGCCTACTTATCACTGGACTTATTGTGGAATAGTAAAATTGTTAAATTAAGATACTCTAGATTCATTCTTTGGCTAAGATCTTAAGTGAGTCAAATTTTTGAAGTTTATCAAAGAAGATAATGAGAATGGAACATACAGGGTATGTGCTCTGCAGTTCCCTAACAAGCTGTGCTGCATCTGGTTGGAAACTTGAGAAGATCACTGGTCTGTCTTTAGCATAATCAGATACAACCTGTAGTTTTTTAGTCGCACAACAAAAAAAAAGAGTTGAAATTTAAGATCTTACAAATACCAAAGCATGCAACATCTCTGTAATTTCGAGAACAATTTATAACAGATCAACTAAAAAAGTCACTATAAGGATTATGTTGCTTTAAAATAATAGCTTCAAGCTTATTATCAGAAAGTAAAGGTGACACATATTATCAAAAAGTGAGCATTTTTAACAATTGGTTCTAGTGTTGGACATACCTGAAGAACTGCTCTCAGGACATGGACAAGAAACTCTCGTTCATAGACCGTGTGATCATCAAACTTCAACTCGATATTGAATCCCAAATTTTGTTCAACTCGTTCAAAAGCTTCTTGCAACGTACAAAGAGAATCATCCAAATCAACATCCCATTTCAAAACCTTCCCTTCTTTAGATTTCCTCATCAGAGTCTTTCCTATTTTTTCAACTTCCTTCTGAGGTCCATAAAGAAGAAACTCAGAAAGACTCAGATCCGTCACTCTACTCTCATTAACAATACCCTAAACCACACCACAAAAACACCAAATCCATCAAGCCAAGAACCAGAAGAAATAAATCCAAGATTCTAACAAGAAACAATCTAGACTCACATTTTCTTCAGAGTAAATGAAGTCATCATGGAAAATGACAGGACAATCATCTTTTGTCACCTGCAAAAGAAACAACCACACTTTCTTGAAATGCTTCTATGGACCATCCATCTCTCTTTTCTTCAATCTTCTTGTTTCTTATTTTGTCATAACAATAAGCATTTAGGGTTTTGAAACGCTCAAACTCATCAAATCCTAGTTGACTATAATGAACATAGATCAGAAGTACCAACCTGAACATCGAACTCAATGAAATCGATTGGAAATTTGGCGGCGGAATTGAATGAGAGAATTGAGTTTTCTTTAACACCTCTCGTTCTCCCATCAGACGATTGCAACACATTCATGCCATTTCCTCTATGTCCAATAACAGAAAATCCTGGAAACCTAAACGATTTTGGTTTACTCAAACCTAAACCTGTGATCAAATACAAGATTATGAGAAAACAAACAGAGCAAAAACAGAGCTCAATCGCCGGAGAACAGAGAGATCAATACCTTCGGATAATCCGTAAACAGACTCCGGGAGGCTAGGGACGTCGGAGACAAGCACAGTACTAAGAGCCATTTCTAAAGAGTAGGGAGAGAGAAGGGTAAATTAGGGATTTCGAAATTGTTGTGTATGTGACGATGTCGTGTTTTTTTTTGCAGAGTATTTATATGAAAAAGAGGAGCTGGATCTGCGTGTTGGTATTCGAATATTCCATTCCACGTCATCAATGTGCCTTTTCCTGATTGTTTCCTTCCCGCCTTTTCTGAGATCTGGTACGACGGTTCTCATCTTACACGTGGCTTTGACTCATTGGAGATAAATTTTTAACTTCCACGGCTCAGTCACTATCCGTTAATGATGAAATTTTGTTATTTTTTCCAAACATATGAGATGACGTGAATTAGTCAAAACTGAAACAATTGGACAAGTAAAATTTAATTAAACTAAGATTTACTTATCTTGTTGCATTTTAAAAATACATGTTCTCCACGGAAATCTGACGTGTAATGATGAAATATATATCTGTCAAGATAATGAGAGACTGAATTATGGTTGGCTAGTGGGTCAGATCAGATCCACCAACATGTTAGCTTTCTGCAACTCGGATCCACGTCATAAATTGTGAAAACATATAAGTTAATATACAAAGATGGAAATATAATTTTTTAAAAAAATTTAAGCAAAACAAGTGCCGGTTAAAATCCAGCCCGGTTGGTAATATGGTTAGGTAGGTCACTAGTTTTACGTTTCGTTTTTCTACGGCCCACGAGAAAGAAAGATGTCCCCAAATTAATGAGCCGGCCCAAATGATAATATTTTCGAGTTATTAATTTTTAAAATTCGAACCGACGTTACAGAGCAGAACCATTAATGAGGAAGACAAAAACTCATTAATTGTTTTCTTTCTCACTTGCGAAGTCCCATCTCTCTTCTTCTCCTTCCTTCTTCTTACCTAATTTAATGCTCTATCTCTCTGTGTTTTCGTTTTCCGTGTAATCCGCAAGCATTCAAATTTCATGTTGGCCAGAAAATTCAAAAAACAAGAACACAATCAAGAAACGAAAACATACTCTCTTCTATTATTATTATTATTATTATTATCTATGTACAAAACTTTAGATTAACTCCTTAAACCAAATTTAGCTAAGTAATCATGGGTTTGATTCAAATTTTAAGATTTTGAACCAAGTTTGATTATCTCGCTGCTTAGACTCTTCTCTTGACCTCCAAATCCCGGCGATTTTTTGAACAGAACAAGGGTTTACGGATGTGGAATCATTGATCTGATTAGGAATAGAGGTTGGTTTTGCTGGTGGAGCTGAGAAAACTGGAATCACTGATCTGATTTGAACTGCTGGAGCCAGACTATTAGTGTTTACGCTACAACCTCCGACGAATTTATATCTGCAATTGTCGGAGAACGACAATCTGATTCTGTTTGATAATTCATTGGTTGTGGTCTTATGATCAGCCAGTGGCAAAGGAAACGACTTGTTCATGGTCATCTCTGTCTCTGGCTTAGCTTCTTCTGATGAGTCTTTGTATTGTTGGAGATTTGTTATTAATGGCAAAATTTTGGAGGATTTAGGAGGAGGTGGTGGTGGAATTAGAGAGATGAAACTGGGGCAGTTGTGTTGTTTTTGTATTGATGTTGATGATGATGATGATGATGATGATGAAGATGAAGCTTGATTGGTTAATAGATTGATCCATCTCAATCTGTCAATCAACAAATCCTTGTTTGTTGTATCTTGTTGATTTGTTCTTCTTCTCCATTGGTTTGTTGTCTCTCTTCTTTTTACTTCTTTGGGTTTGAATCTTGAGAGTACTCTTGCTACTACTTCTTGTTCCTTCTCTTCACCAGTTTCTTTTTCTCCCACAGATTCCAATCTTGACACTACACAGCAGAGAAAAAAAGAATAATGGATTCAATTAGAAAAGTGAGAAGCTTTTTGGAGTTTATGGAACAACTTGTACGAGAGTTTTCTGAGTACTTTTTTTCAAAGAGGACCAAGCTGCAATGGCTGCGTTTTTCTCAGCTTGTTTCTTTGTCTTAGCTGATTCTCCTGTAAAACTCATCCCAGCAAGTTCCACAGTACTAGAGAAGGCTGGCAAGTGACAAGATCCTGATCTTAAACTTGTGTACATTGGTAGATCAAGACCAGCTCTATGTGCTGTCTCTTGAAGCAGGTTCTTGTAAATCCCTGTCTCATCCTTGATAAGAATATGTTAACACATTGCATTTTTGTCATATGATCAAAACCCACAAGAAAGATTTGACCGAACTTACAAGAATCTTAGCAGTTAAGGATTTTGTAGGGACTCTAGAGGAAAGGACATTAAGTGAAACTTCAGCAGCTGTATGCTCAGCTTGTTTAAGAGTAGAACAGTAAGTAGGACTTTCAAATATCTCACCATTGAAGTTAACAAAAGCTTTGAATCTTGGAGCATGATCTGGTCCTTCTCTTATGCAAGTATATGATGGTAAGTTGAAACAGCTTCTCTGTGCAAGCTCTTGAAGCTGATTCTTATACATTTTTCTCTTCCTGTAAATAAACCAAAATCAAACTCAAAAGTCAACTCCAAAAACCACAAATCTCTTTTGGTAGATCTAAGAGAAGACAAAGGAAAAAAAACAAACCTACCTGTTGAAATTTGGTATCGAAGGTTTGGCTATTGAAAGCGAGAAAAAAGGAGAGTATTTGCATGGTAAGGTACTAAATAAAGAGGAGAAGAGGATGCTAAAACAGTAATAGTGACATTTCAATTGAAATATGATTCGTCTTTTTATATGATTTATAACATGTGCATACAAATAACACTTATGAAGAACCCTATTGACTCTCTTTTTTGTCTTTGTCTTTGATGTTTGACTGGTCAGTTACCTTCATCCTCAGTTAAAAAAACGGTCATTTTTTCAATTAATGTTTGTGAAAATGATTTTAGTCTACTAGTGTAAGGCTATAAATATTTCTTTGACCATTTTGTTTGATTCTGTTCATTGTGTTGTCTTTTGTTCAATGTCAAACACCTTCACATATTTATAGCCTTGTTTCATTAGAAATCTTCAATCACCATTTAAATGTCAAAACAAATTTGAGTCTATCAGGACCATTGCTATATTCACAAGCCAATATTTTTGATTTAAGAGATTTCAGTGATCCTTATTGAATCAAAATCCAGTGAGTAATCAATTTAGAACTTAGTTAGAAGAGGCCTGAATAGAGTTCTTTTGCATTTATTGCAGAGCCGTGCTTCACTGAACACTATAATAAGAGCGGTCTGGTCTTCTGCTCCACATGTTTGAAAGTTCAGCTTCAGTGTTTTTATTACTTGCACAGTTATAGTAAGTACAATGGAAAATTCTCACTCTGTGAAAGATAAGTACTGTTAAAATAATCATAGATTACGTTAACACACAATGATTTAAATTTCAAGAGTCTGAACACAGTTAGAACAACAACTAGAAAACATAAATAACTTCTGAAAAAAATCACACCAATTCACAATTGATTTACCTGTAAACCCACAATAAATCAAGCTCACATCAAAAGAAAAAAAACATTTGAAAACACCTCTCTTAAGCTCTTCTTGCTGCTAAGGCCATAACTTCTGGTGACATTTCCCAATTTGAGCGCCTAGTGTGAATGTCTGGCCTATCAGTTTGTTCATTATCATCCCTTGGGGTCCTAACGTCTGATGATAACTCGTCTAACTCATCGTCGTTAACATGAAACCGTTCCTTGTTATTACCATTTTTGTCATCACCATGTTCAGCCATTGCCCAAACACCTTTCCTCCCCATTTCAATCTCATCATTGGCCTTTCCCAGGTTTGGACTTATAAAGCCGCCAACAACTGATCTTGGCGGCATTGGACTTTCCCTCTGTACAATAGCTCTGAAGTTGTTCTTGGAAGGAGGTATTGGAGAATAAAAGATTTCTTTGAAGTTATCAACCACGCCTTTGTTATGTGGGTTGCTACGCCGGTCATAACTGTATCTGAAATTCTCGTATGTAGTCTACAGAACAAAGAAAGATCAAAACGATTAAACGTGAATAGCGACTGAGAGAGGTTTTTCAGAAAGAGGTAAGGGATTAGGTACCTGATTTGTGCTGATGAGATAGAGATGGAAACCTGTTAAGCCTCCAACGAACCACATCGATATGAATGTGTAGATTATCAGAGCAATGGAAGCAGGAGTTTTGAGCATTGCTTTCCAAATGGTTATATCTTCAGATTCTTTGATCTTTCTTATATAGACACAGCAAAAGGCCAACACATATACACAGAGGAGAGTCGTGGAGAAGACAAACATGAAGAAGAATCGATAGTTCCTCTGTGAATCCCCAAGAAACATGAGATGAATTATAAACTGATGGTACAAATTAAAGTATAGGAAACTGAAAATCAAGAAACTTACTTGCGCAATACATTGACCAACCCAAGGACAGTGATGGTCAAACCTTTCTACACAGTTGTTACAAATCGAACAATGTGAGCATCGAGGTGGTCTATATAGCATGCAAGTATCACAATACTTGACCTTATATATGTTTCCATTAACTTCTACTTCCTTTACGCGAGGCAATCTTGGAGTTTGGCTTGTCCCCGAACCCGTGTTACCATCAACAACTTCAGGCTCTGGAGGATGAGAATTTCTTGGGATAATCCCTGGATCTCTTCCGGATGTAAGCATCAGAAGAATTAAATCCTGAGGGAAAGCATTAATTGTTATCAATGAGCCGAGCCAGTCACAGAACGTTTACAATACAAAGTAAAAACTTTGTACTCACATAAATGGTGAAGACAACAGCAACAGTGACTATTGATACTCGCCAACTATCGGAAAAGTCCTCCATTAGTTTGCTAGCAACAAAGATGCAGAAGATTGTAACAGGGACCACAATAAGACTTATGGTCAGACCAAGTGATCTTACATCTGGCCCGAATATAAACTTTCCTTGAAGACAAAATATCTGCAGAAATTGGAAGATATGTTAAACACTTGAGTAGAGGAATAACTTCAAAATGTTTCATTCCACCAGTTTCCTACTTCAATAGACACAAAGTATCAACCTTTGTAAGAAGCAATGCTATAAATGTAGCAAGCACATCAGATAAGGCCTTTAGTTCTTGGTTAAAGCCAACATTGTAATCAGCTGAAACTGAAAGTATCTTGATTTATGCCAACAACGACATCAAAAGCTTGGATTTTAGACACTTGCCCATAAAGCTAGACTTTTAACACAAACCCAAGTCCCAATTTTGAGCTGGAAAAGACTAATCTGAGCCCAAATTTCTATACAATAGTAGGAACAATAATAGAAACTAGCTCAAGCATAAACACAGAAGCAAGAAATTCCAAAACCAAAAGCTTTTAACATAACACTCACATTGCTTCCTTTCCATGTTTGGTAAACCCGTAAATCACAATCGGTTCTTTGAGGAGGCGTAACTACATACATCTCTCTCTGGTTTCGATTCCTTCAAAAGTAAGCAAAGGGGAAAACACTAAAACGAAGATAACGAAAGAGAAAGATAAAGTTTTAGTCTCTATTGAAGAGATTCTTTAGACTCCGAGAAGTCTCCGACAGGAAATGAGTAGTCAGAGAAGAAAAAAAAGAAGGGTTTTCGTTTCAATGGTGGCTTCTTCTTCCTCCACTTTACTTTTTTAGTTTCCTTCGCTTTTTTCCTGAAACTGTGCAAATAATAAATAATTTAAAAAATCGACTGTTCGTTACTGTCCCTCTGTCACCGTCGTTTTCGTTCAGCTCACACTTTTTTTTAAGCCAAAAGTGAAGAACGAAAATAGTTGACGTGGCATTTTCCTAGTGGTCTGTTTCCTTCCTTGGTTACTCGACCTTGTCATTCGTAAAAGAGATTAAATAACGGAAAAGAAATTTAAACATTCTTTTACAGCGAATTTTAGCATTTAAAAAGTGTTCTCTATTCTTTTTTGTCAACTATAAAAATTGTTTTTTTTTTACGTAACTATGTATATAATTAAATGTGTGTACAATTGCGTATCATTTTCTTTGTTTGGCAGCAATTTTGGAGAAAATATGTTAAAATAATTTGTGAATATTACTAATATCTCAAGAAAATACAAATGATGACGACTGACGAGAGTGGATACGATGGAGTCAGCTAGAAAACATTACAATATTACCAAAAAAACGTCAAAGATCTCATCTGAGCTAACATATTTTTCTTGACATTTATCACAAACACTGTTATATATGTTTAGATTTCTCAAATCGAGTAATATCTAATAATATCCAATAACACCTAATTATACCAAATAATACTATGTATTACTAGATATTACCAGTATTCCAATTGTATTTAATATTATCCAGTAATACCTACTAATACCAAGTTGTACTGAGTATTATCCAATAATACTTAATAATATCCAGTACCAGTATTACTGGGTAATACCAATATTCCAGTTGTACCTAGTATTATCTAGTAATACTAGTATTTCCAGTTGCCTAGTATTATCGCATGCTGCATGTAAAAACTATATGAACTACTGTGTTTTTGTTGGTATCTCGTTCAATTAGTGTTATATAACCCAATTTTTTAAATAATCAGATTTTATTAATAGTAAAATAGTTATTTTATCCCAGTTGGCCTTTTGAGATTTTTCTGAAAGCAAAAAATGACTTAAAAAACCGTGAATTAGAATTTAGGCTTTTGGACCTTCTTTAAGCTGAAGCCCATGAAATGTATGAAACTGATAAACTTCTCCGGTTGTTCCGAGCATCAGTTCTAGACGACGTCGTACGCCATAAAATATTTGAATTGTTTATGCGTATTAAGTTTTGATTGTTTGAATTCCCCATGTGGTTCTTACTAATTTTGTTCTGAATAAATTAACCCCTTTTTCTTGTTTTCTCTTGAATTAATTCGACGGTGGTTATTAGGATTCTTGGTGACTAAACCACACTCCTAATGTGAATCTTTGTGCAGTTGTTCTATAATGTGAACATGTTCAAAGTTGTTAAACTTTATCAATGGTGAAATTAACTCTGGTGAGCTGTTTCTATTGCACTATAACGAAAAGATGTATAATTTGGAATTCTTTAGAAAAC
The DNA here is from genome assembly GCA_963922655.1 of Cardamine chenopodiifolia. Taxonomy (NCBI): domain Eukaryota; kingdom Viridiplantae; phylum Streptophyta; class Magnoliopsida; order Brassicales; family Brassicaceae; genus Cardamine; species Cardamine chenopodiifolia. Next base: position 19,968,595 of record OZ000481.1, read on the forward strand.
TGCTAAAAACTTATAAAAAGACAAAATCATACCCTGAGCTTATCTTGTATGGTTGAAACCAAAAATTCCCTACCAGAATTCAATCCAAACCGAGACTTAACCGGGAAAATATCACAGTTTGGCTTCTTTTATTTGATACCTAAAGAGCCATTTCCTCTGACAACTTTCTTGATGTTTATGATGATGAATTAATGATGGTTACACTTTAGTTTCAGTGGTCCATACATAAAACACACACAAGTGGGCTTACCTTCTCCCTTCTATTTTCCATATTTAGCCCACTTTTTTGGGGATTGAGAATTCAAGACATGTAAAACCGAACCAACCAACCTCTCAGTTTCTCTACTTTTTCCTTTAGTTGGCTTCATCTCTTTATGCCTGTCTTTGCATATCTCTTTGTTCCACATGAGTCTTGAGTTTTCTACAGATATATAACAAAAAAGACAAACTTGAAGCTTTGTTTCAACGGAGTTCCTTTGTTTGTTCTTTTGTCTTTAACCTCTTGGCCCATTTGTCTGTTTCTTCCATCAACCACATAAATAAAAAAGAAAAACCTCATCTGTACACAACTGTTTATCCAAAGATTAAAACAAAAACAAAAAATGAAGCTTGTGGACATGGAAAAGAAACTGATAATGCTTCTGTTACTTCTGCAACTTCTGTCCTTAAACTCATTGTCTCTGAGACATTCTTCAGCCAAACCAAATGCAAAGATCACTGTAATGGGTCTTGTTTACTGCGACGTCTGCTCCAACAACAGTTTCTCCAAACACAGCTACTTCATTCAAGGTAAAGAATTCAATCAACATTAATTTCTCAAATCTTGAAGTGTCTCTCACTTTTGTTTAACTTAACCAAAACCAGGTGTGGAAGTGAGAGTAATCTGCAGATTCAATTCAGCCTCGTCGAGAACTAAAGAGGTGATAACTTTCTCCGCAAATCGAACCACGAACGAGCTTGGACTCTACAAGCTAGACATAACGTCTTTGGAAGGTGTTGTTTGCGCCGCAGAAGCAGAGAAAGCTTCTTCTCTAATGGCTTCTTGTCAGGCAAGCTTGATCGGTAGCTCTTTAGATTCCTGCAACGTTCCTGGCTTCAAAACTACAACGGATCAAGTCGTGTTTAAGTCTAAGAGGTCTAATCTCTGTGTCTATGGATTTAACGCTTTGAATTTCAGACCGTTAAAGACGAATCTTGACTTGTGTGGCAAGCAATAAAGAATAAACTGCAAAAATCCTTATTACTGTTTGTTTCTACTCTTAATTTTTTGTTCTGTCTTCTTGTCCTTTGTTCTTTATCTTTATAAAAAATCCTCAACATTTCAGAAATAAATTACAATATAGTTTAAATAATTTAAATTTATGGCTGAAACTTGATGCAAGATACAAACAAGTTTAAGATGAAAATAATAATAATAATTCAGCAGAAATCCCAAAAAAAAAAAAACAGAGTAAAACGAATAGGTTTTGACAATAATTGCCACATATTTGTTATTTTTGGTGTCTTATTTTTTTATATCTGTAAAAACTGTTCTTGAAAGACATCCATGGCTGAAGCAGGAAGACCAAGAAGCACATTGATGCTTCTCCTCTGTTCTCCATGAGACAAAAACAGAGTTACCTCTTTCTCAGGCAAAGCTACTGGACCGGACAAAATCGGTTCTCCCCAACCGAAATCTGTGGTATGAAAACCCAATCTTGACCATGTAGTGATCAGAAGAGTTGAGGAAAGTGAAGGTCTTGCTCTAGTTACTTCGAAGTAATCAATGGCAGATCTCATGTATCCATCAGTGACCATCTTAATCGCTTCTCTAACTAATCCCACCGCGAAACTCAAAGGTTTCTCGGTAAGCTCTCCAGCTTCACAGATAGAGTTTGTGAGAACAATTCCATTTCCAAAGTACCCTTTTGGCAATTGAGGCTCAAACTTGGCTCTACCATCAACGGCGAAGAGAAGTTTCGTTTTCTGATCACTTAACATCTTCAATGACTTGGTTCTTGCTCTCCACACAAAAGCAGATAAAGCTTCAAAAGTTGTGCAGGAGTTACCGAGGAGAGATTCACTGTTCTCTGTTGCTTGGACCTTAAGTTTTTTGATTTTTTCTGGGTCAAAGCAGAAAGATCTAAAGAGTGTTGGCTCTTTGGTGTAAAGAGAGTTGATGTTGGATTTATCTTCGATCTCTTCGAATTCTTGGTGAAGATTCTCAACCTTTGGAGGGTTTCGAGCACTGAGAATGGTTCGGTCTGAAAATGGAGGAGTTGTTAATGGTAAGCCTCTAGCGACTTGACCCCATGAGTTAACAAACTCCATAGCTCCAATACCATCGAACATACAGTGATTCATACAGAGTCCGAGAACAAACCCTCCACATTTGAACTTAGTCACCTGTTATAACAAATCAGATCTCAACTTCCAAAACCATAAACCCTAAAAACAAAAAAGATTACTTGAGGAGGAAGAAAGTAAACCTGAGCAGTAACAGGAGGGATCTCAAGAATGTTCTTGGCGTCTACAACATCATAGACAAGTTTCCCTAAAGTTTCGGAGTCCGGTTTCGTGATATCACCAATCGCATCCATTTTGCAGTTTGCTTCTGCTTCCACAAACACAACTCCTTCTTCAGTACAATCAACTGTGAGTTTACCTGAATTCAGACACCATTAAAGACATTAAAGGATGTTATTTTCCTGAGTTTTAACAAGATAAAGACTTTAACCAATCATTAATTAATCAATTACCTTCAGGACTAATGGTTAGGCGTCCAGCAAGTGGATAGTAATGAACAAGAACTTGACTCAGGGCTTTCTTGATCACTTGAACTGCTTCCTCGTTCCCTCTCTCCTCAGATTTGAAACAATAGATTGTACGGACGATCACAGCAATGTTCTGATCAAGATTCGACAAGAAGTAAAGACCCTTTCGTGTCTGGGATTCGGGTTTGACCAAAGCTGGTTCCTTTTGAAGAACCTCAAGATGAAACTTAGTTCCTTTGATGTTGTTGTCCATAGATGCAGGGAGTGTTACTTCCTTGTTTTTGTTATTGTTCTCAGCAACCTGAAAGACAAAAGAAGAGTGAGCTTAGTGAAACAGAATTTTGAAGACTTTGTGAAACAAAACAAGAACATGATGAAAAACAATTACACAAACCATCTTTAATCCAAAAGAAGAAAACAGCAAAATGGGTTTGTGAAAAATGTTATGAAGTCGAGTTGGATTCTATGTGATATATATATGGGGAAATCAATGAGGATTATGGTGGGACCAACAAGCTCATAAAAATCTTGTCTTAAAACGTGAACTATGTGAATGAGATTACTTGGACGGTCTTGATTGAAAGATGGATTCTTTTATTCATTTAAAGAAATAAAAAATGTATTTGAGTATTGACTAATAGTATTCCTTTCTTTCATTTTCTCTATACGAATTTTAACGTATTTCATTTTGTTAGGGTTAGGTGACTGAATAAATGACCTAACACAACAAACACTTGTGTGTGTGTTTTTGGTAGTTGAGAGTAGGCCTCCCAATTTTTGGATGACTTCTTTGATTCCTTTATCTCTCTCATTTATCTTACTCTTTACGATGTTTACATGTTATGTATTAAAAAATCAATTAGATGATAATGATATCATGCATATTCTTTTTCCTACGAAAATTTCATCAATTGCAACACATAATTAGACATTTTGTCAAGAATAAGATTGGTTAAAAAACCAATTTTTTAATATGTACACTTGACGAATGCAATCGTGATTTGCCTAGACCACGAAACTCTATTATTCAGAAAAACAAATTATTGTTGAATCATAGAAACCCTAAGAATGGTCTCTATGGTTAAGTATAATGGGTTGTTTATAAGGAAAATCTATAAACTAAAAGCCATGAGCTACTACAGTTAGACATGTTATTTATTTTTAATTAGTATGCCATTATATAAATCTAAAATGTCATAGAATTCAAAAAAGCGTGTAAACTATAGAAGTTTCCACATGTATTGTCTAAGTTATTTTGACGACTTTTCATTTGAAAAGGAGAGAAGAATAAATAGAACTTTCCTTTCTAATATATAGATACGTTTTTTCAAATAATGTAAGTTTCTTCTTTGTTTGTGTCTTCTTGGCTGGAGAAGTTGTTTTAGCTTACCGAATCAATAAAAAAAGGAGGGCCAAAGAGAATCACATATCCTCCACCGCCAATTAAAACGCAACTCTCCCTTTCTCTTCAATGTTCATACTAAATTAAAGTCAACGTATTATAGTTGACCAATTTTCTTTAACGTTTATATTTTTCATTTTTGACCAATAACTTCAAATCCACACCAAATTTATCCAATAAAACTGTAGAATAGCTTCTTCATCCACATATAGAACCGGAAAGATCGTATCTTTAAACATGAAATTATTACAAATTTACAGTACATAAGTCTCTTGCTCTTTATTTTCTTTCCCTGCTTTTATTCCTTTTGGATTCTTTACTTTTGAAAAAATCATACAAACCTAACGCTGGACGCAATATATATATATATATATATATATATAATAGTGATATTCATGGTTTGTTTTATTTTTTGTTGGAATGTTAAATTTATTTTTTATCAAAAAAAATTATGCACAAAAATATAAAAATAAATAATTAATTTTGAGGAAAATTGTTGAAAACTTCTAACTCAAAATCATTGATAGATTAGTTTTCGAAGTGTCAGAAAATCATACAAATAAAAAAAACAAATGACATATATGATCAATGTCTATTATTGTGATTTTGTCAAACATGATATATAGATTGTATGGAAAGTCAAACAAAGGAATGAAATTTAAGACGCTACATGATATATAAGAAATCTATTATATGTAGCTTAGTCCAATTCTATCAGCAAAAGCAATACGCCAATGTATGCGTTAGCTATCATTAGAGACCAAAAGAGATTAACTTTGCAAGCTTGCAGACTCTTAAAAGTTAAACCAAATTAGCTTGTTGCCAGAAAAAAAATCTTAGCTTCAGGGCAAAATCTTTGAAATGAGATGTAGCATAAACCAAACTTATTCGACTCCCAAACATTCCCTGTAACTTGCAAATTCGGATTCAAAAACTTTCCTTTGAGCAACAAAACTCAATCGACACAGTGTTTGATGATGCAGAGAAGCCTCAATCCAGTGCAGTTTAAAGAGCAGAACTTACTTAGTAACTTTATCTCGTAATAAGTACATCAAAACCATTGATTAAAGAGAGATTAAGTAAAAAGAAACTATGAATAAGCACATTCAGATTTCAGCAAAAGCATATTTCATCCTCTCACTATATATACATGCTATGAATAAAGGCACATTGTGCCACAAAATGTAGTCCCTTAAAGCTATCAAGCTAGAGATTTCAACAAAAGCATTTATCACATTCTTACTAAATATATATATATATATATATGTAAAATCTAACTAAAAAGCCATTAAAGGTTTGAGCTTTGAGCGCCATTTTACTCTGCAGTCTCTTGTTGATGATGATGAACCCTAGACTGTTCTTGACCCATTTGTTGATAAATCTGTGGATTCGAAAAGCCAACAGTCCCATCTTGAGACAAGCCTAATTCAAGTCCAGGCATTTGATTATTTGCAAAACTCATAGAACCCATCTCTGAAACACCATTGAAATAAAATCCAAGAAACCCAATTCCATAATTCAAATTAAATCCTCAAGTGTGTGTTGAGCCAGTTTCATTTGTCCACAACTCATTTGCCGCCATTGTAGACCTTGAAGCTCCTTCTTGGTCATGAGAGACCATCAAATCCGCCGTGAAAGAAGGTTGAGAAACAGAATCAGTAATAGCTCCAGAGGGTTTGATTCCAGTTCCTGTGGCGGAGATTATCGACGGCTCAGCTTGTTGAAGTAACCATTGAACAGTCTCACCATCAGATTTGTGACCTAATTCTCTAGTCAATTGATAAATCCTCGCAGCAGAAAAAGGAGGTAACCTAACTCTACGACCTCTTCCTTCAACTTTAAGATGCCGATCTTTGTTTGATCTCTTCTTCTTCTCACCAAGAAGTTGAATCTGTTGTTCTTCCTCTTTCTTTTCACTTCTTTGTCCCTCTTCTTGTCGTTGTCTTGATTCTGTGTTGGTGGGTTTAAGAAGTTTGGTACTTGTGGATCCATGACCAGGTCAAGGTGTGGTGACTTTTCTTTTCTTTTCTTCTCTGTCTCTGTCTCTGAGAATCAAGGTGGGCGTGTGTAAAAGGTGAACAACTAACAACTTTCTATAAATATTTACACCTATTATTTTTAGAATTTGTTTAGATATTCTATAATAACGAAATACTAGATAGTAATTTTTTGAATTTGTTTAGATATTTTATAATAACGAAATACTAGATAGTAATCCGTTCTATGCACCGCGAGAAAATTTCTATTTCATATTTCGATAATTTGTATATTACTATTAATATTTTATATTATATTTATTTAATATTTTTATCATTTTATTTATTATTGTTATATACAGTTTGTTTTGTATTAATTAATATTGATATATTACATTGTTCTGGATCAACCTTTTTGTGGAATTCGATCCCTAGAATTCGCGTGTTTTAACATGTTTCTTATATTTAAAATATCATGTAACTATATTTTTTATTTTTGTCAGATAGTGTTTAGTCACTTAATTAACTCAAAAAACTTTTATGATTAATGCATAAATAGACATAATTTTTAAAGTTCAAAACATTTTGTTCTCACGATATCATCACCCAAATGGAGAAATTGAATATCACTGGAACTGAGTATCAAGGGCTACTTTCTCACCGTGGCAATTGCAACCCGTATCATAATTGGGTAAAGAGTAAGCGTTAATCACTAAATTAAAAATTTAGTTTTGTTGACAATTGCAACAAAAATATTTATCCGTATTTACGGAATATTGTTCTTACGCGCACGTTCAACACTCATGTGGCAGATGCATTTAAATTGATGTTGCACTAAATGAAATGGGTAAGGAAATACTTCATTTACGTCTTCCACGCTGTGCAGCTGTCATATGACATATCTTCTATTTATAGAGTAATTATAATTGGATTTTATGATCGTAAATAGATATATAAGGAAGATGTTGGTTTTATTCTAAATTTATTGATAACATTAAAATAATAAATAAATCTGGTTGAAATTGAAAGATATTGAGACATAGTAAAATATTGATTAAATTTAAAAGACATTCGTGCGTGCTTTCAACTGGGTTAAAACATTTAACCAATCTATTTTTTTTAGATCAGTGTGCTTTCCAATTACTTCATATTTTCTGCATTATTTTACCTTTTAATCATTTTTTTAATTTTATCTTGAAATTAATTTATTTTAATGGTATTTATGTAATATAACACAGAAAAATTGGTTATTTTATATTCAACATTTCTAAAATAATAATAGATAGATTATAATTTATATTAACACTAATATGATACAAATTATAAAATCTTTAAAAATCATGTACTACCAACTAAATCATCTATGTATTATTGATCATCTTTTAACAAATTCATAGCATAACATGCATCTTTGTTATATTTTATATGGCATCACATATTAGAAAAATAATACTAATGAATAAGTATGCAATATAAATATGAGATATTTGTTCAAAATGCCACAAAAAAAGAGTTTCAAAAGAACCATTTATCTGAGGATTTTCCATTAAAACTGTGGATCACAAAAATCACATTTTATACATGAAACTTAGAGAGCTTTCCATAAAAATAGATATATAAAACATTCCATTTAAAAAATACAATTCTTTTATGTTGATTCAGTATTTTTCTCATTCCTTACATTTTCACCATTATCAAATATTTTTTATGTTGATCAACGTATTTCGTCTACCAGTAAAAAATTGTTCATACCATTGTTTCTAAAACTTTTTTGATGTATGCTCCTGATGGAGAAGAAAAAGACAATAAAGTATCAAGAAAACATATGCTGAAAACAAATCAGCTAGGATGCTAATGCCTTACGTGGAGAATTTTTATTAAAATTTTTTATATTAAACATGTTATTCTATATATGTTTTTTTTTTTTTATCATTTAACATGTTATTAAAGATTATAATAATCTCTATATAATATATAGTTTTCTCCTTATATTTTTTTGTTTTATCATTTTTAAGATAAAATATATAACTTTATAATACATTAGGTGAATGTGATATCAAAAAGAAAATTTAAATAGAAAATTTATTAAAAATATATAAACATAAATTATTGGTATTGAATTATAAAATTTTGAATTTGTATATAATTATATATAATTAAATATAAACATATATATAATTAATCACATATTTCTTGTATTTGAAAAATTATATTTGATTTTAATATGTAAAATAATTAACCACACAAATATAATGAACATGTTTTAATAATTTTTGTTGCAGATCATTGTTTTTAATCTATAATTTTATATGCACATATCCATAAAAATCTTAAATATGAGAAAATATTTTTATTTTGCATATTTAATAAATAGTATTATAATTAATATAGAGAAAATATAAATCATAATTTTTCAATTAAGAAAACAAATTTTGTTAGTTGTGTGAATTTATTATTAATTAAATTTTAATGTGAATTATAGTAATTTTTTAATTTGATGAAAAAATTAAATTGAGTAGGACCCAGATACTTTCTTCAACCAATCACATGTTATTTTCTAGTGATATTTTCTGTAATATACCACATTATAATTAATTAATTTACTATCAACATTGCTCAAATAATAGTATCTATGGATATGAAAACTATTTTTGGGATTTAGATTTTGTAAAATCTTCTAATACATCAATGTTTCAGAGATATTCAGTAATGAGCACCGACAGAAAAATTGAAACGAACACTATCGCTAGATAAGCACTCCACAAAAGAGAGAAAGAACAATTATGAAGACGAACCATTATGTTTATAGGAGAAAGGATGAAACAATTATAATCACCCAGATAATTGCCTCAAAAAGAGACATGGAAAACGTGGAATCGCTGATGATTAATTCGGTAGCCGACTCTAAAGTAACCGTCGTATGAACGCCCACGAACACTCTAAAAATCGTGCGACACCGTTTGGTGTTTTATTCATTGGTTAAACATTCCAAATTTGTAATTTCTTTCTCTAAAACCTTTATTTTAAGGGTAAAGTTATAAAAACCTACAAAACAGTTAAAAAAATAAAGTTTCACTCATCTCAAATAAATAACCCTAGGAAGCCGCCACAACAAATTTTATTAACCCCAAGCACTCGTTCCTTGAAAGCTTCGGACGCCGCGGCGAGTTTTGACCTAGATCCACCGGAATCTGAGATGGCTGAGGAGAAGAATAAGAAAAAGACTGAAGAAATCGAAGATAAAATTGGGGGTGTAAGAGGGGAATTGGGCGAGGTTGCTCTAGTTAATAAGAAATCGAAGAAGCAAATGATTGATTCTGATACTGAGGATGATGCGAAGAAATTGAAGAAAACAAATAAGAAGAAAAGAATTGATTCTGAGGCTGATGATGGCGTGAAGGAGAAATCGAAGAAGAAGAATAAGGAGATAAAGGTTGATTCTGAAGCTGACGATGGCGTGAAGAAGAAGAGGAAGAAGAAGAGCAATAAAGAATCTGGGGTTGATGAGATAGGAAACAGTGAAAGGTCTAAAGTTTGTGAGAAACCAGTCGTTGGCACTGATGATGCTAACAATAAAAAGGGAAAGAGAAAACGGGATGAGAGTGATTTGGGAGCTGAAGAGAACTCAGAAGACAAGGAGATGAAGAGGAAAAGCAAGAAGAAGAAACCTAGTGAGGATTCAGAGGCCGATGAAAACAACAAAGACTCTACTAATTATGCAAAGAAGAAAAATAAAAAGAAGACAAAACAAAGTGTGGATAGAGAAGTTGAAGATAACAATTTGAACTTTACAGACGATGCAAAAACGAAAAGCAAGGAGAAGAAACCAAGTGAGGTTTCAGAGGCTGAGGAAAATGACTTGAACTCTACTAAGGATTCAAAGAAGAAGAGGAAGCAAAGTAAAGTTTCAGAGGTTGAAGAAAACAACAAGGACTCTACGAAAGATGCAAAGAAGAAACGAAATGAGGATTCAGTGGCTGATGAAAACAACAATGACGGTACGAAAGATGCAAAAAAGAAAAGGAAGAAGAAGCAAGAATGTGGTAAGAGTGATAAAGATGTGACCACCCCATCAAGTAAAAGCACAAAAAGGGTGAAGTTTTCTGACCAAGTGGAATTTTTTCCTGCTGAGGATGAAGAAAGTAAAGAGGAAGAAGAAGAAGAAGGTAAGCTGGTGAGGGGTAAGCGGTATTCAAAAGAAGAAGATGAGTTAATAAAGTATTCTGTATTAGAATACATTGATAACCATGCTTTAGGAGATGATGGTATAAAGATGGTTATGGAATGCAAGTCACACCCACAAATCAAAGGCTGTTGGAAGGAAATAGCATCTGCTATACCTTGGAGGACTTATGATAGTGTGTATAATCGCGCACATACGTTATTTGAAGCAGGATCCAGGGGGGTATGGACGAAAGAGGATTTGGAACTCGTTATCGAGTTTCAAATGAAACATGGGAATGACTGGAGAACACTTGCAGATGCCATGGGTAAACACAGGAAGCATGTGAAAGACGCTTGGAGGAGAATAAGATTGGCATCAAGGAAGAAAGGACATTGGATGAGGGAGGAGTATCAAGCTCTCTTTGATCTTGTGAACAAAGACCTTAGAATGAAAGCATTCCAAGAGAAGCACTCAAAGCATGGGATGCTCCGAGATAACATCCCTTGGATGGCTATAAGCGACGAACTTGGATCACGGGACCATGTAACGTGCTGTGGAAAATGGTATGATCAATTGCAATCACCAATGATAGCAAAGGGAATATGGGCTAATGTAGATGACTACAGGCTCTTGGAAGAGCTTTTGAAACTGGATGCTGCTTGTATCGATGATGTGGATTGGGATAATCTTTTGGACAATCGAGATGGAGAAGCTTGTAGAAAGCGGTGGAACCAGATGGTGCTTCATATCGGTTCACCGAGATCCAAAACATTTGCAGAAGAAGTTGAGATTTTGTCTGACAGGTATTGCCCTGACCTAGCTGAGGACAGAGAGGGTTTTGACAACAGACCTTATGATCCTGAAGATTAAGTTTTGAAACAGACATGAAGATGTTTTTTGGTACTTTTTATGTTCTGCTTTCTACAAGCTTATAGATGTTTGTGATTTTGTAGTTTATTGAATTTCAAGCAATTAATTAACTCTCGTTATTTAAAATTATAAAGTTATTACAAAAAATCTTATTTGTTAACGGATCTATCTATTTAACCATTTGATTAATGCAATTAAATAGATTTCTGTGTTAATTAATCTAATTAATTTATTATAAGATTTATTTAACATTTAATCAATTAGAATAATGAATTATGTTAGATTATACTCAATCAATTTTGTCATCCAAATAATTAGAAACGTTCAAATAATAATTAGAAACGCGTAAACGAGATGCGAGGCTGAGAGGAGGAGAGCAGAGGCTATCGAGCCAACATACATTTCTCTACAGGTTGCGGCTGCTTGGGGACGGTGGCGAACCTCGTGGAAGTTTCCCGGCAGTGGTCTTCGTCTCTTTTTTGTGAAGCATCCCACTCACGGATCGAGGAATGGTCGGATCAAGATTTCTTTTTTGTGAAGCATCCCATTTCTTTGTTCCTTTCGCTTCTTTCCGGTTGCGGCACCCGTTTTTCGCGATTGCTTCGATCTAGGGTTTTTGGTTTAGTATCTTTTTTGTACCTAACCAATGTAATTGGTTTAGCACCAAACCGAAGTCTTTTAATGATTTTGGTTTGGTTTGTATTTATTTTCTGCATTTATTTTATGTACATGTTCTTATGTCTGGAACCCAAAAAACCCCAAAAAAATTCAATATAAAATCTATTAACAAAAAAAAATTATAACAATTGTATTATATCTTTTAAATTTATATATAACCGAGGAAGTTGCTATTGCTGTTTTCTTGATATATCCAACTGGTCAGGGAAGTTTTTCTGAAGGCTATAGCCTGTTTCCAATACTCAGCGGCTTGAGCGAACCAAGAATTCCAGACCGAAACCTAAACTAATCTTTATAATTCATAAAAAATCTGGGTTTTCTTGCTACTGATCTACAGATGGCCAAGATGTAAAGTGAATTGGACTATATGTTACAAAAAAAATTGTACATCCATACTATACTTTGTAACTTTCCCCAAATATGTATCGACTTAAGCTCTGAGGTCTCCACAAAAACCACCATGATTATTATTGTCTAATATGCTTCGGCTAATTCTGCTTTGATGCAAAAACTCAACGTTCGTATATTCATATTCACACTTTATGTATCATTACGGTCCCACAAATATATATGGGCTTAATAATAGCCCATTTGATTGGCCCAATAGTAAGAGCTCACGAATTTATACTTCGGAGGTTTATTTCTCAAAAAAAAACGCAGTGATTCGTTTTTGAACCTTGAGTCTGAAGTCTGAACCTACCGGTTATAAGAAAATCGAACCGGTGAGTTGGCTAAAAAATGGGGTAAAGCCGTAAAGGTGCTTCACGTGGGCACATTGGGTTGTCGCTCATGTGAGCACTACTTGATATGCTCGTAATCATTTCACAGCTTTTCTTTTTTACTAATTTATTATTTCACTCCATCATTAGATTTATTGGTAGATCCCATTCATTCTACATATATACGGTAAAATATATAAACATTTCACAAAATATATATATATATATATACAATATAGACTATAGAGTCCTCATTTTTTTTCCTGCAAAAATCTATTATCCGAGCATGTTTTACTTTTTTCTTTTCTTTTAGAGTTTTCGACAAAAAAAGTTCAGTTTCATCTATTTATTGACATGTAAAGTGTCTTTTTTTTTTGGACGAAAGATATTTAAAGCGTCTAAGTTGCTTTATTTATTTTTGTTTTTACTTTATGCCCGTTACCTACACACTCACATGAGGACAAATACAATTGTTAATAACTTAAGATGACAATGAGTGCCAACAAGAGAAAAGCCTGAAAGGGAAAAAACAATTCCCAAAGAAATATCCTTTACGTGACCGACGAATAAAATTGGTAACTTGTAAAATTGTGAAATGCTATTTTATACTATAGGTCTACAGTGCACTTAGTGAATTATTTACCAATCAGACAGGGCCAGTAAAACCACGACTTTAGATTATGTTAAAACTAAAAAATGGATATTATATTAAGTCTCATGCGTGACTTAATTTGTGGGGGATTTGTAAAGTGTCTCTCGGTAGTGTAAGACCACGTTTTGATTTTAGATAATACAATACATACGTTCCTCTCTAGTTTTTTATTTATTCGGTAGCTCTGTCGCAACTCAAGTGACTTAAAAGATAATAATTTCATAAAATCATAGACTAAAGGAACTTATTTTGCGATTTTGTATAAATCTTCAGTTCCATGATTCCATCATGCGATTATAATCTATATCTTCAAAAACATTTTCGTCTACAAAGAGTACACGGGGAGTGACATTTTTATGACGTAACACACTCAGGTATAAAGTTCACTATTGTGGTTTTACAAAATTACAAGAATGAACAAAAAATATATACATCAATATCATTTATAATCACATGAGAGGTTCATGCTTTATAGAGCAAAGGAAAATGTCACTTTCATTTTCACAAGCTGTAACTGAGAAATGACTGGAAAAAGAGAATTATTGTCTTCATATATCTCCTTTTTTCAGTGTATGTTTCAAGCATTTTTGTTTTTGAATGATTTGGTAGTTGTGTTGTGGTGATCGACTTTCTCTATATATCTATTTATCCATTTAAATCGAAAGGCTATAAATGGCGATATGTTTTTTTTCTTTGGAAACCCTGCTATCAATATAATTTATAAACCAAATTTTTTGTTTGCACCAAAAAAACAAAAACCTATTTGTAATGCATCTTACTCGAACTCTATGGGCGTGAGGCAATAATTAATACTAATATTTCAATTTTCATTTTATTGAAATTTTTTAATCAAGGAACATGTATGGTATTGTAATTGACTAGTAGATTCTGATCCGCACGTATGTGCGGGAAATGTTTCTAGAAATTTAATTGCATAAAATTTTAACATAATATATTATTTTGTTGTGTTAGTGAACTCTATAAGAATATAGATATTGAGAAAACTTAATTCAATATTCACACACACGTGCGGTGTTATGTTTATAAACAACTTTATTTGATAATTTAGATGATGATGTAATTTGATTGTAAAAATTAAGTGGTGTTATCTATATAATTTTATATTATTCAAAAAAAATTAACAGTTTGATTTAGTCTTATTCAATTATTATCAATGATTAAAAATTTGACAGACATATGTCATGATTCGTCATGACCTATTTTTATCTGGTCTGTAAAAATTAAAATATTTGAGGATATGGATCCTGATTCAAATCTAGATGATAAAATATTGGATATGGAGTCTGATTCAAATGTGGTGCTATGTATATATTTTCATATTATTCAAAAAATCTATAACAATTTGATTTACTCTTATAACAATTTGATTTAGATTAGGTTTATTTTATGTTTTTAACAACTTATTTATTATTATTATATATGATTTGTGTTATGTTAATTAAAATTACTAATATATGTAAAATATGTCTAATATGATTTACTATTATAAATATAACGATGATATTGTAGTTTGTATTATAAATATACAAATTATAAAAAATTTAAAAATTATGCACCATGTAAATTAAGATACTACAAATTATTTCTATTTTTGTCGGCCAATGTGCGTATTCATCAAATAAAATTTTGTTATTTTCTTAGTGTAAGAATATCTCTAATTATTTATCAGTTCAAATCTACGTATTTTATGTATCTCAAGCAAAGGAAATCTATTTTTTTCTTCCGAAAAACCGAAATTGTTCTTCTTCGATAACAAAAATAACAAAAGATCAACCCAAAAACACGATTTCTCATTAGAGCATATATCCTCCATCACTTTTCTGATTGTTGAGATGTTGGCCTTCTTGGTTTTTGAGTTTTATTCAACTGCATTATTTCCTTCAAATATAACTAGTTTTTATTTTAGAGGATGGAGTTTTAAGGGATCAGCATAGAAGCTTCCTCTTTACTTTATATGCTATGCAAAAAGTAGTGAAATCTGTAAAAATAGATTTCAAAACAAAATTAGATTGCAAAAGACAAATACATAAAAAATTGTTAAAGTAATAAATTTATATATGTGTTTCACAATAGAAGGAACATATGAGTTTGCTTGATTTCCATCTAGAAATGAATTATTTGTTACTTAACAATGTTTATAGAAAGAAAGATAAAGTCTTGTCTTCAAATATTTCAATGTTTGGCCTTGACATTATCTTCAAGTGGATACAAAATCAAATTCAATATAAGAAGTTAGAGGCAAGATTAAAGAAAAAATGTTACCAAAAATAAAATAAAAATTACAAAATAAAACATTTGTGCTCTAACAAGTGAATATATTAGGACTCGAGTCAAGGCCTTTTAAGTCATGAAAGCTATTTTGCCTTGAATTTGTCTTCTGTGAAGATAAAAACATTACAGAAACACAAGAATTAAACATTGTTAAGACAAAAACTACATAAAATTAAATTCAATACTCAAGAAACTTACATTTTCACCAACAACTTTCAATAGATACACAACACATATGGATAAAACAAAACTTTTCAGAGCCTAAAAAAGAAAAAAATAAATACATAACTCAATCTTGACATCTTAACTAAATATTCACTATTATATTTCAATGAATATACATGTACACTATTTCTTACTTACACGATATGAGAAATTCTCGAGAGTTTCTCTAAAAGTATGGATTATATATATGGTACTTTGGCTCTAAGTTTATCCGTAATGAAGATATTTGATGTTCTCATGTCTTTGTGTATTATCAGTTTTATGCATTAAATTGATCGCTGAAGAGTCTTATACAGAAAATCTTGGGGCACTAAGCTTGTACCTGCCTTTTTTGCTATGTTCAATATGTGACATTATCTGTGAAAATAAACACTTAATCAAAGCATAATTGTTTTAATATATAAATATCACTACAACATATGAAGTGCCAAACGTAAAAAACTGGATATGTTGTTATAATGAAATTGGTTCAGGTTTTAATAAACTTTTCATGGTTCTAAAATTCTAAAAACGTTTCAGATTAAGTAATTTCATAGGTCCACATTTTGTGTGGATTTTTTTTAATTAATTTTTTCTAATATTAAACATGTTGTTATATACATGATATTACTTTTATCATTAAACATGTTATGTGATTTTAGTATGTTAAATAATTAACCACACAAATATAATAAACATGTTTTAATAATTTTACTTGTATATCACTGTTTTTAATCTAAAATTTTAGATGCACATATCCATAAAAGTCTTAAATGTGAGAATATTTTTATTTTGCATATTTAATAAATATTATACTCATTTATTAAAATTAATATATAGAATATATAAATTGTAATCCGTAAACTAAGAAAATTGATTTGGTTAGTTGGATTAATCTTATATTATTAATTTAATTTTAATGTGAATTGTATTATTTTTCAATTTGACAAAAAAAAATTGAATGGGATCCACATAATTTTTTTAACCAATCCTTAATGACATATTAACATCGGCTAGAAAATAAATATTTTCTAATGATATTTTATATAATATAACACATAAAAGTTGGTTATTTACTTTTCAACCTTACTCAAATAATAGCATAGAGATTAATGATTAGTAAAAATTTGATCTGACATCTGTCATAACTTGTTTTATCTACACTGAACCGTCTTAACCCACTATAAAAAATAGAATATTTGAAGATTCACATCCTAACAAGATCCATATACTTACTGGTCAATTAAAAAAAAAACTAGATAAATATTTTTTAACATTAAAATTGATAATATACTTTTTCATAAATTTAAATTTTTATATTTATAATATTTAAATTTTCGTAAATTTTAAGTATATTCATAATAATTTAGAGTTTTATAAAGTTTAAATTATTTATAAAGTTGAATTTTTAATAAAATTTAAATCTATTTATAATATTAAATTTTTTTAAAATAACTATATAATCTTATAATGGTGGTTTAGTGCCAAGGGCTTCTTAGCCACTGGATTGGCGTCTTCTGGCACAGAGATCTGAATCGTGAAAAGTAGACAAATATGGACTAATGGGTCCAAAGATATACTGGTGGTAATATCTGTTAAGAATGTTAAGGTGTAACATATTTATA
This sequence comes from Cardamine chenopodiifolia, assembly GCA_963922655.1. NCBI lineage: Eukaryota > Viridiplantae > Streptophyta > Magnoliopsida > Brassicales > Brassicaceae > Cardamine > Cardamine chenopodiifolia. The sequence goes on from OZ000481.1 coordinate 19,985,931, forward strand.
GTGAATCATATATTTAGTTACATATAGCATTGTAGTTGGTGTGGTCGATGCGTCTAAAATTTTTTGAAGTGGCTGTAGTTGGTGTAATCGATGCAATCAATATAAATATGATTGACATGATTATTAGGTAAAATAGTGATGTGATTATTAAATTGATATAATTATTAGGCTAAAATAGTGCAATCAAGATGTTAAGTAAAATAGTATTTTTTTTGTTTACAAATGAAAGGTATTTTTTTTTTGCCGTATGCTATATTGTTATTATGTATATTTTGATATAATTTTATTACTATGATATTTGACTACAAATAATATATGCGATTATAATGAACAATTTTTTCAAATAACTATTTTACGACGTAAAATTTTTTCCGACAAATGATTTTATATATATATATCTTCATAATAAATATATTTTCTTTGCAATATTCAAATCTATAACGCACAATTTTATATATACGACATTTTTATTATGGTTATTCTCTCTATTAACCAATTAACCAATTAATTAATGGTGTTGCCACAAAATATCTAAGTTATCTAAGTTACTAACCTTTTTAAGTTTTAACTGTTAAGGTCTTCAAGGATAGTTGTTTTTCTTTCAAACACAGCACATCCTAATTTTAAGAATCGAAATCATTTCTCAACATTAGCGGGCACAAAACAAAAATCAGTGAATTGAATTATATATTTACTATTTAACCTGTTGTATACGAATAACAAAAAAATTATATCCATATTTAAGTTGTTAAAAATACCCTATCAAAATTTGTTATAAATAAATATATTTGTAATTTGAATTACTTACTAAAAGATGATCTATTTGTAGAATGTTTGCCTCATTCTATTACTTATTACTTGAAAAATCATTACATTTAGATGTGATAAATGGAGCTAATCCATTTTATTAAACCTGTTACACAACATGCTAAGATACTCTAGAAGCTTTCGGGTTCTAGATACACCAACTTAACGCATCACATTTTATGATCGTCTGCTTCATAAATTTTTAGTATCATTTATGTTTGTTAATTCTAGTTTCATTGTTGTGTTATCATTTGGATTTAAGCTTGTTTATTGTATGTTGCTGAAAAACAAGTATATGATCATTATCACAAAAGAAAAAAAAAACAAGTATATGATATATTGTGACTTGTTTTATCAATTTTGTTATATTAATGCTGAAAACAAATTTGTTATGTTGTGTTTTATTGCTTGGACCAATGCTTAAAGAATCTTAAAACAAATTTAACATTTATTGCGACAGAAAAGAAAAAAAACGTTGGGTGTCATGTCAAATAAACATATGTAGATAGCTGTCAGATTAAAGCAAATAGATAGACATAAAATTTTTAAGTAGTTAGGTCCCTGACGGTTGGCTCAGCTTCCGTGACTTCATTTATGACTTCGTTTGTTGAACTCCAATCTATGGCATCGAATTATAGTCGATTTGATAGGAAAATAAATAAATAGTTGATTTGTAAATCGGAGATTAACCTTCTACTACTAATTATATTTATATTTACATGCATGACTATTTGTATACTTTTGGGAATTGTTTTTGTGTGGCAATGGGAATCTTTCGAGTTTCGATAATAATATACTTTTTAAATTCCCCAAAAAAACCAAACAAATAGAAAAAAGTGTTAGATAGTAGTACTGCGTACGAGCTATAGACAATAGTATAATTGTATAGACAATAGATTCTCCTATATTTTATTTAGCATAAGTTCACCTAAATTAGGTGACATATTCTCCTATTAGTATAATTAATTAAATATTAATTGGAAATTAATTATTTTAAATATATCAAGTAAAAATTATTGATTCTAAAAGAAACAGACAAAAATGGTCTTAAATTGATATATTTTCAATTTTAATACTTTTCTAAAACTAACTTCCAATAACACCGTAGAGGACACCAATGATTTTGGTAAGTATCCAAAAGGCCTTTTTTCTGAATGAGTTTGTTGTTATTAATTTTTTTTTTGTATAAGCTAACAAGAAAAAATACAGCTGCTTATATACCCCACAAGTATTGGAATATACAACGACAAGACAAAATAATAACTAGAAGGTCTTGATGTCACATAGCTTATTCGCATGTTCCTTGTCCAATGATGAACTTGATAATTAAAGAAAAGCATTAGTAAAATAAAAAATGAACTGGCAAAAATATCCCACATATCTAAACTGTTTGATATGATTTAGAGTTGAGCATAACAATTCATTCATATATTATTAGTTTTGGATCAATATCTTTAGAAAAGGTTAAAATCCGGAAATATTACCAAAAATTTTGTAAGGCAACGAAGCTATTTGGGCGGCGATTAAGCAATTAAGCTATTGTATAGTATGAAGTGGAAGTTTGAAACAACTCACTGATTATCTTATAGATTTGAATATCCTTAAAAGAATCGCAAAAGTTAAAATGTGAGATTGGCAATGCTACATTTCAAAACTAGTGACCATTTTATATAATTAAATTTCTAAGTTGGGTGAGCTTCAGAAAAAGACGACAAAAAAAAAATCTAAGTTGCTATCCTATTTATTTGATATAAAGAGTAATGCCATTCAATGATTTGTTTCGAAAAACTTTCAATGTAAGCAACAATTTCGTAATTACTATAATTATATATGTGGGTAAACATAATTTCCTCAGGTAATTTAGAAATAGTGTTGATCAATTCAAACGTTGTTAAATATGATGATCAAGTAAAAAATAAATAAGCAAATCTTAAAAAAAAGTTATGTCGATATTAACGTCAAAGTTGACTATTTCACTCTTCCTTTTAAGGAAAAAATAAACCGTTGCCTTTTTTATTGTTCCATCGAGACCAACGACCATGCATACATTTTAAGTAACTGACTATACTACCCTTACTAGCGGGAGTTACGAATATGATTTTCTTCCAGCAGTTGGAGGGCAAATACGTCATTGGCATTTTGATTGGTCACTGTTCCCTACACCCAAAACATGCAGCTTTTCCAATTAAAAATCATTTTAAATAAATAAAGCTAATTTCCACTATAATAAAAAAAAATTGTGGTGCGTACTGTTTCAGTAGAGCGTAAGATTTATTATTTTAATCGATACCCCATTATATAAAAGATCTTATTTCCAAAATCTGTCGGTACAATTTTTTATACATATACTAAAGAAACAAAAATTAAACTATCATGAATATAATTGACAATGACTGACATATAACAAAATCAAATGGTAAAAGACAGGAAAAAATGGAATGAAGTAGTAAAAAATAAATAGTAGAAGCAATAATCCACAAATGTAATTAAAAAAAAAATTATAGTATTGCGCTAGAAAATAGCATCGGTTGCCAACTCTAAGAGACTAAGCCTATGTTTTCAATAAATCAAATTAATTGATAAACTAAAATTTTTGAGTTTTGACGTTAATTGATGAACTAATTATTTCCTCGGTTTGGTGATACAACATTCTTTAATTAATGTTAGAAAAGTATTAGTTAGTTAATTAATTAACAAAAACGTATTTGTCGTACTTCTCTTTAGATCTACTTTTCATTATTATTTTTGTCCCATTTATAAAAATCCACTGGTAGGAGCTAACGCTCGTGTCATCTTCCTCTTGACGTAATCGGAATTGAAATCGTTCCGATTCTCTGAGCCGACTCGGAGTACTAGTAGTTCTCTTGGTGGATTTCACTACTGGCGATGTGTTCTTCTAGCCATTTCTGATGATCAATTTCTCTACATTGGACTAAAAGAAGGAGTGTTGAAAAATGGCTAGTTCTCAGCAACCATGGCCGGAGCTCCGGTAACGAATTCTGTTTCTTCGGTGATCAATACTCAGCAGTGGAGATGTTTAAGTCCGCGAGATGGAGAAGCGAGAAGAACAAGATCAAAATCGTTTTCAAGTTGCAGTTTCATGCGACTCAGGTAATTTTACTCTTCCTCCCCGCTGAGTTTTTTTTTTCCCTATTTCTTCCGGTGAGGATCGTTGCTTGGATTTTGAAATTTACAAAAATTGGGGAAAATAAAATAGTCAATCTGACATCTGATATGACCAGTATAAACAGTGAATTCCATTTCGATTTTAATTCTACTAAAATAAATTTCAGAAATCGAATTTTTGAATTTGGATCTTGAAGTTTCAGGAATTTATATTGTGTGATTGATTTTTTTTTTTTTGGTCAGGTGGCTCAGTTGAAGGCAGAGGGATTAACGATCTCTATTGTTCCCGGAGATGTTGGGAAATCGACGGGAAAGTCAAAGAAATCTATGGTACTTGACGGTCATTGCCGGTGGGAATCTCCGGTGTATGAGACGGTGAAGTTTCTTCAAGATGTGAAGACAGGGAAGGTTAATCAGAGAATTTATCATCTAATTGTGTCAACTACGGTGAGGAAAATTAAACTTTGAAGAGATCTTTGAGATTTCAGATTGTCCTTATGAGGTTCTTAAGCTTTTGCAGGGATCTATAAAATCTGGAGTTGTGGGAGAGACTTCGATTGACTTTGCTGATTATGTTGATGCAGTTAAGACTTGCAACGTTTCTCTTCCTCTGCAGAATTCAAATTCAAAAGCAGTGTTGCACGTTAGCACTCTCTCTCTCTGTCTCTTTCTTGCATTGATTTTTTTCATGAGACATTAGAGCGTTTGCATTCACAAGATTTTTGCTTTCTTGTCTTTTGAAAGATATTTTTTTGATTGGTGATTTACTAAACTTCGAACTGGGTTTTTTTCATTATCAGGTATCAATACAACGGCGGCTAGAAAATGCAGATCCTCAAAGGTATATGAAACTGGACTCTGCTCTTATGAGTTGTCTTTCTGTTATGTTCTTGCAAGTCTTTATTCTTCTAAGGTTTTTATTGGGAATCTCTGTTTTGTGAATTTTGTCTGTGACTCTGTGTGTTCTACAGAGTGGTGAAAGAAAGTGATAGCTTGGTGAAAAGGTCACAAGGACAAGATTTGAAATCACATTGGAGTATTGAAGCAGATGAAAGCCATAAAAGTGATTCACAAGAGGTACATTACTTATGTTCCATGTTCGTGATTTTTGAAGCCATTGGTGTATCTGGAAGTTATAATTCTTTTTGTGTCTGTTCTTACAGGAAGGCTCATTTGGTAAAGCTTCCCGGATCGCTGAATTGAGGCATCGAGCATCGATTGAATCAGATAGTACATTGTCAAGCTTTGACAGTATCTCTGAACTGGATACACTGGGAGAAGTTGGAAGCAGAAAAGATCAAATTCAGCAAAACCACTCAACTATGCATCACCATTCGGTTACAAATACATACGAAGAGCCTCATATATCAGAATCCGAGTGGTCAGGAAGTTCTGATCAAGGAATCAGCACTGATGACTCCATGAATAGTTCAAATGATACAATCCCGAGAGACACCACGAGGACATCCTCGGATAACGAGGTAGATAAGCTTAAAGCTGAGCTAGTTGCTTTGGCAAGGCGAGCGGATCTTTCAGAACTAGAACTACAGAGCCTGCGGAAACAAATTGTTAAAGAGACCAAAAGAAGTCAGGATCTCCTGAGGGAAGTGACTAGCCTGAAGCAGGAGAGGGATTCGCTGAAGGCAGATTGTGAGAGTATTAAAACATCTGATAAGCGAAAAGAGGAGGCAAAACTTAGGAGCAAGTTGCAGTTTGAGGGAAAGGACCCACAAGTACTTTTAGAAGAAACCCAAGAAGAACTGGATTATGAGAAGGATTTGAATTCTAATCTACGGTTACAGCTTCAGAAGACACAAGAATCAAACGCTGAGTTGAACCTTGCTGTGCAAGATCTTGAAACGATGGTGGGACAAAGAAGTAAGAAGACAGTTGATCTTCCTAGACCAAGAACCTGCGAGAGGAATACCACAGAATCAAGGAGAAGGTCCTGCACAAGTGAGACAGATGAAGATGAGGATCAAAAGGCACTGGACGAGCTTGTGAAGGGACATATGGATGCAAAAGATGCACATGTCCTGGAGCGAAGGATCACTGACCTCTACAATGAGATAGAAATATATAAACGAGACAAAGATGATCTTGAGATACAGGTGGAGCAGCTTTCTCTGGATTATGAGATACTTAAGCAGGAAAATCACGATATCTCATACAAGCTAGAGCAAAGTCAGGTGCAAGAACAGTTGAAGATGCAATATGAATGTTCATCTTCTCTTGTAAACGTGAACGAGCTTGAAAATCATATAGAGAGCCTAGAAGCTAAGCTCAAGAAGCAATCCGAGGATTTTTCTGAGTCACTGTGCCGTATTAAAGAACTTGAAACGCAGATGGAGGATATGGAAGAAGAACTAGAGAAACAGGCTCAGATCTTTGAGGCAGATATTGAGGCTGTCACTCGTGCTAAAGTGGAACAGGAACAAAGAGCTATCGAAGCCGAAGAAGCCTTGAGGAAGACTAGGTGGAAAAATGCTAGTGTAGCCGGCAAAATACAGGACGAGTTCAAGAGAATCTCTGAGAAGATGTCTTCTACGTTAGCAGCAAATGAGAAGATGACTATTAAAGCAATGATCGAAACCCGCGAACTTCGCATGCAGAAGCAACAGCTAGAAGAACTTCTCAGGAACGCTAATGATGAACTCCAAGCAAATAGGGTCAAGTATGAAGCAAAACTCAACGAGGTCTCGGGGAAGATGGATCTTAAAACAAAGGAGATGGAGAGATTGTTAGAGGATCTTCTGGAAAAATCCAAGCAGCTAGAGAATCAAAAGAGGCAAGAAGAAGATATTAACGCAGATTTAACACAGGAGATCACACGGCTGAAGGATGAGATTGAGATCTTGAGACTTGAGTTGGAAGAGATGAGCAAATCAAGTATGGAAGCGGAGGCATATTTGTCAGAAGGGTTGCAGAGAATCAAAGATGAAAAAGACGCAGTCATTACCATTTTAAAATCAGAACTAGAATCCGCAATAGCGCAATGTGATACTCTAAAGCATGCTTTATCCAAGAATGAATCAGAGATCGAGAAGCACAGAAACCATGTTTTAGAAGTGAGAAGTGAGCTGAAGAAGAAACAAGAAGCAATGGCAAATCTAGAGAACAGAGACGCAGCAGTTAACAACACAACAAAAACCGAGCACAGCAGCAACGAAGAAAGAATAAAACTGCTTGAGGTAATGCCTCTAACACTAGAACATTCACTATTTGGCTAATTATTTTGATGTTGATATTAAATTTTTTGTAATTCAGGAACAAATCAAACTAAAGGAAAATGCTTTGGAAGCCTCTTCGAAGATGTTCTTCGAAAAGGAAAAGGATTTGAAGAACAGAATCGAAGAGCTGCATATTAAACTCAACGAACCAAGTCAAAATAGCCAAGGGGTAAAAGAATTTAACCTTTTACAGTTTAGATAATCAAATAATTCACTTTTCTACAACCTTAGAACATAAGTCTGGTTTTATGAACAGATTGGTGAAGCGATTGCTTTGCAAAACAGAGAAGTATTGCCATCGAACAAGAGGTATGTATATGTTCATGAACTAATACAAACCAAAGAAAATACCGATGATTTTCTGATCATTTTCTACTTTTACAGTGATAATCTTCAAGATTTGGTAAATGAAGTAGCGTTGCTAAAAGAGCAAAATGGATCAATGGAGATGGAATTGAAGGAGATGCAAGAGAGATATTCAGAGATAAGTCTAAGATTTGCTGAAGTTGAAGGTGAGAGACAACGACTTGTTATGACTGTACGTTACCTTAAAAATGCCAAGAAGAGATAAAAAAGCGATGTTTTCGGAACCAAATGTTACAAGATTGTACAAATTGCTCCTTATCTTCTATATATAGTTTTTTTTTTTAAAACATTATATAGTTTCTCCATTTATATATATATATATATATTTTTTTTTTTTCTGAGAGAGAGAGGTAAAGTGGGTTTTGAGTTTTGATTTCTTCTTTTTGGTTTATTTAATATTTGTAATAGATATCGTGAATATGTAACTACTCTTGTTAGTTTGCATATTACCATCATTTAAATTATATCCCAATGTTGAACCCAACAAAAATCTATCTAAATTTACCATTTCAATATTTGTACTGTTTCTTCCACTCCAAATCCAATTACCAAAGCGTGTAATCATGAAAACAAATTTCAATAGAATCAGAGTATGCTCACTACTGTAATTGATACAACAGATTAATCAACCCATAAATTATCAATGGAGAATATTATTTTGTAATCTACAACAACAAATGTAACAGATGAAGAAGAAAGAACTAAGCAGCTTTCATGATTGAGCTTCTAAAATAAAAAAGTGATATTATCTCTAGTTAAAGCAAAGTCGGATACTTAGCGTCAAGAAACTTTCTGAGACTTTTAGTAACTTTGTGACCACCCATGAGTTCTGCTAATTTCTTCATTATGTTTCTGTAGTTTGTATCCGAAACTCCAGGAAGCCTTCTCAGAAACTCTACTGCTGATGTGTTATAGTTCTCAGCTCTGTTCATATGATTTGAGTCAATTTCGATTTTTTTTTCCAAATGTAGATCAAATGGTGTTATAAGAGTAGATCGTTTTTTGTTTACCTGATGTCATTTTCTATGATACCCTCTTCTAGTTGCTCGGGTCTCATCTGGCTCGTCTTGGTTGGATTTTAAGGTAGTGAAGATTTCTGCGGTTGCATGTAGACTTCTAGACCATAATATCCTTAACCGAGGAAAAGGAAGAACTAGCAATGATAGTTTTGATATGATGTTATATGGAGTCACATCATCTGATATATCACTCGCAGACTGATGATCATTAGTTATGCTTCAAATCCAAATGCAAACATCAGTGGTTTGTGTAAGTCATCTCCATTGAAGGTGGCAGATTTCTCTTACAACTTTTTCGAGGGAACAATTCCGAGTTGCTTGGATTACCTTCCAAGGTTCGTCTTATAAGACTCTTTTGTCTTACTTGGTTGTATTTTTTCATCTCATAGTTGCTCTCTGTGTCGTTAAAAATCATTGTAGAACGAGATTTCGAGGAAACTGCATGAAAACTAAAGATGTTAAGCAGAGGCCTTCTTCAGAATGTGGTTTCTAGCATATGAGTTTCACTTTATTGACACCGACCTTTTTTTTTCATTTTCGAATTCTTTCAATTGGCTAGCTCTAACCATGGTCAAGAAGAAACGACGAGTATTGAGACCTACATGGCTTACGAATTTTGAGATAATCACAGGATCATCGATTGGTTTGCTCTTTCTAGTTGTATTTTTCTCTGCATTAAGTATGTGCAACATAAAGCGCTCTCTCATCGTTCCCTGGAAGAAATCTGCAAGTAAAAAGGAAAAGTTCACGGTCTACGTTGGTGAGAAACTTTTGGAAGTTCTAAGATCAATTCAAAAGCCTGAAAGAGCTTACAAAGATGAAATATTTTTTTACGGACAAACTGGTTTTTATTACAGATTCTGATATGCTGAAGGATGTTTCAAGATTCAAGATTCACAAGACAAGAGCTAGAAGTGGCGTGTGAAGACTTCAACTATAGAAGCTTGAGGTTTATTATATTTGGATGTTAATTATAGAGTTGAGGATGAAGTATATATACATGAGAGTCTACGTTATGGCTAAAGACTTAAAGATACATAGAATATTATGACAGTTGAGATATATGATTTGCATATATCTCGTATACGCCCCGTCAAGATAGGCGACCGTGAGAGAGACCAATCTTGTCGTTTAGGAGTTGAAGGCGAGGCCTGGGCAGCGGTTTTGTAAGAGCATCCGCGAGCTGATCTTTGGAAGAAATGTGGGCGACAAGAAGAGCGCCTGACTGTACTAGTTGTCGGATAAAGTGATAGTCCAACGCGACATGCTTCATCCGAGAGTGAAAAACAGGATTAGCAGACAAGTAAGTTGCACCCACATTGTCACAGTATATGACCGGTTGGGAGGACGAGGTGAGGCCCATTTCAGCCATGAGAAATTGGATTCCACGTAATTCCGAGGCTGCTTCAGCAACAGCCCTGTACTCAGCTTCAGTGGAGGATCTCGCCACGGTTTTTTGCTTTTTGGAAGACCACACAATGGGATTTGAACCGAGATAAACAATGTGAGCACTGGTTGAGGAGTAATCATCTTTATTACCGCCCCAGTCTGCATCAGAGTAAGCGTGGAGGCATCTGGAGTTAGTGCGAGATAGGAAGATACCGTGGTCCCGAGTGCCAGCAAGATAACGAAGAATACGTTTGGCGGCTTGAAGATGAACATTCGTAGGTCTGTGCATGAATCTTGATAATTTGTTTACCGCAAAAGCCACATCAGGTCGTGTTAATTGCAGGTACTGAAGACTTCCAATGAGTTTGCGATATTCACTTCCATCATCAAGTGTCGTTCCGGTGGAGAGGAGGAGTGGTGTGTGAGCGGCCATAGGAGTTGAAACAGGTTTGGCAGCAGACATGTTCGTTTTGGCCAAGAGATCGTTGATGTATTTGCGCTGAGTGAGCAACATTCCCGTAGACGAACGCGTTGCCTCAACGCCAAGGAAGTAGCTCAGATTGTCAAGGTCCTTCAGCGAAAACCGCAGACCAAGGAGGGCAATGAATTTTTTGACTTTCGCATTGTCACTGCCTGTGATGATTATGTCGTCAACGTAGAATAATAGGTACATTGTGAGATCAGGCTGATGAAGAAGAAACAGAGACGTGTCTGCCTGAGAATTCACGAAACCCGAGTTGAGGAGAAACGTGCGAAGCTCAATATACCACGCCCGAGGGGCCTGTTTTAACCCGTATAACGCTTTGTTGAGTTTGCAAACGTAGTGAGGGTTATCCAGATCCACAAAACCAGAGGGTTGCGCCATATAAACATCTTCATCAAGTTTTCCTTGCAAAAAAGCATTGTTGATGTCGAGTTGGCGTAATGGCCAATCATTTTCAACGGCATGGCCAAGGACTAATCTGATGGTGGCCGGTTTGATCACAGGGCTGAAGGTTTCCTTGTAATCAATGCCAGAGCATTGGTGAAAACCTTTCACAACCAAGCGTGCTTTGAAGCGCTCAATACTGCCATTTGAGAGCCGTTTGATTCGAAAAATCCACTTTGAACCAATCAGGTTGTACTGAGGGTTTGGCGGAATGAGGGACCAGGTTTGATTCTTGAGTTGAGCATTGAACTCATCACCCATAGCACTTCTCCAAAGTTTGTCTTTTAAGGCCTGTGTGACATTTGTAGGTTCTATCTATGTGTTCGAAACAGAGGCTGAATTCGCGAATTTGCGATTTGGTTTCACAATGTTTTTTTTACCACGTATTATCATAGGATGTGTGTTGTGTGGCACCACCAGCGGTGTAGCCGGCTGCGGCATGAGAGACTGAGCTGCCGGAGCAGGTGGAGATGACGAAGACCGCTCAACAATGGACTCAGAATTCGCCGGAGGTGGGACGGTGGGCTGAAGTGCTTGTGCCTCCCATTTAGAGTCAATAACATGTTCCTGCATCGCTAACAAAGGAGAAATAGTCTCAAGATTAGGAGAAGAAGACAACCTTGTTGACACCACGGAGACCGGCGGAAAAACAGAGGTAACCGGAGCAGGGACATGCGTAAACCAACTGTCAGGGGATGGAGAAGATTGAGGTTGAGACGAAGAAGAATCAATGCACTAAAGGGGAAAGAAGATTAATGAAACTGGACATGACGAGACGCGAAAATGTGTTTAGAAGAAGGGTCAAGACAGAGATATGCACTCTGAGTTGGAGAATAGCCAAGGAACACACAAGGAGCTGAGCGTTTATCAAGTTTATGGTGAGAATATGGCCTTAGCTATGGGTAACACAGGCAACCGAAAACACGAAGTTTAGTGTAGTTGGGTTGTGACTCAAAGAGACACGCAAAAGCGGAGGAAGACGCGAGGGTGGGTGTAGGAAGGCAGTTTATGAGGTATACCGCCGTAGAAAAAGCATACGGCCAATAAGAGAGAGGGATAGACGCATGGGAAAGGATAGCTAGAGCTGTTTCAACAATGTGCATGTGTCTCCGTTCCGGAAACCCGTTGTGTTCGGGAGTGTGAGGCGGAGTAGTGAGATGAGTAATGCCATTGGAGGATAAAAAATCAGACATGGCAACATACTCTCCGCCATTTTCGGAATAGAGGGTGATAATTTGTGATTGAAAACGATTTTCAACAAGGGATTTAAACCGTTTAAAGGTGTCAAAAGAGTCTGATTTCCGTCGAAGAGGGTACATCCAAACATAGTGACTGAAATGATCTACAAAAATAATGTAGTACTTGAATCCATCAATGGACAGAACCGGTGAGGTCCATACATCGGAGTAAATTATTTCAAGCGGTTTAGAGGATTGAAGAGACGAAAATGAGAAAGGAAGTTATGACTTTTATTAATGGAGCATGCATTACACACTAGAGAAGACAAAGTGTTTGAAACTGGAAGAGAGAAGGTGGAAACAACGAATTTTAAAGTCTTAAAAGAGGGGTGCCCGAGCCGCGAGTGCCAAACGGGCAAAGAGCTTTTTATTGAAGAGAAAGCAAAAGATGAGGGTGCATGTAGCTGCTCCGGCTATTCATAGCCTCCATGTTTAACTTTTCCGGTTGTGAGTGGTGCCCCCGACGGTAGGTCCTTCACCTGAAACTTTTGTGGAAAGAATTCCACAGAGACACAATTATCAGTACAAAATTGACGTACTGAAATGAGATTTCTCGCAATGTTAAGGACACGAAGAACATTATTAAGTATAAGAGGACGAGAGCCGGAGGATAAAGAGAGTGAACCCTTGTGAGTGATTTCGAGATCGGAGCCATCACCAATCAAGACTTCTTCTTGGCCTGTGTATGGTGAGTGCAAGGACAGGTTCGCCAAGTCGGAGGTGATGTGGTTTGAAGCACCCCTGTCAAGTAACCATGACGGAGTTTCTGGTGGCTGAAGCGTAGCATTGTACGCTTGTGGAGACCAGGTAGAAGAAGCAGAAGACGCACCAGACTCAGAGTGAGAGATGAGTCGAAACAAAGGACAGCGTTTGGCGCTATGTCCTTGAGTGCCACAAGCTTGACACTTACCAAGGTAGGGACGATTCTGGCATTGAGGTTGGTGCAGAGGTCGAGTGTTTTGGTTTTGGCTAAATGAGTTCGTCGGAGATGGTTTGGCCCCATATTCGTTTCAGTGTTGAACGTGATGAGCAGTCACCGGAAACGGAGATGACGTGTGGAAGAGGCTAGCAAGGGTATTCTCCCGATTCAGTAGTTTTTCGTGAAGCTCCTTGAACGGAATTGGAGTGTCACGGTTTTGAACAGAATCAATTACCTGTTTGTAGTCGTCGGACAGGCCATCGAGAACTGCATCGGTGATATCTTCTGGATCAAGTGGGTTACCAAGTAGAGCCAGAGCATCGGCTTTAGTTTTGATCTGTCGCATGTAGTCATCAACAGATAGAGTGCCTTTAACACATCGTTTGAGCTGTTGTTTGAGCTGTTTGATGTGACCACGAGTCGGCTTAGCATACGTGGAGGCGAGCGTGTTCCACGCATCAAGAGATGTAGCGGCGGTGGCGATGAGTGGCTGAAGCGGAGTGTCAATGGAACCGATCAGTGCACTGTAGAGAAAACTATCTTGTCTTTGCCAGGCTTCAAATTCAGGGTTGGATGATGTGAAACCATCGACAGTGATTGAAGGCAGAGGGATTTCAGCAGAGCTTTGAATGAATTTTTCTAGGTTGTATCCTTTTAATAAGGATTTGACTTGTATGCTCCAAGTAAGGTAGTTGATGGATGATAGCTTAGTGATGTTAAGCATATTGATGGCAACAAGAGTGTATTTTTCGTGAGAAAGAAGGGCCATCGAAGACGATGACGAAATAGCAGAAGTTGCTGGATCCATGGTGGAAGGAACAGAGAGATAAAAAAATTGGATCTTAGTGTGTTAGCACTTTAATGGCTCTGATACCATATAGAAGCTTGAGGTTTATTATATTTGGATATTAATTACAGAGTTGAAGATGAAGTATATATACATGAGAGTCTACGTTATGGCTAAAGACTTAAAGATACGGAGAATATTACAATAGTTGAGATATATGATTTGCATATATCTCGTATATCAGCAACATCATTGATTCGTCTGCAGGTAGTCAGGTATACAAAGGAACGACCAAAGGCGGGACTGAGATTGCAGTGATCTCTCTCTGCGTTAAAGAAGAAGATTGGACCGGATATCTCGAGCTTTATTTCCAAAGGGAGGTTATTCTTCTTATGTTTATCACCAAGTCACTTGCAAGAAAACATCTGTAAAATCTTGACCGCTTTTTTTTATACCATTCATTGTTTAAGGTTGCAGATTTGGCTAGATTAAACCATGAGAATGCGGGGAAATTACTTGGATACTGCAAAGAGGCCACAGGGTTTACAAGAATGCTTGTCTTTGAGTATGCGTCAAACGGGACACTATACGAGCACCTCCACTGTAATATATAATAAAACTTCCTTAGAGCTCTGGTTTTTGGTAGTTTTCACAAGAGTAGAGATAGCTAATATCCAATGATGATAAATGTTTGATGCAGATGGGGAATGGAGTTTAGTATCATGGGCAAAACGCATGAAAATCGTTATAGGCATTGCACGTGGTCTCAAGTACTTTCATACTGAACTCGATCCACCATTTACAGTCTCTGAGTTGAGCTCAAATGCAGTGTATTTCACTGAAGATTTTACCCCCAAAGTAAACTTGAACCCACCCGGCTATTTCCTTGACTACAGTTAGCTAAGCTTCGCTACTATACTCTTATTTTCTTAACCCTCTTTATTCTTTGCAGCTGGTTGATTTTGAATGCTGGAAGACGATTCAGATGAGATCAAAGAAGAATCTGAGGAATATCAGTTGTGAAGGAGCTATATGTGTACTTCCCAATGCAATGGAGCACTGAGATCTGGATTTACAAGGAAATATCTACTCATTTGGCATACTTTTGCTGGAAATTATAAGCGGACGGCCTTCTTATTGCCAAGAGAGAGGTTGCTTGGTTGAATGGGTAAGAATAGCTTTTCTCTATAAGCTTAAGGCTGAGTAGTTATATTAAGTCTCTCTCTTATAGCGGTTTAGGCGTTTTCATGTGTTTGGAAGCCAAGATTCCTTCGTTTATACTTGCATTACCTTTTTGACCCTGCTTCAAACTTTGCTACTCTTTAAACCAAATGGGTACAATGAGGTGATCGACGAGGGTGAAAAATTGGTTCTCGAGTGGCAAAGTCTTGACCTTTAATCTGTCAGCGCAAATGAGAATACTTGTGGATGCTGAGATCTGATTCGAACTGTTAAATTCTGCAGGCAAAAAACTACCTTGGTGCACCATATGTGATGGCTAGCTTGGTGGATCCTGAGCTCAAGCATTTCAACCAAAAGGAACTCGAGGCCGTATGTGAAGTGGCGAGCCATTGTCTGAACTTGGACCAGAATATAGAAAGACAATGCTAAGCCTTCTTGTTCGATTCAGGCGATTTGTGATTTACTAGAGTAAAATCAGTGTGTACATTTCAGCAGAATTCAAGTCGTCTTCTTTGGCATGGGCTGAACTCGCACTGGCCTCGCCTTCTAACGAAGATGAAAATGAAACTAAGAGTAAATATATTGGCTTATTAGATTTGACATTGACATCAAGTCATCAACCTGTTCGAACATTTTTCATCATCAATGTTGCTAAATCCTAATCTCATCTTTTACTTGTAAATAGCTTACACGAATTTGAGACTAGAAAAATAAGAAGATATCGCACAAACTATTTCTCAAGTCCATCATACTTTTATATCAAAATACAAATCTGGAAACGGAATAAAGTTTATAATCTCCCACTTTTTAAAACTAGTTTTGGACATTAGGACAACAATCAAAAAGAAAAAATAAAAACGGAGACAAAATCATTGGCAACATCAGAAGTAAAGGCCTAAAGGTGTTGTGTCTGAGAAACAAAAGATCATCAGTGCATAGAACGAGAGTAATGGTTGTCATTAGGGTTTCTTTTCTGGCTGAAAACCGCCATAGCTTTTCTCACAGGAGGCTGTAATGGTGCCTTTCTATCACTATGATTCATGAACACATCGTCTGATATGAAGTATTCGTCTCCCTGGAAACAAACATGATAAAATCAAAAGTTACTTTAAGTTTTCTTTCAATCAAAGATAGGTTTTAATTTGTATGTACACTAACAGGTTTGCTTGCTTTCTTCTTGGTCTTGGGATGAAGGAACTTTTGAGGAAGTTGATCTTCCCGAAGAACCATATTCTTGGTGATTGCGTCTCTTCCTCCTTTAGGCATTGGTATCGAATACTGCACAAAGAAAGAAGAAGACATGTAACAGGATAAGACAAGATTCTTCACTACTACAAGGAATTATTAGTCTGCATTTGATATTTCGTGAAACTGCACGGCAAATATATATGTATGTCATGTGTGTTTCAGTTAGCTTCTGCTTATAACGAGTACTTACTTTGGTTCCTCGAAGAGTAATACGTGGTTTACGTGTAGCTATGATGCTGCCATTCTCGCCTATAGTAACTGCTACCTTGCGTAGAGTGCCACCATTCCCGCACTTGGGACAGAAGATTTTTTCAACTTCAGGAGTTACTGTGTAGCAAGCATGGCATTTCATGATCCACCTGAAGATAATGCAATAAAGAGTAAGAATTGTATCTTTTGTCAAGCTAAATGAGCAAGCTAATAAAAAGTGTCCATATTTGAAAAAAGGAAGATCTGATTCATAACGTGTACCTATGCAGTTGGCGAATTTGCATTCCTCCAGGTGCAAGCAAACGCAAACCCATTTGAAGAATAACATTTTGCATTGCATAGTCACCGGTTATACAAGCTACACTTGACTCAGATAAGGCTCTCAGCGACCAACTCTGCTCGCTGCTACCATCATCTGCAATCGATGATGCCTCAAAGGTATCCCCAGCCTCACTAGCAATCTCCATGTTCTCATTGATCCCCTCAGCTTCGACTTCAATATCATGATCGATATCATCCTCTCCATTGATCAAAGTTGTTTCAGCATTCATCTCTTCAGAGCCTTCTTGGAGAGTCTTTAATGAATCTTCCTCTAACCTCATCTCTTTTAGGATGGACGAAAGATCCTCATCATTCTTTCCGTTATCTTTTGCACAGCTTTCATTCGCATCTTTAGACTGCTGATGCAGATCAGTTGTGTCGTCAATCAAGTTTCCAGCTTTATCAGCTTCTTGATCTTGCTGAATTTCTTGTTCAGCCAAAGCATCGAACTGTTCTCGCCTCGCCTTTCTTCTAAGAAACCTTCTGTGAGTACTTCTACTAACAGCAGGTTTCCAATCACCAGCATCTTCATCATCATATTCACCCTGGGACACATCAACTCCCTCCACAACCATCTTACCCTCAAGGTTGATCTCTTTTTTCTTGAGCGGGTAACGCCTATGCTTCCTTCTACCTTCTTGTTCATCCTCTTCTTGATTCTCAATATGAGAGACAACAGAATCAACCTCAGAAACATTCTCTGAAGCAATAATATTCATGTTAAGGTCTTTCAAAGGAAGGATCTTGGAGGTAGAATTGGAATTTTCCTCGGTCTCATTCTCTAAAGCCTCCCATTCCTCCAAGTTAGCCACATTTGAGCCCCAACCAGGTAGTTCCTTTTCAGGTAATCTCTTTACTCTAACAGTTTGAATGGGTGGAGGCATATCTCTGATATTTTTGGTTCCATGAACCTGAGCCTCAAGCGTATATGTCAAAGCAATCAATTTAAGATCAACATCAGATAAAGTTTGCAAATCACCAGTAGCTCTCGCAAATTCCTTAACTGCAACAAAAAAAAAATCAATGTCAATATTTCTTCAACACAACAGACGATCCAAAATCTACAAATTTCACCATTGAATTCACAATAACGAGCTGAGAAACTTAGTTATGAGAATCGAAATCAAAATCAGATTAATGTACCTTTAATGCGAGATTCAGGAGAAGGTTCCATGGGATCAATAGTGAAAGGAATAAAATCGAGACGACGGCGAGAAGCAGGATCACGAATCTCAGAGTATACTTCAGGAACGGTTACGAATCTATCGGCGAAGTTTGGTAAGCTATGAAGACCTTCAATGATGGCGTTGGCGTCAATAACCGCAATAGATATTCCTTTTGTTGATTTGCAGTTTCCGACAATTCCGAGAATCGCTGCCGGAGGTCCGTCGCTAACCAGAGGCTTAGAAGGTAGATCTTTCTTCACTATGTTACTCCACATCGAGCTCGGATTCGAATCCATAGGGTCGTGTTGGCGATTCGTGAGTGATGATGTTGTTTGCCGCTTCAATGGGTTTAACGAAACTGAGATAGAGGAGAAGAGCCGAAAGACCTAGGTCACACTTACTTATTTCCCTTGTTTTAATGGACTCTTACTTATGTTATGGGCCTGAAAGCAAGGAACTCTTACTTATATTTATGGGCCTGCATCAGGCCCATAATAATGGTCTTTTTCGCAAATCAAACTCACTGACATACTTATGATTAACGTTCAAGAGGTGATTTGCCGCATCGGTTTGAGCTCTTACCGTGTGGAGCTGTGGGCATTTGATTATTCAGGTTTCAGAGTTTTTTTTTTGAATTTAAAACATAGGTTTGAGTTCGATTCGATTCGGTTTTTTTATAAAATTTTATACCAAAAATAAACATAAACTAACTATATTATTTAATATTATAAAATTTTAGTATATTTGAATATATTTTTCTGTATATTTAATTTAATCTATTAGAGTTTAGGTTCGGTTGGGTAATTTTCTCCGCCTTACTCACCGAGAAGAGGTTCAAAATGCTCTGTTTTGGTAAAACCAATTTGAGCCACAATTTGTAAACTTGATTTGACGTAAACTCTGATAGAGTGATTATTACATTGCATTGTTTTGCTTTCACCGGGGATAACCGAGTTATTCAACGAACCAGTGTACCCTTAAACCCTGATACAAGTTCTGTTCTTACATCTTAGAATGAAAACCCGGTTTCGATACGGTTCCCATCTCCCGTTGCTTGTCAGCTTTTTCTTTGACTTTCAAAAGGGTTTTATGAACCTCATCAAAATGAGGCATTGTCGCCTTTCTTGTATTCTCAATCCATTCTTCAACTTTCTTATAAGGACTAAATAATCTGAGATGATCTTTATCATCCAACACCTACAAAATTGCATAAATTTTACAATCAAAAACACAAAACATAGCAAAGGAAACAACTTTTCCTCCGCAATGTTTGATAAAATTAGTTGGGTACCTGCAGCTGCATAAGTTCACATACAAGGCTCAGATCAGCTATAGACGGTTGGTTGCTTCCGAGCAAAAACTTGGCATTGTCTTTAAGCCAGAAAGTCTCTAGAGTGGACAGAGACTTTGCTAGTAACTTCTCAGCTTCAGCAGCTGCCTTTGGATTTAGAGAAAGACCCAGAAATGGAGCTAGTACAGTATTCATAACATATCCAGCTGAAATAGTAAATAAAATACCTTAATCAGAAACATGAAGATGATCGTTCTATTTGACTCGATAACTCTACACAACATCAATATCTATATGCTATAATGCGTATTACCACTTACCAGTACCAGGGCGTAAATTGGTGTGATGCCAATCCAAAACTGAGTGAATCTTGGCTCTTTTGGAAAGATCATTCGGGTACCTAAAGTAAACAAAAGAATATTGAAGTTAAATTGATTAACACTTTGCCTCAAGAACATGTTTGTCAAACAAGCGCAAACTTACCAATGGTCAGCTACACTTGGGAATGCCGAGGCAAGATAAATCAGGATAGCGTGACTGCGAGAAGAATGAACGGTTAAGATTCATAGACAATGGTCAATAAAAAAGAAGCAAGAATCCAAAAGAGAAAAAACTTTTGTGTAAACCTCTCAAAGAGCTTAAGTCTACCATCAACAATAGCTGGAACTTTCCCCAATGGGTTAATATCTGAGAAACAAAGACACAAAATTTAGATCAAATCTCAGCATTTCTTACAGTAAAGACCATTTTCAATTACTGTTTTTGTGAAAAACTTAGTCACAATGAAGCTATTTTGGACCAAAATCTAATATACACTTGGAGGGGGGGGGGGAAGAGCTGAAATACATTTCCTAATTTTTTTTTTTGTAAAATGTCAAAATTAAGATTTTATCTTTAATGAAATTTGATTAGCGACCAAATCGGGTTATATACTTGTAACTGTAAGCGATACCAACAAAAATACGATATCTCAGATGGTTTAAATCTTCAGCGCGCGTTCAGGGTTCGAATCTTATATTTATGGTACAATTGGTTTTTTAATTAGTGCAACTATGATATAAGTAGTATAACTAGGTACAACTAGTTTGATTAAAATGTGAGATAATTTGATCGAAAGAGATACAATTTTGTTGTAATTGAAAATCAAGTTGTAATTGTAAGAGATATAAATAGTTGTAATTGTAAATGATACAAAAAAATATGATAACTCAGATGGTAATGATCCTTATACTGAAATAAAAGGTACAATTTGATATTATTTGATACAACTATATTTTATTCTAATTTGAAAATCAAGTGAGATATTTTTGGATTTTCAGAAAAATAGTTAGAGAAATATATTGCGATTATTTTCAAACTTTGGATTGTATATGACACATTAATCCAGCTTTTTTAAAGATATTTTCGAGCTTTTCACTAAGTAATATATAGCTTTATTCTACACTATTTAATTCACACACATGACACACCAGATCTAATGAACATATATCTACCAACACTCATGTTACTCAATTCTGCAAACAATTCAACTTCATTGAAATCAGCCGATGTCAAATTCATATGAACACTAAACCTTTGTTCAATTATTTTATGAACCTTTGAATTCAGGGTTTAAGTGCTGACGCTTCGCCAAGATAGTCATAATCTCATCGAATTGGATTCCATTAACCCTTAAAAGTAGAATCCAAACAATAAGAGAAAAAATGACTGAATCTCGAATTAACAAGGAAGAACAACGAATTTACTTGCAGAATATGATGATAGCACGAGACGGCTGTGACATCCGATCAGCATACACTTTGAGCTTCATCTTCTTCTTCTGCTGCTTCTGATTTGTGGATCAGAAAGTTGCAGAGCACTGATAGGTGATCATCTGGGAAGAGGTGTCTCATGAACTAATTAGCTTGCTGTTTCTACAATAGAAAATAAACACACTGCCGTTGCTTAGTAGAAAGCGGCAAACAGTTTCTTCGGATAAACACAAACGAGCATATCTACCTTACCTACGTGTAATTCAATGTATACGTACCGAATGAAAAATACATATATGTAGAATTATTGTCCATATATGTGCTGTCGGAGAAAGAAGAAAATAAGTAAATCACCCGGTAAGAACAAATCTACATTTATTTATTTGTTGGACAAAATAAAATCTTATTATTATCATGGAAATACATGTAAATAAATAACTTAAAATCTAATCATAGTTATATCAAATGCTACTGTTAAAAAATAAGATTAAAAATAATCTAATCATCCTGGATTCGAACCTCACAATAAGATTAAAAAGTGGCCATGTGATCACTAGCTTAGAAAATAAATCAAAATAATAATCACACAAGCATATATTACAAAAATTCTACACCACCTTGTTGATTTTCTCAAGTAAACTATCAAAAGCATCTCGAAACTTCTCAAACTTAGCATTAGAGTCTCCAGGTACCAAACCAGGCAAAAGCTGATGAACAATGTATCTTCTCATACCCTCTTTCTCCTTTAGAATCTTTGCCATCAACTTCTCCACCACATTTACTCTCTTTCCCTTTACATCTTCTTGGCTTATACACACATAGTATCTCCGGTGATCATCCGGAAGATGCCACGCGTACTGATAGATAAGCCATGTACGGATTAAGCATCACCGGAATGCAACCGGAGATTAGTGAATCGAAAACAGATTTTCTTGTTGGACTATCTCCTGATGGTTGTAGATAGACAGAACTCAGAGTCTTGAAAAAGCTTTATGAAATTTTCAGGCTTGTCATAACTTCCATTAGAACAGTTTAAGAACCGGCATTGGTCGGAAAACGATGTGTATTGTTCGATTAGCGTTGACCGGATGCTATTAGGATTACCAGGACTTGCACCTCCAGCGAAACTAATTAGATTCTGGCGAGGTTTGCTCATCATTTTGATCTGCCACTTGCTGATATCGTAGTCCGTTTTAGGATAGAAATAAGTCGGGTGTGGGATTACGATGTCGTTGACTTCCCAGGGATGTCTTTCTATAAGAAGCTTTGTAGGGTTTTACATTTCTTGTAAGTCAAGGAAGCTTGAGCCCCAAGGAAGCTTGAGCCCCAAGGAAGCTTACTTCTTCTAAAATCCCAAGAAATCTTTCCGAGGACGAAGACATGGTCTTTCCCAGCGTTCCCTTCCAAGATTCCTTCGATCCAACCCATTTCAAAACCTTGATTCCCAACCGATCCTTCACATCCCCAGAAACATTCTTGAAATGCCATCTCAAAACATTGAAACCGCCATAAAAAGGGACTTAAAGTATCTTAATTTGGCTTTCGTTATGAACCCTACAAGGATGCTTCAAAACCCTAGAGTGTAAGATCCGTTCACGAGCATATTGATGTGTCCTAAACCAACCTTGACCAAGATTCTCAATTGCTTCTCCAAAACCTTCATTCTTGAAATACTTACACATGTTAGTCCAAGGGACCATATCGACACATTCTACCAATAAATCTCTGCTTAATTTAGACGGTAAATCATAAACATAAATTCCTTTTCCTTCACAAGATCTCGAATTTTCGCCTTCCCCCCCCCCCCCCCCCCCGGTAGATAACCAAGATCTTTGTACTTTAAGATACTTAATCACTGCCCTTAACGCGTATCCCTCTTCTTCACTCTTAGGTTTGATGTATTTGTATTGTTCTTCCTCGTTTTTGTGATTAAGAACAGAATGAAGATTCACACCATACCGCTTTTTATCTTGACCAGAAACTATATCTCCGGCGAATGTATCATTCTTTTGAGAATAAAATTCTTGATCTTTATTAAGAACAACACTCGAATCATTGAGTTTCCTCGTGGAGATGATGATGGTCGAAGATAACCGAAGATAAAGAACGAAGAACAGAGGAATCGTGAGAGAAATTCGATAGAGAATGGATTTGGAGAAGATAGAACGAAGATTGTTACAGAAGATATGAGGATCATCTGTCTTCTTGGGTGTTGTCGGCTTTCTCTTTGAGACTGAGTTAGCCATTTTCTTGCTCGGTCTTATTTTTTCGCTTAGGATTTTATAGATTTTATGGTTTATGAACATTATTTTTCCTTTCAGTTTTATGATTTTTTGCCTTAGCATTTATATATTTTTACAAAAAATAGATATCTTTCTTAATAAATCCAACAGTGAGAAATTTACAACTCATCATATATCAGCATGTATAAATTTAAATTTAAATATCAAATACTTTAAATATGTTTTATATGTAATCAAAATAATTTAATTATTTTGGAGAAAATGTAAAATTTTAGTAAAATAAACATTGGTGCTAATGTGTCAAGACGACATTTTTCTCGGTCTTTTTTTATTTAATTAAATTAAAAATTAATATATGTATTTATGTAATAATTTATTATTCACAAATTTTGCATACTAATTTTGTAATTTGGTTTTAATAACGTTTATAATTGGTGATATTGACAATGATCATTAATAAAATGTGTAGAAAAAAAATCAAACCTTTTTACTAGAGTTATTACATTTGCCAAACACTCATTTGAATTAGATTTTTTAACTGGTTAGCCTTATTCCATTGGTCAAACATATCAATTTTATCAATAATTCAAAAAATAAATTTACATTAATCAGTTGAAACTGAGTACATATTTACCATAAATAAATATAGTTAAATATTTTATATGGACTTCAATAAAATCAACTGTTTTCCTTATAAATTAAATATAATCATTTATAAATTCTGAAAAGATATAAATTAAATAACAAAAAATAATTCAACATAAATTACTTTAATAAGAATACTATAAAAATACATAATATAATCAAACATATCAAATTTATATTACACAATTATCCATTCAAAATAGATATATTAAGATGGCGTGTAAATCTAATTAAAATTAAAAATTAAATTTTAAACTAAAATATATACAATTTATTTCATGAATACACGAGTTCTTAACTAGTTTTATTTTGTGAGGTAAAAAAATAGACGTTTAGTTTGTTTTTCAGAGTAAAAATTATGCCCCAGTTATGAATAAGCTCATATATATTTTATTTTTGGATTAGTTTTATAAATCAATATAGAAATTGAAATGAAAATTTTGAAGGATATTTAAATGTCACTTTATTATTTTTAGTACTAATATTTTATTATTGGAATCTATATCCTAACTATGAAAAAAGAAAATGAAAAGAGGTTACCCAAAAAAACATTTATAAAATGAAGTTTTTAATTTTATTTTTTCTTACCCAATAGATTCCACTCTTTTAGAGGATTTATGCATGCGCGACTGACAGCTACCTGATTGATAAAAGAAAATTGTAAAATAACTAAAAAGAAAAAGAGATTGAAAAAAGTCTGGGATAGTCTAAAAGAGATGTGTTCTGTTTTTAAATCGTTTACCTGGTGCAACTCTGTTTTGCTGGGCTTTCGGTTCAAACTTCACTTTAAATAAAGTATTGAGAAAAATGTTACAATATGGAAAATGTGGATAAATAAAGAACAATAAATAGATTAAAATGATGATCAACAATTTAACATCACTTATTCAACTGATATTATATATAACACACACATATTTATTCCAAATTGTTGATTTTTTCAAGTAAACTATCAAAAGTAATATCAAAAGCATCTCGAAACTTCGTAAACTTAGCATTAGAGTCTCCATAGACCAAACCAGGCAAAAGCTGATGAACAATGTATCTTCTCATATCCTCTTTCTCCTTTAGAGTCTTTGCCTTCAATATCTCCACCACATTTACTCTCTTTTCCTTCAAATCTTCTTCACTTATATACACTGAGTATCTCTGATGATCGTCCGGAAGATGCCACGCGTACTGATAATAAGCCGTGTACGGATTAAAGATCACCGGAATGCAACCGGAGATTAGTGAATCAAATACTGATCTCCTAGTTGCGCTATCTCCAGGGGGCTGCATACAATACTCCGAATCTTGGAACAAATCAAGGACATTCTTTGGATTCTTGCAGCTTCCGTTTGCACAATCCAAGAACCGGCATTGGTCGGAAGATGAGGATTCGCATTGCTCGATCAATAGTGACCGAATATTATTAGGGTTACCGGGTCTTGCAGCTCCGGCGAAGCTTACTAGACTCCGGCGAGGTTTATTCATGATCTTGATTTGCCAGCGGGTGATATCATCATCTGTTTCCGGATGGAAATAAGTCGGGTGAGGAATAGCAATGTCGTTGACCTGCCATGGTTGTCTTTCGATGAGAAGCTTGGTAGGGTTTTGCATTTCTTGTAACTCAAGGAACCTTGAGCCCCAAGGAACTTTATCTCTCCTGAAATCCCAAGTAATTTTTCCTAGAACTAACACATGATCTTTTCCCGCGTTTCTCCTCCAAGATTCCTTAGATTCAAGCCATTTTAAAACCTCAATCCCCAACCGGTCCTTCACATCTCCGGAAACATTCCTATAGTGCCATCTCAAAACATCGTACCCGGCATAGTAAGGGACATAGAAGAGCTTAGCTTGGTTTTCGTTGTAAACCCTACAAGGATGCTTCAAAACTCTAGAGTGTAAGATCGGCTCAAGAGAATACATATGTGTTTCAAACCAACCTTGACCAAGATTCTCAATAGCTTCTCCAAAGCCTTCATTCTTGAAGTAACTACACAAGTTAACCCTTGGAAGTATATCGTTGCATGCTACCAACAAATCTCTGTTGAATTTCGATGGTAAATCGTAAACATAAACTCCTTTACCTTCACAAGATCGCAGTTTATTGAGGTTTTTGTTTCCCGGAGATAACCATGATCTCTGTAGGTAAAGATACTTGATCACTGCCTTTAACGCATATTCCTCTTTTGTACTCTTAGGTTTGATGTATTTGTTGTATTCTTCCTCTGTTTTTAGGTCAATGAGTGAACTGAGATCGACCTTGTTCTTGGGTTTGTGTTCTTGATCAAGAACAAAATCAAGATTCTTGAATTTTTCTTCTTGCTCAAGATTCTTAGGTTTGGGTTCTTGATCAAGAACACCATAGCCTTTCGTATCGGAAACTCTATCTCCAGGGGTTACTCCGGTGAAAGTTTCAGTCTCTTTAGAACCTATTTGAAAACCGGGTTTAGAACCAGCCGTGAGACAATAAGGATCGTTGAACTTCCGAGAGAAAATACAGACGTGGAAGACGTTGTCGTAGATTATGCTGGTGAAAGAAAACCAGAGATAAAGAATAAAGAAGAAGAGAAATGTGAGAAGAGTATAGAGAATGGATCTGAAGAAGATAAAACAAACATTGTTACAGAAGAAGATACTAGGATCTTCTGTCTTCTTTGAAGTTCTTAACTTTCTCTTTGGGACCAATACTACCATTTTCTGACTTGGTCCTAACTTCTTTACTTTGGATTTTTATAAACTCGCCAATTATTTTCGTGAGGGGTTTACGCACCCTATCTTTATATATTAAGGTAATGAGTCATAGTCTCATGACACATACTTTAGTTTCAAATACTTTATTTTAATAAAAAAATTTTTTTTACTAAAAATGGCATAGAAAATTAATGAATAGGTATGTTATAACACTAAATTTTAAAAAGTAGTCGAAGATATATTTTTATCTATGTAATCATTAATCAAAACACTGTAATCGTAGTAATGTGAAGGTGCTTTAAATATATGTATATATGGAGTGAGAGTGAGAGTGAGAGAGCCGTTCTAAATAAAACCACTTTTTGTTATTTAAAAATATAGCACGAATATTTTACTACAAGAAAACATGCGAAATTCTAACAAATATTTCCAAACAACTAGTGGAAAATTTTTGACGATATTCCGACTATTTTAGAGTGTTTATCGGAGAATAGTCAAAAAAATTTCTGATGACATACAATTAATCCGAATTTTGTCGGAAGTTTTAGTTGAAAAATCATCGGGCATTTATTGAAAAATTGTTAACGTTATAATTTTGAATTTTTCGACCAAACTCTGACCGATGGTGGTCGAAAATTGATTGGAAAATTTTGGGAATATTCCGATTAATTTTTGACCAATGATGGTCGAAAATTGGTCGAAAATATTACAACGGTAACATATATTTTCCAACCAATTTTTGACTACTAGTCCAATTAGTCAAAAATTGGTCGGAAATTTATAACTATTGCAAATTTCCGACTAAATTCCAACCAAACCACTTCTATATAACCTAATCTTATTACATTTGCAAACCATACAGTAAAAACTAAAAAAATCTCTCTCAAATTCTAATGGCATCTTATCCAATTTATCGTGTTAGGGAATGGATATATAAAGGGATTGATGAAGAGACCAGAGAGATTCAAGAATAATATAAGGTCGGACCTCGTCAATTCATGGAGTTCGTAACCAATCAAGAAATCACGCAAAAACAAGGTACATCAACTTGTCCTTGCGTGAAATGCACAAATAAAAAGTTTGTTAAAATATATTTAGTTTGGAGGCATCTATATTATAAGGGGTATACGTCTGGATATTTTATATGGTTTTCGCATGGAGAAGATTTAGTAGATATGTCAGATACTAGTCGTAGAGGAGGAAGGGTAGAACAAGAAAATAATGATAGATTTGTGGGTGAAGGTAGTATCACTATTAGACATGACAATAATGTACAGCGGATGGTTAGAGATGCGTCTCCAAAAGTTATATAAACTAGTAATGTTGTTGAAGAGCCAAACTCTGAGTTGAAAAGGTTTTTTGAGATGCTAGATGCTGCTAAACATCAAATATATAATGGTTGCAAAGAGGATCATTCTCCATTATCGGCAGCGATTAGGATGATGAGAATCAAAACAGATTTCAATCTAAGTGAGGAATGTATGGATGCAATTACCGACTATCTCCTAGAAGACAATCTTGCATCGCGTTCGTATTATGCAGAACTTGCTAGCTGGTTTGGAATTACCATATCATATTATTGATGTATGTCGAGATAACTCCATGATATTTTGGAGATAAGATGAAAATTTGGAAGGTTGTAGATTTTACGGCAATGATAGATTCCAAGTTTCCACAGGGCGGACTCGAATTCCTTATCAGCGAGTGTGATACTTACCAGTTACATATAGACTAAAATGGTTATATCAGTCATAGCAAACTGCAGCGACTATGAGATGGCATGGATAACATCTTTTTACTGGTGATATTTCAAATCCATCTGATGCTGAAGCTTGGAAACATTTCTGGTATTCGTACCCAGATTTTGCAAGTTAAATGAGGAATGTTTATCTCGGTCTATGCACAAATGATTTTAATCCATTTGGGAAGGAAGGGCAGAAATATTCGCTTTGGCCAGTCATTTTCACTCCATATAATCTACCTCCGTCTCTTTATATGATTTTTTTGTTTCTCACAGTACTTTTGTTAGGTCCAAAGCATCCCAAAAGAGCAATTGATTGTGTTTTTGTAGCCGTTTATTTCAAAGTTACAAATATTATGGCATGGAGCTCACGTGTATGATGTGTCGATGAAGATCAATTTCACTATGCACGATGTATTGCTGTGGATAGTCAACGATTTTCCAGCTTATGGAAGGTTATTGTATCTTCATTGTCAAGATAACAAAGATGCATTTTGGTTATAGAATGGTAAGAAATCATGTTGGTTTGATTGTCATCGGTGTTTTCTATCGAGTAATCATCTTTTCTGCCAAAAGAATCGATTGTTTATAAAAAACAAAGTTGTTCGTGATGGTCCATCTCCATTGTATGATGGTTACTATCTTTTGCAATAGTTTTTTCGAGTTTTATGTTGTTGAAACTGCAGAATATAGTGGTAATGGACATGATCGAATTGATGCTTATGGGGAGCAACATAATTGGCATAAGAAAAGTATCTTCTGGAAACTACCATATTGGAAAAATCATCTTCTCAGACATAATCTTGATGTTATGCATATCAAAAATAACTTTTTTGATAACATCATGAATATGTGTTGAATGTGCAAGGAAAAACGAAGGATAATTTGAAGTCAATGTTGGATCTACCAGAAATTTGTGGTCATCCGGAATTGCACGTTGACGAAAATGGTAGAGGTCCGGTTCCTTCTTTTAGGCTCATACAAACTCAAAAAGTAGTTTTTGAGTGGATTCAAGAGTCGATTAAGTTTCCTGAAAGATATGTTTCTAATTTGAGTAATTTCATTGACCATACATTAGGACGTCTATGTGGATTGAAGACTCATGATTGTCATGTCATTATGCATCGACTATTCCCATTTGTATTACAGAGCTCCTCCAAAAAAGCTGAGGCCAAAAATGTAGAGAGGTTCATTCAATTGGCATAAGAGTCAGAAAATCCCGAAAACGTTTTTTCACACAAGCATATAAAAACAATATCTTTTGCGAGATAATTGTTAGGTTATATTTTCTTTTAATAACAAAAATTTATTTACATCTATTATATTAATATTATAATTTCTTTTGGTAGGCAATTCCCTAAAATAAGGAAGTTTGGTATGGATATGGATAAATTCCTTACAATGAAGATGACGGAATGCATTGCAGCAAATCAACGAAGGTCACCAAGTTGGAAGCAGAGTTGGCAGCCCAAAAAGAGCAGCAAGCAACAGCAGACAAAAAAAATCATGGAGTTAGAACCAGCTCAAACGGATATCATGTACTGGAGTTAGATGATGCAAACTCTACACCCTAGTGCCGTTCCGTTGTTCCAGAGACCTCTTAATCTTGACGGGTCTATCAATATGGATGATGATTTCACTTTCCGTGGCTAATTATTGTTTCTCCTATTTTGTATAACTATTGTAAAACTTTTAATATTTATGTATTTAAAAATTTTAATTTTATATTAAAAAAATTTAGAAATAAAATCAAATATTTTCGACTAACACATATAATCTTTAGTCGGAAATTCCGACCAATCGATTTTGTATCCTCAGATTTTTGTTTTGTCGGCATTTGGTTGGAATTAGCTGGAAATTTTTTGACCACTTTCCGACGATATAGTTTCCGACGAAATTCCAACCAATTCTGACAAAATTACGTTTCCAACTCTCAAATTTTGATTAATTGTTTTTTGTCATAAACTTATCGGAATGTGTGAGTTCCGACCAAATTCTGACTATAACGATGGTCGGAATTTCGGTGTTTTCTTGTATTGTTTAAATTGTTTCCATAAAATTTAAAAAATTCTTAAATTTACAGTAGGAAAGTTTTCATAAAACAAATGGTAGTATATTTGAGTATTCTTTATCTTTTATTCATACAAATTATATGATGATGATGATGAATATTGCAAATATATCTTCACATACGAAATAACCAAATAGTTTCGGTTGCGAATTTTGCAAATATAAGAACATACACTAAATAACCAAAATATAATATGGTTTGGTTCTTAAATGATAGTTGAGCCTCCTTCTATCTGCTCGAATTATTATTTTTATATGGGATCCCTTTTTATATCAGTAAATCATCAAATCATTAAGATTAAACAGTAATCTTCAAATTATGAGAATGTTGGACTCATATTTTTTATAGAAGAAACGTATTATTTTACAACATTAATTACTATATACGTATTGTTAGTCGATTTGATGAAACATCACAATTATGTTTTCTTCATTGTAAGACTGTAACATCACATTTAAGTAGGAGATACATCCAGATTATGACCAACTTTAGGAAATATTAGTTACAATTTAAGAGACCCTGCATATGAATTTCATTTATTTATTTTGGTAAAAGTTTAGAGTGCTTCAATCTAATTAAACTGAACCAATATATTTCGATTACAATCAAACCATAGTTTAGCTGAGGTTATATTTTCATTGTAGCTCAAAATCTGACATAAAACTCATAACACAATTCCATATTTTTTTGCTTACCGGCCTTATTATAAGGTTGTAACCAATTAGAACAGCCATAACAAACTGTAGAAACATCAAAAGAGTTGTCAATTGTCATACCATTATAGTGAAAAATTAACATACCATTAATTGTCACAAGAGTTGGACTATCGTGACCGGTAAGAGAAAGAGACATGACCAAAAGACTTATAAATAGGTGCATTGCCGTGAAGTTATTCAATTTTATTTTTCTATAATATTTCAAAAAATGAAAAAGCGATAAGAAAACAGTTAAACTGTAGTTAAAACTTAAAATTTTAAAAGAAATCAACGTTATATATCGTAAAAGAGAAAATTTGAAAGATAACTAATAGTATCGAATAACATGATCTCACCTCACTTTTTCAAATTAAATTATTCATAACCGTTTATCAACGGGAGATCGCATGGCCCTTTGGAACATAAAAGCGAATCCGGTATATAGTTTTTGTAGTCAGGCTATAAAATCTCGATACCATCTCTTCTTTGATTGTAGGTACACCTTTCAGCTCTGGAATCAACTCTTGTCTGGGATTTTACAACATTGAGCCACATGTCGCTTTGACACCATCGTAAATCACATTGCCAGTTCAGATTTTGGGGGAACGATTCGCTTCATCTAAGGTATATTTTCCAAGCCTCGGTTTATGTTGTATGGCAAGAGCGTAACAAGAGGCACCAAGATCAACACTCTCTTATTAAGGATATCGACAGAATTATGAGAAACCGTCTATCAACACTAAAGATGCAAGGAAAGCTTCTGGATGGCTTGCAGATTTGGTTTAGCATTTCAAGGATCTGATCTACACACACTTTCTTGGGTGTCTTTTGGATTTGTATTTTGTTTTTTTTAATGTTTACATTCAGCTCTTGGGGATTGATGGTACTCTTTTTCCCAATTCCGATTTTGTCCCAGTTGGGTTTTTCGGAATTGGGTTTTAATGAAGCCATCACTCCCAATACATTCGAGCTCTAATTAGGTTCTCGGACCACACTAGTTGTACAAAGATTTTTTCTTGAATATATTTTTACATATTATTCAAAAAAATAAAAAAAACTTATCAATTATACTTACAGTTAAGAGATTTACAAAAGTTTGAATTAGTCATTTAATATTGTTCATTTATTTTTATATAAATTTTATTAGCTTATTCTTTCGGAATACAAGGATATAAACCTTAAGTTTTAAAACTAGTAGAAGTTAAAGCAGAATAATCTGCATGATGTTAGAGTTAAAGGATCCTAATTAGATATGGATTACATATGTCCTAATTCTATTAGAAAATAGTCTTAAATCTCTTATATAAATAGTTTTTTTTTATGTTCATAATCAATACATAGAAATATTCAAAGTACAACATACTTTTTGACATTGTAGCATATCTCTAAAATTCTAAAAACTAATTTTCTATCTTTTAAATCTTCTCGAAAAAGTTTTGAATTCGTCGTCTAATCAAACGTTGGAACGTAAACTTGTTATTAAGATTGTAAGTCTCAAGTCGTCGGATCGTGAGTCTTTTGTTTAAAATTTTCGATAAATTTTACATCTAGTAAACTGTAGAAATTATATTATATGGAAATCGAATCCCAATGACATGGT
The DNA here is from genome assembly GCA_963922655.1 of Cardamine chenopodiifolia. NCBI lineage: Eukaryota > Viridiplantae > Streptophyta > Magnoliopsida > Brassicales > Brassicaceae > Cardamine > Cardamine chenopodiifolia. The sequence continues at coordinate 20,018,583 of OZ000481.1, forward strand.
TGGAAATTTATAACTAGTGATAGATCTAAGACCAAAAGATATAAGACAAATCAGGCAAAAGAAAATTAAGATTAGAGACGCGAAAGATAACTGAACTTTTTAAGGATATTACGACTTTAATTTGGCAACCGTTTTCTCGAAGGAATTATTACAATTTACATAACCATTATGACTTACAAACTTCGGTTCTGTTGAATGATGTGTTAGTCAAATCTGAACAATTATACTGAAAATAGAAAAATATTAATAATCACCTAACTTTAGGCTTGAGTCATTTTCTACCATTATCACTTTTATCACTTAGTGAGGAGAAATAATCGTAAATGTCTAAAGTCTAATTCCGGTTTGCTTTTCTTTTTTAAAGTATTCGTTATCAAATTTTGGTTGGGTTTTAAACTTTAAGTTTCCACCTGAAAAAAAAACTTCATAATGAAAAATTAAAAGATAGAAAACGGTTATTAATTAATTTTATCAATTATTTGAGAAAAAGAGCGGAAAATATTTCTAATTCAATGAAAATCCCAAATCACAAAACAGAACACTAGGAAATGTAGAACTGAGTGGAACTATATTTCTTCAAAATTTAACATATATTATTTGCTAGCGCACAAGTTCTCTATCACTGTATCTATCACCATGTGTTCCTTCAAATTATGATATGTAAGTAACATACACTTTGTTGAGGCATACTAGTTTTATTGTTTTTTGGTGTAAGAAAACTATTTTTGGTAAAAATAAAATTTACTAACTTGGTAATTTCTCTGTAGGTACTTCAAACTACCATTTAATAAGAGGTCCAATAGTAAATTAATACTAATAATTATGATATATCTATAGATATTAATTGAATATATAGAAACTATTCAATGCTCTAATAAGGTAATTCAAGATTTTCAAAATGGAATTACTAAATACGTATATATGCAAAAAAAAACATTTTGTCTAAAACTGGTCATATAACATAAAAACAAAATAGCAATCTTCTTCTTATATATATAAATATAGATTACAATCACTCAAAAACATTAAACAAAAAGTGGGTAAGAGAAATATTGAGATGGAGGAAGTACAAGACACAATAACAAAACAAGTTTTACTTTTCAAAATGTAGACTTAGTTTGTTTAGGAAAGCGAGTGAACTTACGACTCTGTACAACGCTGAGATTGGTATTGTTGTCTTTTTTTCTGGAGACAAACCTTATTTCTTTGAAAAACCGAATTTTGATTTGATCGCAGAATAGTTTAAGAATGAATCCGAAGAATTAGATAACGGAAAATCATCATCATGCGGTAATAGAGCAAGGCAAGACAAAAAGATATGCCAAAATCTCAACTCGATCAAAGAAAAAGCTGAAACTGAAAAAGAAAAGAGGCGAAGATAAAGAGACTTGGTTTGAATCTGCTAAAGAAGAGAGGTTTAACAAGTCTATTGAAAAGCTTACTCTAGAAGAACTTAACATACTTGAAGCTAAGATGAAGAAAATGCATGTTGAGATTCAAAGTAACATTAATCAGATTGCTGCATTGTCTCTCATGTTTCTCTCTAAGGATAATTAACTATTTTATCGAAATGAAGGATAAAAATATCTACACTTATATATTTTAATTTTCATTTTGTATTGCTGTTTTAAAGTCATTTTATTTTTGTATGGTACAAATATATCATGTTGTTGATATATTGTATCCTCCTTTTGATCATTTATTGGTTGTAAGTTTCGATTTGTTGCGAATGATATGATTATGAAAGTCTTATTTATCTAATCAAAACAATATATTATAACATTATTTTCTACTCGTCAAAATTGTTAATGATATAAGTTATGGTACAAAAAAATTAAAGTATTTATTGGTTTATTTTGTAGAAATATTTTCTACACTTTGTAATTTATTTTTAATATGCATTCTTGTATGCTAGGTTACACATGATTTTCTTTTTAAATCAACTAAGTGAATACCCAAGCATTTGTAATTTGATTATCTGCGATATTGTTTAGTGTTTGTTTTGTTTTTCTTGGCTTTGTATTATTGTATCATCACTTTATCAATCAATTTTGATAATTATTAAAAATATTTTTAGCCGAAAATGTTAGCCTGGTTGTGCTTAAGCTCTTATCCATCGAATACCTAAACCTACCAGTTCCTAATAACAAGAAAACCAAGTCCTAATTTAATACAAAAGTGAAAAAATCAATCCTCATATAAACAAATGCTAATAAGAAAATCGTATAAACGAAGAGGGAGAAAGGGTACACATCTCTCCATGGTTACTTTCATCAAAGTGGTGCATAGCTGGATCATTCATACAAAATCATATTGACCATATATTATAAAATGGAGCGAAGAGGAATTTTGAGCTAGTGTAAATCGAAGAAGAGAGATGGATAGTGAGATGTAAAAAGAAGTCAACATGATCATGAGAAACAATACGGTCTCCTGTTAACATTTTACAAAATCAGGAGGAAGGTAGGGTGTCACCGGATCATAATTCTCAAGACTAACGTCGTGAGAAGCAATTCGATTTCATAACATGGTTAACAAACAATCTTGTCATAGTCTTGGAGGTGACTTTTCCGAAGACAGTAACCAAGTTAGTCTTGGTACAGGTCTTCATAACAACTTTGCTCTCTGGGTCACTCGTTGACGGGCTCAGAGGTGAGCAAAAAGGATTCATTCTACCTCCATCTGATTTTCTAAACCTAGTAAAGAATGCAAACATTATCAGTGAGGGAAATATTAGCATATAAGAAACTTCAATCGCTTCAAATTGGAATCATGCTGAATAACCATTTATAGGAAACTCTAGAAATCAACAACCTAAAATTTTGTCAGTCATTCAAAATTTTCAATATTAAAAATACAGAAATGTAGAGTCGTATGAACGCATGAATGGAAGAAAATATTTTATATTCCTAAAAGGATAATGAGAGAGATGGTAATATATAGAGACGGTTGAATATGTTGAACCTAAAGTAGTCCTATGTTGTTCCTAACATAATGAAATTAGAAAATTCTTCTGTATCTAGATATTGAGAAAGTTTAAGGTAATAACGAATATTAAAAACAAAGATTTTAATTATATATATTTTTAGTTGAGAGATTATTTAAATTGAATTTACAATGTTTTTTTTGTCATATGTTAAGTAATTAGAGATACTTGATTTAATCATATTAGAGATGAAGAACCGGGTCACGTACAATTCCACGATATGTAGTTCTTCCCATAACACTCCGATCCCCTACTAACAATTTTTATATGCATTATACCCATAATGGACAACCTAATTCATAACAAAGGATATCCCAACAGATGGTTTTGCGTGCAGCACTTTAAAATTTACGATAAACTTTGCATGTATTAATCTGCATAAATTAATACTATATGGAAATCGAATCGGTTGGAAATTTATACCTAGTGATAGATATAAGACAAATCAGGCAAAAGAAATTTAATACTGGAGAAGGATATTACGAATTTAATTTGCACAACTATTTCCTCGAAGAAATTATTACAATTTGCAGACCATTATCTTACAAAATTCGGTCATTTTAATTGTGTGTTTACATTGTCTACTCCGAACAATTATACTGAAAAATAGAAAAATAATAATAATCACCTAACGTTAAGGCTTGAGTCATTTTCTACTCCATTATCACTTTTATCACTTAGTGAGGAGAAATAATCGTAAGATGTCTAAACTAATTCCGGTTTGCTTTTTGTTAAAGTATTCGTTATCAAATTTTGATTTGGTTTTAAACTTTAAGTTTCCACCCGAAAAAAAAAAAAAACTTCTTAATGAAAAGTAAAAAATTGGAAAATGGTTCTTAATTAATTTTATCAATTACATGAGAAAAAGAATGGAAAATATTTATTTCCAATTCAGTGAAAATCCCAAAACAAAACACCAAAGAAAATCCAAGCTAGTTTGTAGACATAAAACAGAGTGGAAATATATCTCTTCAAAATTAATATTTATTATTTGCTAGCGCACAAGTTCTCTATAATTGTATCTATCACCAGGGCCGGCTCTGCGAACCAAGCATTAGCTTGCGGTCCGACAATAATATCATTAATTTTCGCCTTTTTCTCAATATGTTACTTTAGTCTAGTGGTTTAACTTACTGGTAATACTCTATTCTGGTTATGAGTTTGAACTACGATATAGCCAAAAATGTATTTTCTTAATTTTTTCCAAAATAATTAAATAAATAAACATTTATGCGCCCATTAATTTCTCTAACTTGTAGCTTTGTAATACTCAGGGCCAGTCATGTCTATCAGCATGTGTTCTTTCAAATTCTGATATGTAATTGACATCCAATTTATTTAGGCAGACTAGTTTTATTGTTTTTGGGTGTAAGAAAACTATTTTTGGTCAAAAAAGTACTTTTGCTAACTTAATAATTTCTCTATGGATAGTTCAAACTACCATTTAAGAAAATGTCCAATAGTAAATTAGTACTTATAATAATTCAATATCTATGGATATGAATTAAATATATAGAAACTATTTAATGCTCTAATAAGGCAATTCAAGATTTTCAAAATGGAATTACTAAATACTTATTTATGTAAAAAAAATTTTTTGACTAAAACTGGTCATATATGATGATAAGGTTCAATGAATTAAAATTCTCTCCAAATTCATTACTATAAATACATAAAGAAGTAACATAAAAACAAAATAGCAATCTTCTATATATATATATATATATAGATTACAATCACTCAAAACATTAAACAGAAAATGGGTAGAAGAAAGATTGAGATGGAGGAAATACAAAACACAAACAAAAAGCAAGTTTACTTTTCGAAACGTAGATTTGGTTTGTTTAAAAAAGCAAGTGAACTTGCAACTCTGTGCAATGCCGAGGTTGGTATTGTTGTCTTTTCTCCTGGAGACAAACCTTATTCTTTCGGGAAACCGAATTTTGATTTGATTGCAGAACGGTTTAACAATGAATCTGAAGAATCACATAGCGGTGAAACATCATCAAGTGGTAATAGAGCAAGACAAGAGAAAAAAATGTGTAAATATCTCAACTCGATCATAAAAAAAACTGAAGCTGAAAAGAAAGGAGACAAAGATATGAAGAATTTGCTTGAATCTGCTGAAGAAGAGAGGTTTGACAAGCCCATTGAAGAGTTTACTCTTGAAGAACTTACTCTTGAAGAACTTAACATACTTGAAGCTAAGATGAAGAAAATGCATGTTGAGATTCAAAGTAACATTAATCAGATGCAAGCTGCATCTTCTCTCATGTTTCTCTCTAAGAATAATTAACTGTTTTATGCAAATGAAGGATAAAAATATCCAGACTCATATATTTTAATTTTCATTTTGTATTGTTGTTTTAAAGTTGTTATATTTTTATATGGTAGAAATGTATCAAATTATTAATACAAGATATCGATTGTATCCTCTTTTTGATCATTTATTTGTTGTTTCGGTTTGTTGCGGATGATATAATTATGAAGATTTTATTTATCTAATCAAAAACTAACATATTATAACATAACTTTCTACTCGTCAAAATTGTTAATGATCCAAGTTATGATACGAAGATTTTAAAGTATTCATTGGTTTTCTTCTATAAAAATTTCTACACTTTGCAGTTCCGAATAACAAGAAACTCAATCCTAACTCCTACGTTAATACAAAAGTGAAAAAAAAATCAATCTGCATACATTTTAAAGTGTTGGGGAAATAGTAACTTGACAGTAAAAGAATATATTCCTCATGTTACATATAAACAAATGCTAATAAGAAAAATGTATCAACGAATAAGGGGAAAGGGTACACATCTCTCCATGGTTGCTTTCATCAAAGTGGTGCATAGCTCGATATCTTCATTCATACATAATCATAACTTTTTATTTTGTTTTAAGGTTAAATGTATTCCAAAAATCTAGTAAGAAATCTAGAGCAGCCTGACCGTTTATATAAATAAGTTCCTTAAAGAAAAATCCAAAATGGGGAGCAAATGTAAATAAAAAATAAAAAATTTTAAACCTCTCTGGTGACATTTTTTCCCCCCAAGAAAATAAAAGTAAGAAATCTACAACAGTTTTATGTACAGCACCCCTGATTTCTGTAAGCTGCTGCAATGTTCTAAGTAGCGGTAAGAGAAAGATGGAATCATCATCATCCACAAGTCAAGTTAATATCAGTGAAATGGTTATGATTTCTTGAGTCAGTTGAATCGTTGCCACCACCAGACCCTGCCCATCCTGAAGCAGAGAAGTCCAGTGGCGTCTGAGCCGCTTCAGCTGCTGGCTCTGTTGCTGATGCTGATGCTGGCTGCTGTTCACTGGTTGGTGTCTCCATGTTGTTGTTATCTTCCTTTGAACCGTTTTCTTGCTTGATTGCTTTAGCCTTTGCACTTCCATACACAAAACTACACGCCACAACCTACAAAACCACAATGAAAGTTTTCAGTTTTCGAATCATAGCAGACATTACGATTGAGAAAACCAAGTTTTAAGTATCAGTGGTGACTCAGTTGCAACAAAATGCAGCAAATAAGAATATTTACAACAGAGTAAACGCTATCTATTGCAACTGTGAATGTGTCAGTGACTCGGTCAAATACTACAGATGAAATCAATTTGAAACCTGCACAAGACTGGCTGCAATAAGCGATCCAGCTCTGCCAGCAACCAGAAAACCGTCAGGGCGGGAGAGAGAGACACTTAAATTGCCAGTTCGGCTTTTAGGTGCACCTTCTTCATTCACCAAGTAAGATCCTCCTAAACTTAGTATATCATAATTTCCCTACACAACAAAAATAAAACTAATAAGGACTTTGTTTGTGAGACAACGAGAGAGGAAAGAAGTGAATTTGAGAAAAAAATTGGACCTGAATAGATATAGAATTCTTTGAGCCTGTGGGTAGATGTAACGTCCCTGAAGATATCTTTCCGGTTCCTGACATTATACAAATGGCTCTTGGCCTTTGTTGTGCAAATGAAAATATTTTTGAAACAATGTCCTGCACGCGGAAAAAAAAGGGTTTCTTTACTAAGATCATATATTGAGCAAACTCAAACTCATAATATCTGAAAGAGACATTATGTATGCAAAAGATGCAGAAATAAAGAATCAATGGAGAGTTAAAAGTTACCTCTCCGACTTCAACACTGATCACATGTGGTGCAAAAGCAAGTCCAGCAGAAGCGTTCATCCATTCACCTAAACAACAGTAAAGCAAAGCATTGATAGCAACCAAGTTAATAACTGTTTACAGAAGCACAACATCAAGTTCATGTCTAAGTACTTCTTCTGGAGGGTAATAACGCAAGAAAAGACGCGGAAATTCACATCAGACCACCAGACTCATGATTCCTAATACCAAGTTAAGTAATAAACCACATTCTGAATCCCAATTATACCATCCCAGTTCACATAATATAAATGACGAATCACTCAGTTTGTTTCAATATCCCAGAGCCAAGGTTGAGGAGCTTAACAAACAAAGATGAAACCTTCAATCAAATGTAGAATTCTATTTAGGTTCACAAGCCATCAAGTCAGTTAACTAACCACTTTCTGGATCCCAATTCACATAATAACAACTTGAGTTAATCAGTTTGCGTAAACCAAGGTTGAGCAGCTAAACAAACAAAGCTTAAAGCTTCACTCTTATATAGAAGAATCTTATCCCGGTTCACGAGCCATCATGTCAGCTAATTAACCACTTTCTGAATCCCCAATTCACATATAGCAACTTGATACAGTCAGTTCTTAAACCAAGGTTTAAGTATTTTAGCAACAGAGCTTAACCCAACTTAAATACAGATTCTTCAGCTAACAAAACCAAAGATTCACATCACACCATGAATCTAATGACTAGTGACTACTAATACCAAAGTTAACTAACCACATTCTGAATTCACATAATAACAAAACACGAATACTGAACCACAAATCCATCAACAAGTTCCAATTTTGAAAAGCTCACCGAGATTAGCGAGACGTTGCTTTCTCCCAGTTCCAGGTGGTCGACCTCTAGCTCGTTTAGGTGCATTAGGATCAGACATAGAAGAAGAGTTCTTAGCCTTATGAGAACAAGGCATATGAGAGAGTCCAAGAGATACTTGATTATCAGGAGTATACTTCCTCGGCCTTCCACGCTTCTTCTTAACCACCGGCTCCGTTGTCATCGGAGGAGGAGAAGGAAGCTGCAGCTGTGGTGGTTGCACAATCGGAGAAGAAGCCATACCCATGTGAATGCCGTGGCTCATCTCTTGATGTCTCTGCTCGCTGAAGGGAAACGATTGTTGCAAATTAGGATTTGATAAAGGTCTGAAACCAGGTGGTTGCGCGTGGAGTGCACTCGCCGATTGAGAAGAAGATGAGATTGAAGTGAAAGCTCCTCTTGGGAAATAAAAAGGAGTATGTGCTCCGGGAAAAGGCATTGCTTCTCGACCTTCCATGCATTTAAAAACCCTAATTTACAAAATTTCCTAATCAAATTAGATTTAGGAAAAGATTTTTATGGATAGAGTTCTAACCAAAGTTGGAAACTTTGAAATATCTAAATCAGGGTTTTACCAAGAAAATGCAAGAATTATTGGGGGTTTTATTTGTTTTAAGTAAAAGCCCACAAAAACTTTTTGGTAAATCTAAGACTAAGTTCAAGATCTAATTTTGATTTTCAAGAACCTGAAAGAGGAAGAAAAAAAAAAGCAAATCTTGAGCTCTGAGCTAAAGATAAAATGCAGATTTGAATGAATCTGAGAAATGACTAGTGAGACAAGAACAGAGCTAAGAGATAGTCTAGTTAGAAGAAAAGAAGAAAGAACAGAACAAACCCTAGATTTCGAAATCTAGGGTTTTCTGAGATGGAAAACGCAATGCAGATCAGAGAGGAGAAAAAAGGGGGAAGAAGACAGAAGAGACAAAAGAAAGAAAGAGAGAGAGAAAGAAAAAAAAGTAACATATTTTAAATTGATTTTGAAAATTGAAGTGAGTTTTTGAATTAAAGCATTCTTTGATGGGGACTGAAGTGAAGACCTTTGGTTTCTCCTCCTTTAGTTGTCTGAGATATTTATTAATTTGTTTGAGATTTTACTACTAATTTATACATTTTGTGTTTTTTTGTTGATTTATAACCAAGTTTAGGTAATGATGTCTTGTTTATTTTGCTATAGTTATGATTAACTCTTTAGTAGTTAATTTAGTCACATATGACATGCATAAATATGCCCTACATGATATAACTTAAATTGTTAATTATGGAAACTTTTGTTTGTAAGAGTGTTATTATAGAATTCTAAGGTATTTTGTAGTGGTAAACCGTAAACATATACACATCAATATGGCGTTTTAGTTTTTTTTTTTTTTTTTGTGAATCTTATGTATTTCTCAGCACTATTAAGTGAATCGTACCCTTGTTTGAAGTAGGTTCACACTATTTAAAAAATTATGATAATTTTCAAATGAATATGTATATCACCATAAGTTTTTTTCTTTCTTACTTTTTTAATTGCGTGTAGTATTAATAAATCTGGTCAAACTCCTTCAATTGTTCTAAGAGATGCTAAAAAGAGTGTAGTAGTTTACTAGTGAAAGTCTAATCAATTTTTAAAAAATGTTCACGCATGTAATTACTATCGTTAATTTAGTCACGGTCCATAAATACATTTCAAATATATATATGTCTGCCCGAATAAATATAGTTGACAAAAATAGACTAATAATTTTGCAAATTACCATAGGTTTCATATTTTCTTTATTACATCTATTTTCTTTATTAAAAGTCAAGTGTGTGTGAGAGGATTTGTTGACGACCGTAAATCTCTTCACAATGTCTAAATCACTTTGCATTTTTCTTTCTTTGGTTAGGACAGTGAGTCCCTTAGTCCTAATTAATTTTTATTTATTTTTTCGCTTTTTCGAAAATACAATTCTCTATTTAGTAATATTTCCCTATTTCCTATATTTTGTTTTAAGGCTTTGAAAGGCATTTTTGTTTTGTTTTGTTTTAAATTTACTTATGTCTCTTTTATAAGTTTTTTTTTTTTTTTTAAACAAATGTTTTTGATCTATCATAACATCCTACATTAGATATCGACTTGTCTTGCGTCGATGTTTCCATCTTTTGCATAAACGTACCTCTAAACATTTGATTTATCATAACACCCCACTCTAGCAAAAAGCTTGGAAAGTCCATGCTTAAGGCCACGTATTATATATTATAAAATTTAGTTATTTTTGGCTGAATTCTCTAGTTTTATCAATTTATGGTTTATGATATTGTGTTCAAACCACAATGTACATAAAATACTTTCTCAATCAATGAAAAAAAGTTACACTTCATCTTCTAATAACTACTTTTAGGGGGAACATTTTAAAAACCCCATTAAGCGTATTGGACATGTTTTCCAATCTTATTATTTGTAAGCATTATTTTGTTCTGATCATTTTCATAATATCAAAAATCATGTTCCTTTAGGCACCTTATATAAATTCATAATAGACAATCCTATAAATATATGAACAAAACAAACATCGAAGAAAGTTTCTAAGAAGAAGAATAATTATCTCTTCACTCTAACTCTATCCAACCTTGTTTGTATACCGGTTTTTAGCAACCTGTCTTTCATCAAGAAGGTATGAAAGATGAAATACAATTAGCCTGAAATTCATTCTTATACCTAGCAATAACAAAATTATGACTATTTTTATCAAACATATGGTTACATATTAAGTTCTCGGATCAAGACATCAATAAATGATGAGCTCTAATTCCATCAAGAATATATAAATGGTTACATTTCTTGGCTCCGTGCATAACTTCTTTTCAAGGCTATAGCTTTCGATGACACTATCTTCTCTTGTCATAATCTCACCCACGACTTTTTTTTAAGTCTTGACACATTAAAGTCTTGACACATCATTTATTTTCAATATAATAGACTAAAATTATGTTTAAATTGGTCGTTTTTGTTAATACGTAATTGGTCTTTTTCATCATTCTGAAGGCGTCCGAGCAGTGGAAAGACCATATTGTCGCTCAATTTCACGGATTATGTCCTCCTCTAGAGAAGATCTACTCTAACCTAAATCCCATTTGTCAGATACTTCTTGCCTCATACTGATTCCAGCAGAAGCGACAAGGGAATGGGTCTTGGATACAGGGTGCTGGCAGTCTGGCAATTGCGCGTTCTCTGTGTTTCCCAGGTAACTCGTCACAGAACCTGCTTGGGTTGTGCTTAAGAATATTCCTCCTGCGTTGTACTCTCTAGACGGAACTAGTGTCATTGCTAGTGCAATAGGAGAGCCATTGCATACAGAGAAATCTCGTTTGGATCCCAACAACATTGGACAAACAAAGGTCAAAGTTGAGATCCTTTTGGATAGAACTCTCCTTGCGAATGTCATTGCAAAATGCTCTCTACCCAAGACTGCCCCGATAACCTGTGAACATAATTATGTTAATGTATCGACTCAATAGCCAAAACACTTTGGGCAATGTAAAACCGAGCCACGGTTTCAGTCAAAGTCTCTTCCCTCATAAGCAAAGTCATCACATCACCACCAGACAGATACTCCATGATAAGGTACAAATATTCAGGATCTTGGAACGAAAAATAAAGCTTCACAATACAGTCACTAGCAACTTCTGCTAGCAAGTTCCTCTCAGCTCTAACATGTTCAACCTATTTAGAACAAGATATCCTAAACTTAAACCCAAAATTTGATGTATAAATGGAAAATATAAAGAAAAAATAAGATAATTGTAAAGACTCACTTGCATAAATGTTAAATTCATGGCATAAATGTTGCCTGTCTTTTTCTCACGGCATAGCCTCACCTGAGAAAGATACCACATTTAAAAATAGTCTAACTGCAATGAGTGTTCAAAGTTGGTAACTTGTTGCTATATAAACTCCAAAAGGACTCGAAATCATCAACACAAAGCCTGTTCCTCATTAATCTAGTCTCTTTCATTTGCAAATCCTCCAGTAACTCGAGTTGTTCTTTCTCTGATACATCTAAAGATGCTATATTTTGTTCTAGCCTGCAAATCAAAAGAAAAAAAACCAAAATTTCCGTTTGAGACTTTGGATCAAAGACCTCTCATTAATTAACAAAAAAAACATTACAGCTCCTAAAACAACACCATTCAGATAACAGAAGAAGAAGCTAAACGAAAACTTTCGTGAAAATTCTGCGACATACCACTTTTGATTCTCTTAGGAATATCAACAAACAGATGATATGCAAAAAAAATTACAACAAAGTACCTTTCTTTACGTTGTTGAATGTGTCTCATGCGCTTATTGTAACGGTCTTCGATATACTTCTTCGCTGCAGCAACTTTCTCCAATGTCGAATTTGAAACCAACCCTTCATCCTCCAAAGTCTCTTCAGCCTCCGTCGTCGGCGATGACGTCACCTTCGCCACCATCTCCTCGTCCTCTTGATTATCCATTTATTTTTCTCTCCCAACAAAAAAAAAAACACAATTCCTTAATCTCTCTCTCAAAATTTAGAGAATCTCTCACATTTCTGCAAAGAAAAACAATATATTTTTAAACAGTTGATCTATATAAGTTCAAAAATTATAATTATTCAAAATTTTATCTTCTAATAATCAGAATATTACGATTGTTATGACTATACAAATAATAAAAAACCGATAAAATGGTTGATCTGATAACGATGTTTCATTTTCTGCATTATAAATGTCAAAAAAGTATTAGACCCAGAATATTACATAAAAATTCAAAATGTATATTTTTAAAAGTTTACGTGACATTTGATTCAACAAAAAATATGTCAAATAACATCTGACTTAGCAGAAATGTGGCATGTGACATCTAACTCAACAGTTTGAGTAACAGTGTTTCGATCAAACTTGATTTCGGCACACATACAAAAGTTTATGTAAATCTTTTGAAAATTTTGTAAGTTAAAGTTGAAAAACGCACTACATCTTAATTATATATGAAAAGGTACCATAAAAACAGTTTACACTAAAATTGGTAATTTTCGGTAGATTTTTGTGGTGTTGATCAAAGTTTTAGTATTGTTGTTATCGGTTACAAAAAATTTATGAAAACACCTATATTATTATACAGTAACAAAAAGATCAAATATGACATTCAACAAAACTTATATCTTCCATTTTAATGGTTTTACAAACATAAACAATTTAAAACCACATAACTCTTTTTCTTTTGGTCCATCACATAAAACCTTACAAACCATATATTTGCATGCATATATAACTAAAAAATATTGCAACGTGTACAAAAATCCACAATGAGCAAATTAACCAGTTATATTAACAATGACATTAGAAAACCGGACTCTTGATTTCCAATCGCGAATCGCAGACCGGAGTGTATGGTTCGGTGTTAGTTTGAAGTGGTCGAGCTTTTGTCTAGTCACTGGTGAAATGTTGTGTTTCTCAAGCCACGCTAAGATTGCTTTCCTCTCGTACGTGAACCCATCAGCAGCAATCTCTGGCTCCTCCATTATCTCCTGTATTGAATAATCAAATCCAAAACCGGTTTAAATTTATGGTTGTAAAAAACCATGTAGCCAACCAAATAAATTTAATTTCCTCACCCGTAAGATTGGACAGAAGTAATGACTCGGTGCACGTAAATTGCTTCTTTCCTTTTTTATCTTCGAGTTTGCTGTCTCCACAAGCCGTTTCAAAACCGGTATAATCTCCAATTTAAGATCCGGTCTATCTCGGCATCGGTACTCCGCACATTTTAAACCAATACGAGCCAACTCCTCTGTTTCCGCCAAAGGCCAATCAGTAACCGATTTATCTAGCATTTCGGTTAATGTTCCTTTCTTCACCGCGTTTTCGACCGCTGGTACAAGCCCGCTCGGCGGACGAGCCGTCAACAATTGAAGAATGGTTATGCCGAACGCGTAAAGATCCGATTTTGGTCTAATTGTTCCGGTTCGATGGTATTCCGGATCAATGTAATGCATTGTACCAGCAAGAACAGAGTGTCGGTACATCGTGACATTATCCGGTGCAACATCTTTAACCAATTTGGCTAATCCAACGTCAGCAATTTTACTCACGTAGTTCCGGTTTAACAAGATGTTTCCCGGTTTTAGGTCGCGGTGAACAATTGGTTCTGGTTTAGAGCTGTGTAAGAAAGCTAAACCGCAAGCTACCTCAAAAATTACCCTTAACCGGATAAACCAAGGCAAAGGCGGTTTATTTTTCCGGTGAAATATATATTCCTCGAGGCTTCCATTTTCCAAATACTCGTAAACCAAACAACCATTCTCCGGACAAGCTCCGAGAAGAAGAACCACGTGTGGGTGTCGGAGTTGGCTTAGAACCTCAACCTATAGAGTAATAATACCAAACCGGAATCAAATTAAAAGCTTAACTAAACCGGACATATATATAGTTTAGAGTAATGGTTAATCACTTAATACACTTTAAATATTTTACGGTTGTTACTAGTTTCTCTAATTATAGTTACCTCTTTCAAGAACTCTTGTTTCTTCTCCGGCGTATCTAACCGGACAACTTTAACAGCAGCCGGAGTACTATCAAGGCTACATCGGTAAACTTTTCCATATCCTCCTTCTCCGATAACTTTCTCCGGTGAGAATCCTTCGGTGGCTGTAACGATCTCTTCGATTGTGTATTTCCTATACCGGTGATCGGATTCTAAAAGTTGATCGATCACTTTCTTCTTCTCCAAGTAACTCTTTAATGCATTCACCTCTGCGATCTGTCGCTGACAAAACTCTCTTGCCAGCAATGCTTTCGCGGCTTCTACCTCTTTAACTGCCTTCATGTACCGCTCTTTCTCCAGAGCTGCGGTTTTCCTTTGTAACTCTTCTTTCTCCACAGCATTGTTCACTCTTCTAGTATCTTTCAAACATTCAGTCGAAAGCATCTGAACCTAGCAAAAACCCCAATATAAACACTTCACTTGGAGAACAAGAAAGCAAAATTGATTCACTACTAAGTTTGGAAATATTTTACAATAGCACTAAAAGAAATATAGAGAACGAAACCTTATCAAACTATTTGAAGAATTTGTGTAAAAAATTTAATAGGAGCTCTATTCAAATGCATCTCTTGCACCTACTAAAAAAACTAACCTTCACTTGGCCCTCAAATTACATGTAGTTTATTTCACAATTAGGTTTTGGATGAGGGCCATTACCAAAATACACATTGTGCTTCTCAAATTATCTCAAATGTTTTATTGGGGTTTGATTATGGTTCAAGACAATCGTCATATGTGTAATATATACCTTGTTTTGTGTGGATAAAAGCTCTTCACAAGCTTGTTTATATTTAACGACCGTGCTTTGTAACTCCTTCTTCAAACGCTCGACCTCAGTTTCAATCTCAACCTGTCAAACAACACCAAAACTTTCAAACTCTCTGTTCCTTCTTACTAGTTAGTCTCAACATAGCACTAAAAGATAATAGTGAAGTAACCTTATTGGATTTTCTCGATGTTTTAGGCGGCGAATTTGAGTCTCTCTGTCCCCTAACGATGTTCTCAAGATTCGATTGGGGTTCGGTACATATTTGATCAAAATCTGAGTAATTTAGCTGTGGAATATCGGATCCTCTACGCCACTTTAATATCAGTGGAAGTACTGTTGCACTAGAAGCCTTACTACTTTGAGGTGTTTCAGGTTTATTATAAGTGAGGCTTGATGCATCTAATCTCAGCTCTCTTGCCGATACTGACCTCCTCGTGCCTGCCTCTTCAACACCAAAATAAAAGAGAAAAACAATCTGAGGCTTTTATATATCGATCATACTAGTTCATTTATATATGAATCTCTAAGATAGATTCGTTGCAACGTTCAACGTCTTTGATAATTAAATTCATATCTTGAATTTAGGACTCAGAGTTATACGATTATGCAACTAGTTGTTGTTAATCTGTTTCTAAATTTTTAGTTTAAGAAAAAATGTTGAGCTTTAAATTTATTTATTTTCGTTTTAAAGTTGTACAAATTTGAAAATGTTACTCTATACAAAAAGACCTAAAATAAGTACTAGTGTTTTTATGCTTACAATTTTTTAGGAAATTTTGATTTTCATAAACTATTGTGGTTTCTTGTAAACAAACAATAAACTAAAAATACAAAATGTCAATTGTGGAAATGTTTACGCAAATAAATTCTTGTGTATATACAAAAACTAGAACTGAGAATTTTTTTTTTCTTTTTTGTAAGTCTTGTAATTTGAAAATTTTGGCTTTGCATATAACCACATAATTTCATTTCCAATGAATCTCTAATGGATATTAATTGGACTATTTGTATAATTTTACCTAGGGATTCTCGAGCATCAGACAACGTTTGAGACGGTAGAGTGTGGAAGCTCGCCGCCCCGTCTTTCAGGAAGTCGTGGGCGGTCGCGGCTGCGTATGGACTCGTGCATGGCTCTGATCATGAATTAGACGGTTAAAGAGAAATTTCAAGAAATAAAATATATCAATTTGTGAAAAAGTTAGATATCTCTTTTATTGTTTACCTCCATTGATTAATGGATCCATAGATTTTGTAGTGATTCTGTCTTTACACACAATGTACAGTTCACATGTTTCTGGAGCGTATCTTAAGACAGTCAATGGCACTCCTGGACCTCTTGTTCTCCTAAACCGAAATAAACCGGCAGGTTGGTATATATATAACCAAGTTGATTAAGAAGAAAGTAAACCAAAAAACGAGCTATGTAATGTACCGTGTGAATATGTTTGAAGTGAATGATCCCATAACCAAACTGTTAACGCCTGATTTGTATATGAATCTGAGAAGTGCTTTGGCAGGATCGTCGTACTCTAGCAATAGAGTCTCTACCTTACACTGAAGGTTATATATAATAAATCAGGGAAATTCAAGTTTGACCCTGGAACTTCTGTAGATTTATAAATTTGGACTGAAAATAAAAACGAACCAACCTTGGCACTACTAGTCTTGCACATTTTCAAAAAGGGAACAAAGACTGTTTCAAATTCTTGTTTCACATCTCTCACATACATTTCCACCAGTCTCTCCTCCACTTCCTCCACTGGCAATCTCTCTCCGGCTGCAACAACCGCCATTCTTGTCAACATTTATCTCAAAAACATCGTTAAACCACTAACGATCCGCGACCAAAACTACATTTATAAATCGGATAACGAAATTTTACTTATTAATATTCGAAAACCAACGATCATTTTGACCTCATTTAAAACAAACTACGAAAAATAACAAATTAATCATCTACTTACGATACGAATTTATTTCACATTTTTTACATACATGCATGTGTCTACTATTTGGTGTGAAAGAAACGAAACAAAACAAAACAAAAGACGTTTTGCTTATTTCCTTTTGTCTTTTGTCTTATATAAACTTGTAGTCAATCCATAGCCAAGAATAAGATGATCTCATTTGTGAACATTTGAAAAACAACAAAGATCGTTTTTGTTTTTGTTAAAGATAGTTTTGACTACAATAAAAGTACTATTACGGAAAAATAATTCATTAACTATGATAAAAATTTTAAAGCATTTCACGTTTGTAAATTTAATTGTTTTATTTAGTGTAAAATAACGTTTTCTAGTGAAATATGTTGATTGAGAGAAACTTACTTGGGGTAGGAATAGAAGTAATGGTGGGAATGACGTGGATCAACACAAACCTACCAGCCTTCGGTAAAAGATTATCGACGGCCCACCGTACGGCGCGGCGGCTTCCTCCGCCACCTAATTTGTCTCCGATCAGACCCTTTACAGCCACCGCAACAAACAACATACCCTCCTCCGCCTTTGGACCACCACTTCCACTCATCTCTTGCGTCAACATAACCACCATCTAATCAGTTTACTTTCGTATGCCACAAGTAACCACAGAATTAATTTATTTATGTTGTGACTGATACAATCGCAAATTCGTTGGGGAGTTGCTGTATCGATGGGTATCTCTCTGATCAAGACAATTTTTATTTGATATCTATCTATATATATATATATATATATATAGACATATGGCTAGTTTAGGACCAAGTGTTAAAATATATTTGATTAGTAGCCGAACAATGATTGGTCTTTGGGGTTTAATATTTGCTGTGGTTTGTTTTAGTCAATAATTAAAGTCCTAAGATATGTTTTAAAAAAACTTGAACAAACAGAAGGCTCATGAGTTTTGGGTTGACGCTCTTACAATTTGATTAGAAAAGAAATTTAGTATACTTTAAAAATTTTACAACTATATTACCAATAGTGTATTCAGTATCACTTACTTTGGATTTGAATTTGATGTTGCACATGCTTCTAAAGACTGATTGCAAAGTATTGCGACTCCTTTTAATCTTGACTTAGAAAAATATGAGTTCAAAATTTTAAATTAGAAAAATGAACTGATTGTCTTGTGCAGCTAATATTACTGATCGGAATCAAGGATTGGTATCTCACGATAGTCGGTTCTAGATTTTTTTCTTTTTAAAATACCAAAAATACGAAGTAGACTCCTAGAGTTGGATGATATTTAATCTGTTGTTAAGAAAATATTTAAGCTGTCTATTGACTTTAGGAAAAAACAAAAGAAGTTTGAGCTATTTTCGATTTTTGGGTAATCACCGATTCGGATCTTGCAGTCCTGATTATATAATTTATTGTAAAATTAATATTTTGACAAACAGAGGAAGTAATCGATGGGATGGAGATGGCCTTCAAAGGTCTAAATAATTAATTTAATACTTTTCAAATTCAAAATTTTCTGGACGGCCAATTAGTTAATTATTATTTGCGTGCAGCTTTATTTTCCTAAGTCTTCTAGTTCTATCTATATGATATTTTGTAGGGTTTTAAGTCGAGACATTTATGTCTGTTAGTTGTATAATATGCAGATGTGTTCACCAATGTGAACAACCAGAACATATAGTTGTCGTTAATGTTGCCATTCGAAGTCAAGCTCAAGTTTATATAATGTTTGTTGATGAGGAAAAAAAAAACTATTTTGTCACAAAGTATGTATGTATGTATGAAGTAATTTTTCTCTGACTTTTGCTAGTAAGATAACTTTCTTGCAGAGAAGGAGAGATAACTTAGTTAAGCTACTCGATTAATTTTGCAGTGGTTGCAACAATTTTACTCAGCCAAATCGTCGGTTTTAATTTGGCTGAATAAAATAATGTTTTGTTTATTTTATAATATGTATCCAAAAGTTGACCAACAATCTAAATTATTTTTGTTCAACTGTTTCGCTGGGCACAAATGAGGATATACCCGAATAATGAAGTATTAAAAATAGCAATAATTTTGGTCGTTTAATTTACTTAACGACATTGCCGACTCTCTGACTCTGGATACACATACAAATAGATATGATTAGTCCAATCGTTCAATAGCAATCTAAAGTAGGTTCCACAGTTTTTGCGGGAATATATGATTTTGTAACTTTGACTAGAAAATGTGAATTCACAATTTTTAAGTGAAAACGTGATTTTTGCAGTTTCTGCATGGATTTTTTGTTCTATAATTTTGGCATGTAAATGTGCTATCGCAGTATTTGCATTTGCTTAGTTAGGTTTCACATTCTTGCTCGCGTTTAGTGTAATGTGTTCACCTTTGTGTATATGCGTTTATGTTTATGTTTGCGTTTAGTGTATGTGTTTATCTTCGTGTATATGTGTTTATGTTTGGATTTAGTGCATGTGTTCACCGTTGTATATATGCGTTTATGTTTGTATTAGTGTTAGGATAAAAGATATGTTAGTTCAATTGGAGTTTTCTGTAATCCTAAAACGAACAATCAACTTACGAAAAATCACATATCTAAGACAGAGAAGGTTGTGTGTTTAGAAAGAAACCAAACCTTTGATTTTCTGAAGATGAACTTTCCTAAAAATGTATGCATTAATGTATCCAGCAAACTTTGGATTCGAATGCATAGTTACTTATTTGCTAAGAGTGTTGAAGATGATCTGCACTACAAAAGCTCCACCTGCCTCTGATAAAAGAATCATATAGTTATGCTTTCTTCCAAGATCAAAAGCTCGACATTTTTGTTTATGTCAAAGAAGACGATAAGATTTTATACCACAAATGGGTGACAAAGTCACTAGACCCTTAGCATCGCGTGGACTTGAGGAGTTAATAGCCTTCGATCAAAACGCAAACAACAACACTACGATATTGAAAGCAGAGACAAAGAAGATAGATCATTCACTGACCGACCACCAAAGATGCCCTGATTTGAGAAACCAATAACATTGTAATATTAGAAACAGATGGAAAGAGAATGTGAGAGAAGTCAAACCTGAGACTGAACATTGTAAAACTGGATTTTCTTGAGTATCCCTATTAAGAACGAGTCACCAAAAGATGTAGTTGGAACACAGTGAGGTAAGCAGAGAATAGTTTATACTTTAAAAACCTAACATTTGTAAGAGATGTACATAAAAAAAAAATCCAACATTGTGTTCGTTTGATGTTACATAAGGTATAATAAGAAACTACACAGACAATGACTATCTAGCTGGAGATGAGATACATACCTTCTCACGAAGATGTCATCACTGCAAGAGTGTTCTCCTTCTGCAGCTTTTGACTCGAGCTTCTGAAAAATCCTCTTCTTCCGCCACTGGTTGTTTTGTTCTCCTTTCCTGAGTCTTAACTCCTCCTTCAGTTGCTGTTTCACGTCGCAGGGACATAGCCACATGTCCATTCTCATATATAGAAGAAATAGCTGCTTTCTTCTTCTGGAAGAAACAATAGCTTCGTTATCATAAGAACAGCTGATGAATAATCGCTGAGTTAATCGGTAACAACAGGAAGACAAGGCATTTAGAGGAAGATGTAAAATCTGGGAAGGGTTCTCGTTGAAATAAGTAGAAGCTGATGTGGCTTCTTCTCATGCCTTACTTATTTTGCTCCTTTTAGTTAGTAGAGACTAAAAATCTTAAACTTTTTTCTTTTTTATCTGCCAAAGTTTTTGTTTTTCTGCTTTGTTTCCGAGAAAGTTGAAGCAGACAAGCAGAAAGTTTCAGAATTCTCTTTTCTCGAGCTTAGCTTTAGCTCAAGCTCACACCATCGCTCGATTCCTCATCTTACGTTTTTTGTTTTCTTTCTAATTTTTGTTTCCTCTTTTGTCGAGTCATTTCTCGATTCGATCTCGATTTGTGTTTTTGTTGAGTGTTTAAAATTATCGCTTTATTAAGCTCAATTCCGATCTTGTTTTCTGGAATTCTGAACAAGTTCTTGATCTAGTTTAGGGTTTATGGTTTGATTGAAGTTTTCTGAAAATGGGCTGTGAGGTCTCTAAGCTATCTGCACTTTGCTGCGTTTCAGAGTCTGGAAGATCGAATCCTGATGTTACAGGCTTAGGTAAGTAGTAACCATTGAAGAGCTTATTTAGCAATTTGTTTGGGTTTTGTTTTGATGATTGAAATTCTTATCTTGTTGTGGATTTATCCAGATGAAGAAGGGAGAGGTGAATCGAATGATTTGCCTCAATTTCGTGAATTCTCTATAGAGACTATAAGGAACGCTACTTCAGGATTTGCTGCAGAGAATATAGTTCAGAGCATGGTGAGAGAGCTCCAAATGTTGTCTACAAAGGGAAGCTTGAGAATCAAACAAACATTGCTGTCAAAAGATTTAACCGGAAATCTTGGCCTGATTCTCGTCAATTTTTGGTATAGCATATTGGCTTCCTGGTTTAGTGTGTTAATTTGAGTGGTTATGTTCATTGCTAATGACTTGTTGCTACTTCTCGTGGGACATTGTAGTTTGTAGGACTCTATTTAAGTATGTAGTGAAGAAGATTAACTAGTATGCTATTTCTATATATATATTCTGATCCTGTTTGTGTTTGTGCAAAGATAAACAATTGGTTTTGTTGTGTATTCATTTCAATAAGAAAATCTAATCTCTTTGGCCTTAATTTGTGAGATTAGGAAGAAGCCAAAGCTGTTGGTCAATTACGGAATCATAGGATGGCTAATCTACTTGGATGTTGCTATGAAGGTGAAGAGAGACTACTTATTGCAGAGTTTATGCCTAATGAAACTTTGGCTAAACATCTTTTCCACTGTAAGTTCCCAACTTTATCGTAACTTCATATATATAGATATATATTGATACTTGAGTTGGTATTCTCTCTTCTATTTGGTTATGCTTCTAATAAGTAGTACGTGAAAGTTTGAATGGATGCTTAACAAAAAATGATTATTTATGTGTTTCAGGGGAGTCGCAACCAATGAAGTGGGCAATGCGACTTAGAGTAGCTTTACATATTGCTCAAGCACTAGAGTATTGTAGCGGCAAAGGACGTGCACTTTACCATGATCTAAATGCTTATAGAGTTCTCTTTGACGATGTAAGTTTGATACATATTTTTTTACCTTTTGGTTCCTGACTTCCTGTCAAGTGTATATGAAATTAATTTTTGTGTTTTTTCGTAGGATGCGAATCCTAGACTTTCATGCTTTGGTTTGATGAAAAACAGTAGAGATGGAAAGAGTTACAGTACTAACCTGGCATTCACTCCCCCCGAGTATCTGAGAACAGGTATATTTTGACAAGAGATCATGCAAATACCTCATCGAGTGTCTCAATACATAAATTTTTGTCCTGTGATTCTCAAAATCTTCCTGCAGTCTCTATTTTTCCAGCTGACTGCTAAGGTTTCAGGGAAGCATGAATGTTTTATTTGGATTGTGGCTGCATGAATGTTTTTGTACTGGTTTGTGTGTTTATTTCTACAGGTCGCGTGACACCTGAAAGTGTGATGTACAGCTTTGGCACTCTGTTGCTTGACCTCCTCAGTGGAAAACACATTCCTCCAAGCCATGTAAGGTTTCCAAATATTCTTTTGAATTATCGCCTGTTACTTGAACCTGACTTGGAAGCATTCTCCCTGAGCTTATATTGAGAAGCATGTTATAATACTATATTCTTGAAGGATATAGTATCTTACTAATCCAGTACCTGTGATGGTGTAATGTAGGCGTTAGACCTCATACGGGACAGGAACATTCAGATGCTGATGGATTCAGGCTTGGAGGGTCAATTTTCGAGTGATGATGGGACTGAACTAATACGGTTAGCTTCAAGATGCTTGCAGTATGAGCCCCGAGAGCGGCCTAACCCAAAATCTTTAGTCTCTGCAATGATTCCTCTTCAGAAAGATCTTGAGGTGGTTTTCGCTATCAGTAACTAGTTTTGTTTATCCTTAGCTACCTTTTATCATTACTGCTTAATTCTGAATCACATAGGCTTATATCTGTCTGTTAGCTTTTGCTACTACTTCTGTATTGGCAAACAGTTAAACAACTAGAAAGATAAGTTTGATGCTTGTTGCATTTCAAAAGATTATTCCCGACAGTAACAAGAACATGTTACTCATGTAGATTCCTTCTCATCAACTGCTGGGCATACCTAACAGTGTCACAACGACCGCTCTTTCACCACTTGGAGAAGCATGCCTAAGATCAGATCTAACTGCTATACATGAGATCATTGAAAAGCTTGGATACAAGGATGACGAGGGTGCAGCCACGGAGGTTCTTTTCTTAATTTCAACCTTGCATTCTACTATTGTGGTCTTGTAATTGTTAAATTCTAGTTTAGATACTTGCAATTCCTTGGAAATAGTGCATCTTTTGGTATCTTTGACAGTTGGTATCTTGTTGTTCCTTATTCAAATCTAATACAGTTTCGCCTGTTTCTTTGTTTCTGCGAAATTTCAGCTTTCTTTTCAGATGTGGACCAACCAGATGCAAGACACATTGATCTTCAAGAAAAAGGGAGATTCTGCATTCCGACATAAAGACTTCGCAAATGCCCTTGAATGCTTTTCTCAGGTATGCCCATGTATGTTGTTATAAGTTTTAGTCCCTGCCCACGATAAATAGTTCAGTGCTGGTGGAATTCACATAAAGGGTAGTGATGAAGTTTTTTTCATTATCCTCTCATATTCACTTTACACATTTTACTTTCTTTATCTTCCCGGCAAAGTAAATTTGGGAAATACTATCACGCTTCTGACCGAAGGATTTGTTTGCAGTTCATCAAAGTAGGGACAATGGTTTCCCCAACTGTTTATGCAAGAAGGAGTCTGTGTTACCTAATGAATGAGATGCCTAAAGAGGCATTGAATGATGCAATGCAAGCCCAAGTCATATCTCCTGCATGGCATATAGCTTCCCATCTCCAAGCTGTAGCTTTGTCAGCTCTAGGACAAGAGAATGAAGCACACGCTGCTCTAAAAGACGGTGCAATGCTTGAAAGCAAAAGAAACACTTTGTGATCATAAAAAGCAAGAAGAGGAGAAACCAGAGAAAACATAATCCTTTACGCTAACCCGACGCTCTTTCATCGAAGAATTACTGTCTCAACATTATATGTATCATATGCCTGAAGATTTAAGATCAAACAGTTCAAGTCTACAACAATTGTTCCAATCTAAAGCCTTGATCATCAATTTTAGCTACGGGTTGTGGCAAGATCCGTGGTTCAAGCCACTGCGATTCTTCAATTACAGCGAATGGACTGTGTTTTTGTTGTTTTGCTTCAATGGTACAGACGTTTCCTATTATAGAGATTAAGAAAGGAAGTATGATGGAGATTTGATAACAAAACTGAATAAAGTGTGATTATGAATTTGCTTGAATGATTTGCTTTAGTGTGTTTCTTCAGTGTTTGTAATGTGTAGAAGATGGTAGAAACTTTCTTATGTCTATGTTTTTGAACAAACGCTTTAAGATCGCAAATTACTCAAGAAACGTTCACCAAAAAAATACGAAGAAGCGCAATAATGGCCCAACTGGGTTCGGACCGGTGACCTTTCGATCTGCAGTTAGATCTGATCTGCAATAAGGGCCCAACTGGCTTCGGACCGGTGAGCTATAGACCTAATTGCTTTAACTCGAATATTTATATTATATATTATATCATTATAAACCTCATTGGTTTTTCGTCCTCGACTTCTTAAAACCCATTCGTGTCGCAAAAAGACGGAAATAAATAATCACATTGCTCTTCGCTTTCTCCGCCGCCGCTGCACCGTTAAATCAGCCGGAGTTACACCTGAGGATGGGTAAACGAGGAGCTAAGAAGCTTCCAAGCTCTCAAGGAGGACCTAATCTCAAATCTGTACTAAGACATGAGCACTTGAAGAATCTCGCTCTCTGGTCTTCCACCGGAGATACTCCGATCCCTCCTCTTGCTTCCTTGTTCGGTCGAAGTCTCGCTGCCGACGCCGAAGCTACAGGAATCACTATCAATCCTGATCTTGTCTCTTGCCAAAGGTAATTTACCTCTTCCTCCACCTAATTAGGGTTCAGTGGCCAATTAATATTTTGAATCAATCTCAAATATTGTGTTTGCTTAGATTGAAAGGTTTGTATGCAGATGTGAGACAATTCTTCAACCTGGTTTCAATTGCAATGTTAGAATCGAGAAAGCTTCAACTAAGAAGAAACACAAGAGATTCAACAAGTATAATAACATTAGTTTACCTCAGAACAATGTAGTTTACAATTGCAATTTCTGTTCTCATCGTAATCTTAAGAGAGGAACTTCCAAAGGTCAGATGAAAGAGATTTATCCATCCAAGCCGAAAGCTTCTCGTTCTTCACGTCGTAAGATGGAGAAAGAGATGATGATGGCTGAAGAAACCCAGAGTGGTATCTGTGTTTCTTCACCTGAAAGAAGTGAGAAAGATCAGGTGGAGGAGAATAGTATTGTGAATACACCAAAGCCAATGATGCTTACACTGGAGAGGGATAAGAGAATAAGAAAATCGAAAAGTAAGAAACCGACTGAGGCCGAGAGCGTTGCAGAGAAAACAGTTGGTGGTTCAAATAAGAGGAAGAGAAAATCATGGACTAGTATCAAGGAGATGGCTGAGACAAACAAGAGTTTTAGAGCTGTTAACTTAAAGATACCTTTTCACTTGTGATCTGTTCTGACAAGTTTTGGGGTGAAATGTAGAGTAAATATATTATCTTTGTGGAAGTTTTAATACAATGATGCTTCTTGATATTCTTGTTCCTTTTGAATTTTGAGATGTTTTGATGATCTATGTGACAAGTGAAAGCTGTAGAAAGTCCCTGAGTCGTTATCCAAAACCTGAAACAACGACATTGATTTAACCACCTCTCCTTCCTCTGTTCCTTCAGCTAATCTGTTATATTCACCAATCTAGAAGTCTGAATTATATTCCAGTAAATTTTCTTAGTTATGTTTATATAATTATTAGTTTATGAGATGAATGTGACCGTATATTTACATAGATATTTTTGTAAATATTATCATATTGTCTCATCAAAATATGTTAATATCTTAAGTTCTTAACTATGAGACCAGAGAAAAATATTATCATATAGTGTTTATTAATATATATATATATAGCAGTTTTTACTATAATTCTACATTGATACTTATCGATGTCACTGAATTCATTCAATTTCTTAAATCAAAAGTGGCAATCCAAAACGACTATAGCAATGTATTCCTTTTGATACATTAAATTTTCAAACAGGAAAAAAAAAACCTATCCAGAAAAACAGAACAAACCTGTTCTAAGCCTGAAACCTCAAATCTGGGCAATGCCATTTCATTCATAGCTGTCAAAAACCGCTCAATATTTACAGAACCAGGCTCAGAGCTACCTCCCCATATGATTAATCCAAAGACAATGACTCAAGAGGAAAAAATAAATAAATAACTAGAAAATTGACATAGAGCTAATAAAATAGTAAAAACATATAATAACCAATATGTTTACATAAATTAAATCAAGTACCATTCTCATTGAACCGGGGCTAAGCTGATTCAAGAGATTGCACAAAACAGAACCATCCATCAAACATGATCTCAATTCTTCCTCTGAAGCCTCCCATGGTAAACTCAAATAAGGAAGTGTCTCATTTAACCACTTTACTAAACTTTGACGACCTAGAAGCCAAATTAAATTAAAAGTATTGGTTAGGAACAAAGAGAAGATAAAACATCAAAGAAGACAGTAAAGGACACTTGCCTAGCTTAGTATCATTAATATTTTCACGGCTTTCTGATCCATCAAACCTCAGAATGCTGCTTGATCCATTTGATCGACCATAAACACCAATCATGCTGGATCCTTCTTCGATTTGATTCTTCATTTCTGGACATAAAAGAAGAAAAAACCAAATACATCATTGCATGAGCATTACCAAAAATAGCTGCTACAAGATTAAAAAAAAATAGATCATATCAAATTGAGCTCTAATAAGCTAACTACTTAGATTCCAGAAGATTTCCCTTGCTGAAAAAAAAATCAAAAGACTAAATAGTATTTGTTATGTTTTACAAATAATGAATTTCCTTAGATTTTTTTTCACACATATTTTCTGAGAGTTGTTCTTATCGAATTTTATCAATTTTTACATTGGCCCAATTCAGACCGGAAAAGTTTATTATTTTCTTAGGAAAAACTTATGGAATCTAAATAAAAGAAGTATTTACAAATATTTATCGATTATTAATATAACTACCATAATGCTGAACAAATCAGCCACCAAAAAATCAGCATAACTTCACAAATACGGTAAATGTTACCTTAATTTCGCAGAAACGCTATGAAAGACTTAAAGAGGAAAATTTCTCGAGACTCTAATGATTTTGAATGGTTCGAAGAGGTTTAGTGATAAATTATCAGTACGATGAATAGAAGAATTCGAGGGTTGATCATTTGCTGTAAAAGAATTCAAAAATTTCCAGGGTTTTTTTCCCTGTTTTGATTTTTAAGAAAAACAGAAGAAAAGGGAAAATGACAAAATAAGCTAATTACAGGGAAATATTTTTCTTTCCCTCTTAAATTTATTAAAAATAGGTAAAATTAGAATCGAAAAAAAAAGATCTTCCTGAAAACTAAACCGGCAGAAAATAGTGCAACGGGAAAGTTTTTGATTCCTTTTCTTTTATTTTTTGTATTAGAAAAAAGGGCAGATTTTACTGGAAATTTTAAAAACAAAATGGAAATATTATATCGTACGTTTGTGTTTACTTGGCTTTACGCATATAAGACATCCCCGCTTTTTGTTTATGGCTTGGCTTCTCTTCTGTCGTTGTTTTTCAGTTTGAACAATTTTTTTTTTTAATAAAAAATAGAGAGTAAATTATCGATGATGGGCCCAAGTATAATAAAGAAGTTTACGGGCTGCTAAAGGCCCATCAACGATAGAAGACATGAACCTTAGACAAATGCATGTCACTGAGTTTATGTAAACTAGGAACACAGAGATTTTTTTTGGGTCCAAAGCTTTTTGGTTAATCAAAAAAGAAAAAAAAATATGGTTCTAAGAGACAGAGAGAGTTCACAACAACATCGTTACCACGATATATGCGAAGAATGACCAAACAATCATATGTTTGGAAGTTCAAATCAAGATTAGGTTTATTATTATATAGAAATCTGTATGTTATCTTACTTTAGTTAGACCGTTTAACTTTAATTCCTTTCCTATTTTTCTTAAGAGGAAATATTTACTTTTACTTAAGCAAAAATAAAATACTACTCTAGAGACTGTTAGTGTACATTGATTTCATTCACTATTTGATCGAAAATTCAGAAATACTCATGTTAGTTGTTTGATCAGTGAATTCGTTAGTATTTATGAATTCTTATGATTTTTTAAATTCTTTTGTTTGTTCATGCGTGGCGCCACACAGATCATCCACTGATCGTGGAAAAGAGTGGTGGAGTAAAATAGTTGATAAATATGATTAATATTAAATGTTGAAAAAGTAAGAGTGTGCTTTTTCACATTAATTACACCATATAATAATCGTCTTCAAATAAATAAGAAAACATCATTCAATATTATTTTATCACCACGTGCCCTATACTGTAACGCAAATAAATTTGTCAAAAGTTCAAAACAAAAAGTCGTCTTTATATTGATCTAGACGTATTTGTAGGGAAGATTTAAAGAAGTGCATCAAATCACTGATAACTGGAAACTTAAAATTTACAAGCTAAAGCTGTACAATTCCGATTATATATAATTTTTAATGTTTTGCGATGGCTTGTTCGGATAAGAATTGACCATCTTTTTGCATCAAATTTTAGAGACTTTTTGTATTAGGGATAGTTTTTAGTTTGTTTAGAATTAGACTAATACTTTTATTTCTCATATAAACGCATTAATTCATAATTAATTTTTCCTATAAAAAAATTATTTATCGATAATTTAATAAATATAGTTTGGTAACAAAAAGAATTGAATAAAAAATAGTTTGAGCTTTTCAATAAATTAATAATTTAGGTCCCATAGAGCAACGCTATATGACAATGTAACATTCAATTATGAAAACAACCCAAAATAGAATTCAAAAAGATTTTGGAAGAGATTGAAAGAGATTCTATTTGAAAACGAAATATCGGTTCAATGAAAAACAAATGATTTCATAAAATTGTAAAATTATTTAGAATCATGGTATCGATCCGGAAGATGATAATAGTTTAACCTAACATAAAATTTGTTGGTCTCAACAACGAATATAAACTGCTATCTAATAAAAGAAATAACACTTTTTTTACATCTAAATGACTAATTAGTTATATCATAATTTAAAAAATAAACTGTATATATAAACGAAAAGTAAAAATACATAGATTATGGATTTGAATTTAACTCCGACAAGAAAAAAAGACTCAGAGGCGAGTCACGAGACTCATGACCATCTAATTCAGACATGTTTATATATATATATATTAATGGGTGGTCGGGTGTGATTGGTGATACTTTCTGTTATTGTAAGAAATGTACGGCTCCTATTATAATCAATCGGTGGAGCTATAAATTAAAACGTACGACAAAAAACAAAATGGTACGAAATTTTTACCTTCTTAGGTCTTATTATTTTTCTTTTATCTTTTTAACTATTTTATAGTTGTTTACCACTCTCTTACCGTGAAACATATGTATATATGTTACCATTACTGTTGGGAACGTGAGTCTTTACCCGTTTGTTCGTGGGTTTTTACTCGATGCGGAATGGATTTGGATATAAGTTATAAAGATCACATTTTTATGAATCTAACAGAGCAGGTTTTGAATCAGTACGAATTAACGAGTTTTTACTCTAAAGTTTGCCGAACTTATATTCTAACCCATATAAACTATCTATTTCTAAAACTAAATTACCTGACTTATTTCATGTCTAGCTCTAAATAATATAATCTGCGCGAATTTGCGATTTGTAAATGTTTATTTTTGTTATGCGGTCTATCCGCAAGATTTGCGGAGATTGGCAAGACAGTCACAAATCTAATAATTTATATTTATCTTATTAGAAAGCGGATTCAAACATTCAATTTTTTTTTTAAACTTGCAAATCGCGGATTATGGATCGTGGATTGCGTATCACTGACTTATCCGCTACCCATCACTATTTACCATATGATTTACGCATACACGTTTGAATACGTGGACATGAGGGACAAAGTAAAATAAATGAGACTGTGAGATGCATTATGACAGTATCTACATGCATTCATATATACGTGGGAAATACGTATTAAATGATGTATATACATAACGCAAAAGGTTGTTGTGGTTATCAGAGCACACTGAAAACACTATTATTCTAATTTACCATGGCGGAAGAATAATTGTCCAATCTAAGCTATAGTTGAACTGATGCACCGACTAAAAACCACGTCGAGCAACTAATCCAAAAACTTAGTAAATTTACATATATATATATATATATATATTTCATTTCATTTTCATATACAACCATTGAACTAAATCATATAATTCCGAACAATATCGATAAGAGATGTAACCGATAGGAAAGAGTAAACTTTGAACACTAAGAAATTTAAATTGTTATCTGGATTGAAGATCCTAATTGCATAAATTTTATAGTCTTACTCATACACTATCAAATGTACTTTTTATTGTTATGATTAGTAATGTATTTTATGAGCAAAGTAACTAAAGATTTGCTCGAGCTGACAATGTTATTAATGCTAATTAAAGTGGGCCATGAAAAGGTGGACTGTTCCATCTAATTTATTAATTGGCGAATCTCCGTGTGGGTACGTTTATTTATAAAATTATAAACACAAAGTCTAGCTAGTGGTAATTACTTAACTCGGATTCTTCCATTTTCATCGAGTACAATAGTCTTACAGTATCTATACTTACAGTTTTAGAAACAGATTATTAAATTTAAATGAGTATTAATTTACATAATCATATATATGTTTCCAAAGTAAACTATAATTATTTTTTCTGAAGTAACTATATTTATATTTGTCCCCATATATAATTAATGTTTAAAATGCATATATTTAAAATTAAAGGGAGCTCATGATACTTAACATCTGAAGTAAATTTTACTGCATTTCTAAATGTAATTATTTATCGCCCCCAACCCCCATATATTGTTTGTATCAAACATGATAGATAAAAGTATGTAATATAAGATCGCTACAAACTTTTATCCGCAAAAAGGCCACCAGCAAAACTTACATAGTTATAATATAATATACAAATAGGTGCAAATGATAGATAAAGGTATGTAATATAAAGTTTGAAATAATGGAGTAGTAAAATAATGCTATAAAATGATGGTGGATATATCAAACCAAAGACGATACGGGACTAATGAAACAATTAAATAAACAAGGTCAATATTCATTAATTAGGATTATCATGGAGACACAACAAGTATTAATGACAATTTTGGGAAATGACAAAGTTTTTTTATATAGTTGAAGGCTTAATTAACACAGCCACTGACAATAATGACTCTTGGTTTCTTCTTTATTAACTGTCTCATCAAACCAGTACTTATAATATACTAGTAGTATAGTTTTTTTGAATTCCCATTCAAATTCATCTGACTCTCCACCATGAGACAATTAAAAACTTTGGATCAAATCATGGACGAAAAGCAAATTAAAAACTTTCATTCACATTGTTTGACTTAAATATATACATATACATAGATTTACTAATCTTTGAAAAACATGTGTTGTACAGAAATGGATTAGAGAACTTCCATTGGTGACTTCGGAATACAAATTTATTATATTGCCAATGCATATATGAGTTATTGTTTGGTTTCCATTTATATATTTTCAATGTTGGATGTTTTCAATTCGAAAAGAATCTCATACATACAGTAATCAATTCCACTACGCGTTTAGTTTAAATGATTTGATTTGGTTTTAAGTTGGACGAAATTTGAAGCAATGTTAAACTGGTAATTTGTAAAATTTCAAATTTTAATTCGCTTAGATTGAAACAAAAGAGTTGTATATATATGAAATGGAGTATATATATTTTAGAATGGTTTTCCTTCTTTAATACTCACTCCATTTCAACATATAAGATGTTCTAACTAAAATTGTGAAGATAAAAATATAATTTTTATTTTAAAAAGTATAATTTAATATATAAAATAAAAACAATTCAGCTAATTATAAAAAGACTGTAAAATACTATTGGTCACACAAGATTCAATAAAAATAAAAACTACATAGAAATATGAAAACATCTTATATTTTAAAGCAAGTAAAAAACCTTTAAACTTTTATATTTTGAAACTGATGAAGTATTTGTTATAAAAGATTTTTAAAAACATTTAATTTCTAAAACATTAATGGGAGGTCCAAAATAAAATAAAATAAACATCGTTGATTATCCGTTGATCAACTTTTAAACTGATTTTGGCTCAGAGCATTTGAGTGGGTTTGGCCACCTAAACGGGTGTTTAAGCCTTAAACGGCCAGTTTTGAAACAATGGTCATGTTTGGCAATTTGTCGCAGCCACATCTATGAGCGACAAACAAATTTTGTGTATGTTTCATCTTTGTCGTTAAAATGCTGATCCTATGTTGTTGTGAATCCACACCAGTGATTTCGACGACGTTAGAGTTAGAAAATCTCGGAATTACGACGTCGATGTGAATATATTTGTGTATATTTTCTTACTGTTATTGACCACCTGCCACTTCGAACGACAACCCTTTTTTATCTACAGAATCAAAACAAGACCAGTGTAGGATACCAACATGTCACTAGATACAGAGGCCACTATGTAAATACAGAGGTCACTAAATACAGAGGCCACTTTAATGCGTCTCTAAAATATGTTGGACTAAGCTTAAAGGATTGCTTGATCCACGAGAAAACTCAAACCTAACTCAATAAAGAGTCTAGAAGGTCAAGGTGTATATTTAGGAGTTATCTAAATATATTTAGGATTTATCTATTATATATATTAGGATTTATCTAATATAATTTGGAGTTATCTAATGGTTTTTCTAATAGAAATAGGAATTGGTTTTGGAGCCTATAAATACGATTGTCGAATCATGATAATTATAAGAGAGATTAGAGGTTGAGAGCTTTAGTTTTGAGTGAGTTTCTAAAGCTAATAAAGAGAGAATTCTTTATCTTTAAACTTATAAACTCTATATTTGGTATCAGAGCTTGGAGATTGATATTAAGAGAACTTCCTCAACCGTGAGGTGTTGAGAGTGAAGATTGCAATTAAGAACTAGAAGAAATACGAAGTTCTTAGTCTATCAACATGGGAGATCTATCCATGGCAACCGTAGCGAGACTCAGAGAAGGAGGACCTTCATCGATCCAATGCCCTATGTTAAACTCCACAAATTATACGGTATGGGCTATACGTATGAAGATCACGCTTAAGGTGCACAAATTTTGGGAAACCATAGAAGCAGAAGCAGGCGATGGAGACAAAAACGATATGGCCATAGCTCTCCTATTTTAGTCGATACCCGAATCACTTATTCTTCAAATAGGCGGTCTTAACACATCTAAGGCGGTTTGGGAAGCAATCAAAGCAAGGCACGTAGGCGCGGAAAGAGTTAAGGAAGCTAGACTACAAACGTTAATGGGAGACTTTGACCGAATGAAGATGAAAGAATCAGATACCATTGATGATTTTGCGGGAAAATTATCTGAGATAGCTTCAAAGTCTGGTTCTTTAGGAGAAAGTATCGACAAAAGTATATACACATGGTTGCTTCTCTTGAACAAGTATTAGACCTTAATACAATAAGCTTCGAAGACATAGTTGGACGCCTAAAGGCTTACGAAGAAAAAATACAAGAAGAAGAAGAGATTCAAGAAGAACAAGGTAAACTTATGTATGCCAATATGGAGACACAATCTTTTCGAGGTTTTAACGAGGAAAACAGAGGAAGAGGACGTGATAGACGATTCTACAATCGAGGAAAAGGCCGGAGCCGTCAAAGCTACCAACCGCAACACTATAAGAATTCGAATCAAGCCTATAAACCACGAAAAGATAAGTCTAAAGTTGTGTTATCGGTGCGACAAAACAGGACACTATGCCTCTACTTCTCCGGATAGAATACTTAAGCTACAAGAAGCTCAAGAAACGGGACAAGATGACACACAAGACGCCGAAGAATTGATGATGCATGAAGTGGTTTACTTAAACGAGAAAAATCTTGTGCCAAGTAAATTTGAGACACACTCGGATCAAGATGACATATGGTATCTAGACAATAGAGCTAGTAACCACATGTCCAAAAACTGAATGTATTTCTCAAGAATCAACGATACCATTACCGGGAAAGTGAGATTCGGTGATGACTCCCGCATAGACATAGAAGGAAAAGGTTCAATTTGTTTTGTCGACAAGAATGGAAGGCAAAGAACAATGTCAAACGTGTACTTCATTCCGAAACTAAAAAGCAACATTATAAGTCTTGGACAAGCCACGGAAACAGGGTGCGAAGTAAGAATGAAGGAGAACTATTTGACTCTACATGATCGAGAAGGAAAGCTACTAGTCAAAGCAAACAGATCGGCAAATCGCTTATACAAGGTACGTATGGGAATCAAAGATACAATGTGTCTACAAGGAGAAATAACAAACGTGGGAAGCAAGTGGCATGCAAGGCTAGGGCACGTTAACATGGAGACTTTGAAATCTATGATTCAAAGGGAGTTGGTCATAGGAGTCCCGAGAATGAATGTAGAAATGGAGATTTGCGAGTCCCCAGAACATGAAGATGAGAGTGATTCATCGACACCTATAGAAGAAACAGAACAAAACAGAGGAGAAATTGGAGAAAATCAAGACTTGAATCAAGACTTAGACCAAGGACAAGTCGGACTAAGAAGGTCTAGTAGACAAGTCGCCAAACCGGCTTACCTTGACGACTACATCCTACTCGCCGAAGAAGAAAGAGAAAGACTTCTATTGATGCTAAATGATGAGCCAAAATATTTCTTTGAAGCTAAGGAGTCCGAGGAATGGATTCACGCATGTGAAGATGAGATTGCATCTATTACAAAGAACAATACTTGGAATTTGGTTAGTCTATTGATGGGAGCAAAACTGATTGGTTTAAAATGAGTTTTTAAGTTAAAGAAAAACTCTGACGGAAGCATACACAAGCATAAAGCGAGGCTCGTAGCAAAAGGATACGTACAAAGGCATGAGATTGATTTTAATGAGGTTTTTGCTCTAGTGGCTCACATCGAAACAATCCGACTTCTAGTGAACTTAGTGGCTTCACACGGTTGGGAGACACATCACCTTGACGTAAAAACGATATTCCTTCGCGAAAAACTAAAGAAAGTCGTATATGTTACTCAACCGGACGGCTTCTTGGTCACAGGAGAAGAAGATAAAGTGTATAGGCTCAACAAACCTTATACAGACTAAGGCAAGCACCGAGAACTTGAAATGATAAGCTAAATCAAATCCTCAAAGACCTAGGTTTCTCTAAGTGCGCAAAAGAACCCTCGATATATCGGAAGATAGAAGATAAAT
This sequence comes from Cardamine chenopodiifolia, assembly GCA_963922655.1. Classification (NCBI taxonomy): domain Eukaryota; kingdom Viridiplantae; phylum Streptophyta; class Magnoliopsida; order Brassicales; family Brassicaceae; genus Cardamine; species Cardamine chenopodiifolia. The sequence goes on from OZ000481.1 coordinate 20,054,383, forward strand.
GTCTCCTACTTGTGGCGGTTTATGTTGATAACCTGTTCGTAACCGAGACAAATTTAAGCATTATCAACAAGTTGAAGAAAGAGATGTTAACAAAATTCGAGATGAGTGATCTCGGAAAATTGTCTTAATATCTTGGGATCGAAGTTAAACAGGATGGCGATGGGATTACCCTCAAACAAGAACGATATGCGACTAGGATACTAGTTGAAGCAGGGATGTTGGACTGCAATCTTGTACACACGCCTATGGAGGCATGAATCAAGTTGTCGAAGGCACTAGAAGAGCAAGAAATTGACGCAACAGTATATAGGAGAAACATTGGCTGCCTACGATACTTACTCCATACTAGACCAGACCTTGCGTATTGTGTGGGGGGTAGTAAGTGGATACATGAAAAATCCAAGGGAGCCACATGGAGTAGCGATGAAACAGATCTTGAGATATTTGAAAGGTACTCTCTCTCTTGGACTGGTCTTTAAGCGAACTAATGAGATCACTTTGGTGGGCTATAGCAATAGCAGCCATAATGTTGATCCAGACGATGGTAGAAGCACAACCGGTCACATCTTTTATCTTTGAGAAAGCCCGATCACTTGGTGTTCGCAGAAACAAGAAACCGTAGCACTTTCTTCATGTGAGGCCGAGTTTATGGCAGCTACGGAGGCAACAAGACAAGCGATTTGGTTACAGGAAGTACTTAGTGAAGTCACCGGTTTACCTTGTGAGAAGGTTGTCATTCGCATTGACAACAAGTCGACGATAGCACTTACCAAGAATCCGGTGTTCCATGGAAGGAGTAAGCATATCCATACAAGGTATCACTTCATACGAGAGTGTGTGGAAAATAATCAAGTGGAAGTCGAGCATGTCCCCGGGAATGAGCAAAAGGCCGACATATTGACAAAGGCCTTACGAAAAATCAAGTTTAAAAAAATGAGGGAGCTTATGGGAGTTCATGAGTTATCAAAGGTGGACTTTAAGCTTAAGTGGGAGAATGTTGGATTAAGCTTAAAGGATTGCTTGATCCACAAGAAAGCCCAAGCCTAACTCAATAAGGAGTTTAGAAGGTCAAAGTGTATATTTAGGAGTTATCTTAATATACTTAGGATTTATCTATTATATATATTAGGATTTATCTATTATATATATTAGAATTTATCTAATATAGTTTGGAATTATCTAATAGTTTTTTTAATAAGAATAGGAATTGGTTTTGCAACCTATAAATACAATTGTCGAATCATAATAATTGTAAGAGAGATTAGAGGTTGAGAAATTTAGTTTTGAGTGAGTTTCTAAAACTAATAAAGAGAGAATTCTTTATCTTTAAACTTCTAAACTCTATAAAATAAACGTGGCACTAGAACCAGGACTAGTGTAGAAATTCACCAACATTTATATGAGAGAGGAGACAGACCAGTTAATAGCAAATAAGTTTCATGGTTCCAGTGTCAGATGAATAGCATTGAATCTCATCTTCTCGTACATGCCCCTTAAGTGTGATTTAAATGACCGTAGGGAAATACAGAGGCCACTATGTAACTGCTTTTTTTAGAATTAATGAATTTTCAATGTTCACAAAAAAGAAAAAAAAGTGGCTATATTCATAACAATAATTTCATCACCCGTTTATGTCCTATATAGTAGCAAATAAAATTGGACTATCACAATTGACATGATATCATATGAGAAATTATGAGTTTTTAACTCAAAATTGATTAACAATAAGTTGAGTTGGTTTCTCATTTATACTCTTATCTATGACTATATTAGATTTATTTTGTGAGATACTCTTTCAAATTTCCCTTAATGATCTCAGCCGATTGATTTACGTAAACCTCCAAACTATGAATGTTTAGGTTTAGGCTTTAGAGATACTTTGGTTTTGTAGGGGACCAAACGTGTATTTATTTCTTTGTTTTCGACGTCAACGTCTCGCTGCTTTCTAAATGTCAGAAAAGGTAACTAACAATTAATGAGTTAATGGTCCTTTCGTAGGGTTTTATATTAACATATGTATTTTAATAATTGCATAATAACAGATGTATGGAAAAATCAACGTAGAAATATCTTAAAGAATTAGCAGATTTCAAAGATGTGACTACAAAGATTAGGATTGTCTGTTTGCATCCGGGGAATTCTTCGAGGCCAAACATTAATTTCGTGTCCTTCTTTGTGTTTCCCAAATTTAGTATACACTGTTCTTATTATTTCTCCACCTACTATTGTTTTATTTTGTAATCATATGAGATATAAAGAGATAGGGATGATACTTGCGGTCCTTTCTTGTTTGTTTGGAAAATACATAACACATTTTTTTTCTTTTCTTTTTTGATAAATACATAACACGATGTTGCGAAACAACTTATTATATTCATCAATTTAAATTTTGAGAAAATAGACCGTATCTTTAGCAGCCAAGTTGTCTTGGACTTTAATTTTAGTGGTATGTAGAAGAACAATGTGTAGCCTAGATATGCTAATTACATTTCAGATTTAAAATCGGTTTTGAAAGAGGTATATAACGGTGATTTGCTATTTTAAAGAGAGATTGATAATAAAAAGATGAAAAACTCAAGAAAACATATATAATGTTGAACTAGCCTTTTGTAACAACAAAATAATTTGTAATATGCGGGAAGTGAGAGAATTTTGTATTAAATAAGTTTCAGATCGGAGATTATAAAAGAAAAATAATTTGATTTTTGAGATTATAATCTAGCAAAAGACAAAAAAATCAATAAATCAATAAAACTAGGGTTTTGAGCTCTCAAGTCCTGTCCAGTTATTTTTGGATGTTTTGAGAAAAATGGATAACTTTTTATTTATAGTGATTTGAGAAGGTTAAATTATTTTTAATTTTTTTTATTTTCTCTTTAACCTCTTTCCTATTTAGAACAAGATTTCTATTTTATTAAGTTTTCATTTTTTGCAATTGAAGTCAGCGAACATTTTGGACTGAGATTAATGGGCTTCTACATATCGATTCTTAATTTATATTAGGTTATGTTGAGGGTGATAAATCAGATACCAACATATAAGAAAGTGAAAATTTATTAGAGACAAGTTAGTATGAATGCGATTAAGTCTATTGCTAGTGGATATTTCCAGGACGGCCTGTTTAATGCACCACTTGACCGTTCTCTCTATGACGTAGATTTTACTATTTTTATTGAAGAATCACTCCTGAAAAAGGTGGGGAAAGAGTATCTATATGACTTCTTTCCGAGTGTTATGTGGTTCTAATTAGGAAAAGGAAGAAACAATAAGGTTTATGATTATCTAGATAGATCAAACCCTAGGGCCTATCATATATTTCAAAACATGCTTTGAGTGAAGCTTTAACATGGACTGTTGGTTTTGTGTTAAAGATACATAATGGATCACTGTTTTCTCTCTTGTATGCAAAGGGGCTACACCGAAGACTACCCCTTCTTTACGTGTGTGGTTCAAAGGAGTATATGTATGTTGCTTGATTGGTGAAAATGATTTCTCATAATTGGTGAAAATGACGATATAAACCAGAAGCCTAACTCGTCTTTTCAATTTACTGGGGAAGTTTATGGTTGTGGAGTCCGTTTTCTCTTTTTTTTACCAATCTTTATTAATTTAGTAGTATTATAGTTTGACCAAAAAAGTTCAAAAAGGTAAAAAATTTAAATTCGATTGTGAATTAAAGAAAATGTTTCTTTACTCTATTTTTTTTTTAACAACCAATGTCCCTTAAATACTAACAGTGAAAACCTAAAAGTGGACATTTAGATTTAAATATTATAACGAACTAAATTTGTTCTTCCTAAATGAGGAACAATCAATCAACTTCAAGGTACGTACTTACCGTTTTGCTTTTTCCTCTACTTTTGTTTCCTCTTTTCCTGATATATCATTTTTAAAAATTTACTTTTATTAATTTTATTTGTCATCAATTTGTGTGTTCTGTTCTGTAAACAACTAAGATATCGTCAGTCGATAAACAAACAAAAAAAGATTCATAGACAGTTCTAGTTTCTCGAGTTCAAGCTCAAACAACAACAAAATTAATACTCAAAACTATATAAAAAGTATCGAGTGACCCCAAAAAAATAAAGAATAAAAAAACTCAAACATTTCTGTGTTTGTTGTCTTTTGCCGGCGGAAACCGAAACTGTTTCATGTAAATGACAAACACAAAAACCTTAAAATCCAATTTCTTTCGTCTCTGATACTTCAACAAAAAAATAATAATGTAAATAGTTTCAGGGTTTTCTTTTTTTCCTTTTTTGGCTATAAATTTAACAAAAGTGTCATATTTTGTCTAATCAAGACAAAATATAAAATCTGATCTTTTTGTTTTCTTTTCCCCTTTTGTGTGTGGTTTCAGGGGGATTTAGGGATGAGGAAACAATGGCTGCCGGACAAAACAGAACAACAGTGCCGGAGAATATGAAGAAACAGCTCGCAGTTTCAGTTCGAAGTATTCAGTGGAGTTATGCAATCTTTTGGTCTGTCTCTCATTCTCAGCCTGGGTAAGTTTCATAATCACAATTCTTGAAAACTAGAAGTTGGAGATCTTGAAAGTTTTACTGATGAAAGATTACTGATTTATATCGAAAAATCAGGGAAAAAACACTTATGGGTTCACTTCAAAATTATATTTTTCTTCTTCTTCTAAGTTCCATTAGTGAAGTACTTCAACTCAAGACAATATGTTCTCTAGGTTTTTCCTGATTCGATTCATTTTTTGTTTTTGTTTTGGTACTGTCTTACATATTTTAAAACTGAAATAATTGATTTTAAGTCGGAAACTTAGATCATTTTTCTTGGTTTTCTTCAAAATTCTTTTTTGTTTCTCTATTTCTTGAAAGTTATTTTTTGTTGGTTTTAATCTTCTTGAAGTTCTTCATTAGCTCAACACAATGCTCTGTTGGTCTTCTTGATTCAATTAATTTGTTTTTGTTTTTTTTTTAAATTTAAAAGAGTACTAGAATGGGGAGATGGATACTATAATGGCGATATCAAAACGAGGAAGACGATTCAAGCTTCAGAGATCAAAGCTGATCAGCTTGGTTTACGGCGGAGCGAGCAGCTTAAAGAGCTTTATGAGTCTCTCTCCGTCGCTGATTCTTCTTCCTCCGGTGTTGCTGCCGGATCTCAGATTACCAGACGAGCTTCCGCCGCTGCTCTTTCCCCGGAAGATCTCGCCGACACCGAGTGGTACTACTTGGTTTGTATGTCTTTCGCCTTCAACATTAGTGAAGGGTAATTCCGTCTTTTACTCTTATAAGCATTGACATTTATGATGTGTGTCATGTTCGGATTGGCCTTGTCTGTTTTTTAACAAAATGACAAAGTACCCTTTTAATACTTGTAGGTCGATGGATTCGATTTTTGGTTCAGTTTAGGTTTGTTAGATTTCAGGGTTTTACAGAAAGATTTGTCTGAACTAGAACCGGATTCTAGTTTTGGTCTAGTTTTCGTATTTTGTTCGGTTTCATATTAAAAAAATAAAAAAATTATAATTCATTTGAATTAATATAATATATTTTCTATGGTTAAATCTACTTTCATATTTAACAACTTTTGAATTATTTAGTTCGGGTTCTAATTAAGTTCATGTTTGGTTTGCTTCATCATCATAAAAGTTTTTTTTCCTACTATTCCGGTGGATATAATTTTTGGAAACCATGAAAATGCTTGGAAGCAGAATGTGGGAAAACATAGAGGGCGTTAAGTAATCCCTATTGTTTTGCAGAATGCCTGGACGGACGTTTGCGAACGCTGAACCAATATGGCTTTGCAACGCTCATACTGCGGATAGTAAAGTCTTTAGCCGTTCTCTTCTAGCAAAAGTAAGTTGTTGTATTGTACTTGCATGCTATTAGCAATATTTGCAATTGAAACGCTCAAAGTGTATCGTTTTTTCTGCGTTTTGTGATTTGTTTAGAGTGCTTCGGTTAAAACAGTGGTTTGTTTTCCGTTTCTTGGAGGAGTCGTTGAGATTGGCACCACTGAACATGTAAGTCACTACTTTTGTTTTATGCCTCAAATTTTCAGAATAACTTTAAATTGATTACAAAAGTTTGTAATACTATAAAGTTTCTCTTATATTCATGAACTCTAGTGTATAGACACTAAAAATCTCATAATCAATATGTATAGAAAATAAACACCAAAACGCTTTAATCCATAATCAATATGTATCACAATGAAATCTTGTTGTCTTAAGTTATTTTCATGTGGTTTTTGAAATATAATTAAAAACTAAATTAAAGTTGTATTTTTGGTAGTGTAAGGTCTTCATACGAGATTTTGTTTTTGCCAAAATCTACTCTTTACTGAAATTTAAAGAAAAAACAAATATTGAGTTTGGTTATACTTTATTTTAAAATCGAATAAAAAAGAAAAACCAAATAGCCTAAGTTTTTCATACTCTTGCTTTTGGTGTAGTTTAATTAAACCGAAGTAGATACTCTTCTTGCCAATTATGCTTATGGTCTAAATATCTATACTTGATCATACAAAGTGATTTAATTGTTTGTGTTTGTGTTTCATCTCGTAGATTACCGAGGACATGAACGTAATACAATGCGTGAAGACATCATTCCTCGAAGCTCCTGATCCTAACGCTACAATATTACCAACAATATCCGATTATCACATCGATGTTCACGATCCGCAACAGATTCTAGGCGATGAGATTTACGCTCCTATGTTCGGTACTGAGTCTTTTCCGGTTACTTCTCTAAGCAGAACGACCAATGGTTTCGATCCGGAACACGAACAACTAGCAGAAGATCATGATTCGTTCATGACCGAAAGAATCAATGGAGGAGCTTCTCAGGTGCAAAGCTGGCATCTTATGGATGAAGAGCTTAGTAACTGCGTTCACCAATCGCTGAATTCCAGCGATTGCGTTTCTCAGACGATTGTTGAAAGGGTTTCTTGCGGTGCAAGAAAAGGTAGGGTTCAAAGACTAGGGCAAATTCAAGAGCAGCAGAGAAATGTGAAGATGTTGTCTTCTGATCCAAGAAACGACGACGTTCATTACCAAAGTGTGATCTCCACGATTTTTAAGACCAACCATCAGTTAATTCTCGGACCGCAGTTTCGAAACTGCGATAAGCAATCAAGCTTTACGAGGTGGAAGAAATCGACATCATCATCATCAGGAACCGCCACGGTCGTAGCACCATCACAAGCAATGTTGAAAAAGATTCTTTTCGAGGTTTCACGAATGCACCAGAAAGAGAGGTTAATGTTGGATTCACCAGAGGTCGGAGATGAAACTGGGAACCACGCAGTTTTAGAGAAGAAACGACGCGAGAAATTGAACGAACGGTTCATGATCTTGAGATCAATCATTCCTTCAATCAATAAGGTATAATATATATAACCTAATCTTCAAAAATTCAAATCCATATATCACAAGGAATTAATCTTAGGTTTAACATTGTCATTAGATCGACAAAGTATCGATTCTTGATGATACGATAGAGTATCTTCAAGAACTCGAAAGACGGATTCAAGAACTAGAATCTTGCAAAGAATCAACCGATACAGAAACTCGTCGTACGATGACGATGAAGAGGAAGAAACCATATGATGCAGGAGAAAGAACACCAGCTAATTGCACTAACAATGAAACTGGAAATGAGAAGAGAGTTCCGGTTGGTGAAGCCGAGCCAGCAGATACCGGTTTAACCGATAATTTAAGGATAGGTTCGTTTGGTAATGAGGTGGTTATTGAGCTAAGATGTGCTTGGAGAGAAGGGGTATTGCTTGAGATCATGGATGTGATTAGTGATCTCAATTTGGATTCTCATTCGGTACAATCCTCGACCGGAGATGGTTTACTCTGCTTAACCGTCAATTGCAAGGTAAAATCTCTAATCACCTAATTTTTGATTAACCGGGATTTGGTTGACTTGGATTGACATTTGATGGAATGTTTTGGTTTTCAGCATAAAGGGTCAAAAATAGCGACACAAGGAATGATCAAAGAGGCACTTCAAAGGGTTGCATGGATCTGTTGAAGACTACCTGGTTTAATTTAACAGCGAAAAAAACTCCCCGGTTTGGTTTTATAATATTTGGTATTCTTCTAACCGGGTTTTAGGAATTCATGTAAAAACAAAACCCTTTATTATTATTTTGTCATGTTTGTTGCTTAACGTAGTTATGTAGTTGAAGAAAAAAAGAAACAAGAAGTATGAGTATTTTGTTTGAGGGTAGATTATTTGAATTAATTAACTGATGAATGTAGTCAAAGTTTAGATAACTTAAAATGTTATTTGTGTCGGTAATCATACTTTACATATTCTTTTTGGTATTTTTAAGATATATGATAAATGTAAAAATTGCGAAGAAAAAACACCAATGTGGAAATGAAATTAGTGGTCAAAGCTTCACACGAACTGGGAGAAGATTATAAATTTTGGTATTTTCAGAAGAAAAAAAGGTAAAAGTTTATGACAAGACACCCGTTAATTTTCCTAACTGGCTCGTAAATAATTTCATTGAGGAAATCAATCAAAGTAAATGATGTAATATCTTATTTTTGCAAATTTAAAGGCGTTGAGAAACTTACTTTCTACTACTTTTTATTAATTTTGTACCAATCTAATCATGTTTTTGTTATGTTTTAGTTACCAACTCATGTAGTCATGTTACTACTCTTTTTCTAATATCACAAGTGTCTAACCGAAACAATTTTTGTGATATGCAGACTCGGTCTTAAGTACAAGCGGACCAATCCTATACTTGGGCCTTTGACAATTGACATATTTTAGCTCACTAGCTAACGGGTCTATAAAATTCTTTTGATCGTGGTTTAGAAAATTTTAGGACCAGTTTTGGTGACATATTATAAATTCGAAAATTCTTTCCCCGTAAAATAAAGATTCGAAAATTCTTTCCCCGTAAAATAAAGATTTGAAAATTCTCTCTAATAGAAAAACACAATCATATTGTACAATAAAAATCATGAGGTGAATGAATCTCATCATGAGAGTTTTGTGTAAAATATAAAATTGAAAATCCTAATTATGGGAAATATGGATGAATATGGTAAAAACCCTATCTACTGGAAAATTAAATTAAAATTTTATTGTAGAAGCTATAACCAAATTTAATGATTAGTCAATGCATATTGCAGATCAAAAAACATATTTCTTTCCTTTTAAATGCGAAATATAAATATAAAGACATGTCTTTGTACTATATATAGTGGGAGAAGAGAGACAAATAATAGTTAATGGTGAAGTTTCGGCATGAAAATCTTTCTCTCCGGTAAGAACCTACATTTACAAGTTTATAATTGGAAAATCTCGAACCACAATTCAGGTTAATTTCCATAACGGCAGAATACAGTTTACAATAGTTAGTATGATAATCGTGATTTTTAGTCGAATTATTATTAGAGCCTAAAGGAGGTAGCTTTTGTGTTGAGTTAGAACATATTCCTAATATGGTATCAGAGCCTATAGTTAGTCCAACAAGCAAATTTCTCAATAAAAATGGTTTTCCACTTATGCGACCTATATAAGTGGTGTGTCTTGTTGTGGTATTTCCGAGATATTGGGTTTAAGCTGTTTCCTTTGAACCATTTTCCACCCACATTTCGAGAGGATCTATTAGAGCCAAAATCTTCCACATCGGTTAGGATAAAAATCTTTGGGCAATATATAAAAAAGACGTGGCAATCCTCTCCCTTTGAACTAGCTTTTGGGTTGAGTTAAGGTACATTCCTAATAATTACGAATATGTTTTTGCTAGATGTATTCTCTCTTTGAATGTTTAATCTTTGTATTTATGGAATTGTTTTTATACAGATTTTAGATATATGATCCTTGATCCTTTCGATCCATTGTAACAGACTTGTATTGTTAATTATCCCTGTTATTTTTTTCTTGCAGCTGTCTGAGAAACCATTCAAAGAGAGCTGAATCTGTAAGAGCAGAGTGAGGAAAGAATGGGAAATGAGCCAAGGTTCAATGAAAAATGGGATTTCAGAAGGAAAGAACACGGCTTTGATGATTCTTCGAGCGATGATCCAGATTCGAACTCGAGCCGGGACACTACCATTCAGAACCCAAATCATGTTCTTTATTCGGATCAGATCGATGAGAGAACAAACACAGTGACTACAGAGCAACCTGTGAAAACCCGGAAGAGGAAGAGCAAGAATGATGAGACTAAACCTGAGAAAGCTAAGAAAGTAAGGAGAAGTAAGCCAAAAGCTGTTCGTGCAGAGGAGAATAAGAACAAAGAGGAAACCGTAACGGGGATAGATGGTGTTGGAATGTTTATGGAGACGTTGCTTAATGATCTTACGGCTTCTAGAGAGAAGTTAATGGATTGGATGAAGAATGAATTGTGTGGATCATCCAATCCAAATGCTACATCTCAGCCGCCTCTGAAGAAGAGAGCACTAGCAGCGCAGAGATCAGTGAGGAAGAAGACAAAGAAGAAGGAAGAAGAGGAGAAGAAGGGGAGTGAAAAACAGAGCAAACCGGTCGAGAATGGTCAAGAGATGGTGCACAACGGTGGAGATCTTGATTGTAATGCTGGAACTTTGGATAGGTTTCTTAACAGCGGTCAAGACGATTTAGCAGAAACTACTTTCAGCAACAAGTAGAAGGTCAACAAGCGCTTGTTGCGCAAACCGAGCAAACCAAGATGGAGAATTTGAAGAACTAGGCTGTAAAGAGTCGGAAGAGGATTTTATTAGCAATAAAAGCTCCAATACTGACTCAGAGACAAAAGAAAATAAGCGAAGCTAACAGCAACAAGAACAGATCATCAATGGTGGAGAGAACAGGATCTGAAACGCAGAAAGATCTTAACTTCATGACACCCTATGCACCACAACTGTCTTCATTATTGTCGATGCAGAGTTTACCACAACTACCTTCTTCGTTTTTTCCTTCTCCAAGCCAAGAGAATAATTATTTAGCAAGTAACACCAACTTTCAACTGAGACAACCAGTAGCTCAGATTCCGGATCTTACTGAATATCAGACAGGAGTCATAGAAGGTCAAGGATTTGGGAATTCTCTGTTTCACAACAATGGTTACTTTCCGGCAGCTTTCCAGCCTAATTTGTATGCAGACAGTTATAATTTTCCAGCACAAGTGAATCCTGCAGCTGGTTTGCAGCAGAGAGACACTAACAGTTGTAATGTTCCAGCACAATTGAATCCTGCAACTTCTTCGCAGCAGAGAGACAATAACAATATGTTTGGAGGTCCGAGAATGGCCGGTGGAGCTATCACATTTTCTGGTAACAGATTTCCTGAAGCCGATATTGGAAACAGTATTAACGGCCTCTCCGATTACAGATCTAGCTCTGGTAGATGAACGCCTGTTCCAGAGACAAGAGCAACAATTATCTCTCTGTTTCTTAACTAGATCGAAATATTTGAGCAGAAAAATAATAAATTGAACAACCAGACTTTTTTCAAATAACATTAAAAAGTCACTATTCTGATAATTTTATTTGAATTTAAGATGCGTCTTCTGTAACTCACCATTCAAATCTGTAATTTGATTGGTCCCCAAGCATGGTCATTTACTTTTCTCTGTAGGTATATGGATTCTAATATTAAGATTTGGGGATGTGTATAGCTCTGGTAGTTGTATAAGGTCCCGTCGCTAGAGATGCTAATATCCTTCACAGCCTCAGTATGACCCATGTAAGTCCTAATTATAAGATTACCAGAGTAAAACTTGTTCATTCTTCTTTACAATAATGCAAGTCGCTGACTAGTTTTGGTTGGATTCGATTTTAATCAACTTGTAATCACCACGAACCAAAGCTTGATAATTGCTCATTACATCGATATTCCACGACTAGGACTTTGCCAAACCTCAATAGACTGCTGATCCTTACGGGTCACAAACATTCTGTTTCCTCCAAACGCCAATCCAGTTATCTTGTTTGCTCCTGAATCCGCTAATTTCCCAAACGAATTCTTCCTAAAAACCCTCTCTTCCAATACATCCCGACTAGCATTTCCTACCAAACCCGTGATCACATCAGACCAAAGCTCGATTGCACTTCCTTTACTGCAAAACACATGATTCCCATAGCTCTCTATCTTACACCCAACTCCTTCTCTTCTCTCATTCAAGCTTCTCTTCTTCTCTTCAAGACAAATCCATGGATCCTTAGCTCCTAAACTCCTCAAATCGGCGTAAAAAGCTTCCCCTGAACTCACACCAACCTTGAAAACCGCTGAGAGATTATCCGAGACAGTAACATCAGAGAAACAATCTTGTCTTTCCATAATCTCCCAAACCATATTCCTTGACCTAACATCCCAAAACCTTATGTGACCATTTACACCTGAAGGACTAGTATGAGAACCAGAAACCATAAACAAATTACAACTCTGAATCCATCTCAACTTAGTCGATGGGATTGCAGAATCAATATCAGAACCATAGATCCCAGTGATCAATCTCAGAGACAGGTAACAAACTAGAAAGATCATCCACCATAATCGAATTCGATTTCCTTCTGCTAGATCAAAGCTAGTGAACAAAAACTCAGAGGATGAACCTATGGCTTGAAACGTTGAGCTAGACCTAGTCACGTTTTCCCAATTCAGAGTTGTACGGACGAACCCGTCGTTTTCGAGATCGATGATTTGCAAACCTGGGAAATCGGTAGCTCCGGCAGCTAAAACTCCCGGAGATATCTCTAGAAGAGAATCCACGGCGGAGAAATTCGTCAACACCGTTGATTTTTGCCTCAACGACAATTCAAACGAAGTGGTTTGGCTCCCGTGCGCCACGTGGAGGCCTCCGCCGATTGTAGTCGGTGACATCGTAGACGGAGAATCTCGTCCGTTCAATAGAAGAATCTGTGATCTACGGAGATCGAACGGCTCGAATTGCGACGAATTTGAAAGAGAATCAATGAGGAAAGACTCGATTCCGTAGAATCTAGATTCACAGATAAGATCACGAACATAAAAGGAGCGTGATATTGAAGGTAGGTTTCCTGTAACGGAGGATATAGAGAAGAACGGAAAACAAATCGGGATCTCGATCGACGAAACGAGTCGACTCAGTAACGAGTTGAGAGAAGAGAGAATTAGTTCCGACGTTGATTGAGACTAGGTTTGAGTCATGAGGGATCGTCGGAAAATTCATCGGAGCTTCTTTTTTTTTTGCAGTGGAAAATAAGAATAAGAGAGCGAAGGGTCTTTAGTAAGCTAAATAAAATCTTATTTCTTCTACAAGGTTAACGGTCAAGATAAGATTTCAGTTACTTTTCTTGGTAATGTTAACGGTCAAGATCAGATGTAGGCTCTGTGTGTGATTTAGTGGTTACTCAAAATAGTAAATTTTTCAGTTTACACAAAAGAAGATTTTTTTGCCCCAATAAAAAAAGATAAAAAAAAAGGTGGGAAAAATTTTCCATAGAGTAGAAATGAATTGAAAGAAAGTAAACAGAAAAAAAGTTAGAAGAAATGATGGTGGTCTTGAGAATGTATTTTGGATTCATTCGCCAAAGACATAGTTGAAGAGAGGACATGGAAATCAAAAGAAATTGGTTTGGTTAAGATCTAGCGAATGTGTTTATGAATGAATTTGGTTTTAGTTTAAGATTTAGACCACACATCAAACGAATGTTAAGAAATTAGTACACACTACACAGTGTATTTTGTTCGGATTTAGGGTTTAGTCATTGTTTCAGTATTTCGGGTCCATCTTACCGAATCGGGTTTCAAACTTTGTTATGTTTCTTTCAGTTATATATGAATAAGAAACAAAAAAAACAAAGAAAATTATCCAACTAGTAAACGTTTTAAACTGGTACGGCCACTTATTTGAAATGGGAAAGACTAACAATTCGGTTCGGTCTAATAATGTACACAAACGTCCGGTCCGGTAAATTAAACAGATGAACAAACATAAAAGGAGAAATAGATTTCACAGTTCAGTTGTAAGCATAAATAATCATGATTATCATATACATAAAACAAGTCCTCTTACCAAAGCTGGTTCAAGGATCTGGTTTGCCTGCAATTGCAACATCATCATCATCTTCATCTTCTTCATCTGAGCCATATTCCTCTTCACTAAGTTCTTCATCGCTAGACTTATCTTCTGAACCTTCCCCTGGTTTTGCATACTTCTCACAGTATTCTATAACCAATCAAAAACCAAACATCATACAAGCAAAATTAAGAATTAATGACGCGAAAAGCACCAAATCAAGACATTATCAAGACCCTGTAAACGCCTAAACCTATGGTTAAGTCTTAACAACTAAGCTGTTGTTATCAACCACTCTATAGTTAAGTAGAACAAAATGTTCATGAACTTTAAAATGATCAAAAACCTTTTCTTCATCATGAGCTTCTAATGAGCAAATCAACTTACGGGTTTATATAGTGTATACTCATTTGCAGATCATTAACATTAGCTCCGAGATTTACAAAATTTCAGTTCTCACATTAACCAAACAAAAGCTATAATCCATTAGAACAAAGAAACGCAAAATGACTGAGAGGAACATTTAGTGTTACGAATGGTAATCATCTCAAGAAGGCACAAGTTAAGAACATGTTCAAATCAGTATCCTAAAATCTTTATACCACACATCAAACGAATGAAAAAACTTTAAGAAACTAACAGATTTTTCAGAATCTTGAAATATCTCTTAACACAAGAATCTGATTCGAATTACCTTTAACTCGCTGTTCATAAGCAGGACGATCACGCATCATCAATGCAGCAGCTTCTCCATTCAGTGGATCTGATGGGTTTGGATACAAAAGAAGCTGAGGAAGAAATGTTTCAAACACATTCACAAGGTCTGCAAAAAACAACAAATCCAAACATAAAAAGTTAAATCAAATGTTCAAAAACAACAACAATTGTTTGATTCAAATTTTCTAAAACCATCCACATTTGATTTGGCCCTTACCGAACATAGGACTCCAAGTCTGGTTAATCACATCTAAACAAACCGAACCTGACCTGAAATAAACCAAAGATAAAGATATAGAAGATTCACAATGTCCAATAGTTTATCCAAAATGATTGAACTAAAACTCACAGTTCATCAACATTTGGATGATAAATTTTAGTAATGAAACCAACAGATGGAGATTTGTAAGGATAAGCATCTGGAAGTTCAACTCTTATCTTCCACACACCTCCTTGATAAAGGCCTATCAACAACACACATCAAACCCACAAAAATAAGAACAACAAAACTAATAGTTTAACACCAATTACTGAGATTTAGCACCAAGTATCAAACTTTGCCCCAAGTAAAGTACCCAGAAGTGACCAAGTAACACATACCAAAGTGTTTGCACACGGTGGAATCGAACCGTAGATCCGAATCCATCGTGCCATCACACACTGGTTAATAAAGTTTGACAATTTTTACAAAAATATGAACAAAATCTCAGAAATCATCAATAATTGCAAAACACTCTAATCATTTCATAAGCATCAATCAGAAGCAGAATCAAAAGCAACACACCAGTGTTTGAATAAGAGAAAAATTAACAAAATTTGGGGATTATTCTCAAGATGAGTGAAACAAAATACAGAAAAAAATCAAATTGATAAATTTTTGTCTATGTTTTGAATCTTACTGTCTTTGGGTCCATTGAATTCAACATAAAATTCTTGCATGCCATCGTTGATTGTCTCCACTTTATAATCGCTCATCATCCTATAAAATAAGATCAAATCAATCAACCAAAAGCAAAAACCGACATAAAAAACATCAATTGAAAAAAAAAAAAGTAATTACAGTTTCATCATATCCATTTCTCTGCGTTTGCTTGGGGAAGACATTTTTTCTAGATTCGGTTGTTTTCTCTGATTATCTACTTTTCTGGGGGTTTTTCTTCTTCTTCCGGATTCGAGTGGAGACGAAGAAAATGAAAGAAAAAGGAAGATTTTTTGTTTATTTTAATACCATGATGGAATGAAAACGAAGACCGTAACTCTTATGTCTCTCAGTAAATTTTGTGATTCAGTTTTAGGGATTTTTTTTTCTTGTCAAATTACTTTTGTACCAAAGTTTTTTTTCTTTGACATTACGTTGTCCCAAATTAAGATCACATTAACATTACACCCAAAATAAGTTAGATAACATTTTGTATTTAATTTTTACAATAATTAATATTCATAGATAAAATAATAAATTACATTGACGCGGTGACACAATTGAACTTAAAGTAGCCGTTTTTAGGACACGTTTTAGGACAAAAATGGTTGGATGGACATGTTCGATCTCATTTTTTTCACCTTTGGATATTGGTAAGAAATGATCTAAATTGTAAAGAAATTGCAATAGATAACCTAAGACCGGAATTTTTTTAACTAAATGACCTTTGACCAACATTATTGTCAGAGAGGGCATGTAAAAGACTATAAGGATCTTCCTCTTATCGGACGTAATTTATCTCTATTTCATATTATTTTTTAAAAAATCTCGTTTTCTCCATTGTTTTAAATAATATATTATTATTTCTGACTTCGAGATTTAAAATCACTGCTTATATACCTGTATTGGCCATAATTTACAAAAACATTATATAGTCTTAGTAGGAAGGGGAAGATAATGTCAGATTTGTCTTTTTCGAAAATCTTTATTTCGTTTTATCCAAAATTTCATATTATTTAATATTAATACTCTAAATTTTTTTTTATACCACTAATTTATATATATATTATGGTATTTTAACATAATACATGCTTTTTCTTTTAATCACGTAATCGTATTTTTTCTTGTCTACTATTATTATTTATGTGAAACGTAATTTTTAAGTGAAATACTATTAATTTTTATATGACATTATTTTGTATAGTGACGTTACATTTTTCTTTATACCACAATGTATCTATATATAATATTATTTTAACATGATCCGTGTTGTTTCATTAATTTTGCGCTCTATCTAGACCTGGGCATTAAAGATATAGGATTGGGTAATCGCAGGTAAAGATCGGATAATGGTAATTTAGATTTCGTATATTACTATCCGAAATATACCAGTTAATACAAAGGTCGGGTAATAGCGGGTAAAGGTAGGGTAAGAGTAGAGTTGAATAGTTAAAATGAATACCTGAACGAGATAAATTGTGTAATTAAAATCATTATTCAAGCGGATAATTATGGATAATTTTGTATTATAATAAAAAAATTTAGATAATTTTAAAATAATTTTGTCAAATATCAAATATTTTTGAGTAAATTTAAGAATAGATAAATAATTTAGAAAAAGTTCAAGTTTATAATTATTAAATAGGTAATTTAGATATCCTGGATAATTACTCGAACCCATACTTACCCATTTAAAAAAGAATTCGTGACCTAAGCGGATAATTTCTAATACGAGCGGGTTTGCATATAATTAAGAGTAGAAACTGAAAAGGTCAGGGTATCCGACCCATAATACCCAGACCGAGTTTTGCATATGTTTCTTAACCACTTGCATCAGGGTGTTTTTGATTTTTTACATTTTCAAAAAATTTATCTACCAAAATTTTTTAGTCAAAGGGTATTTTGTTAATGTATACTATTAATTTGGAAGCATTAAATATAGAATGACATTAACTTGTAAAATTCTACATATAAATTTAGTAATAACAATTATTATTATTAATTTAACATTCTGAAATATTATTTTTTAACTCAAATAAATTTTCATGGTTTGAGATAAATATTTTTAGTAATAACAATTATTATTATCAATTTTTTAACAAAATTTCATTTAATATATCTATATATATATATATAATAGAATTTATAAGTAGAAAAAATATTTTCATAAAATTTAGAAACAAAAACAACATATCCCTTAAATATATAGATTCTTCCAATAAAAACAACTGTCTTCGTTTTTTGACATATAAAAGACAACGTTTCCTATACATATATATATATATATATATATATTAATTGAGACTATAAAAAGGGCTATTTGATTGCAAAAAAAGTACTCTTTGATAATGTGTTTAAATTAACACTAATTAAAAAAAGAGAAATAGTAAGTGTACTTAATAAAGGATCGATTTTTAATTAAAATTAATTTTTATTTTTCCAACAAAACCGATTGTATAAAGCCGTAAATACTCAAATATGGCTTGGCAAAAAAATTGTCATTCCATTCTCAATTAATAGTATAGATTAATAAAGATATGTCGCATATTAAACAAGCTGAGAGAATAAAAAAACATACAAACTTTCCAAAATGTGAAGAAACTAAGAAATCTAAAACATGCACACTAGAAACAATTTCATATTACATATCACAGAACAATAAGAAGGAAGTAAATAAGAACTAAACAAACTAAATCCGAATCGCAATAATAACACAACGCATAATAAACTCAATTTCGGTTTCAGTATTTCTCTTGGGCTTAACCGAATCAAACTGAAATTGAAACCCCCGCTTAACACTCCTAAAAGAACCTAAAAACAAGAATTAACAAAATCAAATTAAAACATCTAGAAGAAACTTTTTCATTCTTGCCTCTTTTTTTATTCACAAACGTGAATCTAAAGCACAAGCTCTAATTCTTAATCTCCTTTTTCGTAGATGACTTAAAACGTCTGTACAATCATATGTATATCCAACACTGATATGTTTTGTAAATTCAACTTTGTGAATCAAGAACGATACTATTACTGTATTCTTACCATTTTTCTTTTCTTTTAAGTTTTCTTCTCCTTTTTTCCAGTTTCTTTGTTCGGATACAGAGAGAATAGATCCTTCTAAGCTGTGGTACTTGCGGGTTGCTAGTCGAGAGGAGAGTCAAATACCATTTCCTGCAGAACAAATGGATTCTCTCAGACAAATCCCGGGAAGTAAAATGAATATGTACACAAGCAGAATTGGAACTACTCGTTATGGTTTACGAGAGATTAGAGTTATTCGACATACGACAAAGAGAAGTGAATGAAAAGAATGTACCTTGTTGCAGACAGGGCAGGTTTCACTTCTCTCCATCCATTCTAGAATGCATGCGAGATGAAAATGGTGATCGCAATTTGCTAGAAGTTTTGGGTTCTCGATATCATATTCTGAATCAAAAACAAAGACAAGATAATAAATAAACCATTTGCAGTCATATAAGGTACGGTCATATTTATGTCTTTGAAATGTAGCAAAGACAAAAACTTTTACCTTCCAAACATATGGGACAATCTTCCTCCTCTTCTATTGGTACAAAGATGTCTTTTGATAGTTTCGGGTCTACATCTTCAGAAGCTTCAATATCAATCTCTGTTTGGATTTTGCAATCCGTTTCTTTAAATGAGCATGTAGTTGGAACCCCGAGAGTGATACTGTCAACAGTTTCTTGAGCAGACTCAGTATTAGCGGTTTCTACTGAAACCTCTCTTATATCAACACAAGTAGTCTCTTCATCATTCTCTGGTATCTGAGGAACCCCTATAGCCACATCGAAAGGAATAGGCAGTGGTGGTGGTATATAAGCATCAGGAGATGATGTCTCTAAGTTTGTGTCTACAACTACAACACCAGAGGAGATTGCAGAGGAAGTCCTGTTATGAGCGGAAGATAGAGGCACACGCTCTTCTGTTACCCTCGGGTACTGCAAATACAATTCAGAAAAAGGATGATTAACAATGGAAAACGCATTCCCATATGAATCTGAGGCACAACAAGATAGATTTATTTGCAGACTATCTTTGCAACAATGCAAAAAAAGTATGTTGGGAAGTGTTAAAGACGGAAAAAGGAAATGGGAGAGGCATCACACTAACGTAGTAGTACGCAGGACCATTATTTACATCAGCTCTTCGTGAAGAACAACAGCAGCAACCTCCCATTTCTTCTTCTTCTTATGCTTCTTTATCAAAACTGCAAAAACCGAAGACCCTTCATCTATGCTGCTAATCTACAAGAAGTGTGGGGAAAAAAGAAACAAAATTACGTTATCAATTCCCATAAGAGTATACATTGGATCATATATATCTAAGAAACTGAAACAAGCCCTATTGTTTTCAAAACCATTTTGAGCTGTCTACACAAGTCTTATCAAATTATCATGCTAGTAGCAACAATTACTACATTTAAACATCAAGAAAGCTGAGCACTTGATCCAAAATTTCAGCTACTAACATTCCAAAATTTTCTCACAATAAGCAAAGATACAATAAACTCTTATCAAAACCGATTAAAATCGAGAAAACGGTGCTGAGATTAAGGCAAAGTACATATTCTAAATCAGGAGAAAAGCCAATTTCTCAATCTCTCTAGCAACATCAACACACAACTACAGTGAATTCAAAATCAGCTCCGTAAAACCCTAAACCGAAACTTATGAAAGCATCAATAAAAACCAGAATTTCAGAATCTAGCAAAAACACAAAGACAAGAACGGATCAAAACCGACAGAATTTCACACAAAATCAGCTCATAAAGCAAAGAGGAAGAACCAAAAAAACTAAACAACAACGATCAGTAGGAAGATCAAACACGAAACAAGAACAGATCGTCCTCTGTAGAATGAATCAGGAAGAGGAATAGAAAAATCTCAAAATCAACGAAAATATTACTTTATCGGTAAAGCTTTTTCTTGATTCTCTCTTCGTTCCCCTCCGCTTCTGCGCTTTGCGGTGCTGTTTATCAATAAGACTTTCCTAAGAAAATACAAGACTCAAATTGCCGAGTATATCATCTTTTACTTAGCTGATTAACAAAATAAATTATTAAAATACTGATTAAGTTTATTGATAAAGTACATTTTTATTCGTGACAATAAAAACGTTATTACTTTTTACCAGCTACGATAAAAAAATTTTACCAATCCAAGCTATAAAAATTAAAAATACATCAATCCAAAATATTGTATCTGTATATAGGAGAAGTAACAAATTTCGCTACTTCATTCAGCACAAACATTTGTTTAATAAAACGAAACCACACAACTGAAATCGACTGAACCATTTTTTCGTAAGAAAATAAAATTTATATTATTATCAATTAAAAATTGAATCTATATATGATTATTTGTAATTTAGTAACTGATTTGATATCATCTTATATGCAGAGCCGTCTATAAAGGTAGGCAAAGTGGGCAAATGTGACAGTCCGTTGTCGATTTTTTAAAAAAATTAAGGTTAAAAGGTCCAATTTTTTTAAATTTTTTTAGTTATATTCGATACATGAGCCATTCGTATTGCATAAACACCAAAAATATCGTTTTAGAAAATGAGCGGGCTCTTTGAACCAAAACAAAAGGAAGAAATGGGCTCAGTTTGAGAATAAGAAAGCCCATATAAAAGAGGCCCATATTTGATCCATTATTGTCGCCTTATAAATGTATGCAACGTTTACCTCCTCTGCGTAACACTTTCTTCCTTCGCATCAAACCAGTCACCGACTCGCCATATCCGACCCATTTTTGGCATCGGATTCAACCCGAACCGTATTTCATCGGTTCTACGCCGCCGCCATCTTCCATCCGTCGTAAAATTTAGGTCCTCTTCGAAGTCACGGATTGATTACATCAATTGAAGATAACCACTAAAATCGATTCGATCAGGAGGAGGACAAAAGAAGAAGATCAATATGGGACACGGTACTAGTCTCGATCTTACTAATTTTTGGGTATTTTATCGAATCATCTGGCCAATACTGTTTTATCGAATTTTGATGTTCAGATGAAAGAGGAAGACCCAACAAGAAGATGAAGTTCGCTGGGAAGGTTCGTGTTAAGTTTTCTTCAGATAATTTTTTTTCTCAAATTCAATGCTACTTAGAGTAATTTTACATTAAAATCTCAGGATGCTCAAAAGATGAAGAACATTCAAAACGCTGAAGATTACTATGATGATGCTGATGAAGATTCTCGTGATGGTAGATTTTGTGCTTCTGATTACATACATAGATATAATTGGAAAAATTTGAAAAGAAATTGGTTTTGAAGGTGAAGGAAAGGAGAAGAAGAGAGATTTTACTAAATTGGAGTTGAAGCCTGATCATGGAAATAGACCTTTGTGGGCTTGTGCTGATGGAAGAATTTTCTTGGAAACTTTTTCTACTCTCTATAAACAAGCTTACGATTTTCTTATCGCCATAGCTGAACCTGTTTGCAGGTGCTTATCATATATTTTCTTGAGATATTTTGATTTCGTTTCTCGATTATATCAACAATTTTGTTTTATTTGTTTCTAATTCAGGCCAGAGTCAATGCACGAGTATAATTTAACCCCACACTCGTTGTATGCTGCTGTTTCCGTTGGTCTTGAGACAGAAACTATCATTTCTGTTTTGAATAAACTGTCTAAGACTAAGCTGCCCAAAGAGATGATTGATTTTATTCATGCTTCTACTGCTAATTATGGGAAAGTGAAGCTGGTATTGAAGAAGAATCGGTATTTTATTGAATCCCCATTCCCTGAGGTAAGTTCATCCATGCTGATCCTCTTTCTCTGGTCTTTTGTGTTTGGATTATAGTTTCGTTTGTCCATTGTTTTTGCTTAATTGTTAAAAAAAAAAACAATCTCAGGTGTTGAAAAGGCTTCTCAGTGATGATGTTATAAGCAGAGCTAGATTTTCTTCCGAGGTACTTTGAACTCCTCCTTTTAGTGCATTATGTCTGCTTTTCGTGGTTTCCATACTTTCTCATGGATGGAAATACGTACCATGATCTGTTGTTCTCAACGGTTTTGGCATTTTTTTCACCAATGTGGTGGAGATATATATATATATATATATATATATATATATCTCTGTTTTGCAGCTTCTTGGTTTCTTGTTTAAATTCTTATGTTCTTTGGAACTATGTTTCCGGTTGGTAGTTAGACTTCATTATCCTTCTTCTTAAACCCCTTGATTCATTTAATCTGGAATTCATTTTTATTATACCATTGTGTTCTCCACAGTATGTCAAACCAACTAAGATTAACTTTTTTGCTAGCCATATTATGGTGGTGATGGATTCACGGTCGGCATTACCAGTGGTGAACTTGAAGCAGGACCTGGGGAGCTGTTGAATGAGGCAGAATTGGCAGCAGCAGCAGAAGAAAAAGAAACTCACTCCTTTGAGATAGACCCTTCACAGGTAAATATCCCCCTAATGCGTCTGAAATGGCATGTAGAAGAAAATCGTGTTAATGAGTTTGGTAATGTTCCTATGGTCTTTACTTAACTCGTGTCATCATGTTCTTTTGCTCTATGTGTGTAGGTGGAGAATGTGAAGCAGCGTTGCTTGCCTAATGCCTTGAATTATCCTATGTTAGAGGAATATGACTTCAGGAACGACAATGTGAGAAAAAAATCACACTTGATGCCAATATTTTCTTACCAGATGATATGGATTGCCTGTTCGTGATTGTTAATAACTTGATGGCGTCTGTCAGGTTAATCCTGATCTTGACATGGAACTGAAGCCCCATGCACAACCGAGGCCATACCAGGAAAAAAGTTTGAGCAAAATGTTTGGGAATGGTATAACTTTCTACGTCCATATTTTGTTTTTCTTAGTAATTTGGTTATTCGGCAACTGCCAAATTGATGGTGACTTCTCATAGATATTTATATCTGTACTTTCCCATGGATTGTGATACGGTAATTAATCTAACTGCGGGGTGAACTCCTAATAGATAATTATCTTTGTAATTTCTCGAGAAAGATTGTGACTAATCTAGAATCTTGATTCTGCAGGACGAGCAAGATCTGGGATTATAGTGTTGCCTTGTGGTGCTGGTAAATCTCTAGTTGGTGTTTCTGCAGCGGCACGTATAAAGAAGAGTTGTCTTTGTTTGGCAACAAATGCTGTCTCGGTGGATCAATGGGCCTTCCAGTTCAAGTTGTGGTCTACCATAAGAGATGACCAAATATGTCGTTTCACTTCTGATAGTAAAGAACGATTCCGTGGAAATGCTGGTGTTGTTGTGACAACCTATAATATGGTTGCCTTTGGCGGTAAACGATCTGAGGAATCAGAGAAGATTATAGAAGAAATGAGAAATAGAGAGTGGGGGTTACTGCTCATGGACGAGGTAATCAAATCATTCTTAATGGTGATGTGTGTCTTTGAATCGAAGTTGTATCCAGTAATAAGCCCGTGAATGTTATCTTCGAACATTAAGTTCCATTCAATGCGTGACTTTTCAAGTGTTGTATTTTTTTATAGGTGCATGTGGTTCCGGCCCATATGTTTAGGAAAGTTATCAGTATCACAAAATCTCACTGCAAGCTAGGACTTACAGGTAATTAGAGGGTTTATTTTCATTCACCTTTCTTTTGGTATTACGCTTCAATTTCAGAAGTTAAGTCTCGTTTTGTTCCTTTGTTTAGCCACCCTTGTGAGAGAAGACGAAAGGATTACAGATTTGAACTTCCTCATTGGCCCAAAACTATATGAAGCCAATTGGCTAGATTTAGTTAAAGGAGGATTTATTGCAAATGTTCAGTGTGCTGAAGTATGGTGTCCTATGACCAAAGAGTTTTTTGCAGAATATCTGAAGAAAGAGAACTCCAAGAAAAAACAGGTCCGTGAATATTAAGCTTTTTGCATAATGTTCGGCGTTTTCCTCAGCAATCTGTTGGAAAAAAAATCTGAGACTGTTAGATATCTGATCTTTATGTTTGATTCATCTGATCCACTAGAGTCCATGAATTTTATGTAGTCTGGAACCTTGAGAGTAAACATCAATATAATAGGTTCTTTTAGTGCGTCTCATAATTTGGCTAAAAGCTCTAATAGATCACCCGGGAATTGTCTATGGAATTGGAGCTAGTAAACCTTGTTAGTTGTTCTGACATGTACATATCTTGTCTTCTGGTATCTGCAGGCACTTTATGTCATGAATCCTAACAAGTTCAGAGCCTGTGAGTTTTTGATACGTTTCCATGAACAGCAACGTGGGGATAAGATCATCGTCTTTGCAGACAATCTTTTTGCACTTACAGAGTATGCAATGAAACTCCGGAAACCGATGATTTATGGTGCAACCAGGTTTGTTAAAGAACTTCTATTGTTAACACGCATTTAAGTTTTCACTCAATTTCCAATCTGATAATCCTCCTTTTGTTCAAATCTGCCAGCCATATCGAACGAACCAAAATTCTTGAGGCGTTTAAAACCAGTAAAGACGTGAACACTGTCTTCTTGTCAAAGGTATTAGCATTGTCTCCTTTCCATTTACCTGGATCTATAGAAATTTATGCATTTCATGTTGATCAAGGAACTTAATAACTTGATGGTTTCTTTTGACTACAGGTTGGTGATAACTCCATAGATATTCCTGAAGCTAATGTGATTATTCAGATTTCGTCACACGCTGGTTCTAGACGTCAAGAGGCTCAGCGTTTGGGTCGTATTCTTAGGGCTAAGGTTTGATTTTCAATATTATTACTCATCATATTGTGTCTCTCCTAGTTCCTGTTGTTGGTTGGATCTAATAAGTTATATTTCTCCATGATTTGAAAACAGGGTAAACTTGAAGATAGAATGGCTGGTGGAAAAGAAGAGTACAATGCATTCTTCTACTCACTTGTCTCTACGGACACACAGGTAAATCACTAATTTGGGTGTTGTGGGAAAAAAAACCAAAATTCATCAACCAAACCCGAATCAAGAATCGGTTCTAGTCTGGACTAACTTCAGGGATTGTGAATGTTAAAATTGTAGGAAATGTATTATTCGACGAAAAGACAGCAGTTCTTGATCGACCAAGGTTATAGCTTTAAGGTAATAACAAGTCTGCCACCTCCTGACGCTGGTTCAAGCTTGAGCTACCACAGTCAAGAAGAACAGTTGTCTCTTCTTGGTAAGGTGTTGAATGCTGGAGACGATCTGGTTGGTTTAGAGCAGCTTGAAGAAGACACAGACGGAATGGCTCTGCAAAAGGCGAGACGGAGCATGGGATCGATGAGTGCAATGTCTGGTGCAAAGGGAATGGTGTACATGGAATACAACTCAGGCCGTCACAAATCTGGTCAACTCAAGAAACCTAAAGACCCTGCAAAGCGACATCAGCTCTTCAAAAAACGTTTCGTGTGAGTTTCAGAGTTATTTTGCTCATTTTCGGCGTTTAATTTTGAATCTTATAACTTGTAAATTTTGTGCTCTGCGTCGACAGATCTTTACTTTAGTTAATGAAAATTGTTTACTGTATTTTGACTAATGTCCGAGGCATCTGAAAATTTGGATATGTCTTGCAATCAGATACATTTATAATGCTAACCATAATTGAAATTATAGAAAATAATGTAAATGAAGACTTCGTGTGTTTGAACCCACACGTTTTCTAATTTTTGCTCAATATCATTGCACACTTGTAATTCTTATTGATCGGTTTAATTTGATAATTAAAACTGACTACGATTGCTTAGTAAAACGTTCACAAGTGAAAGAAGAGAAATTACGAGGAAAACTCTAGCTTGATCATTTCCTCTATTTCACCATTCTCATGGCTGTAATTGGAAGCTCATCATGAACACTAAAAACATAGCATTAATTCCAAGCAAATTTCTCAATTTTTATAAAAGTTTGTAATCTTTGAAATTAAAGACGGACGCGTTCGCGTTATATCTTTAGAGCGTTCTATAATATCTGTCACGACGACATATCAGTTCTAAAGCGGACAAGCTCACCAAATCACAAGCACGACACACTAAAGAAAATATACTATAGTTTACTCCAAATTTTTTTAAAAACCAATATATATATATATGATAAATCGATAAATTAAATAAAATAAATATTAAGGTTCTTCCCACGTTGGAGGAATATTTGTTTTAATTATTCATTTCCTATATACAGTATTTTATATGTATATGTCTTTGTATTTTTATAAGCTAGACCTACAAAGGTCTGTGTAGGTAGCATTTTGACCAATTTTTCAACGACATTTTTTAAATTTATGTCTACATTTAGTCCTAATTGATTGATACTCCTCATTTCTATTTCTTCGACAAGCTTTATGGTCACAAATTTTTTAAATGCCAACTACTCATTTGTTTCTAAAAAAGAATTGCAACTTTTACCATGATAAAAAAAACTGTCTTATAAAATCATGAACATTAGAAATTGAGATATCTTAAATCCCAAACAAATATTAAGATTATAATTTTTTAGAATCATTATAATAAAGTAATAAATATATATATATATATATACTCTGTGTGTGTTTTTCAAACGTATCAAAAATAAATAGTTAATTGTTTCATCTAATATAGAGAAAACCTACAAACGTGTTTCATCTAAGAATCGAACGATTCTTGTTCGAATACATAATTTATTGAATGTATTTAGAGATGGAATTCCACACTAACAAAGAATCAAACGAAAAATAAAATATAAAAAAATAAAAAAATCTCTATATAATATATATATTATTTTTGATAACTAGGGGTGATGCAGATTTTTAACATTCGATTCATTCTTTTAAAGTGAGTGTAGTCCATTCACCGAATTTTCTAATAGATGTAAAATATATCACTATTTTAACTGATCAAATGAGAATAATTTAGATAATTTCGCATTTGAGTGAAATCGATATATGGCCTAGACCTACATGAAACTCCTTTTCAAATGGAAACCAATAGACTACGACCACTTGGTTAATGTAGAAAATTTATATTTTATTTTATTTTTCTTTATTTATATTTAGATTCAGAAATTTAAATGCTGGGATTTCTCTTACGAAAAAAAAGTTTTGATGTAATCACAATTTTGTTTGTTTGTGCCACCGTTTATCTCTCGTTAAGTGGAGCATAACAAAAAGAGAATAAGAAAACAATTTTCCTTAAATGACCAGATTTGAGCTCAAATCTTCATTACTTCCTTTAAGATCACAGTTCACAAAAAGTTATATTTGATACATGAGCCATTCGCCTTTTTCAACAACAATATATAACATGCAAAAAATCAAATTGAATGCAAAATGCTACACTTTGAAGACCGATTTTTATACTTAGTATGTATTTCAAAAACATTATCAAATGACGGTTTTGGATCTAGAGACCAAGGACCAACCGTAAGGAACTTCTCCATTATATAAGAATAAAACATACAAAGTTTTATGGTTTTCGTAGGCTCGTAGCTTATAAATAATGTTGACCTTCGTCAATAAAAGGCTCGTTCACTAAAAAGTAAAAACCTTTGATCGTTCAAATTCAAAACTTGCAAAACATTTTGTAGTCTTGCTCGAATCTTAGAACCGACAAAAATTCTTATATGTAGACTATTAGTGGACGAATAATCACACGTCTACTCTGTTATGAAATGCAATTGATCAAGCTATTGCTAATAAAAAAAATGCAATTATTGTAATGTTTGATGAGAAAAAAATAAATTCTGTTAGCACGTACGGTTATAAAGAAAAAAAATAGTAATGAAAAAATAATGCGGTTGGTCAAAAAGATGAAACTTTGGAATCATGCTTTGATTAGTTGATTATACTAATGTCATTGCCCAATATATAAAAGGGTCCTTTTATTACTTTTTTCCCATTAACTATTTTATGGTATACGAAGAAGAATCAATTTTAGATTCCTTTTAACTTTTTAAAAGTAAAATTCTGTTTTCATTATTATTTTTTCCAACTTTGCTTTTACTATAAGATATGAGTTTGGTTAATCTATATAAGAACATAGTTTACAAAACAAAATCACAAGAGACAGGCTGACGATCCATTTCTATATGTTAACTATCGTATATGATATGATTAGATACACATAAATTTTAAATTTAGTTTTATATTCACCTAAATCAAAAGTTAAATCAGAATGAAAGTTTGAATTATAAATCCACATAGATCTATAATTCAAATCTTAATTATCCATAATATATGATTAACATTGATTTAATGATAAGTAGAAAATAATTAACCGCTAAACTTATTCAACCTGATTTCAACTAAACCAAATGATTAAGACCAATTCGTCACCAACATTGCCATTTTGTTAACATTCCGGCTGGCGAGCTGCTTTGCCGGAGAAGATTATATTCAGCTGCTTCTTCTTCTTTTTCGTCTTCTTCTTCTTCCTTGAAAATATTATCTTTGTTCTTTTAGCTCTCCGCCATAGCTCCACCTTCCTTCACAAGCTGTACATAGCTTCTTATTTTCTTAGATCGGCGAATCCTCTGTATAGATCTGCAAATCTTGTTTCGAATTTACTTGTTCATATCATTTCTTCACGAAATTAACAGATCTATTATCGAAACTAGCTAATTTTGTTATCTTCAGATTCGAATTAGATCTTCGTTTTGCTTCAGATCTGATTTTAATTATCGTTTTGACTAATGTGTTTGAATTTTATGAAACAGATCAAACCGTCGTTTGCCCAAAACCACGTCGTATTGGTCTCCGTAACCATACCCATCCAGCTCCGTCTCTGCGATGTTACTTCAGGTTCAGATTCAATTCTAATTCACTCCTCAAATTCTCATCCTGATTGATTCGTTTTGACTGAGAATTTTTGCAATCGTAATTGTTTTCACATCCACCAATCGACGTTGGTGACGAATTGCTCTAAGCAACTGTTTTATGCAAAAAAATTCTCACAGAATAATATTTTGCATCCAGATCCGTCTCTGATATGATTGGGTTAAACAGCGACGAATTGGTCTAAGCCCTTTTCCGTTTTGCGATTCTCTGTCGGCGTAATCAGATCAAGATGTCTCCATGGAGGACAGATATTTTGGCGGCTTTAACAGCAACTCTTCGTTGCCTCCATCGCCCTTCACCAGGTGTAACTCTACATCTTCTACCTCCTTAAGAGCCGCCGGTGAGAGTCTACCTCCAAGAAAGTATCATAGACGTTCCAACAGTGATATTCAGAATTCGCTGACTTTGATCACTTCAAGACCATTGGAGAGGTTTATATTTGGTGTGGAATGTGTTGATTGGTCAAAGTATAATCCTTCTGTGAAGAAGGAATCGAGCTGCGAAAGAAAAGGCATTGGAGAGAGAGAAGCCATGGATGATCTGTTCTCAGCATATATGAATCTTGATAACATTGATATAATCTTTTGGTTTAGTTGAAATTGGATTCAAATTGGTTTACCGTAAATTTAGCAGTTAATTATTTTTTGATTATTATTAACCAATGTTAACTGTAGATTATGGATAATTAGATTCGACTTTGAATATATATGAATTTAAAATTCAAATTTTTATTATGTGTATAAAGCGATTTAACTTTGATTCTGTGTGTATATAGCTTTAGACTTAAAATTTATGTTTATATAATTGTATATGATAATTAGCGTATGAAAAATTAATATAGGCCACGGAGGCAGGCACGGAAAAATTAATGTCCGTTCAACTTTTTTTAGTTGATCTTGTTAATCCTTATTAAAGTTGGTTTAAGCTATATACGAAAATGGGATGGGAGCATTTATTTGATATTTTTTGGTTGTAATAAAATTAAATCTGTCGGATTTAAGTTCCAGAAATGCATACAACTATAACATGAATCGCATAATGTAACGATTCTGTATAGATAACTGTTACAGTTTCCCAAGAATATTTAATTACTTTATATCTTAAAATTCTTTTAATGTTTTTTATTTGTCTAAATATTGTTTTGGTTGAGAAATTGTGCAGGTGTAATCCTTATTATGGCATCTAAAATATTCTTGTAACATTTAAAAATCAGAAAAACTTCGCATTGTTGTGTTGCCTCGATTTTCCACAACATGACTTGTAGAAATATATTTGATTGGAATTATCTAGAAAACTTATAAGCATCAAAGGAATAAGGAAGACAGAAAAGGGAGTAAAATGAGAATTATTTGTCTTTCCTTAAAAACAAAATTTAAGAATGTAAGTTTGAAAATCAAGATTTTACAATTAATAAAATAAGAAAATAAATAAAAATAATTAATAGGATCTGACGGACTAACCAGTGTGTAGATCTTTAACAAAATTCAAAACTCGTATCTAGATAGCATAGAAACTCCGTCCGCAGTATATTTTTTTGTGTAAAAAACGTTTGTAAATTGAAACTCTTAAAAATGCAGTAGAAATATGTATTTTCTTAAATATTTCAATTTAGGAATGAGATGAAAATGTTTGTTTCCGTTATGAAAATGTTATGAAAATTTACTTTTATATTTAAAAATTAAATAAGTAAATAATTTGGAAACACATGATATATATGATATTTATTATTATTTTTAACATTAAAACTTATTTAATTTAAGGAACAGAAATATCTCATTTTTATTTTTCTCCAAACAAAATAAACATAACCTTAAAAATATTAGTATTCTGGAACTCCGTAAAAAATCTACAAATTATGAGATTGCGAATGTTTGATGGAGCTACTGAAAATGCAAATAAAAATACTAATTTAAATTTAGATTGATGGTTATGAACTTATGATATTTTATCTCTGGTTAAACTACTTAATATTTATGTACTGGATTTGTTTTGTTTCAAAAAAATAAAAATATGGTTTTTTATATATATATATATATTCATATTTCTGACATGTATTTGTTTCGTAATTTTTGAAAAAAAATTGTTTCCACCGTATCCACACAATTCACTTTCACGTATCTATTTTTTGTTCCATGCTACTTAGGTGTAGATTCTTTCCATAATTTACAATTTTCATATGAGTAATGTTGAAATTTAACGTGTTTCTCGAATTAAAAAATAATTTTATCTCAATAAATAGAATTAATCCATCCTTACATTCAAAAAGTTGATTTATTTTCACTTAAAAATAAAAAGACATCAAATAATAAATTGATTATTACTAAGTTAATGAAAATTAGAAGTGGTTGTTTATTTAAAATAGGGGTAACATGCCGCCCAATATTTGAAACTTTTTGAAATTTCAAGTTTTTCTGTGCTAAGTCATGATTAGTAACATTAATAATTTGTTTGTATTATTGTGGTTACTTGTTTCTATAATTTTCTTAACACGGGCTAATAGTGGCCATTGGATTTGACATCACTTCGCAGTACCTTTCTTATTAAAATATAGCAACGGGAAAACAGATAATATATAAAATTGTGAATAAATAGATGAATCCATTTGATTTTTTGTTCCTCCACAATGGAAAAGGAAACAATTTTAAATACAAGAAAAAAAAAATGTGAGCTTCTCCGTTTCTTCTTTTGGTTTCTTTCTCTTTTCCTAGTTGAGGGTTTTATTCAGTCAAATTACCAATTAT
This sequence comes from Cardamine chenopodiifolia, assembly GCA_963922655.1. Taxonomy (NCBI): domain Eukaryota; kingdom Viridiplantae; phylum Streptophyta; class Magnoliopsida; order Brassicales; family Brassicaceae; genus Cardamine; species Cardamine chenopodiifolia. The sequence goes on from OZ000481.1 coordinate 20,086,516, forward strand.
GCTAAAAGGTGTTTTCCTGAAGTGTTCTTAATGATAAGAGCTACATTATTAGAATAATATTATTTATATTCAGGGGAAAAACTAAATTGTGATTGGAAAAATGTATATGGTGACTTATAATAATTATTTTTTTCCTGTTAACAAGGAATTTTCGGACTTAAGTCCATAGTCCAAACATGAATTCGAACCAGAAATACGAGGTTTAACTTCTTTAGAAATATCAAGTTATGGCGACTAACCCACCACATATTTAGTAACTTTCTTCTTATGTACGGTTTGCGATTTCAGACCATGCATGCATGTAAATAACAATGACTTTTTATTTTTATTTTGCTTTGCCATCATTCACGCACGTAATCGTATATCAATATGTCGATCATAGTATCAAATATTATGGTTTTCTAATCTCCTTCTCGACGATTTAACATCAAACTGTTTTCAAAATCTAAATATATTGTTGATGACACAAGAAAAAGTCAGTTACGGTTTTGTAAGCAAACTTTGTCATCCAGAAGAAATTTGGTGCTCTCGTTACATATGTCGATTTATATACTCAGTGGGTCATTTGACTTAAGCAAATATAAATGTAACATAATATTCCCTATGACCAAAGAGAGGATCTTGAATTTGTTTCCATGATAAAGAGCATAAAAATCATTGTTTCAGTCCACTAACCAAAATTATTATGACATTATATTAAAGAATCTTCTTCTCGGGTCAAGGAATTGTGCAGACGTTGAAACTTGAAACTAACAGTTACAACATTCACGCAAAAAGGGCAACTAACAAGTCATTTTCAATAACGAAAAGTTAAATAATCAAAAACAAATACAGTGTAACATATTACAATTTACGTTCTTCTAAAATACATCTATTTAATATTATTATTATTTCGATGCGATCTACGATACAACTAATGACCAAATTCGACTCATATCTCAGGATTTTTCCCTTTCAAATATCTGATAACCGAGTCGATTAAACCATAGTTAATAATATTGGACCCTTCGTCTCTTATTAAGAGTCTTTCTCACCAGAAAGAAGAAGCAAACGAAGTTGTGTATTGTAAATGAGACTGTTGCACCACAAAGCTGCCCACAGAAGCTTCCTCTTCATGCAGCCCATCCAATTTCTGTCCACCGTTATTTTAAATACATATGAGATTGACTTTTTATTAACTACACATATGACAACTACAATACACTAGTGTTTTTCATTCTATTTAAATTCCTAATTATGACATTGGATTTTAGGATACATGCAAAATTCGTTTAAAAGAAGAAACAAAAAAATTATGATAAAACAATCTTATAATCTCTACAGCTTGACAACCGTACTGAAAAATAAATGTGAAGCGGAGTGAAATTTTATGTCTGTTTTTCTTTTTCATGTTAGATTAGAAAATATTTTGTTACTAAAATTCTAAATCCTAATTTCGAAACATTCCTACATACTATCGTTTTAGCTTTGTAGGACCGGTATGAGACTTTTCTTTCGTTGTATAATCTACAGTTTATACACATTATCAAATTTAAAACCGAGTTATGACACTACGGCAACATCAGTATAATCTTTTTTTTTTAAGAAAACTTTGGTATTGTGATTAAAAATATTAAATTTTTCAAGAAATAGTTTTTGAATTTGATTTACCCAAAGCTCGGCGTCGTCGTCTTCATTGTTGGGGATTTCTACAACTTCATCATTGCGTGCGAATCTTCCACGTATCCGAGGTCTACTGTCCGCCAAAGTTTTCCGGCATGCATACTTTATTGTTTCAATCCCAAAAAAAAAAGTTTATAAATCATATTTAAAGAATCAAAGCCTTCAAAATTTTGAAGCCGTAATAGAAAAATTACCTTTATAGTTTTGGTAAAGTTTCTCTGGTTTCGTTTAGCTCTATACTTTAAGATTTTCTCTTTACGTTCTTCTGCACTGTAACGTCCCACTTTAAAGTTCTGTTCTTCAGAAAACGGCGCCGACGTATTCTCCGACGGTCTCTTCATTTCGAAATTGTTCTGAAAACGAAATTATAAATCAAAACTTTTAGTAATGCTCAAATAATATTACTTAAAACAGAGCAAAAAAACAGAGACCTTCAAATCTCCTGTACTGTAGACTCGTCGCATCTGACCGGAAAAGAAGGCATTTTCCGTCGAGTTCAAGCTATTGTAATGGATATTTGAAGAATCCATCATCGGAATATTGAACGGAAGCTGATTTGGTTTTCCATCGACGGAATTGCTGCTAAAGCTTCTCTGCATATATCTTCCTGCATTCTCTATTGCACTGTAACTTCGCGCCATTGATGCTATCTGATTATGACCGGATCCACCACCGTCGAAGAATTTCTCTGTTTTGACGGCGTCGAATATTTGGAAATCTGAGAAATTTGGATATAATCCGGTGGAAATTTGTTGGGAGAGAGTCAGGATTTCAAGAAGATCATTTGGAGGAGATGAAGAGAGGATGTTTTGAGGGGCAAAATGGTCAAAAATGCGGAGAGATTCATCAACAGAGTAAAATTCGTTGTTGCAGAACAAATCTGTAGTTGTTGTTGTGTCTGAAGAAAACATTTCTGGACTCGAATTTCGGAAAATTGAGGAAGAAGATAAAGAAGAGCCATCAAAGATATAAAGATCAGAAGAAGCCATTTTTTTAAGATAAACAAACACAAACAAGTAAAAGCTCTGTTTTTTGTTTTACCAAAAGTGGCAAAAAGATAAACTTTTATATTGTGAAAATTCGAATTTTTTTGTTTGCCAAAAAGAAGATTTTTTTCTTGTCGCTCTGTTTTCTGAGTTTCTCTGTTTCAGAACCAAGACATGACAAGTGAAGTTCCTTTTGTCTGGTGTGCGACAGTTATTTATAACGGCGGAAATTTTTGAGTTTTATAAATCTGTCCTTTTATTTTATTTAATTTATGGATTTCCTCATAAACTTTTGTATGCTGACATTTTTGGCTTAACTGCTTACGTCCAAATAGTTTAATTCAGAATCTACTTGGTCTCTCTAATCTATTTTATGCATGATGTGAGCAAAAACTCCTTTTGTTGTTATATTACTATTCAAATATTATGTTTTAGAATCTAATTCCACCATAGGCATTGCTGTCGAAAATGCATTTTTAGATTATATAAATATTTAAAGGTGTAGTTGAGAAAAATTCGAGAGTCTACAATCAACATTTTGTTAATTTGCAGTTAATATTTTGAATATAAATTTGATTTAATCCGGCGCATATTATTATCTAGTTTTATTACTCATTGGGTGTCTTAATAGTTAATAATAGATGTGGTTAGAATTGTTTCATATTATAGTTGTTTTAGAATTGTTTAATAACTATAAATGTTTTTTTCTATTAAAAACCATAGATGTTTTGTATCGACTAAGCAAAATTTGTGTAACATTTTCTATTTTATCTCTATTAGTTGATGCAATATACGATACAACTAATGACCAAACTCGAGTATATCAGGATTCTCAAGAAAATTAAAAATATTGGACTCTCGGTCTTATTACAGTCTCAGTCTTTCACCAGACAGAAGAAAAACAAATTAAGATTGTGTATTGTAAATGAGACTGTTGCGCCACAAAGCTGTCGCAAAAGGTTCCTCAATCTTGCACGGTGCATTAGTTTGGTCACATATAGGCCAATAATCTTTCCACCGTCGAAAATTATAATTTGGCGGTAACATGATCCATTAATTTTTACATGTAGATGTTCGTACACATGAGCAATATAGAGCCAAGAGGAAAACCAAAAAGAAATATAGAAGCCAAGAGAAGTGGGGCATATATATAATGATTTTCATTCGTACAAGAGAATCAATTATTATAAAACGACTTAAAAATGTGTTTAAGCCTGACCCTTCAATGCTTCAAACCCTATGAGACATATATAATAAGAGATTTCTAGCTGTTTAAGTTAAACCCTTTACAAAGAAGCTGCTTGCGGTCGAAAAGGATCCTTGTGTTTGGTTTTGCATCAAGAATTTCGTATTCGAAGCTGCACTAACAGAATCTGGGCCAACCAGGAATACACGTCTTCTAGTCATGATTCGGAACACCATTATTCTTTTATATGATTGATGTTCGGGGCACACCATCCTACACAATGGAAACATCTTTCTTGAACATACAATCATAGTTTGTTACATCATCAATCATCTTCAATATACCTTCCATTCTTCAAAAATACCATATTCTACTGTTATGCGTTCTAACTCTGCGTGGTCTTTATTCTAGATACAAACATAAATCACTCTTTAAGTTTCGAGTCTTTAAGACAATCTCGGAACCTCGAATTGGTCGTGCTTGTCTCACTAAGCTAGAAAAGCTAGTACTTGGTCTAGTTTCCTTTTTAGAAATGAGATAAGAAGTTAACTCCAGATTTGTCTACTTAAAACAGGAGATATGGTTCCCAGAGTTTTGTAAATATTACCTCCAAGTCTTCCTGGCTTAAAAGACAGCAAAATATATTAATAATTTAGGAGCATCAAATTTGGATGTAGTTTGTAGAGTAGTAACAAATTTTTCTAGCTTATATGCAAATGAAGGGTTCTCTATTGATCTTCATCACATACTAGACAAACTATTGATAATTTCACATAGTTTTTCTTCTATAAAGTAGTTAATTTATGGGATAGTAAAGAGCATTAAATGGAATTTCTAAGGCATTATATATAGTTAGTCCATCGAGTGCATCTTCAAATGCATCAAAAGCACATTTATTAGAAAATGTTGTTTTAACGTTTGCTTATATTATCTGGTTTAATGATATTTAAAATTGTCAAATGATATATTATTATTCTTCTGAAATTTCGGCATTTCCAAGGGGTCAACGAGTTTTCATTCAACCAGTAAAAACTCGAGTACTAGAAGAGCGAAATTCAAGAACCAAACAATAAATTTAAAATTTAAAACAATTAAAAACAAAAACAAGAAAAAAAAAACGAAAAGAGAATTTTATGCGTTTGTTTCCAAATAAAGGCAAAAAAAATGAATGCTTAGCGCGTGAAACGCTACTTGATTTTATTTCCATTTTCGTATTAGCTTCTATCGGATTTGCATTTTCTGGGGATATTTCATATTTTGTTTTTCCCATTTCTGGTGAAGAGATTTGTGTTTTTGTTCGTGATAACTTTATTAAATCATGACGAGTTCGCAGGACAAACTGATAAGATGCAGCTCCGACAAAATTACCGGAATGTATGGCATTCCGATCTTATGAGCACCGTCGGGGCCCATACGCCATGTAATTATCGAATAATTCTATATATATTGCTCTCTCGAAAGTTTATATTTATTTTGTTAGACAATTGATCGAATAATTCTCCTTTTTTTTTTTCTTAATTTGGTTTATACAGATTGTTTCTTCTCGTGTTTGTGGTAAGTGGTTTTTGTTATTCTCTTGACTTTATTTTTCGCTTGTTTCTTTTGTTTTCTTTTTTGGATTTTTCGGAAATTAGTAGAATAACATAATTATAGAATATTATCTTATTCTTTAATAATTTCTAAATAGTAGTTGTAGCATTATCCACTATTTGATTTCTCTTTGCATTTTAACAAGGTTTGGTTTCATATTGGATTTTAACAAAGTTGGAAGTGTTTTCAAACTAAAAAGACAAATGTGTAAGTACATGTGAATGTTAGTTGAAATCTATACTTTTTATTTAACAAATATTTCAAATTCTTACACAGATTTTCATATGTAAATTAAAACCTTAAAATAACCAAACCAAAAAATATCTCTTGCGTGATGAACATATTTTTGGTTGAGAACCTTTTGGTGATGAATATACAAATGTATTGTCAATAAATGATTGAATGTTTTTGGTTCACATCTAAATCTGTGATTGTAGTGGACCTTGCGTTTCATACTTACTTCGAAAGAGAGCACTTCACAATGACATGTCAAGGTATTGAATTCTACCATCTCTAAAGATACAACAATGAAAATTTTGTTTGTTCTGTTTCTCTTAAATATGCTATTTTTGTTTTGTCAAGGTACACTTGTTGTGGTGGTTATATGCCTTGTAGTGGTAGGTGTGGAGAAAGCAAATGCCCTCAATTTTGTCTTGCCACTGAGGTAAATCCTTTAATATTCCTGTTGGTAAACAAAATGAGATGACTTGTGGAACATGAAACAGCATTTTGTTTTTGTGATGTTGACATTGTTGATGAATATTTTTCAGGTGTTCCTCTGTTTTGGGAACTCAGTAGCATCGACTCGCTTCATCCTGCAAGATGAATTCAATATCCAAACAACACCATGCTACAATTGCATAATTGTATACTCTACACCCTCTTTGTTTCCACTTTGCGGCGAATATACACATTTGTGTGTTTTAACATTCTCCTATCTTCTTCGCAGTTTTGTAGGGATTTATGTTCTGCCTCAATCAAATCGCTTGCATTTTCTCGCTTGTTTCTTGCATTGTAGGAAGTGATGAACTCTCTGAAGCTTCTCAGTTGCTTTCTTGCTTGGCTGATATGGTCTATTGCACGTATGTACCATCCCTTCCTTAACCTCCATGTCGGTGGGTTGTTTTGGCTACATTAGCCAAAAGGCTCATACAAAATGTTTATTTTTGCTGATTATGTACTTTGGTCTTGATTTTTCGCAGGGTCTGCGCGTGTATGCAGGTATGCTAAACGAGTTTATCTCACATTTTTTCAATGGTGTAAGGTAACCAAAACCACTCTCTTCTTTTTGCTTGCCAGACACAACACAAGATTGAGATAGACAAAAGAGATGGTGTATTTGGTTCTCAACCAATGTCAGTGCTACCGGCTCAGCAAATGTCTCGCAATGACCAACCGGTTCCTCCCTATCTTGCTCACCCTCCAGCCACTGGCTATCCCCAGCCTTACTATCCACAGCCTGGCTACGGTTACCCTCCTGCTCCTGGCTATCCACCTCCCGGTCATGGTTACCTTCCTGCACCAGGCTATCCACCAGCACCGGGCTACCCGCAAGCACGGGGCTATCCCTCGAAGTAAGAACCTTAACCGATATTTCAATCTTCTCAATCAAAGTTAATGCCATCTAAACGGGTCTGTAGAACTTTTATAGTGTTGTTGTATCATCATCCTTGGTATGTTGTGATTAGTTATGTTACTGTTACTGAATAATCTCATGGATTTTGTATCTTTTTCCCCACTCACAATTAACTTGTGCAAACGAGTGTGGAAGTTCCACCGTTGAGCCATAGGATGATTAAGCAAACAAATAAGTAATGACTATTCGTAAAGGCCAAAAAAAAGTTACTCGGTACTCTTTAAAGAAAAGAAAACAAATAATTCCATAGAGTTACAACTTACCACTAAGTTAATCTTTATAGGTTCACATAACTCATTGTTTAGTTTCACCTTTTCTCTTCTTGTAATCTTTATAATTCGAGCACTCTAACACCATCTCCAATAGTTAAGAAACTCAAATAAATCTCTTACAAATATTATAACAATATTTTTAATGAAATATAATTATATGGTTTAATTTTAAATTTTTTTAAAAAAGGTAACCAATTATATCAAACAAATGTAATATGGAGTTCTTATGAGATTCTTAAGAGTTTTTAAAGTTTCTTATTTAAAAAACTCTTCTCATTCTCTCTCTTTTCTTAATCCTAAGAACCTTTTTAAAAAATTAATTAATGGAGATGATTCATCCAAAAATAACAAATAACAAATGTACTCTTAACAAATTTTCTTTTGCTGGTTTAATTTGTTTTAAAAAAAATTACATCAATATATAAAATAAAAAGGTAAATTTTTGAAACATGTAAAATCATAAATAAAATTATATTTATTTTGAATTAGATTAATAAATATTGAGATAATTATTTTCATAAATATTGATATAAATATTTGTTAAACATGTAAAAATATAAATAAAAGTACATTTATTTTTGAATTATTTTTATAAATACTGATATTATTCTTTTCAAAAATATTGAACAACTTTTCTTATAAACTTTATAAACATATCAGATATTACGGTTGTTGATCTTATTTGATAGAAAAACGCAATTTCGAGATTTTATGATTTTATGGCAAAAATGTAATTCTGCAATTTTGCGCTTTTAACGAAAAAAACTCGATTTCACGATTTTGAAAAATGCGATTCCAAGATTTTCTCGTTTCGGCCGAAAACACCATTTTGCGTTTTTTGCTAAAATTGTGATTTTACAGTTTTGGCGGAAAACTTCTTTTTTGCGATTTTTCGTAGAAATTGCGATTTCATGGGTTTTGTAGAAATTTCCAATTCTGAGATTTATGGGTTTATCGCAAAAACGTAATTCCAAAATTTTGCGTTTTAGCGGAAAATCATCATTTCATGATTTTCTGCAAAAAAAATCGATTTCACTATTTTGGAAAAATGTAATTCAAGATTTTACGGTTTCGGCTGGAAACGCTATTTTGCGGTTTTTTGCTAAAATTGTAATACACTTTTGGCAGAAAACGTCTTTTTGCGATTTTCGTCGAAATTACGATTTCACGGGTTCTGTGAAAAAAAAACCAATTCCGAAATTTTATGGTTTTATCGCAAAAACATAATTCCGCGATTTTGTATTTTTAGTGAAAAATTGTCATTTCACGATTTTCCGCAAAAAAATCTCGATTTCATTATTTTGGAAAAAATGTAATTCCGATATTTTACGGTTTTGGCCGGAAACACCATTTTGTGTTTTTTGCTAAAATTGTGATTTCACGGTTTTGGCAGAATAACGTCATTTTGCGATTTTTCGTCGAAAATATGATTTCATGGATTTTGCGAAAAAATCAATTTCGAGATTTTTTTTATTTTATCTCAAAAATGTAATTCCGCGATTTTGCATTTTTAGCGAGAAAATTTTATTTTATGAATTTTTCTCAAAAAATTTAATTCACAATTTTTGTTAAAAATCTAATTCCAAGATTTTGCCGTGATTATACGTTTTTTGTGGAAATACATGATTTATAATTTTACGTAAAAAAATACTCAGTTTTACGGTTATTGTGCTTCTAAATACATTATGTAATTTTGTTGTTCCAAATATTATCTTTTAAAAATATAAATAAAATTTAAATATGATTAGATTAAATTATTGGGTATTTTAGATATTTTTTTGTTAAAAATATCTATATATATATTAAAATTTAAAAAAATTAACTGAACAAATAAAAATACATTTAAATAAATTATTTAAATGTATAAATCAAAATATAATTTAGATGAATTGTTTAGATTAAATATTTGAATTGATCATTTAGATGGAAATTATACATGAACTTGAAAATGATAGATGAGCTAAGAAACGGAGTAATTATGAGTTATTCAATAGGAGCAATTATCATTTATGGAAAAAGTCTTTGTTACTTTGATGGTGTAATTGTAACCGAAAGCTTAAAATGATTAGAAGCGTGTGGGCCTTCTTGTAATTGGTTTGCAATTAGCACAAACGCAGACAATCGTACAAACGCCATGTGGCAACAGCTGAGCATATTCCACTTATGGGAAGCTTTCTTTGCTCAACGTCTGGACATCTCTGCGTGGAGTCGTGGAGTCGTGGACTCTCCAATTCTATCTAACTCCTTCGAATGGTTTTATAATATTCTGTATTTGATCCAAAACAAAGTTTTAATATTCTGTACTAACTTATTTTGTTTTCTAGCTTATTTTTTTTATTAAATACATTGTGTTACATACAAACATAAAATATATGATAATATCTTAAAACAAATATCTAGTCAGATTACAAAATTTAATAAATATTTTATTTGAGAAAAATCGTCTAAGCAATACTTTTTACAAAATGAACGAATAATCTCTTCTTTCTTAGCTTATTGTATATCTAAAAAAATCCTCTAAGCTTATTAATCTAGCACATTTGATTTCCCAGAAAAAAATGGTCTAATATTAATCGATGACTGCTATATATACAACTTATTGATATGATATTTAACTATAAAATTTTAACGATATTGTTAAGAGTGACCTTTTTTTGGGATCATATGGAATGGAGTCGAATGACATAAACTTCTGAAGTTTGCGATATACCCGAATCCAATAAAGTCAATTTGATCTTTCGTTCTAACCTAATTTGCATCTTGATGGGTCAGAAAATTATGGGATATATAATAAGTTGTTGTTTTCCAAAAATCTTCCTACGTTTAAATTAAAATATAAATCACTCGACTAGTCAAAAAAATAAAATATGAGAGGACGAATAAGATGGACAAGTTCTGTATCAAAATGAGAGTTGTTGTTTATTGACTAAGAATATAGGCAGAACAAAAGAAGTTTGGGATGCAAACGAATGCTTCCAGTTTGAGTACAAATAAATGTTTTAAAATAAGTTTCATACTTGATGCAACATATGTTAATTTCCGAATCTCTTTATTGTATGAAATAAACAAGTTTTTATATGGATGCCTAACACGAATTACCAGACCAAACAATCCAGCTAGGATATGGACATAAGTCACATAACTGTTTGGTCAAGTTAGCATGGTAGGTGAAACATGATAGAGATCTTTTCTAACATGGTCGGATCATTCTCTAGTCGGCAGCGCTACGTTTGTTTTGATGGATAAGGTCTGCCGGTTGAACGTGCTGTGGCAACAGGGATGTCCGATCTACAAGTATGCATTAATGTCCATGTTGGACATTTCTACATTTAATAAAATTTGACAATATGTTTGCATTTGGATTTAACAATCACATTCGAGCAAGTCAGACGGTCAAACACTATGGCCCTCCAAATACTCTGGTTCAGAAACGTATTGGTCTTTATCACAATAAACTGTAAGAACCATTTTTGGACAAGTGTTAGAACCATTTTTGGATTAAAAGGAACAGTAAATTATTAATATCCCGTCGACAAACTTCCAAGAGAGGTCAGACTAAAAGTATCACTATCTTGTGATATATTATAATTTCCTCCCTCCTAAGTTGGAGTTACAAAGTCTATTAATAGTAAAAGTTAAGATTTTCATTTCTTTTTTCTTTTTCCTCAACGGATAATACAAACTTTTTTCTTCTAAGCACCACCACCTATAATTTTATATTTACATACATCAACCATTCAACTAAAAATTAAACCAAAAAAACACAAGAAAGGAATTATTTTTCCATTTGCAAAAAAACAATTCCACCAAAAAAAACAAAAAAAAATTCTAATTAAGTTGATTCTTCGAGAAGTTCAGAAACAGAATTAGTAGATTCAGACCAAACTCGTTGATTAAAAGCAACTTGTAAATCATCAGAAATAAACGGCGTTCGACAAAGTGGACACGTCATCTGATTATGACCGATCCAACGGTCCAAACAGCTCCGATGAAATATGTGCTGACAGTTTGTCAGCCGTCGGATCTCATCTTCTTTCTCAAACTCGTGGAGGCACACGGTGCAGCAGTCGGATCCGGATCCGAAACCTGGTCGGTTCAGTTCCGAAAATCTTATAACGGGTAAGATTTCTCCGGCTAGCCTCGCCGCCATTGGGTAGAAGAAAGAGCTTTCTTGATGATGATGCGCCGCCGTGGAAATAAACGGTGTTTCCGGCCATGATGACGATGTAACCGGGTCGGACTCGAAGAAGTCGGGTAGACCCATTAACCGAAAACCAGTGTATATCAGTTTTCGGATTAAACCTAAGAGGGAGAGTAAGTGAAGGAAGATTCTTGGGAGTAGGAGCTCAGTGTTGCCCATCGGAAAACCCATGGCTTCGCCGTTAGAGAAAGAAAGTAAAGAGAGAGAGAGTAAGAGCACTTAGAATTGGGTAGGAGAGGAAAAGAGAGAGAAGAGTGGGATATATATACACGTGGGTGATGTATATATGTATGTGTTATTACATACACAAATGATTAGTAATAGTATATGTTTCTTTTAATATAAACTTTAGGGGGAGTATATTGAACTAAATATTTGGAAATTTTGAATTTTAATAAGTTTTAAAATAATTTTGATGAGTTTTGTTAAAATAGAAATTTTTTTATAATTAATAATATAGATCTTATTGAGATTTAGATAATTGTATTTTAACTAAAAAAAACTCCACTAATAGATTCAAATCACTCAAAATCAACAATTTAAAATATTTACAGGTACAATGAATTTAATTAAACATTTTAAAATTATTAATAATATTTGATATTATTAGATTTTTTTAACAATATGTTTAACTAACATGAAATTTGTTATTTTAATATAAGTCACTCAAAATCCTTGATTAAATACATCGATCACCTGTATCACTTAGTCAGTTGAATTTCGCACCTTTGTATAATTTATGATAGGTTTTGCTGATTATTCTTTTGCTAAAATAGTAAAATACTTACTTACACCAAAATTAGTCAATATTTCTGAAAATTTCAGTAGTAGATCTATATAAACTTTTTTGAACATTTTGGATTAAGAGATAAACATATTTTTCATTTATTTATTTAATTATAATGTGAAAAAAATTTATACATGAAATAAATATCTTAAATTTATTATCTTAGCTTAGGAAATAGGAACCATATATAGTGACTGATTACAAATAATGACTGAATAGTACGACCTACAAAAAAAGATTATAACTATACCTTAATTGTTACAGTTGGATAAAAAATAGATTTGCTTAAATATACGCCACAGTAATCAGACTCGTAACAAAATTTAACTAACCAAAATATTAAGCAAAGAAAATAATAAAAGGTACTACAAAATTCAAGAAAATTTACAGAAGAAAACATAAAGGTGGGGACAAACGGATTTTAAAAAAATTAATGGTTCTTTTGACAAAAGAAAAGAGAGACTTACATGGTCTCAGATGGTTCCACGAATCAAAGTCACAGTTGCATAAATTTTGGAGAAAATATAAGAAAACATGACAAAGAAAAAAAGATGGAGCCGACAACGGTTTTGTTTTGAGGCTTCGTTTTTAATGCAATTTCAACATCATATTTGTCAATGTCCCTCGCATATATAATTATAATACCAAACTTTATGTTGTTGGATTGATACATGTCTAAAGCAATTAGCGACTATACAAGAGTGTAGATTATAAGTATGTGGTATTAAAAATTTCTTTGATATAGAATATTAATTTTTTTTACACATTATTGATGTATCTATCTATGTACAGCCGCACACGACAAATTGTTCGGTGAAGACATATTGTTCGGTTCATTTACACATTATTGATGTACAAATGTGATGTGAAGACATATTGTTCGGTTCATTTCAATTTCTACGTCTATTGATTTGACTATATTTTATTTCAACTAAAAATTGATTTCGAAACGATAACGATCATACAATGACAGTAATAGTATTATTAGAGATAACTAGATGAAAAAAAATTAAGAAAATTAGGCTCCTAAATAAACGCAAAAATTATGTGAAAATGACAATATGATTGACTAATCTCCAAAGAATTTAAACCCTAATCTCCAAACAATGACAATATGATTGACTTATGAAACCCAAGTTAGAAAACTTCAATAAACTAGGGTTTAATTTAGCTTGGGAGGAATTTTGGTTTTGATAAGAATATATATGAGTTTTGATTGAAATCTTTAACCAAAAAAAAATTATTAAAGGGAAAAACGAGTGGATTTTTCTTTAAGATCAGAGTTGAAATTCTTTTATACAAAGGTGTGTATCAATTAAAAAGAAAAGAAAAAAGAAAATTTACTCATAATTCTTCTAAAACAAAGAGTAAACTAAAAGTAAAATAATTCTCTTTACAGAAATTGAGAATGGGAAATATTTATTCTGGAAAATAAAGAGTAACCTAAGTCTTTGGAGGAGACAATACTATCAAAACTTGTTTAAATATTTGACTAATTAATTTTACAAAATTTTGTGGACAGTTGCAAACATAAAATATTTTGTTTAATCACCATAAATGTACGTGATAATTGAAGGTACAAAAAGTTTTAATTTAGCATGTAAAATTGTAACGAAAATTCCCGTTGAAATGTTCCCCGAAAAAATATCAAAATTACTGTTCACCTTTTTTATTAGTCTAAATTCAGTATTTTTTTTAGCGAAGTATTTTTATTTATCTTATTTTCTAATGATCGCTTGGAGTAGGAGTTTGCAGAGTGTGTTAAGCTTTTGATTGTTTGATGGTGAACCAATCCATCGGATTACATCATCAAAATTATGGAGACGTTCATGAGAGAAAAAGAGAGACTAAACTTCAGAAAATTCAATCAAACAGAAGATGACTTCTTGACTCAGGCGAAGTGCCACAGAGAAGACATTCTGGAGGAACACTGAGGCCCCAGGTAAGAAGGCTATCTCGCATTATGACCCAAAGAAGAAAACAACGCTTGGAAAACCAAACTGTTTTGAACCATGACACTGTTGGTGAACCAAAGAGAGGACTAAGTTTTGTGATTCGGTGCTTCATCAGGATTATGGGGCCAAAGGTAGCTGGAAGGCAAGTACGTATAAGAGTTAGAGAGTAGGGTGTCTACCACGAGTAAGAGTCTAGATTCCATCCAAAACTGATTGAGAAACCGTTGCAAGAGACGGAATTCCAGTGATTTATGGACCATTTGGATCCGTGAGATCAATGCGAAGTCTGAATAATGTCAGACCTAATTTTATGATATATTTTGTTGTTGTAATTGTCTTCCCATTTTCGTTTTTCTTCTTCTTTATAATTCGAGTAATAATACAACAACTTTAGTATAAATCATAAAATTCGACAATCGCTTATGGCCTAACTAACGAACTATATTAATTGTTGTAAAATAAATGTATATATTTTAGCTCTTCGTTTTCTTTTTTCGTCGCGTAGCTCTTCGTATTAATTTCATTACTTTTGTAAAAAAAATCAACTTGATTCTATTTCCTTTGTATTTAATGCAACAATATTATTAAGGAGCTACTAGAGGGAGGAAAGAGAGTGGTAGTCAAGTCATATGGGGACCTGAATAAAATGTCTGGAAGTGCCAAAGCAGCACTGACCCACACTCTCTCCATCTTTTCTTCTTCCAACATTTCACATTCTCACTTTTACATTTTCTTTTATCTATATGCACATTTACTTACATTTATATTATTTCATGTAAGTATATAATATGTACATATACATCTGTAATATTAATCGCACAACAAAAATATCAGTTAACCATCCAAATGGAACTTATTTATAACAATTCTCACTCAATTATCCACATTTTAGGATAAATGTGTCATAAACATTATCAATCTCAATTTTAACTAAATCTTAACCCAAAAAAATCAAAATTAACAAAAACAATCAAGATCTGTTTCCTTTACCGAATATGTATCCGGGTGTAATAAGTCGGATGAATCGATTCCGATAAATATATTAAATAAAATATATAAAATAAACAATAAATTTTTTAAATCTTTTAATCCAAATTTTCTTAAATTTAAATTCGTGAATAAATATAATCCGAATTTTTTAAAATTTAAATGGATGATTAAATCAAATATAATCTAAGTTTAATTAATACTCGAAATATGTATCAAATATTAAATATTTAAATTAAAAAATATTGTCGTTTTTAATTTATATAATTATTAATAATATAATATATTTAATGATTTGTGTGTTCTTTTGGAGTAGGCATGTTAAGCCAATATCCACATCTGATTCATATCCGCATTTTGATTCGTATCCGAAAATGCGGATATCTGAGATAACGGATCCAAAATATTAAAAAACTTCGATCCGGATATCTATATCCGATCTAAAAAATATTATCAGATATCTAATAAAAAAAACTTTATACCAGATATAAATAATAAAACTCTAGATAGGATGATATTAAAAATGAATTTGTTTTGCTGACTTTGTGTCGATCATTTTGTTGACTTTGTGTCAATTATTATCTCCTATCAAATTTCTATTCCTAAATACATGTGTGCTGTTTTACTCATCATGACTAAACATTTAATTATTTAGATATAAAAAAAAGAAAAAGAAATTGAATTGTTAATTCTATCATAAAAAGGTGCTTTAGGTAAATTTATAAAGACTAAATGCTAATTGGATATTAATAGTATAAACAACATTTTTAATTAAATGACCGTTAAATTAAATTGTGCAGTCTAATATCATAATTTATAACTGATTCAATAATTTAATACTAAAAATTTATTTTTTAACATTAACTATATTCATACAAACTTTATATCGTTACAATATTTTATTCTTTTATAAATTAAAATCCAATAAAATATTCAACAAAGTGTTGCTACTAACATTATAAATAAATATATATATATATATATATAACATGTTAGATACCGAATAGGTCCGCTTCTAGTTCGTAAATAAAAATGAAAGATGGTGTGGAAAACGTGTGATTAGACCTGAGATTATTAATCGAATCGAATCGAAATTGAGGAGTTTGGTTAATAGGACTGAACCGATTGATAACTTTTTGAAATGGATTTGATTCGATTGGGTTTGAGGAATCGAACGTTAACTCTTTAGTTTATTTTTCTAACCAAGATTGAACCAAATTTATACTAAATTTCCTTTTAAATTGTTATCCGAATTGAACAAAACCTATTTTTCTAGGATTTTAGAAAAATAACCGAATCAAATTAACCGATAATCTAACCTATCCGAATCGAAGATGAAAACTAATTAATTACTTTGTCCGATTGTAGTTATTTTCTAACTCTAGCATAAATATCGTAATTATATAATCGTGGGCCTCATTGTAAAATGTATATAATGGGCCTAACAAAACTATATTGGTCCGAAACTTCAAAAATTACTTAGGCTTGGTTTTTGCCTCTCATGTTTAGAGCAAAATATTAGCTCGATTCGGGTTTTTGATCTTCTATGTTTCTTGATTTGCTGAAGCTGATTTTTCTTGTACATTGGTCTGACTCTTTTTTTTTCTTTTTGGGCCAAATGGTCTGAATCTTAAATGTCTTTCCCATGTTAAATGTGGTCTATAAAGAAAGAACTCTCCGGTTAAACCCAAGTTACCCAACCTTATGACGCGCTTGAACTGATCGATTTAGGCGAGCGATGATATTTGTGGCCGGAAAATTAGCCTCTCTAATGATTCATTCAAATTTTTTCCAGATGTTGATAATATTGTACTTATGTTAAAGTTAGTAGCTACAAATGAAATTTATTGATTGTATTTTTAAATTGACCAATAAAATTGAATAGTAAGCTTTTGAAGAAAAACAAGTATAGTAAGACTTCAGTTTTTCTTTTTGTTAAAGTTAATTGAGAAATTATGGATCAAACTTCTTACATCTCTACGTCCATAAAACAGAGTCGGCTCTGAGGCCAAACGAGCCAAACATGGGTTTGTGGCCTTCATAAATATTATCTATTTTTAGTTATGATCATGAAAAATGTTTGTAAATATGATGGTAATAGCATCTCAAGTAGATAAAAAGTAGGGAATTTGATCCATTTTGTCAACAAATTTTGTAATTTTTTAAACACACTAACTAATGGCCCATATATATTTTATGGACTTGTGGCCTTCATATTCTTAGGCCTGCATAAAACAGTTGTCCTTCCCCCTACGTAAAAATCGAATTAAGAGGTTCAAATATGCACAATCTTTGGAGGGCCGTAAACTCGTTGTTAGTCCAAGACTCACTTGTTAATTAGAATTTTGAACTTATAAATATTTTTATATGAAAGTCTTTTGAAGCTTTTCCGATCTCAAAATCTTTTGAAGCTTTCCGATCTCAAAATCTTAGTACATGCTATGTTGTATATGGTGGAATAGATGAAAACGATAATTGTTTTTCGACATACTGCTCTGAATTAGTAAAGATGACGTTGTAATTTCTAAATTAACCAAACTTTTTTTTACAGACTTAGATGAGTTTTGAGAATCAAATATTTTTTCTTTTATTTTTATCTTATATTTCATGCAATTTAAACTATAAAACTGATTAGTTGGTCTGGAATGCTAAGATTCGTTTTTAATAGATAAATTATTCATAGTGTAGATTTTAGTACTTTTCAGAAATTTAAATAGTATCTGAAAATTTTGAAAAAGGAAAAAATACATACGAAAGCAAAAATTTGTTTTTATCATTCAACGACATTTTTTTCTATGCAAAAAGTATTATTTTAATCCCTCTCTTGATAGTGATTACGGGTTACCTAATCGTGATCGTAGAATAGTTTATGTTGGGAAAAGTCTTTGACACTGACAAAAACTCTTAAAATTGGTATAAGCATTAATAAAGTAAGAATTAAATAATTTAGCCGTAGTTATAATTATATGATATCTGTCATGCATACGTGCATATACACAATCTTATATTAATACATAGTCACTTGAGAAACACCAAGTGAAGTAATAGTTTATTAATGTTTAACAAAAAGAAAGTAGTTTATCAATAAAATACACGTCGTCGTCTAAAAAATAGATGACGTACGTGTTAATTTATATACGAAGAACATTAATATTACTAGGGGAAAAAGAAATAAATTATTTCTAAAACATTTTTAATTATAAACAAAACATTAATACAATATTCTTCTTGGTGAAAATTTTTAAAACAAAAATAAAAAAAACATTCTTCATGTTCTGGCCACAGGCAACTAAACATTAGTTTTTCGTTTATACTTGCTTTTCTGTTGTTAATAGGTTTGTACTTATTGCTCGTTCTTTGAAACTTCAAAGCTGATGTTTAACTCGTTTGTGCTATATATTACGTTTGTATGAGTTTTTTGAGGTTCTATTCCTCCGTTTTTGTTAGCTGGAATCTTATTTTAATATAGTAAAGCAGATTAAAATAATTAATACAATATATCTGTAGATTAAAAAAACTACAAGATATGAAAGATTACTTTGTGTAATGTACTGTAGTAATTTACGAGGGATTTCCAGTGACGAATAAGAAAGAAAAAAAAAACGAAGAAAGTCATTATCAGATTTGGTGAGATTTTTCTCATTTGATATATGGTCCAATATTTTCAATAAATACGATTTATTTTTCAAAATTCACTCCCATCAATTGGAAATGAGTTTTCAACTAGATTTTTCGATTTTCGTTTTTCTTTTCTAATTAAGCCAATTTGAAAATAAGAAATATGAGGATTGGAGCATAAATCTATCTTATATGAATGTCGAATTGGTTGAAATCGTATGCGGTATGCGAGAGGTAGAAAAACAACACACACCAAAATTTACGAACTGGAAAATCTAACCATAATTTTAAGTTTAACACCTCACCGAAATTTTCTTTTGGAGTCACTAGATACAACTTGCACAAAACTCGTATACATGTTACATTTTAAGAAGTAATAGAAACAAAACTCTCAAAGTCGGTATAACGACTTAACAATTCACACGTGTCATTCACATGTAAACAATCAAGAATTGAGCTAAACCCTTTCTATCACCCGGAGTATTTTCTTTTAGTGTGATAAACTGAGACTCTCTGATTCAATAAATGTCTCTCGCACATTAATATTTCTTTCTAAAAGATCAAGGCTACTTCTTTCAAATTTTCTACCTTAGTCACGATCGATTCTTTTTTCTAGTGAACAATTCCTTTTGATATTTGAGGGATTTTGTAGCATCCCGATCCATTTAGATGATGTCACATGTTGATACCAAGCTTAACAATTTTACCATAAATCCAAATCAATAATAGATATATTAAAACCCAATTAGTTCTATTCGTGAATATCAACACCAACTTACTTGAACTCCACAAAAAAATAATTATATTCTGAAAAGAAAAATTTGGAAAAAAGGAAAATATAAACTCAAATAGAAAAAAAAGTGGCACACCTCTTCTTTAATAAGGAAATACTTCTTCATCACCCAACATCTAGAAATTTTTGTAATAGTCAATATTAAACATCAATAAAACTAACTGTTCTATAAATCCTAATTATTTGTTTAATACAACATCACATACACTTTACCGCCATCTATCATTTCTCCAAATTAATGAAAACGTTATATATTTTGCAACATTTTTAGTGAAAAGTTTAGACATTTTAAAATAAATATGCCAATCCGAGCCGTTTTGTAATAATTCGTCCCCGTTTAGTTGACATGATGGTTATGGTTCTCCAGTATAACCGATTAGTTTGCCCATAATTGACTTAATTAACACCCTTAAGTACAACATTTGAAAAAAATACACCATCTATAACAACTACAGTTACATATACCAACTTTTCATTACCATTTAAATTATTCTTTCATCAGCATTTCGGTGAGATATTATCCGTTAATAGTATATGACTTTGAACTTCAATTCCATCTCTTTGTGTCTGTATGCCATGTACGCTCCTACGACAAGAAAAAGCTAAATCACAAAACCAACTCATATCATATATATTCTATCGACCCAAAGACCATACTTTCATCTAGGATCTTAGATGTGTCATATGTGTATCTTGGATAAATTATTTCAGCTGTGATATATATCTAGAAACAAGAAGTCAGGTTAGGTAAACTTTTGTCACCGATTCAATGATTTTTATAATTTACTTGTACATTTTTGCTCTAGTTAAAATAACTAAAAATGTTGTTATAAATGTTTTCAAATAATAACTGTTAATAATCAAAACTCTAGATTAAAATATCAAAACTACATAAATCATATGTGATTGGAATTAATTATTTTTAACGAGTACATTTTCGCTGTTAGTTCTATCGAGAATAATACATGTTTTGGTAAAATAAACAATAAAACATTGCAATAACTAATGACAATATGTATGTCGATGAAGTTAATCTCATAAATTTTCCCTCTTTCGTGAAATAGCTTGACCTCGAACAAAAATTCATTTTCACTCGCTTTTGTGTTAGAAAATTTGTTAAACACTCAAAGTACCGCATATTAACTTCATATAATCGTTCAATATTATTTATTAGATAGTTATGGGATTAAATATTTTTCGAAGTTTTTACATTGAGGGAAGAGAACTGGTCCCGAAGCAATCATTAGGAAACAACTTTGGTTAAGGGGCAAACATATATACCACTTCTCTCTCTGTTCCATTCAATCATATATATATCATATATTTATGTGGATATGTAAAGTTGGACCACACTATGAATATGTCTGCAAGAATGTATAAAGAAGGGAGAGTGAGATCATCAGTGTGAAGCAGTTTCTAGTTTCAAGTTTCAAGAACACTCATAAACCCTAAAGCTTAAAACTGTGTACTGTCTCCGACATTTATCAGATCTCTCAGATTTTTCCCTTTTTCCACACTTATGATCTCCTTGTTTTTTTCTTCTTGTATTCTTTTAACGGTTGTGATTGATTTGTTTTATTTTATGTATCACCTTAAATTATTATGGATGCTCCTTTTATATGTTAGAAGCATTTGAATTTCAGCATAATATGTATTGATAATAAATGTATCTCTATTTACTCTCATGGATTAAAAGAAAAAGAGGATGGAGTATCAACTCCTAACCTGGGCACTGCAGAACAGGGGTAGTTCGGTCATTCTATGTCTCTATCAAAAGGGTCTGAAGTGATGACATCATCCATAATTAGGGGTACTTTCGGCATATAGAAAAGTTTAAAAAGGATTCTTTGTGGAATTTGGTATGAAACGGCGGAAAGAGCTTCCGTTTCGTTTGGACCACTTCCTTTTAAATATAATCGCGAAAGATTTTTTACAAGCCTACTCACTAACATGACCCGTGTATGTCACGTATCAAACCAACTTTAAAACAATACTAACAAAATTTACTATTTACGATATAAAAGAAATGAAAATATAAATAGTTTTGTTGTAATCTAGTATTATCGAAAAGTTGTGATAGAATCATACGTAACGTTGCTTAGAGCCAACAAATTGTGACGGTTAGTTTCGATAAAATTTAAAATGAACTATATGTCAATCAATAGTTTTGTTCTAAATTCATTGTAAGATTTTGTTATAAATCTGATGGAAAATTTTGTCACCAATATTTTCATTTTACGCCTTGTAATTAGAAAAATCTCCAACTTATTCGTTGACCAAATAAATCCCTAACTTTCTGTTGACTTTATCTGATTAGTCCCAAACATTTTCAAATGTGACTAATGAAGGACTAATTCAGACAAATCAATGCGAAGTTAAAAATTTATTTAGCCAATAAGTTGCAATTTTATTTTTAACGAAATGCATAAGTTACGATTTTTTAAAATATTTTTTACATTGTCCTATATTTTAAAATGATTTATCTACAGTATTCGACTAAAAAGTTAGAATACAGATGCTTTACTTAATGAGTTGTTTTCTTAGAAATTGGCGCGTGTCAGAGGATATTTAGTTCTTTTAAATGTGTGTAATATATGAAAGAATTGGAGAAAAACTGATGGAAAAAAAGAAAATGGTCCCGGTAGAGAAGAAAATAAATGAATTTTTTTGGTGGAATGAATTATGAAAAAGAAAGAAATTAGAAAAGAAGAAGAAGGAAAAAAAATGGAGGACCACTTAATCACCTCTCATGTACAGTCCCTTAGTTTGGGAACAATTCTTGGTAATAATTATAAATATCCCAAATTCTGAAACTAGTAGTTTGTTATTATGTAAAACCACAAGTTTTGGATATTCTTATCATGTCCTTCCCTGATAGTCTGATCTAATAGTTTTATAAGTACCACATAACATAACGTCTTTACTGTATAATATAGGGGAAAATACTAAACTAATACTACAAATAGAATTAATTACTAAACTAACCTATACAAAATTAAAGTTAAATGAGTTTTTTTTAATCATAAAAGTGTTTTTCAAACCATGTGATAAAATAAATAATTACAAAACTGCCATTACTAATTAATTCCACATCAACATTATTTTCGTTTTTTTTTAAATAACAAATATTTACAATTTCGCCACCGCTGATAAATAAATTGGCGGTTTTATGTTATGGAAGATTTTTTGGAATGACATATTTATTTTTTTGCCGCAAATATTTCTCGTAAATTTAATTTATGCCGCAGAGTTACGTATGATAGTGGCTGCAGATTTTGTAATTCATCTCAGATTTTTTTCCTATCGTAGATTTATTTTCAAATTTATGATAGAGGCAATAGATTTTTTAATTTTTCGACACTAATAGAAAATCTTTCGCAAATTTTTTTTTAACCTGCAGATTTTTGTCGCAGATTTTTTTCCACCGTAGATTTTTTTTTACGTTGTAGTAGAGTTTTTTTCAACTAGTAGTTACCGTAGATTTTATTTACAACAAATAATTGCTAGATTAACATTATCGTTACCGAATATCTTTTTAGTTATCGTAGATTTTTTTTTTAAACTTAGTTATCACGTAATGTGCAATTTCTTTTACGGCAGAGATTTAAATATTTTTTTAATGGTCGCAGACTTTTTGTCACAGATTTTTTGCCGATATATTACCGTATATTTTTTTTTTCTAATGTTATCGCAAACTTTTTAATTAGTGGCCAAAAAATAGAAAAAAATATAGCAAATCGTAACAACAAAATATGAAATTTGTAAAAAAGATTATAGACTCCTTCCACAAAAAAATAGGATTTTATTTTTTTAAAATATGGGAAAATAAAAAAATCTAAAATCGTGATAAAAATATTTTATTTGATTTTATTTAATTTTTTAAATAGTTTTAATCCATAATGACATATATATATAGTTAAAACTGAAATTGAGATAAAATAAAATCTATGTAATCGTGGTTATTTTTGATTTGTTTTAGTTAATTTTTAAAAAATAATTTTAATCTATAATGGCATAAATATAAATATTATTTTTTATTTAGATTTTTTGTCTTTTAACAAAAGTTTAATATTAATCTAGTAAACTTTTTTTTGGAGTATTAGTCTAGTAATTAATTTAAATTATAGTATTATTCTAGGCAAATAACATTATAATATATGTAAATGATTTATTTTTTAAAGTTGATAAAAATTATACGATGGATTTCTTGGCATGAACTTGATTAACTATATTATAATTTAGCAACTGAGTATGATTATTGTATTACACAAGTAATATCAATTTTTGTTATATTGTTGGTCATAAGTTATATTCAAATTTGTCATTTATAAGAAAACTCATGGGTTTATCCATCTAATGAAAAAGTAAGCTTTTTGGGTGCTTCTATTAACATTGTGTGGTTAAATAACTACAAACACAGTGTTGTTTTTGTCTCTTCTATTTATCTTTTTATGTCCTCTTTTACAAGTGGCTTGATGTTAACTAATCAAGATTATCATACTTTAAAAGCTATTTAGTTAAATAATTTAATTAGCTTCTTTATATATATTGTTAGTTTGTTACTTCAAAGATCACTCCTTATAATTTCACCAACTATACTCATTATGTGGCGTTTGACTGATCGTTTGATTGATCTAGCTCGCGTTCACATTTAAGAAATGTCGTTTATCTAAATTCTAAAGAATTTTAAAAAAGTTTTGTAATAAAACTTGAGTTTTACAATATTTATTCAAACATATGTAAAAAGAAAAGCCTTTTGTTTAGTGTGTGTTTCTAGTTTGTCGACGATGTTTAAGATTTTTTAATCCTTTTTAACGTGTTAGCACAAAATTAGAAAATGGAAAATACAAACAGATAAACAATTAATCGAGGATGCATAGCGACGGAAGATTTTAAAAGAAAAAAATTTCTCGATTAGTTAGTGACCGACTAACAACATATTTAAGAAATCAAACCCATCGTTTAAAAAAAAAAATTCGTTTATTTAATATATATCGTGGATCTATTACTACACAATCTCTATCTCGTACTGTGCAAATCAGAGATTGACACCATTTTTGTGGGACTGCAATCGCTATTGTAATTGCTATTAAAATGTTAATATATTTATTTATGACATGGTTAATAATTATTGTTAAACAGAAGAGAAGTGACACTGAGACATATCTGAGAAAAACCTGAACTCAACTCCTACTTCTGGTTTGATTTCTTGGGATTCGTTCTCTTTCATTTACTTTACCGCTCCATCTATATACACTTTACGCTGTATATATATTGGTATGGTAATTTTTTTTTATAAAAATGGGTACTCCAAAGGAACATCAAATAATTTAACTAACTTATCATCAAATAGTATTTGTATTATTTATTACTATTTTCATATGTGAATGATTTTTTCAAGCATGCAAATTCATATGGCTAAAATTCTTGTGGTAATTATACATTCATTTCATTTAATTATTTTATCATTATTAAATAAATATGTTAAAAGCTAATAAAATTTTAGGATAGGCAGTGTATATTATACCACTATTTATTTATAGATTTATAGAAAGGGATACCATATGTAAAAAATAGTAGTTAAAATTTGTACATTCACGTTACTGATTAAATCATATGTAGAATGTTGTTCTTTTCAAATTAATTATAAAATCATCGTCAATGTTTTAGTATTTTTTGGGAGACATGATTCGTCATAAAAATGTTTTTAAAAGATAGTTATAAAATAGTTAATTAATTTTTAACAAAGTTGCTTACATGAGCAAATGAAACTAACAAACACCAAACAAACTTGATACAATGTCTAGGATAACATATTAATTTGGTTGTATAGTTGTATTATATATATATACACACTAATATACACACCCATGTTACACGTATAGGTTTTAACAATAAGAATCAGCATACTTGTGTAAGAATTTGAATAATAAAATAAATATTTTAATAAATAATTAAAGAAATGTCATATGACGGCTTGTAGCTTAGTCTGTGTATCCGGCAAAGGTTCTCTTATTTTTTACATTATTTGCTTTTTCAAATCATTTTTTCTTTTTCAAAACACTGGACCAATGTACGTATATATGTCACGTATCAACCTTTTTGAATTTTCTCGGAATTTAATTTTCAAATTATTAGGTTCTTATAATAATTGAAGGGAGGAAAATAAAGAATAGAGGGAATACATTCATTTTTTCTTGGTCAGACTAATAATACGACGTCAAAGAAGAAGAAACATAGAAACCATTAATTTCATTAACACTTACGTTTCAATTATACTACAAAATATAAAAAATGAAAATTATAGTTTTATAAAATTCGAAAACTAGTAAAGCATTTTGAGCCACTTGTGACATATATTATATATATATAGAGAGAGAGAGAGAAAGAGAAAACATTGATGGCTAAGCTATAGAGGTCTACGGGAGGGTCATGATCACCTATCTTCTGATCTCTGAAGAGATACTCATCTGATATTTTCTTCCTAGGTTTTTTATTTATTTATTTTAGTTTTATTTTTTTAAAGTTTTTTAACCATTTTATAATTACTTATTTCTTGCCTGTAGTACAATTTACAGACCCATACTAAACGAAAAATTAAATTTTGTCAAAGTACAAACAAAGAGAGAGGTGAAGCCACACAATCTCTTTTCTTCTCGCTCTGTTATATCTCTTCTGTTTAATTCTTTTATTCTTCTTCTTCTTCTATCTTCTCCTAATTAATCTCTTTCTCTTTCCGTCTTCACCTAAAAGAATAAGAAGAAATAATTCTTCACATCTTTATGCAAAACTTTCTTGTAGGGTTTTAGAGTTATCTCTATTGTCTGGTTTCTGAAACAAAGTTTTGTTCTTTGGCTCTCTCTCTCTCTTTCTCATGATTTGGCGACTCATGGTATGAAAAGTCTACTTTTTTTTTGTTTATTGATTCTTTTTCAACTTTCTTGGAGATGGCTTCTTGTAGTACTTAGATCTTAATGAAACTTCTGTTTGTATCCCAAAAAGAGTTTCCTTTTTTCTTCTCTTCTTTTTGGTTTTCTTAATACATGGCAAGAGATCACCAGTTCTATGGTCAAAACCATCATCCTAATAATCATCAACAACAACATCAAATGATTAATCAGATCCAAGGGTTTGATGAGACAAACCAAAACCCAACCGGCCATCATCATTACAGTCATCAGATCTTTGGCTCAAATTCCAACATGGGCATGATGATAGACTTCTCCAAGCAACAACAGATTAGGATGGATCATCATCATCAGACAAGTGGTGGTACTGATCAGAATCAACTTCTAGAAGATTCTTCATCTTCCATGAGACTATGTAATGTTAATAATAATGATTTTCCAAGTGAAGTAAATGATGAGAGACCACCACAAAAACCAAGCCAAGGTCTGTCTCTTTCTCTTTCCTCCTCCAATCCAACAAGCATCGATCTTCAATCCTTCGAACTCAGACCACAACAACAAGAGATATATTCTGGTAAATCTACACATCATCAGAATCTTCAACACAGCCAGATGATGATGATGATGATGATGAATAGTCAACACCAACACCAAAACAACAACAACCACAACCATCAGCATCATAATCAATTTCAGATTGGGAGTTCTAAGTATTTGAGTCCAGCGCAAGAGCTACTGAGTGAGTTTTGCAGTCTTGGAGTAAAGGAAAGTGATGAAGAAGTGATGATGATGAAACATAAGAGGAAGCAGAAAGGTAAACAACAAGAAGATTGGGACACAAGTCATAACAACAATGATCATCAACATGACCAATCTGCAACTACTTCTTCAAAGAAACATGTTCCACCACTTCACTCTCTTGAGTTCATGGAACTTCAAAAACGAAAAGCCAAGTTGCTCTCCATGCTTGAAGAGGTATATATATCTATTTACAGGAAATTAGTTTTCTACTATCAAAAAAATTTCATGGGTTTCTTTAAAAATCTAATCTTTTTTATCTTGTTTCAACTTATTCCTAAAAATGTAAAATACCCACAAATCTTGTATCAAAACGTTTTAATGGGTTTGTTTTTTTTTATTTGCTTCAACTTATTCTTAAATATGTAAAATACCCATAAATCTTGTATTTTTTCGATTCTTAATTAAGGTCCATATATATTTCTTAAAGATACAAATTTCTTTTATGATATAGATAAAAAGATTCCTTTTTGTCTTCATTCTTTCATGTATTCCCTTCGAAAACATGTTCGATCGTAACACTATGAAAAGTTTAAGCCTTTTAAATTCTTTTCTTTTTCATATAGAAACCAAAATAAAATTTTATTTTCTTTTGCTTTGATCTAATTTGGAGACTCTAGTGGTCCTCAATATTAATACCAATCAGTTTCATCATCATAAGAGCCATAACGAGTTGTTTCTTTTTCATGAATTATCCATTCTATGAATCTACATTTGTACGATGTGATTGAAATCTTCATGAATGGTGTGGGGTACGTTTTTCCGTGTTCTTTGGCAGCTTAAAAGAAGATATGGACATTACCGAGAGCAAATGAGACTTGCCGCGGCAGGTTTTGAGGCGGCGGTTGGAGTAGGAGCGGCGGAGATATACACGGCGTTAGCGTCGAGGGCAATGTCAAGGCATTTCCGGTGTTTAAAAGACGGACTCGTGGGACAGATTCAAGCGACGAGTCAAGCTATGGGAGAAAGAGAAGATGATCATCGTGCGGTCTCGATTGCGGCACGTGGCGAAACTCCACGGTTGAGATTGCTTGATCAAGCTTTGAGGCAACAGAAATCGTATCGCCAAATGAGTCTCGTCGACGCTCATCCTTGGCGTCCACAACGCGGTTTGCCTGAACGCGCGGTCACAACGTTGAGAGCTTGGCTCTTTGAACACTTTCTTCACCCGTAAGTTATTTCATACACACTCCTCTCTTACAAGTTTACACGTTATTAATTACTAAAAATGCAAAAAATGTCACTTATAAGACGATAGAGGTATGAATTTAGTTACGTTTTACTATGATTAATCGTATAATTACTAATTATGTGCCTTTCTTATGTGACTAACGAATCTAGAACCACAACTTCACAAGAGTTGAGCTAGTCTGAAAGTTTTAATAGGATTTGCGTATTTAATATGAACTATAAAGCATTGATAATAGACGAGTAGTACATAGTTATATAATTATAGGTTTTTTTGTTACATGAATATTTGTGAACATATAAAAGTTATCTACAGTTTATATAGAGAGAATGAGATTGACTTGACAAGCATAGGATACAATCTTCCTTAATCTGTTAATTGCATATATCTTTTTTATTTTCCTTTTTCTTTCACATGCATCATTGGTGTGAAAGTGGGTGTACAAACGTATACATACATGTGTATATATGTATACAAACAAACAAATAAATAAATAAATAATTTAACTGGTGGATGAAAGACAGAAATAGAGAAAGGTACAAAGTAGATTGAGAGAGAGATTCAATGTTCATTACCTAACACTAACAAAAGAGAGAAACGATGCATAACTCCTTGCTTTTTCCCCATGTTTTTATTTTGTTTTTTTCTCTTTCCCTTTTTTAATTTAATTTAATTTTCAAAATTATATATTATCATCATATGTAAGACTTGTCTCCATCAATTCCCAAACATTTGATCAAACAATGAAACATCTTGTTAGTTTTCACCAAACTTTTTACCTTTGGTTCCATTTCTTTGCATCATTCTTCAATCATTTCTATCCCATTTTACTTATTTTTACAAGTCAAATCATTTCCCTATAGTAATTTTTATTTTATTTTTCAGATATCCGAGCGATGTTGATAAGCATATTTTGGCCCGACAAACTGGTTTATCAAGAAGTCAGGTAAAAAATAACTTCACTAATTCTTGATATATTCCAAAATTAATGCCACTTTTCATATATAGAAATGAATTTAATTGAGTTATAATAAAACCAAAACTGTTAGGTGTCAAACTGGTTCATCAATGCAAGAGTTAGGCTATGGAAACCAATGATTGAAGAGATGTATTGTGAAGAAACAAGAGGAGGAGATATGGAGATTACAAACACGTTGATGATCGACACTAAACCGGACCCGAATCAGATAATTCGTGTCGAACCGGAATATTTATCTTCGCTAGTCACGAACCCTACATCCAAAACCGGTCACAAAAGCAACTCAAACCGAGGAACGCCGTCGTTTGGGTCAACGTTTGACTTTCCTTTGTACGGTAATCAAGCTGTGACATACGCTGGTGAAGGAGGGACACGTGGTGACGTGTCGTTGACGCTGGGGTTACAACGTAACGACGGTAACGGTGGTGTGAGTTTGGCGTTATCTCCTGTGACGGCTCAAGGGGGCCCACTTTACTACAGTAGGGACCACATGGAAGAAGGAACGGTTCAATACTCAGCGTCGATGTTGGATGGAGATCAAGTTCAAAATCTGCCTTATAGGAATTTGATGGGAGCTCAATTACTTCACGATATTGTTTGAAAACTAAAATTAGGACCAATTCTCTTTTTCAAACCGATTCGGTTATGTAACGGTTTAGTTAGATAAACCAACTTAGATATTTTAAATATATACTGTTGTCTGATTGAATTGGCCATTAAGGGATCGGAGATGTAGACACTAAATGGTAACAAAAACAAATATCTATGAGATTCAATAGTTTTGCTAATTACAGGTTTAATAGGGATTATATTACATGTTTTGTTTCCTTATCTGAGGTGATGCATGCGTTTAAGCCTATGACCTTTTAGTCATTAAAAAACAATTATATCAATCACATTTAAACAAAAGTTAAATTCAGCTAAATAGAACAATTTTTTCAATATCAAATAATATGTAGGTATATTTATTCTAATTAAATATTAAATAATACGTAGATAAGATATCCGATATTAGTAAATACACCACATATCAGATTAAGATATCAAAAACTACATCTATAATGTTTTAAAAAGGATAATATGAGTAATATATATAGATAGTTTGAATATATAAAATTTAGCTAAAAATTCGTGTTTCAGTATTTCAGGTAATTACGAATAATTTTGGATAATTTTTAAAAGATTGGTTTGAGAAAGTTTCAACTTAACAATATTTTAAAAATTTAGGTAATTTTTTATATTAAAGTTTAAACACATAAGTCAGATTTATATTTGGATATTTTAATTCTAGTTCAAAAAAAATTGTTTGATTTGGTTCAATTCAGTTTTTCTATACTGTTATACAATAAATTATTATTTTGTGTAAATTTTTCTACAGTTATAAAATTAACCAAATGGGTAATTCGAATATCTCTTATACTTAATCAACTAAATTATTGGAGTATTAAAGTTACCAATATTTAATTTCATCTAAACAGTTTCAAATACATGTCGTAGTCGTATTAATAGTGTATGGTCTTCGCCTTATTGATGACAAAACCTAATAGGATAAAGTCGACGACCAACCTAATAAAGAAAGAACAAATTAACTTACTATTGGACCATCTAGGCCGATAACGTTCACGTGTACACTACGTATAAATATATAGTTATGTACACATGACTCAAGTAAATTTCAAGAGTGATTCAATTAACTATGAGAAAGACACATAAATATGAAGGAGAAAAGGACACATAAATACGTTTGTATTAGATAATACTCGCGCAGAATAAAATTATTATTAAAATTTAACGTCGTTCCATTTATGTATTACTATGTTTTAAAAGTAATATATGTATGGTTATTATGTTTTTCTTAACACAATTACTAATTTGTTTTTATGTATCAATATATATTAATTAAATGCCTATGATATTTCTATTAATAATATATTTGTTTTTAGATTTTCTGTAGATTTTGTTGATAGATTATAGATTTATAAGTGATTTGTTTAATTAAATGAATACAATATAAATGATAATTTTAGATGATTTATTTTATTGTCAATTTTTACCTTTAATGAATTCAAAAATTTAGTCATATTTTCAGTGACATTTGATGTAATATTTTACACATTTAAGTTCATGTCTATAAATGTACCTGCCAAATATTAGTATAAAGATATGCTATATATTCATATTCAACAATCTACAGTATCTTAAACACGAAATTAAGCATTGATAAGAACAAAATTTATCCACAATGAACTTATGTTTTCGGTTATATTTTCTGAGCAACATTACATAAATGGGATATAAATTCAAATATTAACGATATACTCGGATAATATAGAATATCAAATAGCGGGAAAAATTGAACTGAATAAGTGTATGCGGAATAATCATAACTATTAACACGCTATTATTAGAGATATACAATTTTTTGGATCAAAATACACATATTTTTAGATATGTTAAATTACCATATATTATGTTAATATTTATATTTGTCTATATTGCTATTCTTTCAAATATGTAAGGCTACAAATGTTTCTTGATCATAAGAAAACTCTGGAGAAATGAGAAACATTAGATACGTCAACATAAAAGTAAGACCCCCTTGGATTTCTTACCCCCAAACTAAAATGCACAATATTCAAAACTAGGAGCAAACCAGGCCACAAATAGGCCTTGTGCACTCAAATGGGTTTTAACGTCGACACACTTGTACCCAATTTACAAACAAACGATTTACTGGGCGAATTAAAATAAACTGACAACAAATCATTATTATGGAATTTTGTAAGCAAAATCAATATTTGGACATTTGTAAATACTGATTTTAGGTCTAAATTTAGTGTTCTTGAATTTTGTGTCAATATTTTGTTTTGGATTTGGTCTCCTACTTCTTATGTTTATGCAGATACTTAAGGCACTTGGGTTATTTTACAGATGTTGATGACAAGGAATGAGTTTTTCTTGTCTTGTGACCTTTTCAAACTAGGGGAATGTGTTTATGTGGGTTTCAATCTTTATATGGGAGTCTTATTTTTGGTGAGAGCATTGTGCTATTCTTTTGTAGAAGCGTGGGCCGTCCGAATGGCTTTAGTCCACGCTGCATCAACAAGAAAAACAGAGCTCTTTGTCCTCTCTGATTCCCAGACCTTAGTGTCTTTTTTAACCAACAACAGCTCCACCAATGAGCTTTATGGAGTGCTGGACGACATTCGACAGTTGCAAAGCTGCTTCGACTCCATCTCCTTCGTTTACATTCCTCGTTTAGTTAATTCGATGGCTGACTCTTTGGCCAAAGAGGCTCTCTGTAATATTGAGGATTCAATTCCTTAAACTATGTTCCCTTTAATTGCAGTGAAATATGGGTTTGACCGAAAAAAAAAATGGTGATCATAATTAAGACTTTGAAAATATAATTTTATATAAATTCCGGTCAACAAATTAAAACGGTTTTAGTTACTCATAAGTTAGTTATTATGTATCTTTTTATTGTGAATAGTTCATAATATGGCTTTTAGTAATATAACCTTTCAATTAAAGATGAATCGTAAAAAACCCTCAATTATATATTTAACAAAAAAATTCCTCAATTTTAAATCCGTTAATGAAAAAATTCATTCTTCTACATTACTGTTAAAATTGAGTTAATTTAAAAATTAATATTTTTAAAAATTAAAAAATGAGTATTTAGTAATAAAACCCTTCAACTAAAAATGAATTGTAAAAAATCGCTAAATTATATATTTAATAAAAAAGACCTCTCAACTTAAAATCAGTTAATGAAAAAACTCCTCCGTTTACAGTGCTATTAAACACAATGTTTTTTTTCTTTTTTTCTGGTCAAAAACGACATGACATATTCTAAAATGAAAACGACACGATATGATCTTTCTCTCTTTGAACGGTTGTTATATAGTGGTAACAACCGTTCAGAAAGACAAAAGACCACCCCATGAACCCAATATGTAGTATGAAGTCTTGCTTTTCTTGATTTTTTATGTTGTAACATGTTTGATTTTGCTGTTGCAAGTAATTTTGTTATTAGGAATTTTATGTTCTTATAGGTTTTTGGATATATCAAAAGTCAATTAAAAAACATGTCATTTTTTCATTTTAGAACATCAAAATTCATGTTGTTTTTATTTTGAAATATGTCGTTTTCATTTTAGAACATATCGTGTCATTTTTGACCCAAAAAAATGCTGCGTTTTAAATTTAGCTAGTTTTAACGGCAATATAGACGGAGGGGTTTTTCCATTGTAATTAATATCAATTTTTAACAGCATAAATAGTTATATATATACACATATATTTATATTTATAAATTATATACAAATAAAATGCATCTTACTGATTAAAGAATTTTTAACCCCGACTGGATTTCTGACAGGGTCATCGGGTTTATCGGTCCGACCACTGGTCCGAATCGGATCTGAAAACATCTTACATTTTTTTTCATTTTAGCACTACAATTAAGAAATATCTAAAATTAAGAAAATATTTACAGTAATTTTCATTCAATTTTTTACTTTTTAAAATGAAATTTGAAATTATTAAAGGTAAATGTGTTATAAAAATTATCAATTTAAATTTCAATAAAAGTCACGGGTTAGTGTAACAAATTACAGGTTAATTTGAAAGTTGCGGATTCTTTTAAATTTGATCAAAGTTTTTAAATAAAATTATATTAAATAATAACTAAAAACATCCACCCGCACTAGTTCATTACATATGAGTCTAGAATTCAGAGAATAGTTGATTCTTCGATTTTAAAAACACTCAAACTGAAGTAAATCATACGGATGAATGATTATGCTTAATCAACATCTCGGGTGCATTTGAGTGTTTTATCTAAATTCAATTTCATGAGTGATATTTTTTCTTTGATTTTATCGGTAATTCAAATTTTAGTGGTTTTCATCTGTTATTGAATCGATTGCAATTCAATCAATTTTTTGTTTTTGTGTTTATGTTTTTTGTTTTTTAATTATTTTTTGTTAATTTTGAATTTGTTAATTGTTAGATTAGGTTGATTAAAACATTTAAGAAATGTTCATTATCAGCATATGCCTTTTGTTTATTAGTTTTAGACTAAAACTTTTGTTTGTTACTTTTAGTGAACTATTTTAATGTTTGATTTTTTATAATTAAATTTACTTTAGTGTTTTATAATGTTTTCTCTCAATAATAATTTTTTTTATAATTTATAACCATCATAACAATAATATTTTATAAGTTATTTTCAATGTTTTCAAATTAATTACATTAATCAACTACCACTATTTACCCAAACTTAAATACATACACTTCTAACATGAACACCAAAATTATACAATACAAAGTCTAACTACATCATTAACCCAAATTAAGATTAATAAAATAAATAAACAAATATCACACCTAAAATAATTAGATAAAACATTTCATACGTATATACATAAATTGTACATTACTTAAAAATAGATTTTATTATTAAAATGAATCTTATTTGTATACGTAAAATACAAATAAAATACTTTCACCCTGCGGTACCGTACCTTGGGTTCAAATCTAGTTGGTATTCTAAAATTGATTTGGTCACTCCTCCGTCTTGAAACTTGGCTGCACTATGAATTTAAAAAAAAATCCGGAGGTAAATAGAAACAAATTAGATATGTCAACATAGGTGATATTCAAGGATCGGATCATAGTTTAATTTGAAATCTCCTTCAATTTCTGACCCCAAAACTAAGATATACAATATTCAAAACTAGGAACAAACCGACTAATTGGACTTATGTACAATATTCAAAAATAAGAGAAAACCAAGCCACAAATGAGCTTGAACGTTGACCCATCTGTACCCAGTTTATAAGAAACCGACAACAAATCATGTCATGAAATTTTGTTTTCTGGATTTAGTATTGCAACAGTCCGAGATAGAGTAATGAGAAAAATTAACCAATCACAATATAGTAATTATTTATCAACTAAATTTTGAAAAATCTCAAATCATTTTTAATTAGGTAATTGTCTAACCTGTATAGTTGAACCAAAACAAAATTTAAAGGTCTTAAAATGAATATTATTACACAACTTCAACCACTTCACCCTCTTTGCAAACCGCAACACTAATCTCCAAAGTATTATTCTTCCTTGATTTCACCCTGCAACAATTTCTTCTAGGAGACTGCACCCCAAAAATAAAATAAAAATCATATTAATACATTATTTCAAGCATTACTAAAAATATGACTACATATAACATTTACTAAAAAAATGTTGGCTTACTCTGTCCCATAGGTGAGGGTCTGGTTTCTTGTAAACAATGACCGTCCTAATATCTCCGGGATTAGCCATCTTCCACTGACATTCCGGTTGAGCCACACGGTGGCTTTCATAACGGCCCACCGTCATATTTGTCGTAGGATGAACTCCTGCCGTTGTCATATAGAACACAAACGGTTTCTGGCATGGATGGCGACTCACCGGTCGAGTATTAAAAGCATAGGCTGTGTAATCAGCTCGTCGATACCTACCAGAAAACAAAATACAATGTAAACAAAAATGATGGTAAATATAACTCTAGATTTTGAGTTTGACTAAAGTTTTGATATACATTACCAATTTAAGAAGGTTCTCGAAGGCATTTCGATCTCTCGAGCAGAAAAGATTCCGCGGAAAATCTGAACCGCGAATCCCCAAGAGACAGAAACAGTCCATTTTCGGCGTTTATCATAACATATCGACTGTTGCATAAGTCCCGCGGAGTCTAGCTTTGCCGGGACTTGTAGACGCTTCAAGGCATCGACACGTGTCATGTTAGGAAAGATCGGTTCGACCACGTCGAGGTGGTGAAGTGTAACCAATGGAGCCACCGGGTGCGCCGCTAGTAACCCGAAGAGATTACCGTAGACATCGTACTGTACACAAAGACAGAATTTAATAAAACAGAACGCAGTTTGAGATTAAATACTAAACCGACCGGTTATTGGTAGGTAACCGACGTTTGGTTATTGTAATCAATTAACATCACCAAAAAATGTCACGCGCTGTTAAAT
Organism: Cardamine chenopodiifolia; assembly: GCA_963922655.1. Lineage (NCBI taxonomy): Eukaryota > Viridiplantae > Streptophyta > Magnoliopsida > Brassicales > Brassicaceae > Cardamine > Cardamine chenopodiifolia. The sequence continues at coordinate 20,123,097 of OZ000481.1, forward strand.
ACTACGTGACAAATCTTTCTGAGAAACGGACTGACACCGTGCCGGCGTATACCTTACTCTGGTAACAATAGCGTACGGGCAAATTTGAGTCCAGTGACGTGGCATTGTATCATAATTATTGAGTTTAAAGGCGATTGGATTTTTCATTTTTAAATGTGTGTAAAAAACAGCGTGAAAGTTTATGTAAAAAAGTCCAAAAACGTTTTAATTTATAACTCGATTATCTATATTTAAAGTTCATTAACTACACATTTCTTAAAACTGTAACTGTCCTATTATTTATGATAATCAACAAATCTAGTTGGAGTTAAAACTATCTGCTAATTAACCAATTGAAACAGCACACGAAGAGATTAACTAGATTCGTATTAATCATAACAGAATATTTTATAATTATTAATAATAACAAAAACCATAGAGTTTTGCTAGTATATTGAAAATAAAATATTTTTTAATGTTTATTAATTTACCGAATATTAATTTGGACATGTTTTACAGTTAAACAACCTGCTGATTAACCAACTTAAATGAACTAATAGATTCTTATGAATCTATGAGAATATTTATTATTAAAAAAATTTAAAGTGATAATTACTGACCTGGTGAAAACCGAGTTCTTTAGTGAGTGGAACACCGAGTTCAGCCATGCAAGCTTGCATCCGATCATCGGAACCGTACAATGCCGGATACCTCTTTATACATCGATCCTGCATTTTGCTTAGCGCCACCGCTAATGGATAACTCAGAGCAAATCCTCCGCCGCCGTAAGCCATTCCATAAGAGAAGTAAATGTTCTGAAGATGACTTTCCGATAAACTTCCGATGTAATACATCTGATTATGATCATATTTCTTCAAAACTCTGATTAAATTCTCCGGGACGAAGACTGTATCATCGTCTCCCATCACGAACCATCTCACATCTTTGAGTCCTAATCGAAGTGTCTCCGTAACAATCCGTGAAATTCGAATCGCCGATCTGTGTCCTTGTTTGTTTTTGTACGGAAATTTCGAAGTATCGCCGGATATTTTCACCGGCGGGAGGCTAATTTCGTCGTCTTCGTCGAGTATCTTAACCGGTTTTTCTAACCAGACATAACCACGCATTTGATTTGGTTTATACCATATCTTGATATACTCTTTTCTCTGTTTCCATAGCCTCGCCGACGCCGCGATTCCGAAAACCACGTGTTGGAGGTCGGTTTGCGGCGGCGGAGGTGGTCGGAGTGGTGGAGAGGCGTAAGAGTTGATAACGGCCGTTTGGTTTGACTGGAAGAGAATCAACGGCTGAGATGAGTTCACAATGTCGTTGAGGCGACGAACAACGGCGGAGAATGGCTCCACGTGACAGGCACGTGAGTTTGCGATGAGCTTTAGAGTGTATACGACGTAAGTGGCGGAGACGAGAAGGAGGAGCGTCACCATTAGTTTGGATACGGGTCGGGTCGGTGAACCGGATACGGATAAACTCCGATCCCACATTAGCTTCTCTGATGGATCTTTCTGGTTATTAAACTTCATATCTTGTCAAACAAAGAAACAAATAAATCAAATTGTATGCTTTGTAGTTGGGAACTAGAGATTTAAGGGAAATAATACATAATAAATTTTCGATCGAAAGAAGAAAAAACAATTTTATGGGTTTAAGGAGAAGGTGAAATTCAAGAGAAAGAACATGCAGTGGCTCTGTTCTGAGTTTCTCAAAGAAAACAGAGGTCTTATCGTGAAAGAGACTCAATTTACTTAGTTTATATATTAATTTTTTTAAAAATACTTTTTTAATGTGGTGGTCAAAAAGAAAAATATATTTAGTTATTATCTGTAAGCAACTTAAATCTAAATCGCAAAAAAAAAAGTATTTTGTTTTGATATGATAAAGGTAAGATCGTAGTTAACAGTTAATTGATACTATTCGATTGCTCCGGCAACTATAGGTCAAGCAACTACAAAAGTTGTTATATGATATTATCATATATAGCTCTATTAAGCAATATATTATTATCGAATTTGATATTTATTTTGTAATTTGCCGTAATTTACAACCGATGAAAAACAAAATTAGAGTCAATCACATTGCCTAAGGAGATTTAAGAATTAATTTAGTGGGGGACAATTTATGTAACAAATTATATTTTCTGTTTTACAAAGATAACGATTGTAGTACTTTAACATTGACACGTGTATGGATCGTAGTGGAAAATATGTGTCGGTAGTAGCAGAACTTTGGAGGGGGTGGGTAGCTATTTTATTTTTTATTTACTATTTATTATTATAGGGTTTGGTTTTAAATAAATTAGGAATGTTGGGGGAATTTTTTAAAAACCAATAAATTATGGGGGGCATGGTGGTGGTGCAGGCTACGAGACAATTTATCATATCCAAGCTACTCTTAAGGAGTCTCTGAGTTCATCATAGAGTTAGAATTTGTAGCTTTGTTTTTTTTTTTTTTTTTTTTGTGGAAACAATAATAGTCAATAGGCTCTGTTATGCAATTTCACTAAATGGCCTAAAATACTGATATGAGTTAATCTGAGTTTCAAGTTAAATTTGATGAATATATTTACCTTAAAGTCCTAATATTTGGTTGGCGATAAATTTTTGTGTTTTCTTTTGATTATTAGGTTGGAATGTTAGATTACAATGTCTACTAATGTACCGACGATTTTAGTCAAGTTAGTTGTGAACTTGTGATATTTAAGCGATATTGATTTATCATGTTTCGTTATTGTTATAATGTTATTATCGTGTATTAAGAAAAACAAAGTTTTCCCAATAATGTCAATAAAGAGACTTGAATTTTTGCCGACAATGACACGCGACGTTAGGAACTTAACATTGGGCCAGAGTTTATGTGACACATTGATACGATGTCGTTTAACAGGTATGTTTCGATTTCTTTACCGACCAAATATTGTAAGAGCATCATAAAACAAGACCCAGCCCATGGGATTTATGAATGAATATGCAACGGCAACGTTTAAGCTCCGAATACAAACTTTTACAATTTTTTATTATTATTTTATTTCAAAATCTTTGCAAATATATATATGCTTATGTACAAAATATACATATGCCTTATATTTATATGCACAAAACATATGTTATTGATTATTTAGTGTCGTCCATGCTGATGCCGGTCTCATGGACATTACAATGTACTCATGTAACATGTTGTAAGGCATGGACAAATGTAACAATTCTATTTTTTTTAGTATTTTTTTTTTAAATTGTTGTCCCTAAAATAATTTGTTTCTTATTCTCTCTTGAAGTAATTAATTCACCTAATTCCCCAAAATCAATGGTTAATCAGTGAATGTAGAGATATGTGAAAATGATGAAGATGATTAATAAATTCAATAGAAGATGATTATTAACAGTCATTATTTGTTCTGTTTTGCTCTGTTTCTTGATCAGTTTCGCTTTCAGCTTTAGATTCCCAGATCTTTTTCGGCAGATTTTAATTTGTAAAAATACACTTTACATGCACTAACGTGTTGTTTCAGTCCACCTCCTTGATTTTTCTTACCACAAAAGTTACAAGTAAGAATACTTTTTCCATTTGAATCTAAAGTTTTGGGTGACATGAGCCCACACTAATATTCTATGTTTGTATTTTGTGAAAGTGGAACTTCTGAATAATTCTCCTCCATAGTTGTATACACTACAAAAACAATGAAATTAGTCTGTAACAAGTTTTATCTACAGGTTTCCATTCCTCTGTTATAATTTTTTTCAAATTAATGGTTAAGAAACATCATAAAATATTTCTTCATCCTTTCCAGATTTCTATATGATGCACAACCAATCAAAAAGGCCGAAGAACATCAATTCAGAACAACAAAAATGCTCTGTTCTTCGACCCGAACAAGATTGCTTCCTATGCATAAGAAAATAGTAACTATAGTCACGAGCATAACCTAACCGCCTTTTATATATATGTGGATTTAGTTTAGTAACGAAGAAGCTAGATGACCGATGATGGTGCTTACGAACTGATCCAACGCTTGGTCTTCTTGCAATTTCTTGGAAAGCAAGCTAACCAAATTCTCACCACTTGCTTTTAGACAAATCCGGTTAAGTTCTTTATCTCGTCAAACTGATGTAGAAAACCGTAACTTCACTTTATTAAACCGAAAATGAATGATGTTCATAGAAAACAACCAATTCATATTCACCTTACCCAAGCTTAAAGAGCTTCAAAAATGGTGGAAAACGAATCAAGAATCTCAGCGAAAAGAAGAAATTACAAGAAAAACAAACAATCGCATGAATGATTCTGAATTACAATGATGACTTTTAATCGTAACAACTTTTCACAGCTTGCACTCATCTCCAACGTACACCTGTGCGCTCATATATTCATCTTTTGAAGAATTGCCATCCACGTGTCTTCTTTATTTGTTATACTCTTCTCTTCATAACCCTCTGATTCAACTTGCTACTTTAGCTCTTCACTTCTATTCCCTGTAGCACAAACATCACATGTATGTTTGATGTTTTCTGAATAAAGATAATAATAAATAATTGATGTCTTGTAATTGCAATAGCATTTCCCTCCAACCGCCTACATAAAGGGACACCTCCATAGTGAAGACTAACTAACCGATTTACAGAAGAATCTCATCATCGAGTAAGCCATGGCGAGCGTCGGATCTTTGGTGAGCTTCATGTCGAAGTGGACAGGAGAGTTCATCTAGGGAATGGTTTACTTTTACCATCTAGAAAATACTAAATTTGGGATCGATGGCGGTAAGTTCTTGTTCACAAATCTTTTAACTTACTATGCGGTTACGGCGAACGGAATTGTGGATTCTCGGTAAAAAATTTGGTTTCTTGATGCGATTTCAGTTGTTTGTTGAAGAAGCTTGTAGATCACGTTGTTTTGTTAGTAGATTTTTGTTTCTGTATGAGCGAAACTGTAGATAATAATTTTGTTCCTAAATGTTAGTACTAAATAATAATATAAGTAGATACTAAAATTACATAAATTTTTTTTTAAAAGAACATTTAATTTGTTTAAATATAGCACTTCTTGCATTTTTGTTGGCAAAATCATCCATAAACTCACGTAATTTTTATGAAGCTATGAATATTAATAAGTTCGTAAAAGCAAAGTGGAATCAATAATAATTTTGTTCCTAAATGTTAGTACTAAATAATAATATAAATGGAAACTAAAAGAACATTTATTTTGTTTAAATATAGCACTTCTTGCATTTTTTTTCGGCAAAATCATCCATAAACTCACGTAATAGAGATTTTCAACCATATTATAAGCAATCCCACTATGATTCTAATTTTTATGAAGCTACAAATATTAATCGAACAAAGTTCGTACAAAGCAAAGTGGAATCAATAATAATTTTGTTCCTAAATGTTAGTACTAAATAATAATATAAAATAATACCTGCCATAATCTTCTGCAACTAGACAATGCGATATGCGTCTGGAATTTTTGGCCGCAAAAGAAATCTAGCATTGCGTCTGGTATTGTTGTGATTAACCTTGTAAAAACTAAAAATACCTTTAATATTATTTGTGAATTACGAAAGAAATGCCATTAACCTTAATGGTTGTGACCTACGGCCAGACGCATAGTTGTTAAACGAACAACAACCAAAGCGTCTGGCCACAGTCGCTAACCGCAAATGACAGATAAACGAACATGGCCACTATTGGTTGGTTAGAATCCATCTTCTTTAATCTTGGCTTGCAAATATTATGGTCCGCTATTGTATCTTCAAGTATGATTCCGTACAACTCAAAGTCATTTTCTAAGTGGTATTATTTAATCTTGTTTTGGAATGATAACATCCTTATTTCATTGACTATTGCAGATTCTTCAGAAGCTTACTTCTCCTGATTATATGAGCAGTTGTCTACCTTATGTTCTTGGATGAACTACAAGGTGTTGCAAGCATATTGGAGAAGCTTCTTCATTCGGGCGATGCTTTACTGGCATTTCAAATCGCTTTCCATCTTCTAGAGAAGGGGCAAAACCAATCATTTCTCTCGAGTGTTATAGACCGTCTTCTAGCTCCCAAGATCGAGACCCATCTTATAGAAGTAGTTCAAGCCGTTGAAACCTCTATTGTTTAGCTACTACGTGAAATCACTTTAGAGATCTTAGCCTGAATCCCAAAATCATCTCTTGTGTGTCCAAGGATTTACATAATCTTCTTAATTCGCGTAAGATACACAAAGTCAGGCAAAGTCAGGCGTCGGCTTGACAAAGATGCCATCTATCTTTGTTTTGATACTTGTACCTCTAATCCCACTAGTACTAAGGTGTGGTTCACTCTTCGCAAGAACAAGGACAACCCGATTGAGGATGTGTTTACCAGAACCAGATCGATAGATCTAGTTTTGGATCGATTGATCCGAGCATTAAAACCTGCCCGAGAAAAGTAGAAAAATTGCTCTTTTCTAATTTGTTTAGGATTTCGACTTATAACTTTTTGAACCTTTAAATACTTGTTTTTAATTCATTGTTTAGGGTAACTTTTCTTTTATTTGAGACATATTGTTAAGAGATATCTTTTAGATTTTTATTGGATTTCTTCATATGTTCTTCATCAAACCTTGGTTGTTTCTCAACTTCTATGGTTGATTAGTTCTCTAGTTAGAGTTTAGGGTTTCAAAAGAATGAAGAACTATTGAATCATACACAAATAGAGCTTTTATCTTATGTCATTTTCATCTATTGTTATTATTAATGGTTAGATTAGATTAGTTACCTAGTTTTATGATGTTAGATTGAATATATTATCCAAAAGCTTATAGGTTATCGGATAGAACATAAATGAGCGGATTGTCCTTAGCTAACGAAAGCTGATGTTAAGGCGATACGTGAACATATTGAACCCATTAGTTAATGTTTGTCTAGGATTTTATGTTTAACCAAAAGTTTGGATACTTAGATGGTTAGACATAGTAATTGATGTCACGAAAGTGGATTGATTAGACGTTTCTATTCGAATTCAAAATAATTCTTAATTAATGTTCTGAATAGTTGTCTGGTTAGTGATTTCTGAATTCCAAAAAAGGTTCAAGTGGAAATGTTCAACTTTAAGTTTCAAACGTGGACTGCGCCATTCCCAACACCAATGAAGCCTTAATTATCAACTATTTAGTAGATAAGAACATTTATTTCGTCAAAGGTATCACCTACTTCATGAATACTACAACACTAGAGATGGTACTTACATTTGTTATGAGATGCCTTATGTAATTGTTGGACATGGTCGCTTAGTGGAGTGTGTGTGATGGACAATGTGTTATACTTTTATGACACTGAGTACGGGCTGTATTGGTATAACACAAAGATGATGTTGTGGAAAGAGAAAACTGGTATGCCACAAAGATATTCTGATTCACCATCATCATCACCATCATATTGTCGGCTTGGGAAGTGCATTGACTGCCTTGCATTGAAGGAATACTACAGAAATTTGGCGCTTGTGGACAGATGCGGAAGAATTTTGGAGTGATAACACGAAGAAAGTTTGGTGTACAATGATCGCTCTAGAAAGGACTGAAACAGAGATTCATGGAGAAATTGAGCCGTTTAAACTTTTGGACACTCTACCTGCCCGATATAAGTTGACTCATTGTGAGTCAGTTTTGGGTTAATTGATATGATGATTGTTTGAATACTTTTTCACTCCCTTGGTTATTTTCTAGCCTTGGTTATATTTTGTTGTAAAAATACTAAGATTTTCCTTTTTTTTCCTCTGTTTGGATTATCGAGTCAATAAAAGATTATCTCTTTTTGGTGTTGATAATCTGAATTATACCTTTAATTTGGTGTTGATTTCCAGAGGCACTGGTTTTCTGTTGCAGATCCCACAGACAAAGATTTTGGTTTCGTTTGATGCAGATAAAAACACATGGTGCTTTGTGATCTATTGTAATCTGATGAAGAATTTTCTTGAAGAAACCCATATGCTCCTTATTCAGTGAATAAAGATTGGTTTATTGATAACTGTGCGGAAATAAAGCTTCAAACTTGAGCTTTCTTACACTTCAAGCACACAACAACAACCTTTAAGGTTAAGAACTTAAAACTGAATGAATGCAAAAAACTGAAACTTGAAGAGAGATGCAGAAACATAGATGATGCAGAGTTGAGAAAGAGATAAAGTAATGCAGAGCTGAAAATGTAAAGGGGGACACAGATTTTTCATTTCTCAACATCTTTTTCATTTCTCCAATTCTTCAACTCTGGACCATTCATACTTCTTTGAAAACTTGTTAGCTCAGGGTAGCTTTCATCTTCAGTCATGGTACGAGTGAAAACAATCAGGTTAGAGAGACCTTTGGCTTGTCTTCTACTCTTTTCCCTTGCTAGTCATATTCTTGAAGACTCTTTGTGTCAGTCCATTCTTGATCTGACATACTTTCTTCATTACTAACTGTTATAGCTACTCTTGGGACTTGATTTGAGTTTTGACTTCAGTTTGCTCCACCTTGAACAAATGACTGATGAAAGATAGGCTCATCTTTCCACTGCAAACTGAGAATTTCCCTTTATAAGACACTCGTTCTCTCTTTAACTTCATGTTCTTGAGAACTCTCTTGAGTGATGTCTTCTTGAAACATCATCTCCCGCCTTAGACTGAATTCTGTCTTTTGCTGACCCCACTTTGTACTTAAAATTAATTAATTATCGTAATTAGATTTAATACTTTTCGTCTTCTTTATTGTTATGAAGAATGGGAAGGACCAAAAATTCCCTTTACAACAGGAAGTAGCTTCTATGAATTTACAGAGGAAGGAGGAAGATTGGTTATAAGGTAAACTGTTTTTATTTTTCTTCAGGGATATGTTTTTTTTTCCTCCTAAACTCTATATACATATATGTCTTAGTCTTTTGGGGATACATCTTAAAATGATATATTTTAGTGAATAATATCACAATTTTTTATTTATTTTAAATCTATACTGATAAACAACTAATCTGAATGGTACCGTTTTTATTTATTTTAAACCATATGCATTAATCCAATCAGCACTAAGAATTTATGGTCTGATTTTGGCGCCACTCGTAAACCATATAATGGCAAGCTACCTGAAGCTATTAAGCAATATGGCCGACTTCTTCTTATTTGTCTTGAAAATTATCATCAAACTTCCAAATATCTTCTTCAAATAGAAGAAATAAACGATTACATGTTTTTTTGCTAGACTTAGACATATTTAACTAACCATTATATGATTATTTGTATTTTAAAATAACAAGCAGTAACAGTTTCAATCGTTTTCCAACTGTACACACATTTCATCCTCGATTCTTCCATCCTAATCATCTTGAAGGCTTGTCAATAAATTATTTGTTTTGAGGTCCGAATCTGCCCACAAACCTAAGGTTAAGTATGAGTTAGAAGTGGTAAAGAAAAAACCCCGAACAAAACCAAACTGAAACCGAATCAACATTTATTTATTAACCAAATTGGTTATAACATTTAGATCGAAACGGAACGAGAACTAACTTTAGAATAATAATCAAATCAAACTGAACCGTATCGAATAAATCAATATTATTAAAACTCTATACAACATTTAAAATAATATGATATTAAAAAAAAAAAAAACTAAACCGCACCAAGGAAAAGTAAACCAAACCAAACCGTAATTGCATTAATCTAACCGAACCAAAAGATGATCACGTTTGCGGTTGAGCTCAGTTTATTTCAGATCTATGTCTCTGATATAACAATAGTGGGTTCTAAGCCCAAACTATAAAGAAAGCCCATAAAAAATGAAGTGAAGAGTCTCTGAGTGTAATGAAAGAAAAACTTGGTAAAAGAGAAACAGAGTTTTCATGGTGAGCTCGTTTCTCTGACTGTAAAAGATGAGAGCACTGTGGAACCATTTGAATCCTATTTCCAATTGCAAAATTTCTCCGAGAATCAGGAAAATATCCGCAGCTAACTTGACTTCGAATCGAAATCTATCAGCCCTTTCTTCTACTGAAGACCCCGAACTCAGTGATTTTGTGGAGTTCTTAGAATCTCATAAAAACTATGAGAAATCGGGAGTACCAAAAGGAGCTGGAACTGATTCCGGTGAAGGGTTCGATCTCGGTAGAATGAAACGTCTCATGCTTCGTCTCCAAAATCCTCATTGCAAATACAAGGTTCGTAATTGCTCTATATATTGGATAACAGTTGGAAATTGATGAACTTGCTTATTTAAAGGTCTCATCTTTAGATTTTGAATGTTCTTTTTTTATTATGCATATTTTCTTTATGATTGTTGTTGCATACTTGTAGAATTTTACAAGGTGAATTAACAATTATGGCATTAATTTTCGATTTCTCTAAAAATTGGATTGAAAACAACTGTATTTGTTGTAACTTGTTTAGTTAAAGGTCTCATCTTTATATTTGGAATGTCTTTTGTATTATGCAGATTTGCTTTTTGATTATTGGTTCATGTTTAGTGGATATTTTCAATGTGAAGTTAACAATTAGGGCATTGATGATTAGGTAGTTCATGTGGCTGGAACAAAGGGAAAAGGATCAACTTCTGCTTTTCTCTCCAATATCTTAAGAGCTGGAGGATATTCAGTTGGTTGTTATTCTAGGTAAATAATTTTGACTTTGGGTTAAGATTTTTATATATCTTGAGTTTGAATCTTTTATGAATTACTAGCATGAGCTTTTCTTCTTCTTTTGTGTAGCCCACATATTCTGAGTATCAAAGAACGCATTTCCTGTAATGGAGTTCCAGTCTCTGCATCCTCTCTTAATGATCTTTTCTATTCAATCAAACCTATTCTAGATCGGTCTATTCAAGAGGAAAATGGTTCTTTGAGTCATTTTGAGGTTACCAATCAAAGCTAGAACTTCTGGATTCTGCATTTCACATGGTACCGCAAAATTGATTTTAACATATATCACTTGACAGATTCTCACTGGGATAGCCTTTTCATTATTTGAGAAAGTAAATGTCGACATTGCAGTTATAGAGGTTAGCAACTTCTTTCACCCTTTTAGATTAGAAAATTTGAAGAAACTTTCTTTTGACATTGTGTAGATGCTCATCGTCTAGTTTATGTATAACACTCTTTTGTCTTTGCTTGGGTATCATCAGGCTGGGCTAGGAGGAGCTCGAGACGCTACTAATGTCATTGAAGGTTCAAATCTTGCTGCATCGGTCATAACAACGATCGGTGAGGAACATATGGCTGCTCTTGGGGGTTCCTTAGAAAGCATAGCAGAGGCCAAATCTGGAATTATTAAACACGGTCGTCCAGTTAGGTGGATTTTATGTATTTGCTTGTCTTATAATTTTTGGTTTATAGGTACATTGATAGATAGAGTTGTATGTGTTGTTATAAAACTTTAGGTGGTTTTAGGTGGGCCGTTTCTTCCTCACATCGTGGGTATTCTACGTTCTAAAGCAGCATCAATGTCATCATCAGTTACATTGGCATCTAATATTGGATCTAGTTCTTCAATCAAAGGCATCATCAACAAAAGTGGGATCGGGCTTTGCCAGTCCTGTGACATCGTAATACAAAATGAGAAAGATGATAAACCAGTAAGTTTCAAAGAATTTTTATCCTTTATTTAAAGCAAAAATTCATTTGTCATTCATAAGATATCAACAAATTGTACATACATAAACGCAGATTGTTGAGCTTGGTGATGTAAATCTACGCATGCTTGGACATCACCAGCTCCAAAATGCTATTACCGCTACATGTGTATCTCTTTGTCTTCGCGATCAGGGTATGATGCACTTTGAGTCTGTATATTGTTATATAAAGCAGGAAAATTAGTTAAAAAAAAGTTTTAACAAAATTTCGTTACTTTCTTGATGGAATAATCAGGATGGTGGAGAGTGACAGATGAAGCAATTAAGATTGGTTTAGAGAATACTCGTTTACTTGGGAGAAGTCAGTTTCTGAGACCAGAAGAAGCTGAGACTTTACAATTACCCGGAGCAACAGTGCTTCTTGATGGAGGTTGGTTATAATACCGTTTTAATGTATCTGTTTCGAATCAGAGTCAATTTGAAAATTTGTTTCTTCCCTAAAAGTATTACAACATTAAGAATCAAACCACTTTGCTTGAAACTTTTGGTTAATGGTATCAATCTTTGGCCTGTTATTCAGCTCACACTAAAGAATCAGCGCGAGCTCTAAAAGAGATGATAAAGAAGGATTTTGCAGAGAAGAGACTAGTGTTTGTGGTTGCAATGGCTAGTGACAAAGATCATGTGTCCTTTGCAAAAGAACTTTTGTCAGGTCTAAAACCAGAAGCAGTGGTTCTAACAGAAGCTGACATTGGTGGAGGTATGGTTAGATCAACCGCATGCTCCGTTTTGAAAGAATCATGGATAGAAGCTGCTGATGAATTAGGGTCAGGGTTTATGGAAGTTTCAGAAAACAAAACAGCGTTTGGTTCCTTAAAGCTTGCCTATAAGATTCTCAGCGATGACACAAGCAGTGACTCAGGGATTATTATAGTTACAGGTTCACTTCACACTCTATCTTCAGTCTTAGCTTCTCTTCAACATTAATTTGCCGTATCTTTATGATTTTCTTGTAAAAACTTAGTTTATGTGTTGAAGTTGAACCAACAAAAAAAAAACTTTTTGGATCTTCTCTTCTTTATGACCTCTGAAGCAAGATCATAACCGACTCAAAGCGAATCAGAAACCAACCCAACTTTTATTCAAAGAACAATGCTTTTATAATGACGAAACCCAACTAAACCAGAATTAAATGTAGTAATTCTATTTTGATTTTGCAACTGACATGTGCTGAACACTGAGCAATGAAATATGAGAGTGGAACTTAGTTGTTGGAACCTCGGAGAGAGTCAGAGACTTTGCATCAAACAAACAAAGTCTAGTATAAATTTTGTCGCACATCGGTTGAGTGAGACGTGTAGTAACGAATAGGCCTATTATAAAAGGAAAAGAGATGGTGTAATTTAAAAGTATGATTCATTTAACGATCCAACAACCCTTCATAGATTTCTAACGTAAGAAAACAATCATATTGAGGAAAGAAATGGTCTTAAGAGAAAGAAACAAGGATCCAAAAGACAATTCGCTCTCAAATCAAAAGGTACTATTTTACCTTAAATAAAACCAAAAAGAAACATGAGAGGAATAATATATCCTTTTCAAGGAAGATCAGATCCAGCAGCTGGATCAGCACCACCACCGAATCCACCAGCTCCACGACCAAACCCAGGCCTAGCTCCACCAGCACCAGGTCCCTGTACGGCAAACCCAAAACATTTAATTACACACCAACATAAGAATAGATATACACAACAATCTTGTAATTTATATCAAAACAAAATCATGATACCAAACTCATGAAAGAGTACTAGTCAAAGAGTTCATAAGATGATCTTAAGCACGACTTAGTTGCAGAGTATAGAATACTTAGGGCTCCTAAGAACACAAAAGGTTTTAAAACATCAGTGGTTTGAGAAATTTCCTCAAAATTAAGCTGAGCAAGCAGGATACTTATGCATCACCACTAAATGAGTTAACAAGATGATTCTAAAGCAATGAAACAAGTATTAAAAGACCTACTTCACAGAGAGAATAAGAGAGATATTGTACCCTGAAAGAAGGCTGGTAGTCAGCAGGAGCTCCACTCTTATCACCAATCTCTCCACCTGATCTTGGACCTCCACGGTATCCATCTCTGTCACCAAACCTCCTCTCTCCCTCAAAACGAGGTGGGCCACTGTAAAACAAACCAAAATAATCACTTACAATGGCAGGCTAATAAAGCACACAATGCTAAAGAACATACATAGCAACACATACAACAATCATATTCATTCACAATGGTCATGACAATGATTGAACAATTAACGTGAATTACCGAGGACGGTCACCAGGTGGGCCACCAAAAGGTCGACCAAGAGGCTTCTGTTGCTTCTTCAAAGTAGCAGGAACAATCTCAGATGGGAGATTAAGGTAAGTCCTGAGAAAGTCAATGCCTTCATTGGTAAGGAACCAATAGTAATGCATCCAAGCAAATGTCTCCCGAACATATTCCTTAGATTTGAAGCTCTGCATCAACTTAATAACTTGCAGATTTGGTACACTCTCAATCAAAGGATGTTGTGGTAAATTGAAATCCTTTTTAGCATACAACACACCCTCTGCACCAAACACAATTTTAACGTATATACTTAGGTTTAATCAATCAATGCTATTTAACCAAACAAAGTAACTAATGAAATCAAAGCTCAAGGAAGCTAAGATGCTTACCTTTGAAGAGGTACTTGGAGATCTCACGCCGATTCTTCTCTGATATGATCTGCAAATACGATAAGAGATCGTTTTTTTTATTATACCCAGCATTTGAAATCAAACGAGTGAGTGGTATTAGGGATTTACCATGATTGCGATGAGATTGAAAGAGGAGGCGACAGAGAAGGTGTCGGCGTTTTGTATATGTGTTAGCTTTCTCTGCTTCTCTTAACGCGAAACCCTAATTTTTTCTGTAGAAGTCAGTTTTATATGTTTGTTTTAAGGGTTTTTGCGTCTCAAATTGGACCGAGAAAAAACAACTAATAATGGGCCATTTTGAGTCCAAATTGTTTTGGACCCTATCTAACAAAACCATTTTGTTAATTGGGTAAATAATTCGTGAGAATTCTATATATGATGAGTAGAGCCATAAAGTCAATAATTTTACAAATGTTATTTAATTATTGCAAAATATGTTAGTAAATTTAAAATTAGAATATTTTGAATTTATGTTATGATGTTATTTGATATTATTATTTTTTGTCTGGTATATTATTTTGCAATCCTATTCCATATTAGTTCACATATATAAATAAATAATAGTAAATCAATAAGTTCAATAAATAAATTAAAAATGTATAAATCATTAAAGAGTTGCGCAAGAAAACCCAAATCAAACAAAAATAATTGATCCAAACTAAAATTCATCACTTGAAACAAAACTAAAATTTTATAATAATGCAAACGGTAGAAATTTTTTTAATACCATAACCTGAAAAACGATAAATGCTATGTACTAAAACTACTAAACCTTACCAAAGCTTCATCTTTGGTCACCTATCAATGGTTTCTCAGAGATATGATGATTCTAGCAGCGATTCCAGCTCGGATTGCTTTGAAATCGGATTCAGAGATAAACCTACGCATTCGTCTCACCTCACTAATATGCAAGAAGTCTTCAAATTGTCAATGATTTATCTGTTGATCAAGAAACAACTTCTGCTTCTCATGACCAAACAAAGGTTAGTGAGTGTGTTCCTTCTGTTTTGTTCTATAAAACTTTTGATTTTTTTTTGGGTTTAATAAAGATTTGATTTTTAACTAATATGTTATGACTTTAGCGTCTTGGTTTGAAGGAGGATGTGGTTTGTGCGGAACATGAGCGAGTGAGTTAAACAAATGTGGATGAAAAAGAGAAGAATGATGAAGACGGTGTGGATGATTTGCGTGTTTTAGAGAGCGCACTTGAGGCGGCGACGACATCATTTCAATTACTGAAGTTGATGTTTGGAAACTTGGAGTTAAAGAAGAACAGAGCTAAGCGATGAATGGAAGGCTTTGGTTGTTGAGGAGCTGAATATCAAACAAAACGAAGCAGAAATTAAGATCAACTTCTGTTAAAATATAAGTAAAGAAGTGAAAAGATGAAAATCTTCAGGGTGTGTAAGAACCGTCTTTCTTTGCAGTAACATATTTTGAATGATCAATACGATCGTTGGACTGTGTTCATATTTCAGTGTTTAAATGGTAACCTAACTTGCATTTCCTCCCCACAGCTTAGGCAGCTTGCTGGAGGGTATGCATTAGACGCCTGAGGTCCATCTTCTCTACTTGGTATCTACAATTTATCTTTTCCACTAAATATTCTTAGGAATTGGAGATTAAGCATTCCTTTAAAAGCTCACTCGCTTGGGCACAGCTTAACAACCTTGTACAAATCACCTGATACAAACAAAAAATAAGATATACTCTGAGATATGTTTACCATATCCATAAAATAATATATACCAGACCATAACTTGGAAAAGGATGAACACAAATGAAACAGCTCCTTTCCATTTGGATCCATGAATCCCATCATCAACAAACAAGTCAACAACAGAAATTGAGAAAACTGGTCTCTAGTGTAAGCCAAATACTTATGCTCGTTAATGGGGGAGACCTAAGCAATAGCAAGTTAAAAACGAGGCGAAACATGTGAAAAACCAGGTACAATCTCGATAGATGAAAAGCATATTATTTTCACATATATACTAGAAACAGACTAGTATTCAAAGTTCTCTAAATATTTAGATAACTACAACTGTACAGACACTAAGTACCCGTATCCTAGGACCATAAATGAAGGTTTAAAACAGCTTCAGGCTCATAATCTCCATCTGTTATTTACGAGATAGTTACCCTATGACTATGGTGAAGGAGCTAAGGAATTACTAAAACTGGTTTGGTCTCATCAGATTTAGGCCTGTCAAAATATAACTCTACCCGCAGGTTCAGCGGGTTTTGACCCACCGCGAGGCGGGTGCGGGTCGACAAAGAGAAAATTTTTGCGGGTCAGTTGCGGGTATGGGTTGAAGATTTCGTTTGCAGGGCGGGTGCGGGTCATTGGTTCAAAATCCGTAGATTGGCAGGTCACCCACAAATATTGTTTTTTTTAAAATAGATATTCGGCGGGTTGGCGGGTTGACGGATCGTCAACCCAAAAAATCGTAAATTTTTTTGAAATTCTTTAATAAAAAAAGAGCGGGTAGCGGGTACCCGTAGGTTTGGCGGATTTTGAGCGAGGCAGGTGCGGGTTAATCAATTTTGATCCGCGGGTTGAACGGGTTAAAGATTTGCGGGTAAATTTTTTTGACTAACTCGCTATTGAATCACTTTGACAGGTCTAATCAGATTCCACGAGAATTCCGCTCTGTCTTATTCATTTTCTTCTCTTCAGACCAAGCTTCCTAAGCCTAACTCCGAAAACATGAATGTTTACAGGTTTTGAGATTTTCATCTTGAGAAAACTTAAAACCTTATACTTCATAGTCTTCATCTCCGTCTCCATTTGTGTTGTGGTGGTTGTTGCCTCCACTTTCATAGTAGTCCACTTTGCTGCTACTGCTACCCTCAGCTTCAAAGTAGTCCACTTCGTCACTGCTACTCCCACTTTTATAGTAGTCCACTTGGCTTATACTACTCTCAGTTTCAAAGTTGTCTATTTGGCTGCTACTGTTACCCTCAGCTTCCTCCGTCATGATTTGTACACCACACTCAATAATCTTGATACCAATGTCACAAGCATAAATGCAGCTGAAATCAAATGTAATCAAACTTATAGTCACATCCACTTCATGGCATCTGTTTTGTTGAGGAACCAAGTCACCACTAAATATAAACAGGTGTTTCGACCGAGGAGACATATCTGATAGCTATGCAGATCTAGAGATGTACTCTTTGTTTAGATCTCCTTTGCTTCTTAGACGACAACTTATAGTAAGATGTCGGTAGACCTTAATTGGCAGAGAAAGCAGAAAGCAAGCCTTAATTCTTGAGGAAATAGAGAAAGTCCTCACCACCTAAAGCCAGAGGGATGGTTATGGAGTCCCCTGTAGCTTTGTGAGTGAACTCTGCAGGAATTTCTTTACTTGGTAACCATATATAGCCCTGAAATGATTGTTGTATGATTCCTCTTCTTGCTTCTTCATCCAGTTTCAAACAGTTGGAGAATGAGAGTTTGAATGGGTTGTGGAAAGAGAAACATACTATCTTAAGTGATATACATCCGTTTGCATTTAGGGACTCGAGAAAAGGGGGAAGATCCGTGATTGACACGAGTTTTGGGCAGTTTTAGACATAAGATCTACTAGGTGCGGGAGACCTATGAAGCAATCTGGAATCCTCTCTATATCACTGTTGCTAAGGTCTAGCTTCTTTACACTTAGCGGGACATGAGGGATGTCTTTTATCTTATTGCCTTTTAGCTCCAAAATCTTGATGCTACTCGAGATATCAGGAAAAGTTGCCAATTGCGAGCAATGACTCATGTCGACTTCCTCAAGAGATGCTAAGTTGATGTTGGTGGGAACAACTCGTAGCTTTTCGCAGCCCGTCATCATCAACTTTTTCAGTTTATGTAGATTTCTAATTGAAGAGGGAAGCTCCACCAAACTTGAGCAATACTCGAGTTTCAGTGTCTCGAGATTAGTAGCATTTAAAAGATTTGGGATTTCTTTCAATCTATGGGAAAAGCTCAGATCTATGCTCTTGAGATTAGGAAGGGGCTGCATGTTAAACACAACACATGAGAAATATCTTATTTACGTTGAATCATCAGAAACTTATCAAATAATATCAAATACCAACCTCAATTCCTCCCAGAGCTTCTTGAGATTGCTTCTTCGCATGTGAAGTTCGACTATACATTCCGGTTCAAATCTTGGAGGAAGACTTTTTCTCGGGTATGAATCCCAATGTAGTAACCTAAGCCAAGGTAAATACTTCATATCTTCTGGTATTTGCAACGTAGCAAACCAATTTCTATAGATTCTTAGGAATCAAAAATTACGCATCCTTCAAAAGCTCACTTACCAACAGAGAAGTTGTTGCCGTAGCCGATCTTGGACATATCAAATGATAAATGATATACCTATGACTGATCCAGTACCCTACCAAATATTGAAAAAGAAAACTGATGAAACTGTTATCATAAAACAATATGCAACCTTTAGAGAATATACATATATATGTAAGAACTTACTGTTTCATTTGCTAGTACATCACGAATATCTTCGACTTCTACTAAAAACTGACGCTTCCCAGGCTCATAAGTCTGTTCAAAAACTATTTGTCTACCCAATTGTTGTAGAAGATAGTGCATCACTATACTCCCATTGGTATGCACGAGAGATTTCTCGGCTAAGGCCTTTAACCCATTTCCAACATCCAAGTTACTGTAAGCGAGCACTGATGTCACATGGTCAACATCGTGGTTATTGAAAAAGCATGCAATGTAAAGGAATAGAGATTGATCTTTCTTCGACAATGTGTCATATCCCACTCTTAAAATTTTCTCAATTTTTCTATCAATGCTAGTTTCTATCTTAGATAGTTGAAGTTCCCATTCGTGCTTGCTTTCCCCACGCAAAGATGAACCCACAACACAAAGGCCTAATGGAAGATTACCGCAAAACTCAGCTACTTTATTTGCAAGATATTCAAAACCATATGGTACAGAGCTTTGTTTGAAAGCAGATAGACATAAGATCTCAAGAGCTTCTTCCTCGATGGAAAATCCACATGGTAGATATCGTGAATCCCAATCCTATGTGCCTTCAAAATCTTCTTATCTTCTGTGGTAACGATGATCTGACTTCCAGAACCAAACGAAGAAATTTCTTTAGCCAAGACTTCGAATTGCTCTAGATCATCTATAAGAATTCTTTGATCTTGTAGCCATTCTTTAATTGCACCTAAATGATTTAATCTTTTGGTTCAAAATCTTGGAAAGAAGTAGGCTTTGCAAAGACAACTTGGATTTATAGTCATCAACACCCATTGTGCTTTTACAACTACCTTTGAGGTTCCCCAAGAGAACAACCAATTGAAAACTACTAGAGAGTTGGCTATACAAAGCTTCATCAATGGTAAACTTACCAATTCCCAATGGACCTCAAATTCCAATCATCTTTACATCATCGCATTCGAGGCATAACAAAGTCCAGTTTATTCAAGTGAACTTCAAGCCCCACCATCCCCTTAAAATCCCTCGACAGTGTCACATTAAGTTTCTTAGAAACATATGTAACAATCTTTTGGATCATCTCTGCTTCATTAGCCCTAAACCAAAGAAACACAAAACGGTGTTGGTGAGCCAATATTTACAAAAATTGAAGCATTGCTTAAGCACTAGTTCATTCAGAGAACAAAAAGAAGCACATACCAATTAAGAGAGTGTTATCCTTCTATGTTTGCGACATCAGTCAAAGCTTTGCTCCATCTCTGCTTCACCACCTCACTTTTTCCTTGACAAGTTTTCTCAAATGGGCTTCTGAAATCTTCCTTCTGTTTTCGTACACTGGAAGGTTCAACTTGGTAAAAAATAGTCATCACAATCTACCCCAAAGCTTCTTTGTATTTGATGAAGCATACTTCTTCGACAACACCACAATCAAGACTATCGATTCTCTAATTGCTTGTACGAGGTCAGGTCCGATGGTGTGGCCTCTCTCGATATCCTGATCCTTGAATGTCCTGATTCCTTTTCTTGCAAAGAGATTATGTAAGTGACTTGAGAAACCCTTTACGAACATCTGGATCGTGGAAGCTTGGAAAGACATGGCATCTGAGATATGAGACGAAGAAGACGAAGAAGAAGCCATAAGAGATCACAATGGCTAAAGACAATATTATTGCTGAAGAGATTTTAAGATAAGTTGATTAATGCTCAAATGAGGTTATTGAGATTAAAAAACTAAACTATGAAATAAAATAGTTCATTGACCTTTATTGTGCAAGAAATAAAAAAAAAATGGGAAGATTAAATTTAGAACACCAAGAGTTATATGATGGAGAATGGAGTTGCACAATCGACAGTTCCAAAGATACGTCTCTTCTTCTCATTACACATATATATCTACTACTATATTATTTAAGCAACTCTAAAAAGAGGTTAACCAACTTTCATGTGTTATATTACATAAAATGTCATTGTATTTTTATAAAATTAAGACTAAATTAAACAAGTTATAGAAGGTTAAAATAGTCAAAAATTTATGCAATCAAAATCTAATAAAAAAATTTCAAATAGAATCTTTTAAATAATTATTAGTTTCTAAAAATAAAAATTATTTTCTCTCTCCTAATAAATATAAACGAAAATTTTAAATTAATTTTAAAAAATTCATTAAAAATCCAAACAGAATCTTTTAAATAATTATTAGTTTGGAAAAAATAAAACTTATTTTTTCTCTCTCCTAATAAATATAAACGAAAAATATAAAATTAAATTTTATATTTTGATTATATTCTTACTTTATAAGTAATATGGTACATTTAAATAATAGTTTCTAAATTAGACTTATTTATCAAAAATTAATTATTAAAAGAGAAGTACTATAATCTCTATATCCTAACACTATATATCCAAACACTATTTAAAGAGTTATCATTGTATCCAAACACTTATCACTTATTCGTACATCCAAACAATCTATATACCTAATAAAAAATTATTCAAAAATCATTGGCATTAATTTTAAAAGATACAAAATACCTAAACAATAAATTTTCATAAATATTCTAATCAAATATTCTTAAATACAAATTAGTGATTAAATCAAATACAATCTAAATTCAATTAATACTCGAAATATGCATTAATTATTAAAATTTCAAATTAAAAAGTATTATTCACGTTTTAATATATTTAATTATTAAAAGATACAAAATATCTAAGCAACAAATTTTAAAAAAATATTACAATCCAGATTTTTCTAAATTCAAATTAGTGATTAAATCAAACACAATCTAAATTCAATTAATACTCGATATATACATTAAATATTAAATTTTAATTTTTAGATATATTTTAATTAAATAATTAACATAGAAACTTTTGCAATAAGCTAAAACTTTTGAAAATCCCTAAATTTACTCTTCTTCTTCGCTATATATATCATGTCATTCCATTCAACAAGACATCCATTTTTTCAAAATTATATTTATATTGTTTGATTTAGTTTGAACTAATTTATTTGCTTTAATTCATGTTTTTCATATGGTTTATGATGTATGTTATGCTCTATGATTGTAGAAAAGCGAAGAACATATGCTTGCTGGAAAGAAGATGCTAGATGGAGGCACTGTCTTATGTTAATGTTTTCGTATTTTTAGGTTTGTGATGGTTTAAAGCTTTGCTTCTATGCTTGAGTTTATTGTTTGATTCTTATTTATGTTTAATTATTAGCTTTGCTTACTCATAAAGTCGCAAGCACTATTCATCACCATGTAACTCATTGTAGAAAATTATATTACAGAAAAAAAGATCAAACTTCAAAGATTTGAGAGCAACATATATTAGTCCACACTTAATTACTTAGCATTGATTGATTCAATTTTTGAAAGGGAAACAATTCAACATATATTTTTTTAAATGATTCGTTAGTGGGTATTTTAAAAATCAATATGAACGTAACTTTCTATTGATTGTAAAGGAATATGTATTTCTTTATTCTAAGCTTCACATTTTGTTTTGGTTTCCGAAATATTACTACGTACGTAACAATAAGGTGACTACAAATAACATATTTTTCTTTAGTTCACAATTTTACATATCATTGATTTTAATGGATCATTAAAAAATCATTGGCATTGATTTAAAATATATAATATATTTAAATAATAAAATTTACATGTTAGTTTTACATCAAAATATTGCAATCCTGATTTTTTAATTCAAATTAGTGACTAAATATAATCCAGACTTACTCAATATAAATACATATATTTCTAACATGAACACCAAATTACACAAAACAAAATATAAATACATCATTAACCCAATATTAATTTACGATACCATATATATAAACTAAACATTATATCTATTACTCAAGGTTAATAAACTAAATAATTTTTTTTAATAATTATGAATAATAATTATTGTTAATTTCGTAATTAATAAATTAAATTTTTATCCGATTTTGTAAACTATTTAATATCTTTATACTCATATTAACAAATTAAAATATTTGATAAGATTTGATTTTAAATTAAAATTAAAAAACTAAATCTATTCAAAATAAAAAAATACTATTTTATTGTTTCCAAAATCTATTTGTTTGAAATATATCAAAATATATTCAATATATGAAAAACCTTTTTATTTAAAATTCATACTATCAAAACCGTATCCCATTAATCATTTACGTAAACTACTTACTAAATCTTATGTGATTATTACCGAAATTTTAGGAAAAGAAGATACCGCGATAAATATAAAAATTTTTAAAATAATATTTAATGATAATTTTTTGCTATTTTGTATATACGTAGATTTCCATAATTTACTAATTAAAAGATTTTTTTATACCATTATACAGTTCACTAACACAATAAAATAATATATTATTTTCAAATTTATGCAAACAAATTTCTAAACATATTAATCTACATGTACGTGTGGCTCTCAATCTAGGATCGAATCCGCACATATCGGCACTTAAATGAAAAAGATTGAGAAAGTTTGGAAGAAAAAATTGAAGGAAATTTCAATAATAAGTATGTTTCCAAGACGTTTTTGCTCATGTTTGTTGTAAATTATCTGATTTTAAATTTATTACATATGGTTATAATTAAGTATTTTTATTTTGATTAAAATGTTTTTGTTTGTAATATATATGGTACATTTAAATAATAGTTTCTAAATTAGACTTATTCATAAAAAATTAATATTTATCATTTTATTCATGTACAATTATATATTTTGTTAAAGTAGAAAATATTTATATGTCAAACTTTAATTAAATATTTTGATCATATTTTAAATTAACTATTTGTTTTAATTTTAGCAAATTTTAAATTAGATTAGAATATTTACCAAGATAATATGTCTACTATAAATTTATATTAAAATAAATATAACATCGATTTAATATAAATGCTACATATTGTATTCATTTTAATAGTATTTTATAATCCCAATTTTATTAAAATAGCAAATATATTAAATAAAAAACACCTAACTAATGTAATAATAATAATATTACTTAACATAAATTACATACTAAAACCAATATTAATTCTATTCTACACCACAAAAATAGTAAAAGATTATAAAATATAAACAACTTTGACATAAAGATGCCAAACATAACAACAACTTTAATATATTTTGTATACTTTAATACATTTTTATACTTTTAATGTTAATAAAAATAACATCTTTAATCTATTATTTTACAATAGTTAATCATATTTCAAATTTAATTAAATTAGTCAAAATATTAAATTTAAAACACCAACCATATGTAATAATAATAATAGTAGATTACTTAACATAAATTACATAGTGTTACCAAAATAAATTTCTATTCTACACCATAAAAATAATATACATTATAAAATATAAACAATTATAAAAAAACTAAATGCCAAAAAAAAAATTAAGAAGCAAACATTTTTCCGTGCTGCAAACATACGAACTATGGGTTTATATTAGGCTTCTCAATATTGGTTTGGACTTGTTTGTGAATCTTCTAATACTTCCCCGCAAACTTGGCGTGGGTGGAAAAACTACACGAAGTTTGAAACAGAAAATGGAGATGACTTGGCAAGAGGATGAGTTAGACAAAACAATATCATTGTGATGTAGATATCAACATCTCTTCACCATAAAATCAGTCATTAGTGTGAGAACTTTTCAAGTTCTTTTGACCTATTTGTCTCACGAAGAGTCCAGGTTTTCTTTACCTCTTTTAACTCCCCTAAGCTGTCTAATGAAAAAGAAGAATTCTCTTCCCACAACTACTTAGATCCTACTTACTATCTCATCCATTAGCCAACCACAATTTGTATCTAAAAAATCTGGTTTTCTCTTTGGAATTTTAACAAACATCTTGTGTACGCTCAGCATATCTTTGGAAACCAACATAATCTTGATCCCGTTAACACATCCTAATCAAACCCAAGACCAGCCCTATTGCATTCTAGTTTCATTAGTTCAGATCTAAACCATTTGTTCCTCATGTTCTGTCTAAACTGAAAGTATAGAGACATTACCGTAAATATGATGATGAAGAAACTTGATTTTCATTCCATGAGTAATGTGATATGCATCTGCTCTTAATGGTCACTAGTTTCCAAATGTACTCCTCAACTTCAGTTACATTTGATTCTCCAGTCTGCTCCTTAACCTCTAAGCTATCTTCTAAATTTCCCTTCTGGTTCTTCGTCACTTTCATACTGCTTCGCGCGAGTTCTTTGGTCCTCTAAGCAGAACATTGTTATGTCCCAATGGAGCTCTGAGAGCAAGCTGGTCAAAGGTTAAGCACTCTCCACCAGCTTTCTCAATCCTAGCCCTAGCCCTCTTTGTAAACCTCAAGGCAGTAAATTTCATTGCACGAATCTCATGAATTCTCAAATCATCAGTTATGGTTCCAACCAACACATCAATCTTGTCCTCCTTGCCCTTGATGAATATGACGAGCTTTGAGAGTGAAAGCCTTCTTCTTTGACTTAGCCCAGTTCTTGTAGCTCCAACGATGGGGAATCGTTCACATGGCGATATCTCAGATGCCGTCGACCTTTGACCAGCACTTTCACTGGTACGATTTCTTTCTCAGATCTGTCTCCGATTCCTGCTGAATTGCTCTATACTGACGGCAACGCCATTCATGGATTCTCCACTCGTCTTACTCCTGAAGAAGCCGACTCGCTCATGACTCAGCCATGTGTTATCTCCGATCTACCGGAGCACCGTTACATGCTTCACACCACTCGTACTTCACTCTTCCTCGGTCTCGAAGAACACACTGCAGATTTATTCCCTGACCGGCATATACAACGATGTCGTAGTCGGAGTTCTCGACACCGGAGTTTGGCCAGAGAGAAAAAGCTACGCCGACGATGGATTTGGTTCGATTCCTTCTACCTCATCAACCGCCGCTGGATCCGCCGTTGAAGGAGCTAATTTATTAGGCTTCGCTTCAGGAACAGCTCGTAGGATGGCTCCACGCGCCTCGAGTCGCCAAAAGAATCGCCATATGCTCTGATACTATGAAGACATTTTAAGATAAGAAGATTAATGCTCAAATGATCTTATTGAGATAAAAAAAAACTAAATTATGAAATAAAATAGCTTACTGAGTTTTATTGTGCAAAAAATAAAGAAAATGAGAAGATTAAATTTAGAATACCAAGAATTATATATTGTTTGATTGATATTTCATAAAAGATGGAGAATGGAGTTGCACAATCTACAAGTCCAAAGATATTTCATAATCTTTTTTTTCTTATTACACATATATATATATATATATATAAATGAATTTATTTTGTTAGAAACCCTAAATACATGAACTATGAGTTTGTTTGTTGATCTTTTAATGGTTTTGAAGAAAGTAAGAAAATGATTGAGGAAGAAATTTAATTGGTTTATAAATTAAAAGCAAAACGTGTAAAGTGTAATTTCGAAGAAATTGGAATCTAGCTGTAGTGGAAAATACAAGTGTGTTTCCACAAAGTAGTTGACGACTCATAAAAGTGTTTCCTTATAGTCGTCGAGTACCACTGACCTTTCTTTTAATTATTATTATTAATGGTAAATCAGAATTTGATTTTGAAAAGCTTGTCACGTTCCGGTGAAATTAGGTAAGAGCTGAAGAATCAGAGATAAGTTGGAAGAAGAAGACGAATCAGGAAGATTTGACTCAGGGTTATCAAGCCCATTTCAACTGTAATTTGAATCAGGAAGAGAACTTGCAAACGCAGTAATATGTTAATATTCAAGAAGAAGAAAATTCTGCTTTTGGAATGATTTAGGTGTTTTTGGTTCTTCCTACTTTTGGGTTTTCGTTGTTGTGTGTTAAGTCATCTTTTGAACGGTTAATTAGTATGTATGCTAACCAAGGTTGTGGCTTCTTTTCTTAAGTTTTTTGGAAGTGACTTTAGTAACTTCTGCTTCATAGTCTTTATCTTCAACAATGTTTCATAAATAGTCCCAATTTTTCCATCACGGCTTCCACAAACAAATCCAACAACTTGAATGTTGTGATGAAGATTTGAACATCTTTGCAAGCCGTCACAGACAATGCTACTACTATCAGCTTCGATGTTCATCAAGATTTGAACAGAACACTACAGTGAACAATCGTATGTCCTCAGCAGTTGAAATTCTTTGGAAACAGAGTAGCGACATCTTTTAGATCAAATTGGAATGGATGATAGATCGAAGCAGATATTATGGATATTAAGAGAATGCAAAAGCAAACACATATATATACACAAACACCATCACAAACATCTTCGAATCATAATGGAGGTCTTTTTTCTTCTTCTTCTTCATCATCATCTTCTTCTCCAAACCAAAGATTCTTAAACCAACTCCAACAACAACATGTGTCCTTATTGCTTTTAATGTTTTCACATTGAAACACCTGAACAGCTTTAGGTTCACAACCTTCCTCTCCATCTGTGTAGTGGTTGCTGCTGCCTCCAGTTTCAATGTATCCCACTCTGCTACTCTCTTCTTCCTCACTCAAGATCCGTACACCACACTCAAGAATCTGATGGTTATCCCTGCAGCTGAATTCAAAAAGAATCTTGCTCCCAGTCACATCCACTTTAGGTGTTTCTTGAACCAAGTTACCACCACATATAAATAGATGTTTCGTTCGATACTGAAAGTAATTCACCGAATTCCACTTAAGTTCCGTAATGATAATACCTGCTATGGTTCTGATACGGCAAGTTATAACAAGTAATGCAACCTTCTTGGTTGGCGGAAGCACGAGGCAAGCTTTAAATCCTGACGACGCTGAGAAAGTTCCTTCACCATCCAGAAACAAAGGGATGGTTATGGAGTTTCCTTTAGCTTTGTAAGTGAACTCTGCAGGAACCTCTCTACCTGGTAACCAGACATTGTTGTAACCGCTTTGTTGTAATATTACTCTTCTGGCTTCTTTATCCAGATTAAAACAGTTTCGAAACATGAGGTGCCTGATTAGATCATTGAAAGAGAAACATACTCTCTCGAGTGATCCACAATTGCTTGCATCTATGTACTTGAGCGAAGGGGGAAGACCCTGCAGTGACACGAGTTGTCTGCACTTGTAGACGAAAAGACTTTCTAGTTGAGGGAGACCTATGACACAATCTGGAATCTTCTCTATACTACTATTGCTTAGGTCTAAATGCCTTACGCTTTCCGGGACATGTGTTATTCTCTTGACGTTTCTGCCCCCTAAACGAAGCCATTCAAGACGAGGCAAACGTTCAACAATTGATGGATGTACTTCTTCCATTTTTGTGTTTCTAATATCGAGATATTTGATGTTCATAGAAACACTTGGAGAACTTCTAATTCGTGAGCGACTACTCTTGTCGACTTCCTCAAAAGGTGCTAAGTTAATCTTGATTGGAATAACTCGTAGCTTTTTGCAGTCACTCATCCTCAACTTTTTCAGTTTGTGTAGATTCCAAATAGAGGAAGGCAGCTCCACCAAACTTGTACAAGATGTAAGTGTCAATGCCTCGAGATTTATAGCTTTCGAAAGATTTGGAATTTCTTTCAACATTTTAGAGTATCCTAAATTTATCTTCTTGAGATTAGTAAGGGGCTGTATGGTAATTACAAGAACAATGAGAAATATCTTATTTAGTTTGAATCATTAGAATCATATTTAAGAATATCAAATACCAACCTGGATTCCTCCCCAAAGCTTCTCAAGCTTGCTGAATTGCATACGGAGCTCGATGAGACATTCCGGTCGAAATGTTTGAGGAAGACGATTTTTCGGGTATGAATCCCAATGTAGTAACTTTAGACGAGGTAGATATTCCATGTCCTCTGATATTTCCAATGTAACATCTTTGCTAAAATATCTTCCATAGATTCTTAAGAATCGAAGATTACACATTCCTTCAAAAGCTCGCCCAGTTATAGAGAACTCTTTGATCTTGGACATATCAAATGATATACCTACCATTGATCCAGTACCCTAACAAATATTCCAAAACAAGACTGATGAAATTGTTATCACAAAACCAAAGATTTTGTTGAGCAAGTTCTCTAGGGAATACTGTATATATGAAAAAACTTACTGCTTCATTTGCCAGCACATCACGAATTTCTTCAGCATCTACCAAAAACTGACGTTTCCCGGGATCGTCAGACTGTTCATGAACTACTTGTCTCCCCAATTGCTGGAGTAAACGATGCATTTGTATCCACCCAATGGTAGATATATGTACAAGAGACTTATCAACTAGGGTCTTCAACCCATTTCTGAAATCCAAGTTACTATCAGCTAGCATGGTTGCAACATGATCAACGGCTTCATTGTTGAAGAAGAAAGCAATGTGGAGAAATAGAGACTGATCTTTATTCGATAGTTTATCAAATCCCACTCTTAACACGTTATCAATTTTTCTATCAAGACTAGTTTCTAGTTTAGATAATTGACGTTCCCACTCGTGCTTGCTCTCCCCACGCAAAGATGAACCCACAACACGAAGGCCTAACGGAAGACTACCGCAAAAATTTGTTACTTTTTTTGCAAGCTCTTTGAAACCATCCCATGGAGAACTTTTTTGAAAAGCAGATAGACATAAGATCTCAAGAGCTTCTTCTTCGGATGGATAACCCACATGGTAGATATCGTTTACCCAATGTGCATTCAATATCTTTCTATCTTCCGTGGTAACAATAATCCGACTTCCTAAACCAAACCAAGATGGTTCTTTAGCCAACACATCTAGTTGTTCAAGATCATCTACATCGTCAAGAACTAAGAGGACTCTTTGGTCATGTAGCCTTTCCTTTATGGCACCTAAATGATGTATCTTCATATCATTTTGGTCCAAAATCTTAGAAAGAAGTTGGCTTTGTAAATACAACTTCGAACCATAGTCATCAATACCACTCCCACAACTTCCCTTGAGGTTCCCCATAAAACATTTATGTTGAAAATTGGTAGAGATCTGGTCGAATACAGCTCGAGCAATGGTAGTCTTACCAATACCCACAGGACCCTGAATTCCAATCATCAGCACTTCATCGCACCCTAGGTGTAAATAAGAGTTTACCTTTCTCAAATGAGCTTCCATTCCCACCATCCCATCAAAATCCTTTGATGGTGTAACATTTAGTTGGTTTGAAACGTCAGCAGCAATCTTTTCTATCATCTTAGCTTCATCTTCCCTAACAAAAGAAACAAGTCTAAATTGAAAGAGACACCAGCATTGAAGCATTGCTTAAGAAAGATAAAAGCAGTGATTCACTTAGAGACAAAAAAGAAGAAGAAGAAGTAGATACCAAATAAGAGAATGTTCTCCTTTTATGTTTGCCACATCAGTCAAAGCTTTTCTCCACCTCTGCTTCACCTCCTCTCTTTTCCCTTTACAGGTTTCCTTGAATGCGCTTCCGAAAGTTGCTGTCTGTTTCCGTACATTTGATGGATTAATGTCGTAGAAAACCGTCATCACAATCTGATTCTGATCTTCTTTGCATTTCAAGATTTCCACCAATTCATCTAAACACCATATCGAAGAAGCATAATTCTCTGAGAGCACCACGATTGAGATCCTTGATTCTCTTATTGCTTGTTTGAGTTCAGGTCCAATCGTCTGCCCTATTTTGATCTCCTGGTCTTTAAACACCGTGATTCCTTTGCTTGCAAAGTGATTATGTAAATGACTGAGAAATTTTCTGCGGACATCCGGGCCATGGAAGCTCGGGAAGACATGATATCTCCTAACACGAGTGGAAGAAAAATCCATGAGAGATAGGGTGAAGAGAAGTTGAAGAATATATCAGAGAGTTGCATTGATTTTAAAACGCTCTACAGAGAAAGAAACTTTCATTTAGATTTGAATGCTGATTGGTTAATATTTTTTAGTCTTTGTATATGATGACGAGCACTGGATTTTTGAAACTTCTTCATAGTCGTGGTCTCTACACATTTAAAAAAACAAAATTAAAGTTTTAATTAGTCTTTGCAGAATTGCAGGTGACAATGATGCAACGATGTAGAAGGATGCATTTAAAAAGATTTTTTCTCTTCTTTTGTGGTTTCTTAGAAAAGCAAACTATGGATTTCATCAAATAATATATAACATCATAAATCTTGCAAATGGATTTTCTTATGCCAGACTTATGGAATCAGTTGACTTGGCTTTTCTTTTTATAAACAAAACTAATAAGAATATCTGTCATTTTGACAATTGCATCAAAAAATATTCTTATTGCCCACATAACTATCCTAACCATCGAAGAAAGGTAGGTACTAAGTACTAACCTTGATGATTGTTAGCACATCACTAAACTCTTAGCCCATCATTGTTGCTTCTACTACTCTGAGTTTCATCCATCCAAATCCATGCACTGCACATCAATAATCTGTTTATTTCTGAGGAGAAATCAAGTATCTATAGAGGTAGTCATGTAGGAATCTGTTCTGAATTGAGGTCAGAGCAAAATTTAAACTAATGTTTGGTTTGACCCTTAGGTAGCATCCCTAAAGTTTACGAGCGATGATATAGAAATGTGTCTCTAGTTTGACACAGTTGGTGAATATGAGTTGGCTTAGAAATTGTGGAAAAGAGCCACATACTTGTCAGATTCAGAATTTTCTATCTTTATGCAACCATAGTTAATGAATACTCGAATAGAGGAATAACATTTGCCTACTCTTTATCATACAGTCTGCGGGATGCATCAGTGGCAATCTTTTCAACAATCCCCCCTTCATCGTCCCTAAAAAAAAGAAAACAAAATCTTATTGGTAGCCTGTTTCTTCCAAAAAAACTAATGTTGTCAACTTCGCATAGTGAGTAGATAGATATAAACCAAACTTGATGCTGATTGGAATAATTTGCTATCTTTATGCAACCATAGTTTATGAAAACTCGAAAGCTTTATTAAGAAAAATAGGAAAACGGCACAGCATTTGCCTACTCTTTAAATTTATCATTCAGTCTGCGGGATGCATCAGTGGCAATCTTTTCAACCATCGCCCCTTCATCATCCCTACAAAAAAGAAATAAAAATCTTAATGGTGGGAGTTAATTTATAGTTACTCAACCATTAAAGTATTAAAATTAAGAAAGACAATTCTAGTTCATTGAGCCCAAAGGAAACAACAAACCAGTTGTTAGAAATTTCTCCCATTAGTTATGATACATGTACCACAGCATTGCTCCATCTCTTCTTCACTTCCTCGCTTTGCCCTTCAGAAGTTTTCTGAAAAACTCTTCCGATATCGCCGGTATGTGTCTGTATGTTTGACGGACCAGTTTTGTAAAAAATCGGCATCACTATCACCTGCCTCGAAGCTGCTTTGCAATTGAAGATTTCAACCAGTTCATCTAAACACCATCTTGAAGAAGCATAATTCCGCGACACCACAATGATCGAGACTTGAGTTTTTCTAATCGCTTTTACCAATTCAGGTCCGATCGTCTCGCCTCTCTCGATCCCCTGATCATTGAAGAACGTCATTCCCTTGCGTGCAAAGTGATCGTGTAAATGATTGAGAAATTCTCTAGGAAGGTCTGGGTCGTGGAAACTCAGGTAGGCATTGTAGTTCCTTGCAACAGAAGAATCTGCTTTACTTTCAATATCTGCTTTTTTTGGGCTTGGGGATTCGAAGAAGAAGAACCCAAGAAGACGAAGAAGAACTCACGAGAGAATGGAGATGTGGATCATTCCAACTATACAACAAGCAACAAATATAAGAAGAACTCACGAGAGAATGGAGATGTGGATCATTCCAACTATACAACAAGCAACAAATATCCATAATGTAATGGAGATTCTATATTTTTTCCCGGACAAAATCTTACGACCTGTATGAACAGTTTCATCACTGTGGTGGTTACTGTTTCCTACAATTTCAAACTTGTCCACTTTGGTGCTCTCACTTTCAAAATTGTCCACTTTCTTGTTTCTGCTACTCTCAGCTTCCTCAGTCAAGAGCTGCACACCACACTCAATAATCGTGTCATCATTGTACCAGCAGCTGAACTCAAACAGAATCTCACTCATGGTACCGTCAACTTCATGGCATATGTTTTGTTCATCAAATAGGTCACCATCAAATACAAAGAGATGCTCTGATTGAGATTGAGGAGATATATCTGATGAAAGCCGTGCAAAATTGTTAATGTTGTTAAGTTGGAGACCTCCTTTTCTTCTTACATGACAAGTTATAGTAAGAATTTGGTAGTCCTTGATTGGCGAAAGCAGAAGGCAAGCCTTAAATCTTGAGGATGTAGAGAAATCCAGTGGGATGGTTATGGAATTCCCTGTAGCTTTGTGAGTGAACTCTGCAGGGACTTCTTTGCCGGGTAAGCATATATAACTGAAAACCCATTGTCGTATGATTCCTCTTCTTGCTTCTTCATCCAGTTTCAAACAGTTGTAGAACGTGAGTACCTTGATTGGGTTGTGGAAAGGGCAACATACTCTTCTGAGTGATGCACAATGGTTTGCATTTAAGGACTCGAGCAAAAGGGGAAGATCCGGTATTGACACAAGTTTTGTGCAGTTTTCGACGATAAGATCTACTAGATGAGGGAGACCTATTACGCAATCTGGAACCCTCTTTATATCACTGTTTCTTAGGTCTAGCTTCTTTACACTTTCCGGGACATGTCTTAATCTCTTGAGCCTTTTGCTGCCTATAGAAAGCAAGCCAAGACAAAGCCAGCGTCCAACAACTGATGGAGGAAGGTCTTCTATCTTTGTGTTTCTTATATCGAGTGTCTTGATGTTACAAGAAATATCTGGAAAACTTCTCAATCGTGAACAATCATTCATGTCGACCTCCTCAAGAGATGCTAAGTTGATGTTGGTGGGTACAACTTGTAGCTTAATGCACCATGACATCGTCAGCTTTTTCAATTTGTGTAGATTCGAAATAGAGGATGGAACCTCCACCAAACTATTGCATCTGATAAGCGTCAATGTCTCGAGATTAGTAGCTTCTGAAAGATTTGGGATTTCTATCTAACTTTTTGGAATATCCCAAATCTATTTTCTTGAGACTTGCAAGTGGCTATATGTCAAAAGCAACAGATGAGGAATAACACATTTGAGTTAAATCATTAGAAACGTATTTACAAATACTAAATACCAACCTGAATTCCTTCCCACAGCCTCTCGAGATTGCTCATTGGCATATGGAGTTCGACGAGACGTTTTGGTTGAAATCTCGGAGGAAGACTATTTCTTGGGTATGAATCCCAATGTAGTAAGCTTAGACGAGGTAGATATTCCACATCCTCTAACAAGCTAACACTTCCATTGTAGAATCTTAAGAATTTGAGATTACGCATTCTTTCAAAGGCTCGCTTACTCATTGAGAACTCCTGAATCTGGGACATATCAAAAGATATACCTTCCACATAACCAGTACCCTACCAAATATTACAAAAAGAAGACTGACAAAATTGTTAACAAAAAAAAGAGAGGCAATCTCTCTAGAGAATAAAAATATGTAAGAACTTACTGTTTCGTTTTCCAGTACATCACGAATCTCTTCCATTTCTACGAGAAACTGACGTCTCCCTGGCTCATTAGACTGCTCAAGAACTATCTGTCTACCCAAATGTTGCAGTAGATAGTGCATCACTATTCGTCCATTGGTAGATATATACACGAGGGATTTAGAGGCTAGTGTATTCAACCCATTTGTAACATCCAAGTTACTTCCACCGAGCATGGTAGCCACATGATCAACGATTTCATTGTTGAATAAGAATGCGATGTGAAGGAAGAGAGATTGCTCTTTCTTCAATAACTTGTCGTATCCCACTCTTAATACTTGTTCAATTTTTCTATCAAGACAGGTTTCTAGCCTAGATAACTGAAGTTCCCACTCGTGCTTGCTCTCCCCACGCAAAGATGAACCCACAACACAAAGACCTAATGGAAGATCACCGCAAAGATTTGCTACTTTATTTGCAAGCTCATCAAAACCATCTGGTACAGAGCTTTGTTTGAAAGCAGATAGACATAAAATCTCAAGAGCTTCTTTCTTTGATGGGAAATCCACACGGTAGATATCATTAATCCCATGAGCCTTCAAAATCTTTTTATCTTTCGTTGTAACAATGATCCGACTTCCAGAACCGAACCAAGAGGGTTCTTTACCCAAAGCCTCTAATTGCTCAAGATCATCCACATCATCAAGAACGATAAGCACTCTTTGATCTTGTAACCACTCTTTGATTGCACCTAAATGATTTACCCTCATATCCTGTTGGTTCAAAATCTTGGACAGAAGTTTGTTTTGCAAAGACAACTTAAAATCATAATCATCACCATCCATTATACTCTTATAAATTCCCCTGAGGTTCCCCATAAAACATATAAACTGATAACGGCTAGAGAGTTGGTTATATAAAGCTCTAGCAATGGTAGTCTTACCAATACCCGCAGGACCCCAAATTCCAATCATCTTCACTTCATCACATTCAAGACATAACAAAGAGGTCAATTTGGTCAAGTGAGCTTCAAGTCCCACCATCCCTTCAAAATCCCTAGACGGTGTAGCATTGAGTTTTTTTGAAACATCTGTAGCAATCTTTTGGATCATCTCTGCTTCATTAGCCCTAAACAAAAGCAAAACAAAATCGAGTTGGTGAGTCTAAATTTACAAAATTTTCAACCATGGAAGCATTGTTTACATACCAATTAAGAGAATGTTCTCCAGCTATGTTTGCAACATAAGTCAGAGCTTCACTCCATCTCTGCTTTACCTCCTCAGTTTTACCTTCACAAGTTTTCTCAAAAGTTTTGCCGAAATCACCGATCTGTTTCCGAACATCTGACGGATCGATTTCGTGAAAAATCGTCATCACTATTTGCTCCAAATCCTCTTTACACTTCAAAATTTCAACCAATTCATCTAAACACCAGCTTGAAGAAGCGTATTTCTTAGAGAGCACCACGATCGAGACTCGAGATTCTCTAATTGCTTGTACGAGCTCAGGTCCGATGGTATGGCCTCTCTCGATCGGCTGATCTTTGAACGTCGTGATGCCTTTGATTGCAAAATGATTGTGTAAGTGACTGAGAAATCCTCGACGGACGTCTGGACCGTGGAAACTCGGAAAGACATGGTATCTCTTGATGTGAGACGAAGAAGAAGAAGCCATGAGGGTTTCACAATGGTTTTGGATAAGCTATTCGGTGGAGAAGGATACTATCAGGAGAAGCAAAACGCGTACAGAGAAGTGAAATTTGTATGAAACTGTACAAGTCGTCGAAAACCCCTAGTGTTTTTCCTTATACAGTAGTCGTCGTGTAACAGTGGCGCTTTTTTTTTTAATTGGTAAATTGGAATTTGAGTTTGTAAAGCTTTGCCATTTTGATATATTACAAGTAATTTGGCCTTTTACCTTTTTCGATTAGTAAACATAGATGTAAATTAATCCAGGGAATTAGAGAATGTTGAATCTGATTAACACCAATTTGTGTCAAGTTCAAATCTCTGAGGAGATTCTAAGTGATTTATGGTAAAGATAGTTTTTGAAGATCTATATAATTAATTAAAACAAGTTCAAGATCAGACTCTGGCCAAGGTCACAAGTTAATAATATGCACATTTGATACAAAAAAAAAAACCTGACATTTGAAAATGAAACCACTCGTAAATGACAAAACACACAAGTACCTGAGGTGAAATGAAGGAGATAAATGACGATCAAGCAATGGAAA
This sequence comes from Cardamine chenopodiifolia, assembly GCA_963922655.1. Classification (NCBI taxonomy): domain Eukaryota; kingdom Viridiplantae; phylum Streptophyta; class Magnoliopsida; order Brassicales; family Brassicaceae; genus Cardamine; species Cardamine chenopodiifolia. The sequence goes on from OZ000481.1 coordinate 20,159,535, forward strand.
AAGCAAAAAAAAAAAAGAGAGATCACAAGGAAACAATACATTGCAAACCAAACTTGAATCTCATATGCATCAAACATAGAGTTTAGCAGAACCTTCTTCTTCTTAGTCTCCATCTGTGTTGTGGTTTATATTTCCTCCAGTCTCGTAGCAGTCCACTTCGCTGCTACTACTACTCTCAGCTTCCTCCTTCAAGATCTCTACAACCGCAAGCAAAAATCTTGTCATCATTTCCCTGCAGCTGAATTCAAACAGAATTTCACTCGTAGTCACATTCAATTCATGGGATTTGTTTGTTTGAAACAAGTCTCCAAAAAAATACTATTAGATGTTCCGTCAGAAATTAAGGAGAGAACCCTGAAATCCAGTATTCGACTTCGTTTAGGAGGAGACCTCCTTTGTTTCTTAGACGACAAGTTATATCAAAATGTGGATATCCTTCAACTGGCGAAAGTAGAAGGCAAGCCTTGAATCTTGAGGATATTGAGAAAGTTCCCTCACCATCCAAACCCGTAGGGATGGTTATGAGTTTCCTGCAACTTTGTGAGTGAAGTCCACAGGGACTTCTCTACTCGGCAAGCATACATAATTGTAACCCCATTGTTGTATGATTCTTTTCCGTGTGTCTTCCTCCAATTCCACACAGTTGCGGTAATTCAGACTTGCACACGGATCACAGAAAGAGAGAACTAGGCTCTTGAGCTATCTACAATCAGTTGCATCGAGACACCAAAGCGAACAGGGAAGACCCTGCAGTGACTCGAGTTTTCTACAGTTTTGAATGATAATACTTTGTAGCAAAGGAAGACTTATGGCGCAATCTGTAATGCTCTTTATATGACTGTTTCTTAGGTCCAGCTTACTTATACTTTCCGGGCAATATCTTAATCTCTTGAGGTTTCTGCTGCCTATATGAAGCCATGTAAGAAGAGACCAATGTTCATCAATTGATGGATGAACTTCTTTTATCTTTGTGTTTCGTACATCGAGATGCCTGATGTTCCTAGACATATCAGGAAAACTTCTCAACCGTGAGCAATTACTCATATCGACTTCCTCAAGAGATGCTAAGTTGATGTTGGTAGGAATAACTTGTACCTTTCTACACCCCTTCATTGTCAAATTTTTAGTTTATGTAAGATTCAAAACAGAGGGGGGAAGCTCCACCAAACTTTTTCAGAATACAAGTCTCAGTATCTCGAGATTAGAAGCTTTCGAAAGATTTAGGACTGCTTTAAACTTCAAGGAATAGCTCAGATCTATTTTCTTGAGATTAAGAAGGGGCTACACGACAAATGAAAAATATCATACTTAGGTTGAATACTTGAATCTTTAAAAACATATTGAATTATATAAAATACCAACCTGGATTCCTCCACATAGCTCTTCGAGCATGCTGAATTGCATCTGGATCTTAACAAGATATTCGGGCCAAAATGTTGAAGGAAGATGTTTTCCCAGGTAACCTTAGACGAGGTAGATATTCCATGTCCTCTAAAAAGCTAACTTTCCAAAGGAAGCCTCCCTTGCTTATGTAAAATCTCAAGAACTGGAGATGACGCATTCCTTCAAAGGCTCGCCTACTTATAGAGAATTCCCTGATCTTGGACATATCAAAAGATATACCTATGACAGACCCTGTACCCTAAGTACTTTCGTAGTACTCCACTTTTCTTCTGCTACTCTCAGTTACAAAGTTTTCCACTTGGCTTCTGATACTCTCAGTTTCAAAGTTGTCTACTTGGCTTATAAACACACTCAATAATCTTGATACCGATGTCACAGGCATAAATGTAGCTGAAATCAAATGTAATCTCGCTTATAGTCACATCCACTTCATGGCATCTGTTTTGTTGAGGAAACAAGTCACCACTATATATAAACAGATGTTTCGACCGAGGAGACAGATCTGATAGCCATGCAGATGTAGAGATGTACTCTTTGTTTAGATCTCCGATCCTTTGCTTCTTAGACGACAACTTATATTAAGATGTCGGTAGACCTTAATTAGCGAGACCATAAAGCAAGCCTTAAATCTTGAGGAAGCAGAGAAAATAGCCTCACCACGTGGAGCCAGAGGGATGGTTGAGAAATTTTCTACGGACATCCGGGCCGTGGAAGCTCGGGAAGACATGATATCTCCTAATGCGAGTCGAAGAAAAAGCCATGAGAGATATGGTAAAGAGAATTTGAAGAATATATCAGAGTTGCATTGATTTTGAAACGCTCTACAGAGAAAGAAACTTTCATAGAGATTTAATGCTGATTGGTTAATATTTTTTAGTCTTTGTATATAATGATGAGCACTGGATTTTTGAAACTTCCTCATAGTCGTGGTCTCTACACATTTAAAAACCAAAATAAAGTTTTAATTAGTCTTTGCAGTTTTAATTAGTCTTTCATAAAGATTTTTCTCTTCTTTCGTGTGGTTTCTTAGAAAAGCAACCTATGGACTTCATCAAATAAATTTATGGAATCAATTGACTTGGCTTTTATTTTTGCTATTTATTTTAATATAACCAAAACCAATAAAAATATCTGTCATTTTGACAATTTCATCAAAAATAGCTTACGGCCCACATAATTATCCTAATCATCGAAGAAAGGTAGGTACTAACCTTGATGATTGTTGTGCATTTGTGGATGTTAAGTAGTTCTTGAGATTTGACAGCGGCTGAAATATCAACCAAAACGAAGCAGAAATTAATATCAACTTCTGTTGAATATTAGTAGGGAAGTGAAAACTCGAAATACAGGAATTAAGCTTTACTTAAGAAAATAGAAAAACAGAATGACATTTACCTAACTTTATCATTCAGTGTGCGGGAAACACGAGTAGCAATATGTTCAACCATCGCCCCTTCATCATCCCTAGAAAAAAGAAAACAATATCTTATTGTGGGTGTGGATTTACAGAAACTCAACCATTGAAGTATTAAGATTAAGAAAGAAAAAAAAAACATTCTAATTCATTGAGCCCAAAGGAAACAACAAACCACTTGTTAGATTCTAAACCCCGTAGGCATGCTACATGTTCCACAGCTTTGCTCCATCTCTTCTTCACTTCATCGGTTTGCCCTTCACAAGTTTTCTGAAAAACTCTTCCGAAATAGCCGGTGTATGTCCGTATATTGGACGGACCAGCTTTGTAAAAAATCGGCATCACTAGCACCTGCGTCGAAGCTGCTTTGCAATTGAGGATTTCAACCAGTTCATCTAAACACCATCTCGAAGAAGCGTAATGCGGCGATACCACAACGATCGAGACTTGAGATTCTCTAATCGCTTTTCTGAATTCAGGTCCGATCGTCTCGCCTCTCTTGATCCCCTGATCATTGAAAAACGGCATTCCCTTGCTTGCGAAGTGATCTTGTAAATGATTGAGAAATTCTCTAGGAAGGTCTGGGCCGTGGAAACTCAGGTAGGCATTGTAGGTCCTTGCAACAGAAGAATCTATTACTTTACCAAAAACAGAAAGAAGAATCTGCTTTACTTTACCAAAAAAACAAAGAAGAAGAAGAAGCCATGAGAGGTTCACAATGGTTTTAGACAAGCTATCGATGGAGAACAGGAGAAGGATACAATCATGTGAAGCAAAACAAATTAAAGTGTACAGAGAACTACAAACATGTTTCCCCAAAAGTCGTCGACGACCCCATTTAAGTGTTTTTCCTTATAGTCGTCGTCGTCGAGTAACAGTGGCGCTTTTTCAAGTAATTTGCCTTCTACCTTTCTTCGATTAGTAAGCATAGATGTCAACCCTTGGAATTAGAGAATATTGAATCTGATTGACACCAATTTGTCTCAAGTTCAGAGATTTGAAGGAAGTTCAAATCTCTGAGGAGATTCTAAGGAAGTGATTTATGTATGGTTAAGATAGTTCCTGAAGTTCTCCATAACTAGATCACTCAATCAAAAAAAAAAGTTCAAGATCAGTCTCTGGCTAAGATCACAAGTTTAATAATATGCACATTTGATACAAAAATAACCTGTCATTTGAATGTGAAACCACTTGTAAGTGACACAGGTAATGTGAAACCATTTGAATCAAGCAATGTAAAAAGCAACAAAAGAGAGACCACAAGGCAACAATACATTGCAAACCAAACTTGAATCTCATATGCATCAAACATAGAGTTTAGCAAGAACCAAATGATGCAGGTTGTCTCTTTTTCTTCGTCTACCCCAGATCCAACAACCTGTGATGTTTTCATCTTTGGAAAGCTGAACAGCTTCAGGTTCATAGTCTCCATATCCATCTGTTTTTTAATGCGTGATAGTGAAGATGGTGAAGGAGCTAAGAAATGAATTACTTCTTCTCAAGGGATCATGTATTGTCACCGATATGGTCCCATGAGATTCCACAAGAAATCTGATGTCTTATTCCTTTCCTTCTTCCCCAGACCATGATCCCTAAGCCAACTCCAGTCTCCAACGACTTGTATATCTACTGCTTTTGTGTTTTTTCAATCTGAGAGACCTTTTAAGCGTCTGCGTCATAATCTCCATCTGTGTGGTGGTTTATATTTCCTCTAGTTTCGTAGCAGTCCACTTTGCTGCTACTACTACTGTCACCTTCCTCCCTCAAGATCTCTACACCGCAAGCAATAATCTTGTCATCATTTTCCCTGCAGCTGAACTCAAACAGACTTTCGCTCATAGTCGCAATCAATTCATGGCATTTGTCTGTTTGAAACAAGTCTACCGTGCTCATCTAAACACCAACGGAAGGTTACCGCAAAACTGTGCTACTTTCTTTGCTAGCTCTTCAAAACCATCCCGTGGAGACCTTTGTTTCTTAGCCTCATCATCCCTAAGAGAAGAAACAAAATCTCTCCATGTCAAACTGATGAACTCTTTTCTCAAAAAAGCAAACAAATTCATATTGGTGGGTCTAAAACTAGAGAAACTTTACCATTAAAGCATTGATTAAGAAATAATCTATTTTTTCTAAACTAATGAACCAAAAAAGAAGTACATACCAAATTAGAGAATCTTCTCCTTCTATGTTTGTGACATTAGTCAGAACTTCACTCCATCTCAGCTTCACCTCCTCACTTTTACCTCTACAGGTTGTCTTGAACGCCCTTCCCAAGTCATTGCTCTGTTTTCGTACATCGGATGGATCAACTTTGTAAAAAATGGTCATCACTATCTGCCCCCAAGCTTCATTGCAATTAAATATTTCCACACCAGCTCGAAGAAGCATAATTCTTTGAGAGCACAACAATCGAGATCCTCGATTCTCTAATTGCGTGTATAAGTTCAGGTCCGATCATTTGGCCTTGCTCGATCTCCTTATCCTTGAACATCATGATTCCTTTCCTTTCAAAATGATTGTATAAATGACTGAGAAACCATTTACGGACATCTGGACCATGGAAACTCGGAAAGACATGATATCTCCTTATCTGAGACGAAGAAGATGCATAAGAAGAATCCATGAGAGAAAGGGCTATGATAAGTCCAAGAATATATTTACATATCAGAGAGTCGCAATGATTTTGGGAAAATCAATCTAGGAGGAAAAAATTGGTGTTCTAGTTGTTGCAAAAGCTTAAAGACTAAATAGAGGATAAACTTCAAATAGATGTGAATTCTTAGGTATAATGATTAGAAAACTTCCTCATAATCAGAGGACGGCACATTCAAAAAAATAAAGTATGAAGTAGTCATTGACAATGAAGCAACGATATAGAAAGGATGAGAACAATAAATAGATGTGGTTTCTTAGAAAAAACAATATGGTGGAACTCACGAAATGATCATTGGTAATTAGTATATAAAAACTATATATCTTGCACAATAGTTTTCTAGATAATTGCAAACCTACGGAATCAATTGACTTGGTTTTTTCTTTCTACTTACCTAGTAAAACAAATAATTAATTAGAATGTCTACTTTTCTCGACAGATGCATCATCAATACTATCCCTAATGAACACAACCACCCTAACCGTGAAATAAAGATAGGTACAAACCTTGATGATTGTTGTTATCTCTAAGTCCTCCTGATTCTTCTTCGTCACAAACTACATAAAAAATTTTATCAAGAGATTATACAGTTGGTGATTTGTGAAAACAGTGAGCAAACCTTAAAACTAGAGGATGCAGAGAAAGAAAACTCATCAACCACAGTTATGGTTAAGGAGTTTCATGTGGTTATGTAAATGTGGAAGGTAAGCCCATTCTTGTATAACTACTTTTATAGACAATTTTCTCTATTAGAATTCTTGTATAACACTCTCCTTGCTTCCTTCTCCAGTTTCACACAACTATGGAAACGCATGGAGTGTTGCTTATGGACACTCAAAACCCAACACTTAACGCATGTCCCAGTAAGTGAACTCAAAGAGAACCTCTCTCATGAGTGACATCCACTTCATGACATCTGTTTTGTTGATGATACAAGTCACCACCAAATATAAACAGATGAACTGGCAGATCTGAAGAAAGCCGTGCGAATGGCGAATGCTGTTAATTTCAACACATGCTTTGCTTCTTAGATGCCAAGTTATATCAATAGTTGGGAAGCCCTTAATTTCCGAAAGCACAAGGCACGCTTTAAATCTTACAAATGTCCACCTAAGATAAGGCAAGCTTCATCACTGTTGCCTACATTTTCAAAGTTGTTCACTTTGTTGATGCCACTACTCTCAGCTTCTTCCGTCAAGATCTACACCGCATTTCGTAATCCTGTTAAAAATACAATTGCAGCTCAATTCAAACAAAATCTCACTCACTGTCACAACTACTTCGTGAAACATGTTTTGTTCATCATATTGAGGCGAACTGATGAATCTAAAAGATGCATTTGATGAAGCAAACAATGGAAAGCAACGATACTTGAATCTCATCTGCCTCAGACATAGAATTTAGCAAAACCAAAAGACCTTAAGACCTTGAGTAAGTCCTCTTCAGTTTTGAACTTAAAGTGAAACCTTCCGTTTCCCAAATCATATCCTCTGACTCTTCCTTCTAGCTAGGTCCCAAATTCCAGCACCGGTAATGAAGTCAAGGAAAGCTTCAGTACTTCTTCCTCCAGCGTGAAAAATGCAGCCAATCAGGGTTAAGCGAAACCTACTGACTAGGGCCGAGTTATCCAAGGCTGTGAGCTGAATTGCTACATCCTTCTCATTTGAGGGATCAAAATTGGTAACAATCTTCTTGGGGCCGTGTTCTTCATCTTCAAACTTATAGCTGAAAGCACAAACTTTGCAAAGACTGAGATTCTTGAGAGAAAAAGCGGACCTCAAGAGCTTTGGCGAGTGAAAGGTGAGTAAGCTTTGATGATGCAACATACTTTGTAAGGTGTGAGCAAGTAAAGTAAAGATGCCAAAATGAAGGAATAGTCACAGGCTTGAAAAACCAACAAGGAAAGAAAACAGAGCGCAAAGAAGCAAGTCGGGAGTATCACTAATTGTACGCTGGATACTATAGAGCACTTCTCATTACCCCACAAGAAACAGAGAAATATTGCAGTTTATGGAAAGAAAGAGAGGTGAGATCTGGTCTAATTTGAAACTCATACTCAAAATAGACTTTCGAGGGAAAAGTTAGAGAGCTTTGTCTCTCTCATTTTCTTTTTACTTACTGTTAATTTGGTTTAGTATGACATAGAACTATGGCTCATGCATAGTCATTTACGTTTCTTGACGATTGAAATTTCCAAAAGAAAGCAGCGCATTGTCCCCAGTTCAACGCTTGCTCTTCCTCTCGCAATTTTAAATACAGTCTCATCTCTCCCAATTTGGGAATTTTCAAAACTAGTAAAACCTTACCAAAGCTTCATCTTTGGTCACCTATCAATGGTTTCTCAGAGAGATGATGATTCTAGCAGCGATTCCAGCTCGGTTGCTTCTAAATCCGATTCAGAGACAAACCTACGCATTCGTCACACCTCACTAATATGCAAGAAGTCTTCAAATTGTCAATGCTTTTATCTCCTGATCAAGAAACAGCTTCTGCTTCTCATGACCAAACAAAGGTTAGTGATCGTGTTCGTTCTGTTTTGTTCTGTAAAAGTTTTGATTTTTTTTGGTGGGTTTAGTAAAGATTTGATTTTTAACTAATACGTTATGACTTTAGCGTCTTGGTTTGAAGGAGGATGTGGTTTGTGCGGAACATGAGCGAGTGAGTTACACAAATGTGGATGAAAAAGAGAAGAATGAGGAAGATGATGTGGACGATCTGTGTGTTTTAGAGAGCGCACTTGAGGAGGCGACGACATCGTTTCAAGGTTGAAGTAAATATGAGAAGAAGTTGATGTTTGGAAATTTGCAAAAACTTGGAGTTAAAAGAAGAAGAGAGCTAAGCGATGAATGGAAGGCTTTGGTTGTTGAGGAGCTTCAATTGAACATCAAGAAACAAACTTTCGTCGGAGAACTTGCAAATGCTATGATTTGTTAATATTCAAGAAGAAGAAAGTTCTGCTTTTGGAATGTTTTTGGTTCTTTCTACTTATGTTTTGTTGTTGTTGTTGTGTGTTAAGATTAAGCTCTCTTTTGAACGGTTAATTAGTGTATGGTAATAGGGCTGTGGCTTCTTTTTGTATGTTTCATATGAAGAGACCTTATTAGCTTCTGCTTCATAGTCTTTATCTTCATTGATGTGGTGTGCTTGCTGCTACTACTCTTCTCTGTTTCATAGTAATAGCATTGGTTCTGAAATAAGGAGAACAATGGTTTCTTATTAGAGTACTTTGAAAGCAAACGAGTAAAGATTTAATTAAGAGAGGAGACAATTCAAAGAGAACTAAATCTAGGATCAGATATTCTAATCTCTCTAAAGATTTAGACTATCAGAAATATTCAGTAGAAAATAACTTTCCCAAACCAATCCTATGACCATCTAATTTGATTTGGATATAAGTCAGTGAAGTCACCACCAACTATATAAAGAGATGTTTTGACAGAGAGCGAGCTGACAGATCTGATGAAAGACATATGAAATTACTCTCGTTGATGCCTCCAACTTCACACAATTGCAGAAATAACAATAGAATCTCTTTAGTGATTCACAGATGCTTCCACTTAAGCACCCGAGGGACTTAGAAGATCGAAATGTGACACGAGTTATGTGCATTTGTGGATTTTAAGTAGTTTTTAAAACGAGCAGCTAAAATCCATCTTTCTTGAGATTTGACAGCGGCTGAATATCAAACAAAACGAAGCAGAAATTAAGATCAACTTCTGTTAAAATATAAGTAAAGAAGTGAAAAGATGAATTCAGGGTGTGTAAGAACCGTTTTTCTTTGCAGTAACATATATTGAATGATCAATACGATCGTTGAACTGAGTTCATATTTCAGTGTTTAAATGATAACCTAACCTGCATTTCCTCCCCACAGCTTAGGCAGCTCACTGTATTGCAGCTTGCGTTGAAAGAGAAGTTTAAGACAAATTGTTGGAGGAAGACAATATATTGGGTATGCATTAGACGTCTGAGGTCCATCTTCTCTACTTGGTATCTACAATTTTATCCTTTCCACTAAATATTCTTAGGAATTGGAGATTAAGCATTCCTTTAAAAGCTCACTCACTTAGGCACAGCTTAACAACCTTGTACAAATCAACTGATACAAACAAAAAAAAAAGAAATTAGCTTTATATACTCTGAGATATGTTTACCATATCCATAAATAATATATACCAGACCATAACTTGGAAAAGGGTGAAACTCCAACAAGTTATGAAATTAGATTAGAAATGATCCACTCTATACAAGATTGTATGGAGAAAACGTCTATCAAAATGAATATCAAACATAAACTAAAAAAACCTTACAGCTTCTTTAATGAACACAAATGAAACAGCTGTTTTCCATTTGGGATCCATGAATCCCATCACCAACAAACAAGTCAACAACAGATTGAGGGAACTGGTCTGCAAAATACTTATGCTCGGTAAACGGGAGACCTAAGAAATAGCAAGTTAAAAATGAGGCGAAACATGTGAAAATTATTATGATTTTTGGTTTGAAAGGGGAGACCTAAGAGCTGAATAATCAGATACAAATTTGGTTTGAAAATTAAACCGAGTTCTTATGATTTTTTTCTCTGCATTAAGGCTTCTTTGGAAAAACACTAATAACTAATAAGAACTTATACAAGTTTGAGGGGAAGGTTTTATAAGCCCTGAGTAGATGATGATGAAGACGCGGCAAAAATTTATGGCTCAGCTGCCAGATTTTCTGAAGCCGGTCTCTTTGGTCTCAAGCGCAAATAACAAAATTTTCACAATCAGATATTTGTGATAACACACTCAAGATCGACAATTTGGTTATCTTGAAAAAACTTGGGAGTTAAAAGAAGAAGAGAGCTAAGTGATGAATGGAAGGCGTTGGTTGTTGAGGAGCTTCAATTGAACATCAAGAAACAAACTTTCGCTGGAGAACTTGAAAACGCAGTGATATATTATTAGTTCAAGAAGAAGAAAGTTCTGCTTTTTGAACAGAACACTACAGTGAACAAAAGCAACATCTTTTGGAAACAGAGTAGCAACATCTTTTAGATAAAATTGGAATGGATTATAGATCGAAGAAGATATTATAGATATTAAGAGATAACAAAGCAAACACATACATATACACAAACATCATCTTCGAATCATAATGGAGGTCTTTTCTTTTCTTCATCATCATCTTCTTCTAAAAACAAAAATATTGGTAATGCCAAGGAAAATATAATGATATTCAGAATCATTGCTTTTGTCGGCGACACATTGAAGATATGATGAATCCCATGTGCCTTCAAAATCTTCTTATTTTCTGTGATAACGATGATCCGACTTCCAGAACCAAACCAAGAAAGTTCTTTAGCCAATGTCTTTAATTGCTCACGATCATCTACGTTATCAAGAATGATAAGCACCCTTTGATTGTGTAGCCACTCTTTTATTGTACCTAAATGACCCACCCTCATATCCGGTTGCTTCAAAATCTTGGACAGAAGTAGGCTTTGCAAAGACAACTTCGAATCATAATCATCAACACCCATTGTGCTCTTACAACTATCCTTGAGGTTCCCCATAAAACAACTATGTTGAAAACTACTAGAGAGTTTATGATATAAAGCTCTAGCTACTTTAGTCTTACCAGCTCCCCTACCCCGAATTCCAATCATCTTCACATCATCGCACTCGAGGCATAACCCTTCTAACAAATCGTCCAGTTTTAGCTCGTGATAGATCTCCATCTCCTCAAAATCTCTTGATGGTGTCGCATTCAGCTTCTCTAAAACATCTGTAGCAATCTTTTGGATCATCTCTGCTTCATTATTCCTAACAAAAGCAAAAAGAAAATGGCGTTGGTGGGGTCAATATTGACAAAAAATGAAAGATAAAAACACAATTTACATACCACTTAAAAGAGTCTTCTCCAGCTATGTCTGCAACATCAGTCAAAGCTTTGCTCCATCTCTGCTTCACTTCCTCATTTTTCCCTTCACAATTTTTCTCGAATGCGCTTCCGAAATCTCCCTGCTTTTTTCGTACATCTGACGGCTCAACGTCGTAAAAAATTGTCATCACAGTCTGCCTCCAACCTTCGTTGCAATTGAAGATTTCAACCAGTTCATCTAAACACCAACTTGAAGAAGCATAATTCTTCGAGAGCACTACAATAGAGACTCGAGATTCTCTAATTGCTTGTACGAGAGCAGGTCTGATCTGGTGGCCTCTCTCGATCTCCTGATCCTTGAACGTCGTGATCCCTTTGATTGCAAAGTGATTGAGTAAATGACTGAGAAACCTCTTACGAACATCTGGACCATGGAAGCTCGGAAAGACATGGTATCTCTTGGTATGAGACGAAGAAGAAGCCATAAGAGATCTTAAATGGTTTTGAAGAAAGTATTGTTGCAATGGTTTTGAAGAAAGTATTATTGTAATGGTTTTGAATGAAGTATTATTGTAATGGTTTTGAAGAAAGTACTATTGTAATGGTTTTGAAGAAAGTACTATTGTAATGGTCATATAATGTTTTTGAATCAAGTATCAAAAGAATTTCGAAAATTTCGAGGAAATGTAAATCGAAGTGTAGAGGAAATTACGAATAGAAGAGAAATTTCAAAGGAAGTTGTCGACGAACATAAAACTGTTTCCTTATAGTCGACGCCTTTGATTTTTGATTTTGTCATTTTCGGGGAAATGAGATAAGAGCTGGATAATCAAAGACAAGTTGGAAGAAGAAGAAGAAGAAGAAGAAGAAGGCGAATCTGGAAGATTCAAATTTGGGTTCTCAACGTCGCATTCTCTAATTTGGTTTGAAAACTAAAACCGAGTTTTTTTTCTTAAATTTGGTTTGAAAATTAAACCGAGTTCTTATGATTTTTTTTCTCTGCATTGAAGGCACCTTTGTAAAAACACTAATAAGAAGTTGTACAAATTGGAGAATGAGACTTCAAATTTGAGAGTAAGGTTTTATAAGTACTGAGTAGATGATGATGAAGATGCGGCACAAATTTATGGCTCAGCTGCCAGATGCTCTGAAGCCGGTCTCTTTGGTCTCAAGCGCAAATAACAAAAAATTTCACAATCAGATATTTGTGATAAAACATTCAAGATCGACACATCATATATTTGTGATAAAACATTCAAGATCGACACATCATATATTTGTGATAAAACATTCAAGATCGACACATCATATATTTGTGATAAAACATTCAAGATCGACACATCATATATTTGTGATAAAACATTCAAGATCGACACATCATATATTTGTGATAAAACATTCAAGATCGACACATCATATATTTGTTATAAAACATTCAAGATCGACACATCATATATTTGTTATAAAACATTCAAGATCGACACATCATATAATGGACTCCAGAGAAACCGAACATGTTTTCAACGATCATACACAAACCAATACTAACATTTCCAACATTTTCCTGCAAAATTTTCTTCATTATCTCAGAAACCGCTGTTTTAGCACTAATGGTATTACAAGATGATATGTTGATCAACCAAAAACAATGTTGTTTGTTATTAGAAATCTTCAGTTTAGCTTTCAACACCGTAGCAGAAGAGATCAGACAGAATCTAAGTCTTGAAGAGAAACACACTAAATGGAGAGTCTCAGCTTCATTAGCCCTAAACAAAAGAAAAAAAAACAAATTATATTAGGAAGGCAAAAGATACAATGATTGAAGCAATATTCAGAGACCAAATAGAAGTAAATACCACTATGTATTGTATTGGTTTTGAAAAAAGTATCAAAATGGTTATCGTTATATATGGAAGCAAAACGCGTAAAGAGAAATTTCGAAGAAATGTGAATCGAAGTATAGAGGAAATTACGAATAGAAGAGAAATTTAAAAGGAATTTGTATGTACGTTACTGTAGAGGAAAAAACAAGTGGTGTTTCCACGAAGTTGTCGACGACTCAAAAAACTGTGGTTCCTTTTAGTCGTCGCCCTTTGATTTTTATTTTGTCATTTTCGGGGAAATGAGATAAGAGCTGAATAGTCAAGAGACAAGTTGGAAGAAGAAGAAGACGACGAATCTGGAATATTCATATTTGGGGGCTCAACTTCTCATTCTCTAATTTGGTTTGAAAACTAAAACCGACATTTGAAAATTTAAGATAAAAGCGAATTGGCATTTTAGGGACTTATATTGGACCCTTAACTTCGTCAACGGACGACCCAGAGATGAGATATTTCTGCACGTTAACTACATAAGTTTTTCGGTTTGGTTCATTAAGATATTTCCAACTCCCGGTTTTCCTATTTAGCAAAGAAAACCATAAAAAAATTTTATTCGGTTCGGATTTAATAAAACTAAAATATTCTTCATCTTTTCTGTATTCATTATATATTTTCACATTTTTAATATATTTATATGGTTTTGAGTCAAAATTATTATATGGTTTTATGTTTTTGTCAGATCAAGACTCTGTTCGGTTCGGTTTTGACTTTATGTTCACTACTAGCGAAGCCACCACATCAAGGAACATTGTTTGAAAGATAAGAAAGAAAACATAAATGTTATGTACATTACACATTTTGTCTACATTCCTCTTATGAGTTATGAGCTGTTCTTATCTTTTTCTCTACACTCAAGGCACCTTTGTAAAAACACTAATAAGAACAACTCATACAAATGACCATTATCATTAGGCTTCAACCAGGGTAAGGTTTTATAATCCCTGAGTAGATGATGATGAAGACTCGACACGGAAATGCTTGTTCCCGTGCTCCCCTGCCAAATGCTCTGAAGCCGGTCTCTTTGGTCTCAACTGCAAATAACAAATTTTGCTAAAAACATTAAAGATCAACAGTTTGGTTATCTAAAGAGGTTTAAGATTTTCTCTACATCGTGCATGTTAATACGATTTTTTTGTCCATTTTCCTATAAGATCCTCTTTGTTATGAACTATGAGAGGAGACAAAGATGATTTGAATCAGAGATTCCACAATTTTGAGGGTTAAGAGTTAAGAGTTTGTTTACCTTTTCTTCAGATCGTTGATAGAAGCTGCGTATGAGTATGTTTTTCACTTCTGTAGTTATCACTGCAATGAACAAAAATAACAAGATATAAATTAACACCAATCTGTCTGGCGTTCAATTCTCTAAGAAGTGATTCAATTTACGAGATAGTTCTTGAAGTTCTCCACAATTAGATTACTCAATCAAAGCAAGTTCAAGATCAGTCTCTGGCCAAATATACTACTTCAAAAGTAAAATATATTTGATGATCTCTAACCGAATCACAAGCGACTTTTATTTTACCTTGATCTGGTGGTGGAAGTGTACGGTTGTGAGTAGGACGATAGGTAGTAGGAATCATCCTCTGCAAACAATATACGAACAAAACTCAAATCTTCGAAAACAGATCAAAAGTCTAATCTTCAAGCTCAATCAAAATGCTCTTTTAAATGGCATTTGATATGAGATAACAAGATCTTGTCTTAGTACTTGAACAACAAAGACCAATGGAACATAATTATGATCCTAAGATCAATCAATCTAGCAAAAATTGCTACTTTATTGGATCAAATCAAGAAACCAATGAACCCAAATACACATTTTGAAATTTCTCTTTGAACAATTCAAAAATCCAATGCCAGATTCAGAAACCGAGTCTTAGTAGTTAGTACACAATTTTATCACTACGACTAAGTAAAACCCAATTCAGATCCGAAAAATTGAAAATTTTGAAGGAATTCAGAAAATTACAGATCAATACAAACATCTGAAATTTCACGCGATAAGAAGACGATTTAACTTAATCGAAGATGATGAGAAAGGGAGAGAATAAGGAAGAACTTACAGAAGGATTCGAAGGATCAGAGGGACGATGTTGACTGAAATTGTGGGGATCGAAGGAAGGCAAATCACCCAATATCGACGCCATTGGAATTGCGATTTTCTTCTCTTCAGAGTTCGAGAGAGAGACAGATATTTAAAAAAAAAAAAGGGTTTGTCTTTGGGCTCACATAACATTAACTTAGTGATTGCAAAAGAAAAAAACTTCCTTATTTGTAAATTAATTTCTTTTATTCAGAAAAAAATTATTTACAAGCTGACACTATCTACCTCAGACAGAGGCTCCTCTGCAAATTAGAGTTCAGTCTCAAATAGGCCATGAAGAACATACGCCCACTCAACTGTCGAAGAAGCCTAATAATACTATAACTCTCTCCCAGCTAGAGATTTCACCTGAAACATCTCTACAACAGTCATCTACAGCAAAAGACAAACAATCGAGTAAAATAGAAAAGAAAAAGCACAATAGAAATTGCACAATCGTGACCAGCAACCAATTTAATTACCAGCAACCAATTTAATTTTTTGCCAACTGAGATTACGTGTTGAATAAAAACAACTGAAAAATATAACTCTAAATCTTATCTTTGCTTTGTGTAGCTTGTATATAAAAATAAAAACAATGTCATTGTTAACTTGGAAAATCAAAATCAGAAATTTATCTTCTTTTTCACTCATTTCAAAACTTAAACAGTTTCCGTGTTATTACATTTTTATCATCAATGGTTGAAATTTTACTATTCTAACCAAAATGATACATTTTGTTTTTTTATGTTATTTTTTTATTTTTTGGTTGATATTGAATTGAAATACTTAACACAATCTTTAGAAAAATACTAACACTTATTTTTATGCAAAATTTTACAATGCTATTTTAAGAATTTTTTTTATTTATTAATATTTTAAGCCTTACTTTTTATTTAATAGATATAATTAAGTTTTAATTATGTAATTTTTTTAATATCAAATTAAAATTAAAAATGGTTCAATATAGATGTTAAATATATTTATCAAAGTATTTAAAAAGATATGAATTAACGAAAGTTATAAAAAAATACAGATTTATTGAAAGTATTCATATGATTAAATAAATATTATTTATAATATATATATATATATATATTTCATATTTTCTTATATATTTTTTATGCTGCATCCAACTAATATTATTACGCAAGCACATTTAATAATATGATAACTTAAATTTAAAATATTACATCATTTTCTATGAATATTAATAACAAAAAACAATTGTATAAAGGGTGACATGTCTAAAAATTAAAATTACTAATAAATTCCAAAAACCTATCTATTATATAAATATAACCAAACAAGATTAGTATATTTTAAGATTTAAGTTATCCAAATTGATAACATGTTAGAAAAGTTAATATCATCATGGCTATCTTCTCATTTTTGTTTAAACTTATTTTCATAAAATATTGAATAATCACATCAACATATATTAAAATAAATAAAATTTTCAGAAAATAAGTATTTGCTAAAACTCTCACGTCGGTATGATTGGAAAATATATTAAAAATAATTTTATAACATTTGTACGAGCACAAAAATACTACAAACGAATATATCTATTTTGCATTATATATACATCAATAAATTTAATATTTTACTATTACCACCAACAGTTTATAATTACAAATATTATATGACAAACAACTCATATTCATAATTTTTAGTTAAAAATTATGCATATCTATATAACATTTCACTATTACAATTAATAACTTAAAAAAAAACAAATAAAAAAAATCGCGCATGACGCAGGTTAAAATCTACTTCCTTATAGATGAGGGGAAACTTCCACGTGTTTTATTTATAGAGTAAAATTGGGTTAATATAATTAGAAGTCAAGTGAAATTCTTAACCACTACAACCAGAACAATATGATTAAGCTGAATTAATTAGTCGTTTCTCCGTATTAGGAGCCACGCCACTTTAGCCATTTCATTTCCATGAGATATACATAAATAACTATAGTTGTTTTTTTAATTTAAAAAAAACTATAGTTTTTTTTTGCGGGTCATATAGATAATTTATCTTATTCTAGGGGTTTTAACTGTTAAGTGAAAATTAGCTAATTAATGTGTTAGATAAATTTATATAAACAAAACTTTATAAAGGATTATTTTTAATTAAAACATATATAGGGTGATAGTGATACACATTTTTACAATTACGAGTTTGGTTTTAAGAATCCCACTTTGTCACTTAGATATAATATATTGAATACACTATATGTGTTATTTCATTAACTGTAAA
Source organism: Cardamine chenopodiifolia (assembly GCA_963922655.1). Lineage (NCBI taxonomy): Eukaryota > Viridiplantae > Streptophyta > Magnoliopsida > Brassicales > Brassicaceae > Cardamine > Cardamine chenopodiifolia. The sequence continues at coordinate 20,177,096 of OZ000481.1, forward strand.
CAAGTTTTGAGATATAGAAGACTCTTAACATAGCAACGAATCCAGTAGTGTCAAACGGATATCCAATTACAAGAAATGGTTTGATCCAAAATGAATGAACCAAATGTAACTTCTTTTACATCTTTATATATATTCTTTTTCTTTTATGTTTTGTTAAAAAGGAATTATATATTCAAAAAAAATTGAAAATGAAACTCTTCACATTTTATCTGTCAGGTTTTGCTTTCTGAGCTTCTAGTCGGTAGGCTTATCACTACTAACCCAAAAATAAAACACTAAAATTTGAAGAACGTAAGATTTAGAATTTTGTTTTGCATGTAACTTTAAATTCTTCCTGAACATTTTTGACTAGAGTCTAGACTTTTGACTATTGTAATTTTAATTAAATTTATATGATTGATTGGTTTACTAATTAATGAAAGTATGCGTAATGAGCTTAGAGTATAAACCTACTAGGATCATGTGTACCAAGGAAAAACACCAAAAAACAACTAATTTTTATCAAGAAGGTAGAAGTCTAGTAAGTATAGTAATTTACATATTTTTAAAAAAGTATAAGTGAATTAAGAATTAACTTTACGGTTTCTGAATAAAATTTACTTAGGACTAAAAAAGAATGACTTACATATTTTTGGGTAGAGTGAAAATTTTTTGAATAAAAGTTTACCGGATGACGACATAAGTTATCACATACAATTAATCTCTCATATATAAAAGAAGAAGAACAAAAAGAGAGAGATAATAATAAAACTTAATTAACACAAGGAACTAAATGGAAGTAAAAGGCAGTTGAACAGAAAATTAGGTGAACTTAGTTGGCCTCAATGCCCTTTTACTCTTCTTCTTCCTCTTCTTCACAATCTAATATTCCACATCTATACATATAGTGTGAAAGAGAGAACCTTATAGAACAATGGAAAGACAATACATAAACCCTATGCTAAGCCTAGATGTCGAAAACAACAACACCTTCTCTTCCTTTGTTGACAAAACCCTAATGCCTCTGTTAACATTTTCAGGCGAAGTAGAGCCTTCTTCTTCTTCTTCTTGGTATCCAGCGAGCGTACATGTTCCTGCACCGCCACCGCGGCCGCGTGAGAATTATCAAATAGGAGAGATAGAGTCGAAGAAAGAGAAAGAGAAGAGGTCGAGGAAGGTTCCAAGGATTGCGATTCATACAAGGAGTGATGATGATGTTCTTGATGATAGTTATCGTTGGCGAAAGTACGGTCAGAAATCTGTCAAGAACAATGTTCATCCCAGGTATCTAAACTACGTGCTTTATTTTTCTGATAAATATATATACTATATGCTTGTTATATTATTTACTGTTTATACATTTTTAAGTAGAATTTCCAAATGCGGAATCGAACAAAACTGTCATGGTTAGAAAACATTAGCTTAACAACCGGCATGATACGCCCCTGGCCTAATCCGAGATGAGTGAAGTGATTGCAGCAGGAGATTGGACGAAACTTTTATGTATTTTTCAGATAAAGGTAAAATAAAAAAGAGTAGATCAAACTACCAAAATTAATAATACTTCACAAAAATGACAAAATGCAGGAGCTATTACAGATGTACATACCACACATGCAACGTGAAGAAACAAGTGCAACGATTAGCAAAAGATGCAAACGTCGTCGTAACGACGTACGAAGGTATTCATAATCATCCTTGTGAGAAGCTCATGGAGACTCTTAATCCTCTCCTCAGACAACTCCAGTTCCTCTCTAGTTTCTCTAATCTCTAATTAATCATGTTAATTAATTGTGTAAGTAATTGAAGCTTATTAAGGTGTTAATCAGTCCACTGACCCATATCTCCCAATAGACAAGTCACAAGTGTATAAAACAGATTTGAAACTAATGTAACAGTTATGACTTTTACATATATGTTGATTTATGCCATGATTTTCTCTTTGTCTGACTTTGGGAATATGTGTTGAATTTAAGCTTTGATTAGGCATATGTTAAAATCTGAGTCTTAATCATGTAACAAAAATAAATGGGCCATTCTCAAAAATATCACATTTTATGTTTTTTTTTCTAAAACTACTACCAAAATCTTAAAATTTCAAAAATATCACAAAATTTATAGTGATAAATGGTTCCTAAAAATCTAGAAAGGGTCTTAAATGATGTAACAAACCTTCCTAAACTTTTAGGATCCTTTCCTAAACCCAAATTTTATAGTACCTTTTAGAAAATTTCTATTGTTATGATATTTTTGGATCGAATACTTGGTTTTGTTGTATTTTAGGGTATTTTCTAAATGAATTCCTCTCTATTCCAAAACAATAGGGATATATAGAATTAGGGTAGCCATCTTAACCAATTTAATCGAAATCAAACCGTTAATCCTTTATTATAATAACTCATGAGTCCAATAAAACATTTTTTTTTTAACCAGATAAACTTCAGGCCGAAACCAAACTATCTCCATAACCCATAGAAATCCATTTTAGTTTTATGACTAAAGATATCTACGTATGGTCAAGATGTGAAGTGCAAGAATTCTTCTGAAACACCAAAAAAAAAAAGAATCGATATCTGGTATAGACCCACAACAAGACTCTACACCCCACGAGGATCTAAACGAACAAAGCAAAAAAAATGCACCCAAAAACAAACAAACAAACTCAAACCAAATAATGAAACCAAAAAATAATTATTTTAATTAATTTATAAACAGTGGTATATTAAATTATTTTTTAGTTAGATGTTAACAATAGAATATTTTATTGTACATATTTTTATTATTTTTATTTGTCTAATTTTGGGTATTATTAAGAAAAAAATTGAACAAAACAAAATTTGAGCCGATCATTACTAGTCGAAAAAGAAAATCGATGTGGTTTATTCAAAAAAAATTGTTTGGTTGAGATGATTTACAAAATGGTAGGATCGACTAAAATTTTTTTGAACTATTGGATTTTCAGTTTTGTGAATATTACAAAATACAGATAGTGTTTTTATTTCTTTCAGTTGCTGATTTTGTCACTACATAAAATTTTCTGATTTTGGCACCAATGGCAAAAGTTGAGAAAATGAAGGGATCTTTATTTATAATACAATAGTAGTAATGATAACGATTATGTTTTGATCATCATAAGAAGTTAACATTTAACAGACGCTAAATACAAAACAACCACAGCCCAAACTAAACCATCATAATAAAACCTGGATAGCATACCAAAATATTAAACCGGGTTCATACCATGGGAAAATGACAAGTGACTAGGTTCATATTGTTAGTGTTGTGTCCTAACGTACCAAACTCTCTTCAAACCTCTCAAGTTCTCCATGATGCTGTCGGTCCAGAAGGCCTCGTGAAGCCAGGAGTGGACATCGGAACTGTCTCGGTTCCATAGGTAGCGGTTGGAAAAGGTTGCTGAGCTTGAGACGTTTGAACCGATGGTGTCTGAACTGGCTGTGAACCTTGAAGCCCAGTAGAAGTTTGAGACAGTTGAGTAGGTCGGATGATCATGTGATCAAGACCAGTGGAATGGGATCCGGGAACAAGACTTCCTCGCATTCTCGGGCGCCAGTTAGTTGTATCAGGATCAGTCGAGTCCACATCCATTAGGTCACTGGTTCGAGAAACAGATTGAACAGTGGGAGCACTTGGGTGCTGCCTTTGAGTGCTTACATTGTTACTGGTAAGACCTCTGATGGCATTACCGTTAGGCTGGCTAGTGAGTACTCTAGGGACATGCTGAGACTGAACAAAAGACGATACATTCGCAGCCGACTGGCTCGTAACTGGAACTGGGACTCTCTGGCTCTGCAAAGAAACACATATCATCAACATATGAATACTCGAGAGAAGAAACTATTCTGTATGACGGATTCACAAACCTTATATGGATGAGACTGGTTCCATCTTGGACTAGAGGTTCTACCAAGATATGTTCCGGTGGGGGAAACAGGTGAAGCATGAACCTGAGAGAATTGGCGAGAGGGATTTGGTATAGTGAAGACAGTGGAAGTAGTTGCTGGTCTATCTCTTGGAGATGGGGTCTGTGAGAATGGCACAGGTACCGGTATTGGATCTCGGGAAGATGGTATATGGGATAATTTTGAGAATCCTTGACCTGTTCCAGTATTCAAAGCTTGGTGTGTTTGCTGCTCAGAGTTGCTCAAAGTAGATGTTATCACCGGGTCAAGTGCTATCACATCAGAGATATCGAATACCGAACAGTAATCATCAGCTGAAGCATCTTTACCTAAGTTATCATTATATTGACCCTGAGCATCAGACAAATGGGGCTTCCTGTCCTCAACCTTGGTGTCACCAAACAGTTCCATTTCGCCATCATCATCATCCCCAGTAAGATCCAAAACCACTGGACCAGAGTTTAAGAAGCCCATTGGATCTTCAAGATCATGAATTATCTCACGCACAGGTTCCTTGGACTCGCCAGTTTTCTTAGCAACCTTCCATGTGCCACCAGCATCAATGATTACATCAGCAGCATTAGATTCCACCTCTTTTAATATCTGAGCATATGATATGAGAGAGTTATCTATATTAAGCTGCAACACTAAAATGTTGCAGTAAGTAAATTACGACACAGATAGCTACTTGCCTTGACCATGTTTTGATCTAAACGGATCTCAGGGTAGCAAACAGGTTGATTGCAATGCGGACAGCGCCAGGATGGGTTTCTCATATTTATGTGGACATAGTTCAAGAAATCAAAACACTGCAGCAGAAAGTACCATATCATTAACAAATATTAAGAGAAAGAGAAGATAACATCCACATTATCTTCAAGAAATTATTCTTTTTCCTTTGTATGACAATTTAAAAATATGGAAAAACAGAGAATATTGCATGATATTTAGATGCATCACCTGAAGATGTTTACATAACTGGCCTTTGACTGGAAGCTTGATCCGCCTGCGACTGTTTTAATGAAGACTAAATCATGACCAAAAGACAATCATAACTTAACACAATAGCACATAAAAAGTAGAGGTGGTACCTTATAGGACAATTGAGAGATACTCGTGATGGCCCCTCGATGATGTCACAATCTGTAGACAGAAATAAAAAGGTACAGAGCCATTTTGAAAGAATTTTCATCATAGAGTTATGTGGTTGCAAGTCATTCTATCTTATGCTCTTGAATTACCTGGACTTGACTCGACGACTTGGGGCTGAAGGTAATCTTGAAGCACTGGTTTTTCAGGCGGCAGTACCACTCCCGTAAAAGCAATTACGATGATGTAATGACCTTTGCACAATCAAGAATCTCGATAAGACAAGAATTGAAAAATATGGACAAGAAAATTCTATATAATCAAACAGATACCCTTAACATTCCCCATCACTTGGAGAAGGTTTGTTCCGTATTTTAGCTGTGCAGTAATATTTGTTGGGAGTTGAGGCCCTGAATCCTGGGAAAAATAAAGATTGACAATAAACATATACACATGCACATAACTAGTTCAGAGATACAAAATCCCATAGAAAAGCAAATAGCACAAACCATGAAGATATTAACTCTCTTCTCAACCCCCTTTCCATTCAACAGCAAACTGCCATTTTCATACAAAAGCCAGGAAGGTTAAGTTGGATCATCTTTTGTGTCAGTGAGGAAAACTAGTATATTATATTCTTATACCTGACTTCTGGAGGATTTACAATACAAGCCGATGTGTGTATGTTGTCTGTCTGGACAACAAATAACCGCTGAAGAGCAAACAAGAATCTAAGGTAAGTGAAATCATATGCTAATGAAAATGCACAGAGAGTGCGCACATAAGCAAGATGAAACAATGATTTGAAACGTATATTAGGGACTGGTAGTTCGAATGCAAGCAATGGTTAAATTCTCATGTCGTAAGTCAAAAATAATTGCAAATGGCCACCTAATTCGATAAGGATAGAATTTAATGTGGACAGATCCAGAGTGAGATATCAAATGAAAAATAGTCGAGCTATACATACAATTTTCTCTTGGAGAGAATGTGGCATATTCTTTGAGATATGAAAATCATGCGCCAGCATTGTAAAGCCAGCCTGCCATGTAAAGAAAGCATTGGAAGAGCACACTTAGAGAGAAACATATCAGAGATAGATATTTAGAACAGAACACAAGCTCACCTTCACTTCAAGAGAAACAAGAACATGGCCAAGCTTCACAAATGGATAGAACCTGGGATCAGAAAGAAATTGATTTCATACAACTTTAGATTTGTTTCCAGTGAATACCATTCTGTTCAACAAGTTTTTGGTACCGCTTTGTGATTAAAAAAAAAACTTAAATATGCATTCTCTTAGAGTAAAATCAATCTGTCAATCAACAAAGCCACATATTATGATGACGATGAAAGCAAAACCTACTTCTCTATGACCAGCGAAAATGTACTCCCAGGACTTAAAATATCAGGGGTATTGCTTCCAGAAGTCCCAAAACTGTTCCTTAACTGAATAAAGGAAAACATTAGAAGAAATCTCACAATCCAAATAATCTAATATCAGATCCACTCCAGGATTTGGAAAAACACAGACCTCATCAGTAAGAGCGATAAGTTCTTTAGCCTCGCTATCCAAAAACCATCCCAGTTGACAAGCATGCTGTGACATTAACACAAATCAAACATCATATGTCAAAAAAAAAATGATTTAACCCCATAGATGATGATAAAGTGGAAACCTTTACACCATCAAACATTCTAAACTACATTTTCTGCTGTTACCTTAACTGAGATCATCAGAACCATAACCGCCGTCTTAGTGTACAGATCAGTACCATGTCGACACACCTACATCACAATCACTATCATTAGTACACTAACAATGGCCTCAAACAATCCACTCAAATCCATATCTTCAAACTAACCTGTTTGAGCAACCAAGGGAACTCCTCAACCTTCTTCGGAACATCATTATTCGCTATAGCAAAATCGATTCCTCTGTACAAAAAAAACAAACAATTCATCAATTAAACAACTCCAAAGTCATCAAAAACAGAGAGATTAAACATGAATTGCATGCGATTTATGTTGAGAGACATTACTTAGCGAGAGAGATGCAACAGATCTGAAACTCCTTAGTATCACTGTTCGTTCCAGCTTGAATGTGAAAACGTAACCGTTGCGTCACCGAAGCTAAACGGAAACAATTGACAAGAGCCGCTGCCGCCTTATCCCGTAAATCAGGTCCAGCCACTGGACGCGCCGCCGTACACATAATCGGAGTGGAACTTCCGTCGGAATTTTACAGGATCTAAATTTTCGAAAGTAGATTCGAAAGATACTTCGAAATTTGTGTCCAACGAAACTTCGATTTGAATAATTTACGTTTGTTCAATCGAAACCCCTAAAATTCTCTGATGACCATTGTCTGTTTCGGTGTAACGGATTTTACCATGCTGCATATAAATTTAATAAAGATCCCTTTTACTTTTATGTGCAATTTAATTCTTTTTAATTCAATGCTCTTTGTATAGTTTTGAGCGTAATTTTTCTAATTATATTTTAATTAACTATATAGTAATCTGTGATATACAACAAGGAAAAAGTATATATTCATATTTCGTTAATTTATATAATTATAAATTATTGTTAATGTTTTAAATTATATTTATTTTACTTTTATAATATTTTATTTATTATTATTATATATAGTTTGTGTTATGTTAATTAAAATTACTAATATATACTATAAAATTTAAAACGTAAATGTTTTCTCTTTCAAAGATCCAAGAAGACTTTCTTCTAATTTTTTTTGTTTTTGCAATTTTTATAAGTCGGCGTCGACTCTGATGTCACCATGCTCCTTCTATTATTTTTTATTTAAGTTATGTTTTATCTAAACAAAATTTTAGCATGTGGTGATTGGTTGGTGATAAATTTGATAACTTTATGGCAGTTTTTACATTGATATATTTGGACATTCATCACGATGATGGAGGTTGTAATCGAAACCACACGAACAATGAATTTTAACAGGATTTCGAATCGGATTCAGACATTGTTGGTAGAAAATTTGAAACCGAAAAAACAATTTGCATTATTCCAGATAATTCACTCATTGTGATTTAGTTACACGTGTTTCTTTTTGGTTTAGTTCCTTCAAATTTTTCATTGTTATATCGATTGTTAAAAACATCTAAAGTCAAAAGTTTTTTAAAATGAGATTATTACAAAATGATTAGTATCAGTTTGTTTACGCAATGGTTACGTCTCACCTTGTAATAGGTTTGGTTCAAAATGTGTAAGTTTGATGACTTTCATATTGAAATATCCGATCTTTAGGAATTTCGGATTGAATTCTGAACTGTTTTTTACTCATTGATCCGATCAAAAAAAAATTGTAACAGATCCGAATAAACCGAAATTTTTGTTCAGTTTAAAACGGCCATTTCTTCCAAATTCAAATAACCCGAAATTCTGAGTAACCGATCTGTTTAATCCGATTAAACCAAATGCCGAGGGCTAACTGATGAGATAGGCTTTTGATATGATAAAATATTTTGATTATTTAACAATACTAATATAAAAATCAAACATAATAGTTTCGTTAACGTGTGAACAGAAACCCACAAAAAAAATTACTAAGAGAACATTTGGTCTAATAACAAAACGAAAGCCATTGCCAAACCGGTGTCAAAACCGGAATTAACAACCAAATCAAAAACATCTGAACCGATCTGGACTCCTCTTGTTCTGAGCTCTTTCCTTTTAATCTCCACCACTGTCCGGTTTGTTGGAACATATATTATTTTACACGATTTACATGTGTATGATCCTTTGACGATGTAAGAATTATTTTTATGGAACGATCCTGAAAATATGTGCGCCAAAATGTCGGATTTGGTGCTCAGAATATTCAACTTTAAGTTCTTCCTCATGTACCAGATTGGGCACTCTGCTACTTTTGCTTCTCCATTTGTATCATTTGCTTCATATATTCCCCAACAGTCTACTAGCCTAATTTTCTGAACAATACAAAGCAAAAATTAATGACTACATCATTTCATATTTTTGTTCAAAATAATGATGTTTATTTCCATAAATTAAAGGCTATTCACTTCAAGTAAAGAATCACGTAACAGTAGGCTAGTGTATACTATTTGAAATATACTCTTACGAAAAGAATCCATAACTCCCATACTTGAATATCCTCACTATCAAATTCGGATAGCGATTTAAAACTCATATCAACCGTATCCTATCTGATACCATAATTACCCGATTCTTTTCTTTTTTACCATTTTTACCAAATAAATTAAGTTTTTGCATAGAAGTTTAATAAATTCTGTAAAACATCCTATAAAATAAAAATGGATTAGTATCATATTGTGTATATACCAGGTTTTCTGTATCTTATATACCTAGAGGGTCTTTGGTGTATTGTCTACTAAATTGAATTGAGTGAGAATGGGTATCTAGATCCACGAACTAGTCACCTGAAATTGATCTAACTATATACAAAATTAATCAAGGATGGAATTAAGTCAAACATATAATACTCGGAGATAATAGACGTACGTCATTGTCATTATTTGTTATATGGATAATTATGTCACATGAAGTAGTCAAAAGTCAAAACTTTTTTGCTGAATGTAATTTGAAACAATATATATTCGCAATGAATATGACGGGTTACGAAATTCTTGCCAATACAATTGTCCACATGCAGAATACTTTTGTACTTTTGACGTGACCGATATAGTGGACGGTTGTATAGTCGGTCTCATTTAATCTAAATTTATACAATATAGTATACATAATATCATTTTTATATACATAACATAATATCTACGTTCATACATATCTTCAATCGGCTAAAAACAAAATGCCTTCTACAAAATCGGCTGAAAATGTTTATCAGCAGAAGTAACTTTTGTAGATTCATCAACTTACGACTTAAAAGTATTTACTAATGACCACACTCGTAACAACATTAAGCAAGTTTATCAATATTAGCTAGAGTTATAAAGAGTGGAGTGATCGGTTAGGACGGTGGGAGTTTTCTGGAGGATGTCTTAGTACAATGAATAGAATTATCATAAACATATTCATATAAGTTTTTAGTCTAACTAATGAGTATATTATATGTATTTACCTTGGTACGGTGCATGAGGAGGATGGAGTTTCCATTTTTATCCATGAGGACGAGTTCTTGGGGTCGGGTTCGGGCATAATTATCGACCCGATAAATCAAGTCTCCCTTTGGATCTATCACCGTGAATCCTTTGCAACTTACTAAAAGTGATTTTCTCCACACTGTGAGTGTCGTACACGCGCCTCCAGTCTCTGCGGTAGCGGCGGCGACTCTGGGCTCCGGAGTCGACGGCGCAACATCACCATGGACGGACCTCGACCATTGCTTCAAGAAAGGGAACATTTTCAGTTTTGGTGTTCTTGATTTACTATTTTAAGAGTGGTTAGATTAATTCTCTACACAAATATGGTAAGTTTAGGTGTGCATATGAAGTATATATAGATCTAATATGTGTGTATGGATTGAGGAGAGATATTATAGCTTTGTGATCATATTATATTATTGTCTTATTATTTTATTGTCTTTTTATTACTCGTATATTAGTCTTCTTTATTCCAACTTGCAAGGGGCGGGTTTTACATACAGCGAGTTGATAAATATATAAATATGTACTATCAAGAAATATATACAATTGGTTTGGAAATATCTTTACACGAGACAATAATTTACTTTTTATAACAAAACTGTATTTCCCTTACAAATTTTTTTATTTCACACACTCTGACCCCCAAAAAAAAAAACTATGTCACACAAAAAAAAAAGTTACTTTAAGTATGGTTTTGTTTAAAGTGATTTTCCGTCTACCAATCTAATGGCTACACATAAACAAATTACATCGAAATTATTTAAGAAATAAAACCACAAGTGTTTTTTGTCCCCCGTAAAAATCAGTATGTGGCTCGTCCTAGCAGTTAGATCCACAAAACAGTGTCTTTTGAGAACAAGGTTCCTGGTCACTTTTCGGATGTTTCAGCTGACTGATCATTGTCTGAACTACTTCATAGCCGATAAAACATTTAATGCATAATGTTTATTTTAGGGCTGCACGTGGCAATCTAATTACTTCACCATTATCAAAAGAGCCTAATATTCATTCTAAAATGTTAATCCTTTGTAATAAACTCAACTTTGTGTTCTTAATGTTGGTTTAAAATATAAAAGAAAGTTAGCTGTCTCGAAGAAAAAGAAAAGAGAATGTGGGACTTTAGATCTTTTATAATCTGACGAATATACTCATCATCGTAAACCAAAATTGTGACCATCAACGATCTTTTGTGATAAGATTTGGTGTAAACTTTTATCAAAAAGAAAAAGAAGGATTTGGTGTATAAACTTTTGTAAGCAGTTAATTATAAGGACTGTTCTCGATATGGTATATTCCTGATACGAACTCTTTTGACGAAGGCAGGCGTGGCTAACACTGATTGGGTAATGATTTGCAGGTAGTCAGATTTTGGCTTTGGCACGCATGGGTTTCTGGATTGAATTGGATTAAACAAATAATATTTAATGATTTATACAAATATTAAATTCTACTGCTGTATTAGGTAAGAACTTTGGATTATGCAAGGTCTCAAATTAAGCCACGTAATCTTTTTCAACCCACGATAGATCTGAGGTCTCCAAGAATCTCTAGTTTTTTTGTCTGCGAATCTCCATTTATGAAAAAACTTATTTTCCTCGTAAAGGTTAGTTAGGTAGAGGATTTATCTTCCACACAATTAGATTAGATATAGAAAATATATAAAAATAAAAATGATTATGTAGAATTGTTGAATTTTATCTCACTTTAGAGGAAAATTCCATGATAAAAATACACATTTTAATATCATTTTTTCAGTTGTGTAATAAGTTAATCATAACCAAAATATAATACTCTATGCGTCCATATGAAAGAATACTCAAACTGAATTTAATTATTTGGAATATTCACATTGGAAAAGTATATAAATAAGTGAGCTTTCATTATCAAACCTGATTTTGGTGATCTTGGGTTTGCCATAACTCCAACAAATCCTTCCTTCCAGAGTGATGTAGACACATGTAGAGCATCTGTTGAACACGTGTCACGAGTCAGCAGTGAAATGGGTACCACGAAGAAGTTAGCTGTGGAGGCCAAAGACCAGAGTAATCAACCCCACGTGCGTGAGTCGCTGGACCTGTTTCTTTTACTCTTCTTGTCCTTTAGGCCTTCACTTCAAATTTAGATTGGTCATCTTCTTTTGGAGTCGCTAGCGACAACAATGACAACAAAAAATTGTTAAACTCTTTCATCTTTTTGACTAAAGAACAAGGCTATTATCTCTAAAACGCAGCGTTTTGGTTGATTTTTGGTGACCTTTAATACTATAGTACTAACAACAAGTGACATGTATAAACATTTTCATCCTCATCTTCATCAACAAGAGAAAGCATTTTCGTGTGTAATTGTACCTACTTGTTATCTAATAATTGTAACATCAAGCATGAACTAGAAAACATGTTAGATACTTTCTCTTTCTCTCTCTTTTAGGAGCCATATGAGTTTCCTCTTTAGCTTGGTTATAGAGCTAAGAATTTTCTACATTATACATAAAATTTGGCTGACCTAATCTTTTTAACTAGCGAAAATAGAGCATGAGAATCTGTCGCAGTATTAACGTAGTAGATATTACAATATCGCGATTGCGCATTATTTCTGACCACCTTGCGGTTTTATTGAAAAAAATCAACCGTCCGAATTTTTTTTATCAATCTAATATTATTTTCAAAAAATAATTTTTTTTAGATATTTTCTACTAAAAGGATCCAATATTTTTTACATAAATTAATAGTTCTAAAATTTTACTTTTTTTTTAATGAAACTAAAAAGAACAATGATTCTTATATTTAATTAGAGTATGAAAATTTGGTGGTAGAGTCAAATTTGTCTTAGCTGGAAGTCTTAGTTTGGATTATGATCTGCATGGTGGAGAACGAGAAGATAGAAATAATTTTCTACACAGATTATTCAAAATTAGTTAAGAAATGACGTCAATTTCAATACAATAACCAAATTTTTCTACACATTTGAAGAATTCCTAAAACTCAAGCTCTCATTTCTTCATTCTTCAATTCGAGAAACGATTATTTGGCTTTTAGTGATAAATTATTTTCTAGGAATTATGCTTATGTAGTTGTTGATCCGCTATCTAATCTAATTAAATAAAGAAAAAAGTTGTACTTGACCCAATACTAACGATCTAAAGGGCCCAATACTAATGGATCCTATCTGCCGACATCTAACGATCCACTAACGGAGACGTTATCAGGAATATTCACATTGAATAATGACCGTTAGTTCCATGCCAAATATGTAACATCTGTTAGAAAATAAATTTGAATTTTCACGGTGGACGGCTACCTGCTCGAAGGCCTGGATCCGAATCAACCAACGGACTCGATCGAGTTTCAGAAATCAACGGATGATATTGAATCTGAAGTACAGACTCTTATTTTAAAGGCAACTAATTTTATTTTTCTCTCTCACTCTCCACTCTCCACTCTCCAGTAAGAAGTTAGGGTTCTAAAATCAACAATGGTGGAAGAGCACAAGCACGAAGAGTCAACTGGTGAATCGCTCTTGGAGAAGATTGTTGAGAAGATCCATGGTCATGGTGACTCATCTTCTTTGTCCGATTCCGATGACGATAAGAAATCGTCATCATCCTTCAAGTCAAAGATCTACCGACTTTTCGGAAGGGAGAAACCTGTCCATAAGGTTCTCGGCGGCGGAAAACGTATGGATTATCGAACTATGATTTTGCTCGATTTAGTATCTTATACAGTGATTTTCCTAATTTTGCTTAGCTCTGTCTTCTCTAAGTAGCTGTTTTGGATTTACCCTGAGTGATTTTGAAGCTGGAACTTAGTGGATTTGCTGATTTGATTCAAATGTATGCTAAATCTTTGATCAGTGTGTTTTGTTTATTGTTATATGAGCTTGCTGCTTGAATCTGTTGTGGAATTTGTGCATTGGTTAAATCTGGATTCAATGTTTGTATGTAGCTGCTGATATTTTCCTTTGGAGGAACAAGAAGCTATCTGGTGGAGTATTTGGTGCTGTAACTGCATCTTGGATCTTATTTGAGTTAATCGAATATCATCTCCTTCCGTTTCTCTGTCACTTCTTGATTATTGCTCTCGCTGCATTGTTCTTGTGGTCTAATGCTTGTACCTTCATTCACAAGTAAGTTTTTTAAAACATACCTTACATGTTTGATTATGAGATAATGATGTATCAACTCACTGATCAACTGATTATACATTTTCAGGGCAACTCCTCACATCCCGGAAGTTCATATCCCTGAGGATCCTCTTCTTCAGCTTGTGCAAGGATTAAGGATTGAAATCAATCGCGGCTTTACTGTTCTTAGGAACATTGCATCAGGAAGAGATCAAAAGAAATTTATCTTGGTATCTTTCATGTTACGTAAACATTTTCTTTCTTATGTTCTGTGCTCCTTGTAAGCACTAACACTTGCTTGCACATGTTTTAGGTAATTATTGGCTTGTGGGTTTTGTCTGTTATCGGCAGCTGCTGCAACTTCTTGACATTGTTCTATATTGGTAATGATTCATACGCATCTTATTGCATTTAATGTGACAGGAATCACACTTGTATAGCTTGTTAACTAACCTTTTTTTTTCTGCTTCCAGCTATGGTCCTTCTCTTCACCATTCCTGTGCTTTACGAAAAGTACGAGGACAAAGTAGATGCCTTTGGTGAGAAAGCAATGAAGGAGATCAAGAAGCAATATGCAGTACTAGATGAGAAGGTTTTGAGTAAGGTCATGAGCAAGATTCCAAGAGGAGCTCTGAACAAGAAGAAGGATTAGGAATTTGTATGTTAATCTTAATTGGAATCGTAGTGATGGTTCAAAACATGTGTTGTTAGAAGCTGTTGGTTGAAAAACCCTTTGATCTCTGTGTTATTATGTTCATTATAAAAATTTGGGTTTAACCAAAAAAATTAATGTAATGAGAGAACACTGATCAATATTGTTGTTGGTTTCTTATATTTGGTTAATTTCTCATTCTTATAACAGCTCTCCATGATGATATTCGTGATGTCAGTATTGTATCCTATCATAAAATTGGTACATTCAAAAAACTTAAGTTGTGAGTCTTTTTACATCCATACGTTGTCATTAAATAACTCAAAAAGCATATTTCATTCACATCTACATTATATTATATATGGATGTAGGACTGACGAGCATATAACATCAAATAGAGTATAAATTATGGTTTTGATGTACATAACTATCCAGGAATTTTTCCAAATCTAGATACCTCCGAATTGAAAGTTGCAAACTTAGATACCCTCTAATTCTAAAGTTCGAAACCAAAGACCCCATAGATATGATGGGTTTATGTTGGTTAACTGTTTTGAAATTATGTCTTAACTAGTGAAAACCATTTGTAAATGGAATTACAACTCGATTAGAAGTTACAAACCGGATTACAACCCGATTAAAGGTTATAAACTAAACTACCTAAACCCAACCCCATTTTATCATAAACATCCAAAACAAAAAATCTTCAAATTAAAGAATAAACTCTAACAAAACCCTAGAAACGCAGATTTCAAAATTGAGAAACCTAGAAAAAATCTAAAATCGAAACCCTAGCTAGCGAAAGCTTCGATGGCTTTAGTCCTTAGAGATCCTTCAATCACATGAGATTTCGACGAATAAGAAGTGGAACGTGATGAGCTGTTCATCGAGAAGATTGCTCACCAGTTCATAAAGGAACCGTCAGTTAAACATGATGTTTATCCAGAGAGTGGTTGTAACGAACCAGAAGATGCTCTAGAGAGTGCACATACATATCAGACGTGGTGATATGAGATTGTACCGAAAGCAAACGTTCTTCAATATAGTAGCTTTCAAGGAGTGTGTGCTTGACTATGCTTTTGTACCGAAAGCAAATATAGTAGCTTTCAAGGAGTGTGTGCTTGACTATGATATGAGAACTGGCCAGAATCTGATCTAGTACATGTATAATAAGGATAAAATATGTTTTATGTGTTTAGGTGGTAATGCTGAGGGTTCAACTTGTGTATGACAAGTTTATGTTGTGATCCTTCCTAGAGATTCAATGTGGAAGATTATGGTCTTTGTAGATGAGCATACATGTATTTCTAAAGGAGATATTAACATGTTAAGGTCTCTGTGATAGCTATGATGTTTGTAGACAAGATCAGAGAGGAACATGAGTTTTATATGCCAATGAAGATAGAAGAAATTGTTAAGGGGAGATTTGGAATCACTATATCAAGGCCTCAATGTCAAGCTGCTAGGAATAAGGCATTGAAGTGGATTGAGACTGCATATGATCACCAATTTGCTCGTCTTTGAGATTATGCTGTTGAGATACTAGTTGTCAATAAGGGCTAGACTGTGGAGATTGACACAATTCTGAATGCTGAATATCAAGATTTATTCAATAGATTCTATGTTTGCTTTGATGTTCTCGTAAAAACATGGAAAAGACATGTAGGTCTCTAATAGGGTGATGGTACCTTCTTGAAAGAGAAAATCAAGGGACAATTATTGGTTGCTTTAGGTAGAGATTCAGATAATGTTATATATCCAATAGCATGGGTTGTTGTCCAAGTAGAAAACACAAACAACTAGATGTGGTTCGTAAAGAGGTTGAAGTTTGACTTGGATCTAAAGGATGATGATGGATACATTATGTTGTCTAATTGGCAAAAGGTAATGATTAATTTCTTGTTTGATTTGTTTGATTCAGTAATGTTTTGTTTAATAAATTGCAACCTTTTAATTGTGTTACTTGTCATGTAGGGTTTGATCAAAGCTGTGGAATTGGAGTTACCGCAGGAGCATAAGAAGTGTGTGAGACACATCTATGTGAACCTAAAGAGTAACCATGGAAATAAAAACCAGATGAAGCATCATATACAGAATCTTGCATAGAGCTATAATGAAGTAGAGTTTCAACAACATTTGGAGAAGTTATTCTGATATGATATTGGGATCTTTAATGATGTAATGAAGATGAAACCAAGGACCTGGTGTAGAGCCTTCTACAAGATTGGTAATTACTATAAGGACATTAAGAATAATTTGACTAAGTCATTCATCAATTCAATAGAGAAGTCAAGAACGAAGTCATTTGTGTCTATGCTTGAGATGATAAGAAGACTTGTTATGACATGTATAACACAAAGATCTGCTATATCTCATTCTCACAAAGGTAAAATTCTCATTTCTGTATTTGTATATGTTCATTTTTGTATTGTATATGTTAATTTCTGTGTTTGTTTATGTACATTTAGGGACACTTTATGTAGCAAAGTTTCTTGCCAAAGAGCACAAGAAAGTTCTACTTGCATGGTGACTATGAAGCACAAATAGAATGTATGAATCAATGCTCAATGGATGTTCTTACCAAGTTAACTTGGAGAAGGGGATTTATAGCTGCATGAAGTTTGAGATATGTGGGATACCTTGTGAGCATGCATATGGAGTAATTCTCGCAAAGTAGCTTGTATTTGAAGATTATGTATGCCACTAGTTCCGGACTATAATGTGGAAGAAAAACTATACAAAGGGGCATGTACTTTTGCTTGAAAAAACTCCCAAATAACAGTTTTATGCCTTTGGGAACGCATGGATCCTTGAAGTAATTCTTTCTTGTAAAGTACCCATTTCGGTACTAAGGGTGGGTTGATAAACCACAGCAGAAGGCATTCTACCCAATAAAACGGATACATCAGATGACTTGTTCTATTGAGAGGTGCAAGGTTTTGGCCTTCAACAGAGGGAGCAAATGTCCATGTTTCACCTGAACCACCACAAATAAGAAGGGAAAAGGAGACTAAGACCGACAAGAAAAGGAAAAAAGGTAAAAATGAATCTTCAACCAAGAAGGAACCAAAACAGAAGAAAAAAATTATGCAATATGGAATTTGTGGTCAACATGATCATAATTCGAGGTTTCATAAGATGAAACCCACACAAGTTTGTCTATCTTCTTGTTTTGTTTAAATTAGTTTAGGTTCATTCAGTTTGTTTAGTTAGGTTTGAATTAGTTTAAGTTATGTTTGAATTAGTTTAAGTTCATTCATTTTTTTTAGTTTTGTTTGAATTGTTTTAGGTTTAAATTAGTTAGGTTCATTGATTCTACTTATCTCTTGTTTAGATAAGTCATTTATGTGTGTATCTTCTTCTTTTTTTGTTGCAGGATTCTCAAGGTCAGCCTTCTCAAACTGAACCATCTCAAGGCACTCTCTCTCAAACTTAATCTCAATTGATGTAGGACTCAAGGTGGTTGATGTAGGAATGAAGATGTAGGACTGATGTAGGAATTGAAGATTTGTCATTTTAGGAACTGATATATCTTTTTATGTATCGGTTAATGATCAAAACTTGATATTTTGTATGATTTAATCCTCTTTTTGTATTGGTTTAGTAAAGAACATGATCATCTTTTGTGTCGGGTTACTAAGAAACATAATCTTAGTTATCAAATATTGGTCTTTTTCGTTCAATTTGTTCATTTCATTTAAGTTTTATCCTCTTAGGTTAAATTTGAATTTGTTAATTTCATTGCTAAGAACTGATTGTTAAATTCAATATATAACTTACATTACACAACATAAGTCACATTACACAACACAACAAGAATCAAACTACATTACTCATAACAAGACAACAACACACTTATCGTCTTCAACCAAGTACTTTACTAGCCCCGACCATAGTCATGCATCCAATGACTACAATAATCATCATCTTTTTCATACGAGATAATGATTTTTCCAACACATCTTCTATCCTCTCAAATATCTCCTTCTCAAGCTTCATTTGTACCTTCTCAAACACCAACTTCTCAAACTCCTTTCTCTCTACTGTAATCTCTTTCAGTTCTTCCTCAAGTCTCGCATTTTTCATTTGTAATGTCTCAAGCTCGTTTAACACTGCCTCATCAACCCACTTGAATGTGTGGTTATCATTATCTATCTACAATATAAACCATCGATAACAATGAAATTCCAAATCATAAAAGCATCACAAACCAAAATCTGAAAAGCATCACATTACCTTTTGAGATGCAGCAAATTGACAATGATAGTAATGCCGGTAAGGATTGGAGACTGATCTCGACATTAAACTAAGAACTGGTTCTCCACACCAACATATCTTCGGCACACCCATAACTCTTCCTCTTCAGCCAGTCAAAGCTCCATACACATTACTCATGCCTTTGGATACAAATCAAACGAGAACGATTATGCAAAACAAAAAATTTAGAACACAAGAATCATCACAATGAATTTGCGATATTTCGAGTTTAAACACAAGTACGAAGCTACAAAATTATAAAGAAAACAAACATTTACGATTTCAGATATCCAAGAATAATAATCGATCGATTTGAGATTTTGGGTTTTTAGGGTTTCAATTTTCGATTTAGAGATTTGAGGAATAAGACCTTTGAGTCGGGTTTTTATCGAGGTTTATACAAGTTGGGTGTAGTCAAGTTTTAGTTTGAATTGGGCATGGGTATCGGTTTGGTATAGATATTTGATGGTTTCCTATAATGGTTCGATGGTATATGGGTTTATAGGTTTCAAAACTTTCAATTCGAATGTATCTAGATTTGGGAAAATTCCTGGATAGTTATCTACATCAAAACTTTAGTTTAGGTTCTATTTGATGTTCTATGATAGTTCAAAAAGAGAAATAACTCGTTAGCCCATATATGTATTTTAAATTTACTGAAATACGAGAATTATACTACTCAAACGATCCAAACATAAAAATTCAAAAGACATATTGATTTCTTAAAAAAAAAATCTTATATCTAATTCTTTTGTATAACAATTTTTAATTACGTAAAGATGAATATTTTTTGTTTTGTTTTGACATTGTTTAACAGTGATTATGAACATAATCTAGTTAAAAAGGAAAATTATGGGCTAATGATGTTTATTAAGCC
This sequence comes from Cardamine chenopodiifolia, assembly GCA_963922655.1. Lineage (NCBI taxonomy): Eukaryota > Viridiplantae > Streptophyta > Magnoliopsida > Brassicales > Brassicaceae > Cardamine > Cardamine chenopodiifolia. The sequence goes on from OZ000481.1 coordinate 20,197,109, forward strand.
CAACACGGTTTAATGATACCAAATGCAATTAGCTTTCTATCATAACGGTCACTAAACATATTTTTGCCAGCTATTTATTAATCTAACGGTCACTAAACATATTTTTGCCAGCTGTTTATTAATCTAATGGTCACTAATGATCTTGCCAGATGTATATATATGTTATATGTTAACATCGTTGCGGATAGTACTCATAATTTTCTTTTTCTCTTCTCTCGCTCTCATTTTTCTCTCTCTTTGGAGCGATTCAGAGTTTCTTCAGAGGCCATCATCACCGCAAGGTTTTGTCTGTCTAAACTTGTTAGAGTTTAATTTTGTTGTTTCAATTTGGTGTTTTTGTTAAATTCGTGTTTTACAAATCAAAAACCCTCTTTCTTTGTCTTTCACCAATTTGAGGGGTTTTACTATCGCGATTCGTAGTTTTCTTGGATTTAAATACTTTTTCATATTCAAATTTCAGTCGCGAATCTTAATCCCTACTTTTCTCGACATATTCTTACATGTTGAGATTTCAAAAATTCTACGTTTGAAATTAGGATTTCTGTTTATTACGTGCTTTTTTTACAAATCAAAAACCCTATTTTGGTTCTTTGTTTTCAATCGATTTGAGGGGTTTTCGTTTTACTTTCGCGATTGTATTTTTCATAGATTTAAAACCTCTTTTTTTCAGATTCAAATTTCAATCGCGAATCTTACATCTTGAGATTTCGATTTCAAAATTGTTTCCTCTTTTAAGATTTTACGTCTGTTTTGTTTCAAATCAAAAACCTTTTTTGGATCTGTGTTTTCAAGGTTATATTTTTTAGTTTCACAGATTCAAAATCTCCTTTATAAATTCTTAATCTTGATTAATTTTCAGTTTTGCAAACCACAAAAGCCCTCTTTACATCTTAGGGTTTTATAACTCTTATTGATTCTTCAAAATACTGTTTTCAATTTAGTTTATTCAAACCCAAAAGAAAGGGACTACAACACATAATTGTTGCTTGTCTGGTTTCTAATTTGGAAAAATTATCCCGTATCATCGTCCGATGTTACCCAACAAAAGCAAATATATGCTTGAAGTATCCCTAATTAGGTAAGACTTGTCCCAAAGAAAGAATAATTCAATATCTCTCTGCTGGGGACATTATGATATAAAATTTAATATCTCTGCTTTGTGTCCAAGGAAATTCAATTGTCTGCTGGAGACATTAGGATATAGCTGAGCTGGGCAGTATGATACAATACTCATGATTCTGCATATTTTTGGAGGAAAAATAAAGTCTTTTTATAAAGCTAGTTTAATGATGTTCCGAGATGAGTAAAATTCAATTTTATGCTAAAAGATAGTATAGCTGAGCTGGGGCAGCATGATATTATAATTCATTGTTCTGCATATTTATTGATGGAGTTGGTTTAATGATATTCTGAGATGGGAAAATTCAAATTTCAGCAGAAAGATATACTGTTGGGCTGGAAAAACATGAAAATTCAAGTTTAATGATGTTCTGAGGTTGAGAAAATTCAATATGTCTGCTAAAATTCTATCTTGTTGGGCTGGGACAATATGAGATTAGTATTCAATAATGATGGAGGAAAAAACAAGTTCTTTAATAAGGCTTCTCTAATAGTGTCTAATTAACAAAAACTCTAAAAGAACAAATTTGTCCTTTTCATAAGGCTTGTTTAATAATGTCCGGTTGATAAATTCAATTGTCTGTTTAATCTCTAAATCTCGCTTAGCTGGGATAACATGAGTACAAAGTAGAACATTCAACGTTCTGCGTATTGATGGGAGACTTTTAAGTGGTGCTCGAGATTGGAAAATTCAAGTTAGTGCACAAACTAAATCATTGTGTGCTGGGAAAACATGATAAATAATTCTAAATCTTTTGCATCTTGATGGAAAAACAAGTCAGATGATGCTCCAAGGGAGAGATAAATTCAATATATGCTTGAAGCATCCCTAATTAAGTAAGACTTGGCAAATTATGCCTTCTAAAATTGAATAATTCAATATCTCTGTTTTGTCTCCAAGAAAATTCAACTGTCTTCTCAAAACTCTAGATCTGGCAGTGCTGGGGCAGCATGATATAATAATATTCAATATTTTGCATATGGGTGGAGCTGGTTTAATGATGTTATGAGATGGGAAAATTCAAATTTATGCGAAAAGATATATTGTTGGCTGGGACAACATGATTAGTATTCAATATTCTGCAAATTGATAGTAAAAAAGTTCTTTAATCTATTAACGTCCGATTAAGTAATTCAATTGTCTACAAAAACTGAAAAAGAACAAATGTCCTTTACATAAGGCTTGTTTAATTGATGTTCAATAATCTGCTTATTGATGGAATACATATATGATCTTTTAATAAGACTTGTCTAATGATATTCTGAGAATAAAAAACTCAAAATATTGAAGGGCAAAGAAAAAAAGAGAGATCTTGGTGGAGTTGGAATAACATGATAAACCATTCTACATTCTGCATATTGAAGGGAATAAATATGCTTTTAAGTGGTGTCCTAAGATCGAAAAATTCAAGCTTCTTCTACATAAACTCTAGTTGCAGCGTGATAGGTATTAAATATTAATGGGACCGTAGCCTTTTAACTCTTGTGCTGGACAAGGACAGCATGAGTATGACATTCAATGATGTCCCAACTTTTTTAAAATTCAAGATTCTGCATAAGATAGTTCTTGTTGAACTGGGACAAGACAACAAGATCAACCATTCAACACTCTGCAATAATCTACTAAGGTTCAATACTCTGCAACATAATAACCATTCTCAAGAATCTGCTAAGGTTCAATACTCTGCAATCTCACAATATCTGAAACTCAAGTTTGGGCATAAACTATAGATCTTGTTGGTTTGGGACAACATTACAGAACATTCAAGTTTCTGCATAAGCCATATCTTGTTGTGCTGGGACAACATAATACATACAATCTTCTGCTTAGACCAACCTTTGAAAAGGCTCCTCAAAATCTAATATGCTTAAATGAGCCCTTATGCCACATGGTTGAGAAATTCAAGATTCTGCACATATTGTATATCTGTTGAGCTGGGTCAACATGAATCAATATTCTGCTCTAAATTTGAAAAGGCTTATATAATTATGTCTAAATATTAGGAAACTCAAGTTTCTGCATAAAGACATCATGATATACTATTATTCAATATTCTGCATGAGGGAATAAATGTTCTTTGATAAGGCTTGTCTAAAGATTTATTAAAATTGGGAACTTCAATTCGTTGTGCGGACTATAAATCCTCTGCACTTATCTGCATTGACGTCTTCTCGAAAAGGTATGTTTTTCATCGTTAACTAGATTGTTACTTGTCTTTGTGGGTTCTTCTTCTCAAGGTTGTGTCGTTTTTTCAGCTTCATAAGAACCAAGAACTAGAATGTGTACATGATCTGTGTCTCAGGTTTGACTTCTATCTTTAACTCTCCAATTGTATTATGTGATGGGTTTTGTTTGAATTGTACTAGTAATAGGAGTAATGTCTCTGATACTTTATAGGAAAATTTTAGTTAGTTTTTGTGGTGACTTTTTGGTTCACAACATGATTAGCTGAACAAGTTTGGTGTTGTCTTCAACACTATTGGCGAGTAAATATAGTATTTTTTGGCCTGACATTAATATTCTTGTTCTATTCTATCATTAGCTTCTTTTTTTCTTCACTCAATATCAAAGCGGAAATTGAATTTACTGATTTACATATGTTTCCTACTTAGTGTTCGTCTAAGGTTTGACTTAGATATGAGATTTTCTAGATGGATCGTTTGGTTAGGCAAACACAAACACTAATACAAACATAAACATAAACATAAACAAAAACGCAAACACACACGTAATATCAAAATATCACGAAAATTGTAAACAAAAGCAACTACATAGACAAGTAAAATCTAGTTATCATTTCTGCTAAACCAATATCATTTCTTGCCACTACATTTTTCTGGAAGCAAATATAAAAATATAATATTTCATGCTTGGGCATAAAGTTCATACTACTAAAAAACCTCGACTTTTAAAGAGAGATAAGAACATAAACAAATTACACCATTAGTTATTGAATCATGTAAACATGTTTCCACATTTCTTGTACTGTTGTACATGTACATTATCCTACACTTAACTCTTTGGAATTCAACTTGCAATTCCATCAGAAGATGCAGAGTGTAAAAGAGTCTTTCCCCTTGAGACTTTGAAGATGAAGCATCCACAAGTACCAACCCATCTTCTTCTTCTATCCAGAACACATTCTCAAATGAACACTCTTTATTTACCGTAATTTGAACCATTATTCGGTCAGGTGGGTATATAATATAATAAAATATGATATATATTAGTTATTATATATCAAAAAGCTATATTAATAAGCTATATAAAACATACGTAGACAACTATCACAAAAGTCAGGATGGCCGAGTGGTCTAAGGCGCCAGACTCAAGTTCTGGTCCTCGTAAGAGGGCGTGGGTTCAAATCCCACTTCTGACATTTATTTTGTTTTCTTTTTTTTTGACATTTGATATTCCCGGAAACAATTTTCTAATTGTATGTAAATTCGAGAGCGTGGTTGTGAATGTTTAAGATGAAATTATTTCCAGTCTATAGAGATATTAATACTATTTTATATTTTACTATGATATCGCATTGGATTATGTTTAATTTGACTTCTACTTTAATATATCAGATATACTTGGTTTACGTTTCATGTTTGGAAATTTTTAAAAAACTTTCACATCTTTTAGACTTTTACATAAATACACATACATAAAAAAAGTAGATTCAGATAGACAATTTTTTTTTCATTGTAAACCCAATATTAACAAATCTTATCACTTATTTTTAAAAGCAAACTCAAACTCAATTCAGTTGTTGAAAAAAAAAGAGAGATGAAACAGTCAGAACAAAGTCCAACTTGCAAGATGCAGTCATTCTGATTAAACCGTACTCGTTAACCAATTTTTTCACTACCTATCCGTAAACCAAACCCTTCTTATTAACCACCGGTTTATTCAGAATCTTTATCCGGCGAAGTCATTAACTCCGTCCCAGCTGAAGCCAAATCCGGAGCTGTTCCGGTACCATTATACTGCTGAATCACCAAAACCGATGCCGTCGTTGAAGATTCTGGCGAAATCAACAAACTTCCGACAGGTCCAAGCTCAGGACATTCACTATTTTCCCTAATCGCCAATGCAATTTCGCCACCTGGCATTCTACCAACCAAAAACAGATTACTCCGCCGCAGTTCCTCAATCGCCGATCTAACATCTACGCCGGCGTTTTGAATCCGTTTCTCCACAAACTTAACCGATTCATCCACCGAAGCTTTCTTCTTAATATCAAACATAATCTCCTCATCCAATTTTAGATTTTTCCCAATCAAATTCTCATTGCTGTTACTCACTTCAACATGAACAATCTCTCCGATTCTCTCCGGCGATACAACGAATCGGAAAACCGTCAAAACAATCCCCGGATGCTCCGCCATACGTAATCCATAAGCCAACGCTTCACGATCATCACGACCACCAAAGAACAATACCACAACAGAGTAAGAAACATCTTGAGCTGAGACTTGACTCGAACCACCAAGTCCACGGTCAACGAAAATCCCAACTGAACAAGGAGCTTCAAGCAAAACCCTCCGATTAACCCAACGGTAATCGCCACGTGACGTCTCTAACGAACCATCAAGCTGTTGATGTTTATGAAACGGCAAAATCACAATCGCTGCTTTTTTTCTTGATGCTGTTGTGCAAATATCTTCATGAATATCAGACATTGATGAGATTGCTGTCATTGGTCTGACATTGACTCTGCTTAGTTCTTGAAAAGCTTGGAAAGCTACAACTACTTGATCTGCGTCTGCTCCTGCGTTGACGCCTCTTCTGTTCCAAAATGGCATTCCGTTTTTGCGAACTTTATGAACCATTAGAATAGCTGATGATCTTTCTGATAGTTCGCGTAAATGCAGAGCGTAAACGCAGAGTCCTTCGCCTTTTTCGATACCTCTTGAAGCTTCGAGGAGGTTTATCATTGAAGGAATGCTTCCTGCTCCATGGAAACATGTGAGGATTCTAAGCTGTGTGTTTGTGTTGTCTCGTTCTACTGTCCTGTGTTTGTATTCTCCTTCTTTCTTCGCTCTTCTCGCCGGTTTGTAAACTGCCATTACGACTGGTGTGGTTATGAAGGTTGTGAAGAGAGCCATTAGAACCATTATGGCAAATGTTTGATCATTCAGAACCTGAGGAAACCAGAAGAGAGTGAGAAGTTATAACGTTTTGGATACTTCTTGTTGCAAATTAGTTAAAGATTGAAAAAAAAGTCTGTACCTTTCGATCTTTTCCGATGTTGAGGACGATGAGTTCGACTAATCCTTTAGTGTTCATGAGGAACCCGAGTGTTATAGCTTCTCTCATAGGTATCTTGAAGGCAAGGGAAACACCAAGAGTGCCAACAATTTTACCGAAACAAGCCGTGAAGATGACTAAAACCAGAAGACCCCAAGACTGAGCTCCTTGAATCGTTGCCACGTTAGTTTTCAGACCACTCGCTACAAAGTAAAGTGGCAAGAAGAGACCGGATACAAGATCTTCCACCTTCTCAATGAGTGCACCAGCAAAAGGGCCTTCCTTTGGGATCAAAACACCCACCACAAAAGCACCAAACATAGAATGGATTCCAATGGCATCAGTTATGAATCCGCAAACAAGAACTACAGCTAAAGTAGCGCAGATGTAGGTTTCTTCGATGGGTTCTCCCTCGTGGCACCTCCGCGCAATCCATTTAAAGATTGGTGGAATAATGAGAATAGCACCGATAACAAAACCACAACCAGAAAGGAAAACCCATAGAGATACAAGTAAGGATGTATTGGATCCCGAGAGAGCAATGGCTAGAGCAAGTAAAATCCAAGCTGCCACATCGTTAACCGCAGCTGCTGACATTGCAAGTCGTCCTATTTCAGTAGTTAGAAGCTTTAGCTCAGCCAAGATACGAGCCAAAACAGGGAATGCAGTGATGGAGAGTGCCACACCCATAAAGATGAGAAACGCGGAACTATCAACTCCTTTAGAGATTGTTGCTTTTAAAACGAATGAAGAACCAATGCCAAGAACAAACGGGAGAGAGATTCCAGCCAAGGCAATTCCTAAAGCCTTTTTCCCGGTATGACGAAGAGCTTTGGTATCAATCTCTAGCCCGGCAAGGAAAAGGAAGAAAAGAAGGCCGAGATTAGCCAAAGTTTCTAGAACAGTCAAGCTCTTCTTTGGGAACACAGCGTGAAGAAAAACCTTGGAACGGCCAAGAAGAGATGGTCCAAGCATAATCCCACCCTACAAATCAACGATAAACCATTGAACAACAAACCAGTGTTGAATCTATTGATCAAGATTCAAGGAATTAAGAAAACTTACAATGACTTCAGCAATAACACGAGGTTGTCTCAAAGGTCTTAAAAGGTAAGCAAGAACACGAGTGAGAACTATAACGATGACTATCTGTAGAATCGCAAGTGGTAATGCAAAGTCTATTGGATTATCTCCTTGGAAAACTCCATTAGAGGTTGCTTTCATTGGAACTGGACAAGCTTTTGTAGAATTTGTCGCCATTCGTGCACACTAAATCTTTCTTCTACAAAAAAAAAAAAAAAAAGATTTGATCTTTAAACTAGTAGCAAAAACTTCTCTTTATACAAGAGAAACATCTCTGAGATTTAAGATAAACATTAAGAAACTTAATATAATTAGAATATATGTAATTGTTAATTTTCAATCACAAAAAAAAAAATCGTATTGTATTTGGTCAAGTTCTTATCAATCAGATTCTAAAAGAGAAGATTCACAAAACACATACACATGCATAAAGTTGCACAATTTAATACAATCGAGAGCGGGGGAAAAAAAATATTTCTAATTACTTCAAAATTAACAACAATTAACGAAGCTAGAATTTTCTGGAAACAAACTGATCTCAAATTCTACGCTAAGAAATCAAAGCATTGTGAAGAGATTCAACGAGAGAGTTACCAGAAGATTTTGAGTGATTCTGATCTCAAATTCTTCGTAGAAATTGCCGGCGAAGATTACGACTTAAATAGAGAAATAGAGAAAGAGTGTGTAAAGTGTAAACATCTCTCAGTCGCCCAATTTTATTAATTCACTGTTAAATTAACAGATTCGTAATGCTTAGTCACTAAGTACTTTTTTAATTACCTAATTGCTTTAGTAATTATGATAAAATTTTGTATTTCTTTTAAAGATTTTGCTACTTGTCCAATTTTAAGTATTGTTTTGTTTGATATAAATACCTGAAAAGAAAGCACCGGGACGGAAAAAGTCAACAACCTATAAAAAGTTAAAATAGTTAAAAATTTATACAACCAAAATCCAATAAAAAAATCCAAACAGAATGTTTTAAATAATTATTAGTTTCTAAAAAATAAAATTTATTTTTTTCTCCTAATAAACATGAACGAAAATTTTAAATTAATTTTAAAAAATTCAATAAAAAATCCTAATTTTTTTTAAATAACTTTCTTATTTATTAAATTTTTTACATTTTTATTTTCTGATTATAACAAACAAATAATTTTTCAATATAATTAGGTACATAGTTAATTAAATATTTAGAAGATTATAATTTTACCAAATTGAATATTCGAATATTTCAACTAATAATTACCGATTTTATTGTATCCTAAATCTGATTTCTTAATATTAAATCTAATTTTTTGGTAGTTTAAAGTTTTATATATTTTTAATCAAATACAAAATTATTAACTATTAACTATTTAGAACATGGTAAAAAAATTTTAAATTAAATTTCGATCTCTATATATTATCTATGGATTTAAAGTGTAACAAACTAGCAAAATATTAATTTCTTCATTAATTAAGTAAATATATAATTCGCATATTTAAAATTCTTTCAAATATAGAAACTGAAATGATTCTCTCAATTAATTATTTTGATATGAATATTTAATTTGAATATTGGAATTAACTCCCCTATTAACTTTCTTCTCCAAAAAATTATTAAAGAATCTTACTTAGAAAACAAATCTAATTAAATTGTGACGACAAAAAAAAATTGAAAATAAATATGTTCATAACTAATTCAAAAATACCCAACAAATCACTTATTAGGAGAATATTACAAAATTATACATATCTTCCCTAAAATGTCAATATTAAATCATCTTAAATTAATCTACATTAATTAAAAAAACGAGAATATTTTCCTAAAATGTCAATATTGCTATGCAAGTTTCAAAATACCTTATCATATATTCCTTATATAAACCTCAAACCCAGATGCAAGCAAAAGTCAAAAAAAGAAATAGCTACTCAAAATTTGTGGCTCTTTCGTTTCTATGCTCATATGTTTGTTTGAAACTATCTTTGAATTTGATAATTGATGAATCTGGTTGTTTTTTTATTTTTTGATGAGATTTTTTTTTTCTTGGATATCATATATATCATTTTTAGGGCAGAAGTTTTAAGAGATTGGTGAAATCTTTAACTTTCGGTTGCTCTATGCCGGTTCAGATAATGCTCTTTTATATTTTTGGTTTTGTGATTTTCTATACTTAAGCATACATTTCCTCATGATATAAAGTGTGAGTTACTATCTAGTATAAAAATAAAACTTCTGTTTAAAAAAAATTAGGAAAATAACTATAGATACAGTCATACAGAGTATCATTTTCTTCCTTCTTCATTCTCTTCGTAAAATTTTCAGACACAAAAACATTTTGCTAATTTCTTTTTAGATTTTGGTTATCTAGTCAAAATAACCCTATTCATATGAAATATACACTAACTAGCCTTAGAAGAAAAAATAATTAGGAAATTAACCATGGATGCACAGTGTCAAATCTGCCAAGATATTTTTCATGATTTTTTCCTGTTTTACACACAAAGATCATTAAAAACTAACCAAAGTTTCCTGGCAGAAGGTCATTAGGAAACTAACCAAAGATTTCTGCCACACGGTCATTTTGTTAATTTCTTTTCAGATTTTGGATATCTAGCTAAATAACCCTTATTGTTAACCATAAATAGAAAAACTTCCATTTTAAAATATTATTTTTGTTTTACAAAAAAATATTATTTTTAATTAGATCAATTTCAATTTTATCCAAATTATATTATTTTATTAGTTAGGAAAATATATCTTTATTATATTGATGAAGATTATATATATATATATATATTAATTTATATAAAACAAATGCTAGAGTGATACTATTTGTAAAACGGATGAAATACAATTGTTTAGTTGATTGTACTGCAAATAGCTTTTTTATTAGTTATGTTATTATTTGCAGTCGTAAGAGGAATTATTATAAATGCAAAATCTATGAACAAGTGATATTATTCATATTTTACTATGTCAAATGAGAATATATAATTTAATAAAAGCATTAGAACATGATAATTTATGATAGTTTTTTTTGTTAAAATATAATTTATAATAGTTGTGATGTGTATGACAACGTTTGCCCCAAAGAATATGGTATGACGGTCCTGGACGTTTGGGTGGATCTACACTCTACACACGCCGATGTGAATTGAATCCTCGAATATTCTGGTTAAAATTATTTTTATGCATGGTTGGAAAAGATATATTATTTTTTTGTACAAAATTAACCATAGTTCTTTCAATAAAATAAAAGTCATAGTAAAATTTAATATAGAAAATTGTATGAATTATCTTCTTCTTTATTTATTGGTAAGACTTATTTTCTGTTAAAGAGATTTTAAACTTGATAGACACATATAATTAAATCCAAGTAGGAAAAATGTCTGATATATCTATAAGACTTTGTATGAAATATCTATGATCTAATAATTCATGAACCGGACTTTGTCTCCGACTCTCCAGCTAATTAATAAAAGGGACAATTATCTTTATGATAAACAATCAAACAAATTAATAATGTGGTATTACTTCTTTTTGTTATTAGCTTTCTCTCTTTTTTAGATAAAAATCCAGAAATATTTTTATCACAATTTAGAATGATGAACATTTTACTAACTATGAAAATATTTAGCACATGTCAAATTTTAATGGATAATTATTTTATTAACACGATAAAAATATTATATCATATAACATATCTGGATTCACATCTAAATTATTATTTAACGTATTATAAAATATGTTGTGAACATAATTATGTGGATAAAATTTATATCAATAATTATTTGGTAACAATGTATTATGTTTATCAATATATCACAATATATACCAAGTTAATAAATAAATTATCGCTTAATAGTTACTTTTATATTTAACTCGTAAATAGTAAATTTTAAATCTTAATCTCAACATCTTAAACTCTAACCATCGTCTTAAATATCTTTGAGGCACATAAACCTTTAATGGGTCAACATCATCATATTTTCTAATTTGTCAATATATCTTCTGATGTTGGGTCCATAACTAGTAGTTCCATGTTACTTGTACGATTACATCAACCCATTTGGAATAAATGTCAATTTTTCGGTTCATAGGCTAGTCCAACAACCATCTTATGATTAGACCGTTTCGTCCCAATGTAGAATTTGATATGTAATGCCATTGTGAGAGTGCTCAAAGGTGAAACTGTAACAATTCAAAAAGAAAAAGAGAGAGTTAATTTCTTGTGGCACCCCAAGTCAAAGCAAGCAGCATATTACTTCCAAATAACATGTTACTTCGTATAGTTCACCTTTACACTATGTAAATAATAAGTATAAATATATTTCAAACAAAAACTACAGTAACAAATATCATTGATCATCATTTTCGTTTCATATTAGTTATTGATTTTTTTGTCAACTAGTTATTATTCTTTTTATAACCCCGATACCGAAAACAAAAAAAACTTGTGCCCAGGCTGAATTAAATTCCATTTTAAGCATCCATATTACGAAAATCAAAGAAAATTATGTGGACGAGCAACATATTAAAACACCTCAATTTTTAACCATTTTTTATCAATGTATCAACATCTTTTATTAGATGAAATACAATATTCTATCATAGGATTTCTTGATTAAAATCTACAAATAAAATATGAAATGTAACAGTGATTAAGTGGCCGACATAGGAAGATTATTAATGGGCTCTGTAAGCCCATGAGGTGGCTTATAAAGCCTGCAACGGATTTTGGCTATATTCTAAAAACATTTTCTTGATGGAACATATTTTATACATGTAAATGTTTATAAGAGATTAGCTTAAACTAACTACAAATGTAAATGTTGGAAATCATGGAATTGTAGGTCTATCTTCTACATCACGTAGATAATTTCCATTTTTCTGCTTTAAACATATTGTGTTCTAGTCAACCACAAACACATGCTTTTGTGATTGTGGATATTGTGGAGGTAGAATCATCAAACCTAATTGGCTACACTTGTGATTGTGAAAGAACTTGAATCAAAACGGCAACAGACACCTACGATTTTTCGAATTCCAGTTTCAATTTGAAATCGCGATGTCTAAAGCAGAAGTTTGAACCCATATCAACTAGATTTTTGTCCTTTATTCTCTTTAAAACTACAAATACTAGAATCTCACTATTTCTATTCCTCTGTTGTGACTTATCAAAGTGGCTGTTGTAAGTTGTAACAACCTAACAATTTGATCATGTGAGCGACTAACTCATTGCCCAAGAGTCTTTGTTAGATCAAACCCTCTGAGATATGTAGTGGCTTTGACACAGAAGAAACAACACCTCTTCGAACTTGAATGAAAGGACACTTATTCACAGATAACAAAGAACGAGGAAAATGCCACAATACAACAAACACACAAACCAAAAAACACCAAGTTACAGTACTGTCGGAATATTACAGCATCCCAAGATCCCATATTTCCACGTATTAGTAATTTTATTAAAATCTCAAGCTGGTGACGCAATTAATTAATGTGATAGTTAAATGACTCAAACAAACTGATTGTAGCCACTGAAGACGAAAAGATTTGCTTTTTAAGAAACCCCACATTCAAAGTATCCAACGTTCAAATCTACAGGTGAAACAAATTCACAAGACAAATTGAAAAAAAGTGGGGGGGGGGGGGGGAAAGGGAATTTTTAAAGGTGAAAACTTTTTGCTTTTTGCCTTAAAAAGATGGAAAGTAAAGTAAGAGGAAACGAAGAAGAAGATGGAGAGAGGCAAAAAGTGGAGAAATTGGTGGAAAAGTTAAGGAATTATAATAGAAATAATCGACCTTCAACTCCAGCGCATGTTAGCTTCGTTCCTAACTCAGTCGTTTCCTCTAGAAAGCTCGCTGCTGCTTTCTGGGAGTTTCGTCACTACTTTGAAGAAGATAGCTCCATCTCTTTTTCTTCTGCTAAAATGCACCGCGGCGTAAATGGTTTCGCTGGAACTAGTAACCGCCGACAACGTCACGGCAAGGCGGTGGTTAAGGAGAATGGTCTTGACCTCTCTCAATTCCTTCGAGATCCTTCTCCTGATCATCAGGTCTCTCTCTTTTTCTCTTTAGGATCTTACCCTTTTCTGGATTTTTGCGATAAAAGATCAGTTTTTCTTAGATTCATTAGCTCTGAAGCTCAAATCAATCGGTTTATGGTTATGGGTATTGTTAAAGTTTGGATTTTGCGTTCTCGGTTTACTCTAGATTTGCTCTGTTCTCTTGGCAAATAAGCTTTGCAAGTGATTGGTAATTGAATTCACAGTTAAAAAGTTGCAATTTTTAAAGTTTCATAGGCTTCAACTCCAAGCTGTTAAGCTAGAAGACATTACTAGTGGCATTATATAGTATATACATGTTAGCTGAGCTGAGATTAGATTAGTGACGAGATTGATTCTGTATGAAACTCTAGTTTTGGAAGCAAATTGTCTTATATGAATGTTAACACAATGTGATTGATGATGGTGTTTCAGTCAGAGTTTATGGTTCTTTTCTGATCACTGACGCAGTTTGGTTTTGGAGTTCAGAGTTCTTCAATATCTGATATGGTACTACGTTGTTTCAGCCAGATAGTGCAGGAAGTCTAAGAAGACAGATCGGTCAAATGTTGATAAAGCATCATCAATCAATCGAAAGAAATAATCATGCTCTTCAGCCTGTATCTCCTGCTAGTTACGGAAGCTCCCTCGAGGTTTTAAAAACTGTTTCAATCATCGTATATAAATTGTGTTTTGGAGATTTGTATTCACATAATGAATTATGGTTTGCAGGTTGCAACATACAACAAAGCAGTAACACCAAGTAGCTCATTGGAGTTCCAAGGAAGACCATCTAGAGAACCTCACTACAATCTCAAGACATCAACCGAACTTCTGAAGGTATTGAACCGTATTTGGAGTCTCGAGGAGCAGCATGTAGCCAATATCTCCTTAATAAAAACTTTGAAAACCAAGCTGGCTCATTCGCATGTTCGAATCAAAGAGCTTCTTAGGTACCAGCAAGCTGATAGACACGAGTTAGAAGATGTGGTGAAGCAACTCGCTGAAGAAAAACTGTTGAAGAAGAATAAGGAAATTGAGCGGATAAGTTCTGCGGTTCAGTCTGTGAGGAAAGAGTTAGAAGATGAGCGGAAACTTAGAAAACGTTCTGAGAGTTTGCATAGGAAATTGGCAAGAGAGGTCACGGAAGTGAAGTCTTCATTGTCTAGCTGTGTCAAGGAGCTTGAGAGAGTAGCTAAATCAAAGAAGATGATGGAAGTTCTCTGCGATGAGTTTGCGAAAGGGATCAAGAGTTACGAAGAGGAAATTCACGGTTTAAAGCAGAAGAATCTTGATGAGGATTGGGCGAGTCGAGCTGAAGGAGATCAAATGGTTCTTCATATTGCGGAATCTTGGCTTGACGAAAGGATGCAAATGAGATTAGAAAGTGGAGATACATTGAATGGTAACAGTAGCTCAGTATTGGATAAGCTCGAGGTTGAGATCGAGAAATTCCTTAAGGAGAAGCGGAATGAAAACCCGAAGAACCGCCGCAATTCACTTGAATCTGTTCCGTTTAACTCCTTGAGTGCACCACCGCAGTATGCAGAGTGTGAGGAAGACTCTACGGGGAGCGATTCGAATTGCTTTGAGCTCAAGAAACCTGCAGAGACTCATAGAGACGAACCTGAGAAACCAAACCAACCGAACAAAGATGGTTTGTGCGATGAAAAACCGAAAGGAAAGATCGGAAGCCTGTCAAGTTTTCAAGTGAAGTTTGAGGATCAAATGGCGTGGGCAATGTCGAGTAACGGAAAGAAGAAAACCCCCCGAGCCATCGAAGACAAAGATGCAGAGGCTGAGAAGAGCAACAGTAACAACAAACCTGAAGATGAAATCGATCAATGTGTTACTTCTACGAACAAGAATGATGTGATGGGAGAAATGATTCGAACACACAGAAGATTAGTTTCTGAAACTGGTGAAATTGATGAAGCTTCTTGTAGTTTCCCATCTTCTAGGAGACAAGCAAGTCCAGTTCGACAATGGACTTCAAGAACCATAACACCTGATCTTCTAGACCCGTCCGAAACTTGTGTGAAAATTGATGGAGTAATAAAGGATAATTCTTTGAAAACTAAGCTCGCAAAGAGTACAAGGTCGCGTCTTCGGCTATTTAAAGGCTGAGAACAGAGTGATTTGGTCGGAAACACATAAATCCCTGAGTTTCATATTCATTGTCTCTGTATGTAGATGTGTATATTTGTTGTGCATTCTACGAATTTTGGTTTATTGAATTTTGATAGCCTTGTCTTATTTTCTTTTATGTAAGCAGTTAATCTAAAACACATCGTCTCTGTATATTCATTCATCTTTTGTATTTTGTAGGATTTAATTGATTCTAAGGTCAAAAACGGAACAAATAGCAGTCTCGTCAGTGCCTCAGTGTTTGTTGTCATCGCTCGAGTTTGTAGAGATAAAAATCACATATGAGGCAGAGCTTGTTGGAATCCAACTTTGCAGAAATCTCAAGAAATCTTTTTTTTTCTGAGCTGGAGAGGTTTCTATTATAGAAGAAGATTCCTCGCATTGCCGAGGAGACGTAAGTAGCACTCGAAGTTTGTGGACTACTAAAAAGACTTGTAAGTGGCTTCTAGAGATTCCTAGGCTTAGGCATTCCTAGAGATTGGACTTGGATTTTGATCTTGTTAACATGTCATTGTGAGTTTGGCCACGGTGTTTTACGATTCCAAACTGTTTTTTTTTTTGTGATTTTAGTGTTGACTATTAAAGAAATGTTTTATGTAGTATATAAATTAGCATTCACAATCTCATTTAAAAATATAAACAAATTTATTGTCAAGTTAATTAGAAACTGACTGATTTATGTAATAGTGAAAAGTGAAAACTAAATTGAATATGCTCATCCCTGACAATCAAAAATACTGAATGTCATTTTCTGTGAATTTTCACTATTAGACAATTCACTTAAGGATCTGTAATCAATTTGACTATTTACTTATTTATTTATTTTTAAGAGAAACTCATTATTTATTGTTTGTTTCTTTTAACGTCATTTATAAATTAGCAATACAATCTTC
Source organism: Cardamine chenopodiifolia (assembly GCA_963922655.1). Classification (NCBI taxonomy): domain Eukaryota; kingdom Viridiplantae; phylum Streptophyta; class Magnoliopsida; order Brassicales; family Brassicaceae; genus Cardamine; species Cardamine chenopodiifolia. The sequence continues at coordinate 20,213,627 of OZ000481.1, forward strand.
AAGGTTTGAGTTTAATTTTACTATTAAAGAAAGGTTGCCTGTAGTATGCAAAATAGCATTTACATTCTCATTTTAAAAATATATAAATAAATTTATCGTCAAATCAATTAAAAACTTAGTGATTTATGTAATAGTGAAAAATAAATCGAATATGCTCATCGCTAATAATCAAACGACTGGATGTCATATTCTGTGTATTTTCACTATTATACAATTCACTTAAGGATCTGTAATCAATTTGACTATTTTTTTTTTTTTTTTAAGATTCTTTATTTATATATTTGGTCTGTTTTAACATTTTTACAAATTAATAATAATATCTTCAAAGGTGGGGTTGACTATTAAAGAAAGGTTTATGTGTTGCACAAAAAAAAAGAAAAAAAAAGGAAAGGTTTATATCTCATTAAAAAAAAACTTATTGTCAAATCAATTAATATTTTGAAAATAAATTCGGTTCATACGGTAACATATCTTGATGCTGATTGATTGCTATTGGTGGAACAACATGTAATCAGAAAGTAACAGAATGTAAATTCCTCTTGTTAGTCTTTGTCAAAATTACAGTAATCTTGTTTTTATGATGATTTCAATTGTGTAACTAAATTAGTGACATCCTTTTGCTGAAGAATATCATGTTACATAAATGTTAAAATTCATTTAAAGCTGCAAATTAATTGCAACCAAAGAGTTTGTTGTTTGATGTTGTCGTATCTACAGATAATTTTTTTGTCTCACCATGTGTGATACATTGCGTACAACATCTGCTCGATCTTCCAATGATGACACTAATTGTTGAAGGGGTGTATGGTAATTGAGCAGTATAAATATAAGTTTGGGGATCTTTCATTAAATGAAATAAGATCGGCGAGTAGACAAAATCCAAGTTTGGTTGATCGATTCTAGAGTGGATCGTACGACGATTAAAATCGAACTGAAAAAAGTATAATGATAAGGAAGCTTACAAAGCAGGAAGTATGAACGAGGTTTGAAAGAAAGAGAATACAAGAAAAACGAAATTTAAAGAGATGTGTTTAGAATGAGATTCGGTGTGGATGTTGGTTGCTTCCGAAGTTCTATGGGTAGAAGTGGCTTTGGTTTTCATTGTATAGAAGAAGTAGAATTTGACCGTTGTTGGTATTAGCCGTTGCGATGATTTTTATTTTAAACTTTACTTATTTTTCTAACCGTTGCATTTTACAATTTACAACGTTCGGATTTTATTTACTGGGCTATCATTGGGCTTCAATACTAATGCTTACGTTAACAGAAAAAGGCTTGTATTGGGCTTATCATTGTTTTCAAGGGGTTTATTCTCATATTGTCTTCGTCTACTGTGAGAGATAGATAGAGATAGAGATAGAGATAGAGATGGCGACGGCGTCGTTTAGGTGGATTCTGCAGTTTCACAGAGACGTACCAAAAGCAGCTCGATTCTATGCTCAAGGTCTTGACTTCTCCGTCAATGTCGTCACTTTACGATGGGCTGAGCTCAATTCTGGTCCTCTCAAGATAGCTCTTATGCAATCTCCCAGGTATTATTTAATCTTTGTTCCATTATGGCTCAACGCACACAATCTGTTTGATAATTTGCCTCAATGAAAACGTTTCTGGGTTTATTCTTCTAAATAACTTTTGGTTAGATTCCTTTTCTTGAAATGTTTCATCTGATGAAAACCCACAAATTCACCATTCACTATACTTCATTGTAATTGCATCTATTTTCTGTTGGATCATTAGTGCAAAGATAAACTCATCTGTTATATTGGCTGGATGAAGAACAAGTTTGATTTTTTTAGTTGTTGATCTCTGATACTGTCCTAAACCCCTAGTTTTTATCTTCCCAATTGGTCTTTACCTTTGTATTCCCAGAATATACTCTTGAATATTGAAAATGACACTCTGTTTTAAGTGGATACGATCTTTACTTCTCCACCTGTGTAATTATACTCTTCATCTTGTTTGCATTTGGTATTTTTGTGATTATGCTGTTTGAGACAGACCTCTCAAAGACTTTCTTTTTTTTCCGCAGCGATCATGTTGCTGAGAAGGGATACTCATCGCTTCTATCGTTCACAGTAACAGACATTAATACAAAAGTGACCAAGCTTATGGCTTTAGGAGCAGAATTAGATGGCACTATCAAGTATGAGATACACGGAAAGGTAACAACTCCAATCTCTTCTGAAAGATGTTCAAGTTTCATTTTAGACTTACTTTCTTAAACGGAATTTTGAAGAATTTTGCGGTTGTTTTTTGCTTTAACTAGGTAGCAGCCATGAGATGCCCTGATGGTTACATGTTAGGCCTTTATGAACCTGTATAAGCATATGAACAGATTTGAAGCCTGAAATGAAGCCAATTCTGCATAGAATAGATTTTGTTCTTAAAGATCCTATCCATAGTCTCTTTGAAGCTATTATTTACTTCTAATGAACCAAAGCCACTCTTAGAGAAATGATGACACTCTTGGAAGTTAGAAATGGTAAAACTTTGATTGATAGGACGCGGCTATGAAGTTCATTGAGTAGGAGAATCTCTCGTGAACTTGGGGATCCAAAACTCATCTCATGATCAATAAAGAGTTGTTTTTTTTTTTGCATCTCTCGATCGATTATAGGGAAACTATGTCTCTTAAGCCTTCAATCATGATATGAAAAGGATCAGAGAGATTAAAATGTAACTCCTATATTTTACTCAGCTTGTTCTATGGGGAGATTGGTTCATGTTTAACTTGCTCTTTCACATTCTAGGAAGCTTTTCTCAATTCAATTTTCCATTGAAATCATATATAATATCATGAAAGTGACAGATTCATTACTACACAATACTTTTGAAATTGACAAGATCCATTGAAGTGGACTTACTGGAGTTTAGTGTTTTGTTGTAGTTGTTGAAGGGTTGACTATGATATTGGTCAGCATTTTACAAAACTGCCCTCAAGTTTTGGAGCATTTTTTGTTTATCACCATTTGGTTTTAATTGATTTTTATGAAGTGGGTTGATTGTTCAAAGATCTTCTCAAAGATTTTGATAAGTTGGGGACCATTATGTTTGTAGTTGGTTACAAACAAATAGAACAAAATTGCGCACCAAATCCTAAATTGTTGGACATTACCAATGCACTTTCATCTAGTGCTTAATTACTTTGATTGTTTACAATTTTACATGTCCTACAAATAAAGTCCATATCTTTATAATAATTGGATAACCGTTATGTTCTTTAAAAAAAAAAATTAAAAATCTAGTGTTAAACTTTGAAGTTTCAACATGCGAGAATCGAATCACTTCTCCCAAATATGACAAAATACTAAGTGACCAAATCAAGTACTTTCATTCCTCATATAATTCGAGACAACAAGAAAAATAGTACTTTAAAAAGTATATTTATGTATAGCAATCTAACATATTTAGTATGGGATTAAATATACAAGCGTTTGTTAGTATGTTTCATTTTCATTTAACTATAGAAACTTCAAAACTAATAAATTTGTGTGAATACAAAAACTATTTGAATATAAAAAGTAGAAGAAGGATCTTTTAGTTTTGATTAAAAAAAAGTTTTATCAAAAAAACAATTGGAATAGTTATTTAGAAAAATAACATTTTCGAATATTTCCCTAGCTATGGTTTGAAACATGCTACAAGTTGATTAAAGCCGAGTTGGAAATGGAAACAACGTCTAACATATAAATTTATCTATTAAGAATTAAATACTTTCTTCACTTATAAAAATCATTTAAGTTTGATTTCTTTTGTCATTGTGCGAGAAAAAGCTTCGAGTTTCGCTTCGACGAGGCAAATTTCTTGCGAATGTTAAAAAGGAATGTAGAAGTTTGGGAATACCAGTGTGATATATTTTAAAAATTTTCTAACAATCAAATCAGTATTTACACCATAAAAATTTGGTTGAAAATTAGAAAAAAAAGAAAGAAAAAGTTAGAAGATATTGGAAAATATGTCCGAGCCACCAGCTGGAAAGCAGCATGTTACATGCCATGCATGTATGAACAACACGTGTTTCATGCTTTTGGTTTTCTAAAAAAACGATGAGTTCTTGAATTGATCTTATCTTTTTTCTTGTATTGATCCGGTTAGTTGTTTAATTTCCTTTGTTCCATTTGTAATTGCCCAATGTGGGCTTTATGAAAATGAACGTTTGCCGACAAAAAAAAACTGATCATTAGGAGGATGGGCAATATATATAGTATGTTCTCACTTGTGACATATTTTAAGGAATCGTCTGACCATTAATTATTTGATAATACTTGCCATCCCGAATCACATTTTGGTTGTCATCAAGTGATAGTGGATATATACAGCTAGAAGTGGCTTTAAGTTTAACCAATGAATTGTTTGGATTTTTCTAGTTATGGACTCAAACACCGCTAGAGGCAGTCAAGTGGATTCGGTGATAAGAATGTTGTACTATGAAACCTTTTTTTTTGTATTATGAAACTTGTCTAAGATAAATTACACATGGCGTTATACGACTACATTTTAGCCCAAATAGTCACAAATCATTCAACGTTTAACCAGATTTTTAAAATACTAATTATTTACGAGCACACAATTACATATATATATCATACAAAGGTATATATAGTTCTATATGAATTTCTTCACTCTAGAGAATAAAGAATGTGCGACTGATATTGCATTTCAATTCACAATCTTTATTAATATTGAAATAACTAAGAGAAACAAAAAAAAAAAAAAGAGTTTAGTGGCTCACATGGTTTGTGAATACATATGTTATGGAGAATGGAAACTTAAGGAAATTATCTTAGGATAATTAAAGACAGAAAATACTCTAAAAGATTTGGTAACTGTACCCAATTAAGCAATTAACAAATTTACATTCTCAGGTGTTGCTTTTCATCACACATTATTGTAGTTTATAAGAGAGGTTTTGTGATGTCACATCGTCTCGCACATACACACTATATATAAACTTGTATAATATAAGGAGACCTACATTTCTTCTCTTCATCAGTCATCACCATTGTCTCTTTTCAGTGTGCCAATGGGATTAAAGTCAAATGCCATAATCCGTCGACGATATTTTTTGTCTCATAATGTTTGCTAAATTGTGTACGGTAATCCCTAAGATCGTATAAAACTAGGCTTTTTTCTTACAATAAATATGGTTTTGGCATTTTTTATACAAATTACATAAAAAAACATATTAAATTTTTTATTATATCAACATAACACTAAGATCACTTTTGGTAAATTTTTATATTTACTTCTTGTTAATTTTTAAAATAGTTCTTTATTTTTAAAATAGTTCTTTATTTTTAAAATAGTTCTTTATTTCTTGTGACTATTTTAAAAATCATTCAATTTTTAAAAACTAGGCTTTTTTCAATTTTTAAAATACATTTTAGCCCAAATAGTCACAAATCATTCAATTTAAAAAAACTAGGCTTTTTTCTTACAACTTTATTTCTTGTTTATTTGATAGATATAACTAAGTTTTTAAGGATAATTTATATGCTAAACCCAAAAAACCTTAGTTAAGAGAATATCAATCAAATAGACTTTGATCAAAAACAATTCTTTTTTATATGATGAATTAGGACGTTGACGATTTCAAGTAATCTAGTGTATGGATGTAAAAGTAAACCACACCATTTGGTAAGTTTCGTAATCTATATTCTATACATATCGATGTATACCTATGTGTCAACCTCGCATCTCATAGGACTATGCCACGTGTAAAAAGAAAAGAAAATTCACACATGTTAATTAATTAGAGAGAACGAGTAAACAATTAAGGAATATATATACACACACTATTGTAACGCGGATTGGAAAAAGACTGTCACCTGTATTTGGCATACAGTTGTATGCTTTAAAATAGTATAATTTTGATATTTCTTAAATTAATATAAAAATAGTATCTTATTCTTAACTAAGAATACACACATACATATATTTCTTTACCAACAATTTAGCTAAAAAAAATTTTCTGCTATTCGGTGGAGATGTGGCATCATTACAAGAATCTAAGTATACATTTAGTTATGCTCCGTGGATTATTATAACTTAGAAGAAATGAGAGTTTTGATTATTTAATATTTATAGATTACAACACTCAGTAACCCCAAATTAAAGAAGGATTCTTTTTTCACAAAAATAATTCAAATTTCAAGTTGTAAAGAGCAAATGGAAAAAAGAAAAGATATGAGATCAAATTGTAGATCAATGCATGATGATGATGTTGACACTCGTCAAATGTCCACCTTAATGTACGATTTAGCGCTCTTGAGGAAACCCGTAGCCGAGGGTATTTTAGTCATTAAAGGACTTTTTTCCAACTACGGAGAAGACATATCTAGGAACTTGTTGCATTGAAAAGAGATCAAGACCCGAGGTGATGTTGTCGTTGAACACTGTCACTGAGATCTCTTTCTCTCTCTCTCTTGTATGAATTTGATACTTTACAGCCCATCTTAGGGTTCTTTTGTCAAAACCCTAATTATACAAACACATGTAAATATTGAATATTTCATATCATTTTTCATAGTTTCTTATAATCTGATTTTATGGATCAAAAGCTAGATCAATTTCTGAAGTTGTAGTAGCTTGTGATAGCTTAAACTATGTGCAAGTAAGTTGCCTTTAATTGAGCTAAAGCTATATACATGATACTTTACATGACATACAAAAAATAAATATATAATTACATTATTTGATGAACTAGTAAAACCTTATCTTGGAAGATTGTTATTGCTTCTAGTAGTGAAACTTTATTTCATTAGATGCCAACTCATTTACAAAGAAAAAGATAAAATCTTCATAAATTGGACAAGAAGATGTCCAGGGAGGTCCACGCCTGAATCCTGAAAACAATACCACAATCACCCATATTAGTCGAGTGCCAGACATATTTATATCAAATTATCAATGTTGGACTTGATCTTCAGTAACACACATGAATTCAAAGCTTGTATACATGTAAATGAAATGTGGTAATACCGGAAAAAAAAAGAGTAAAAGGGAGCTCCCTTCAGTCCAAGCATAGAGAAGTGAAGATTCAAATTGTCTCTCGTATCATTCATTCATTTACCATATGCGAACATATATATTCTTTCATCTGATATTTGGATGAATGAGCCGACAGTCAATTAAATCTCACATATTACTCCATGAGTGGACCGAAGAAAGCTCTCTTCCTCCACCAACCCAACATCCCTAACCATATTAACATTTATATTGCTAGATGCATATATATAAGCGTATAAAAATAATCTGATTATACTATATAGGGTACAAATTCACAAAACAGTGAGTTAATAATAGTCCATCTGTTCTATTCTTTGATGCAAGGATCTTCCTTTGTGGTGTGCTTGAGTCAACCCTAATCTTCAAGATAAACCCTAGATGACCACATATTGCTTCGGAGGCACCATTTGGATTGAAAAAATATGGAGTTTATTCGAGAAAAATTAGAGAAAAAAGAAGAGAGATGAGAGGAGAGGAGAGGAGAGGAGAGAAGAGAAGAGATGATGACAGAAGAAGAGATGGCTAATAAGCATGAAGTATTATTGTCTTTATATAGCAAAAACAAAGGTAAATATAAACCGACAAAACCCACAATGTTTTATGCATTTTCTTTTATTTTTGTTGCACTAACAATTTGAAATTATATATGCATAAGTGGGTGGTTAGTATTTTCTCCAGGTTTTTATTTGATTCCTAATTCTTTTTCTTTTACTAAATATTGGAGTCTTCATTTGAATTGCGTAGTAACTATAGAACAGTCGATCAATCAAGATCTTATTAAAAATCTCTTATTAAAAAAACTCAAAATTAATATATGAAGTTAATTTTCATGCATTTGTAACTCAAAATCAATTGATAATAAAATAGTATTTCATGTAATATCAGACTTCTAAAATAACACATGAATTATTCTTTTTGCTTGCTATATATCATCGATTTTAAAACAAACTTTTGTTGATCTAAACAAATATTTATTAACTTTTTACGCTGACTTGAACCAGCAACACTACTTTGCATAATATTTGCACATGTTAACAATGTTCAAGTCAATTTTTATGTCATTATCAATGAAATATTTGCACAAGTTAACAATGTTCAAGTCAAAATTTTTGTTTACACTAGAAAACATGACTACTCTTTCAATATGCTGAATTTTAAACAAAATTTTCTTCTTTTCTCTAATCAATTAAAATTTTGAAATTTGCTTTTTGTTTCATAATAATTGTCTGCTTTACACTCGAGCGGCCGGACCTTGTTCCCGGGAAACTTCCTTTTTGATATAAATAAGTACATGAGAATATATATTTTAAAATAATATATAAGAGAATAAAAATAAAAGGGGATCTTAATTTTGTCTACAATGAACCTATTAGTACACGTGGTTATTCTGCCTGTTGCTTCCACGGTTAAATGATTTTTTTTTAACTTAAAAGGACAAAATAAATAATTATAATACTTATTAATGTGTTTTTTTTGTTGGAATGTTAAATTTATAATACTCATCGGTCATGATGTATTCATATGTTCATAAATAAGTTTGCTCTTTCTCATAAAATTTTGTTAGCACTAATATTCTTTCCATTTAAAAAAATAGAAGTTTTAGACTCTATTTTTTGGTTTCACAAAAATTGATGTTCAACTTATTTTCTATTTAACTTTACAGTATGGAATTTTTAGATATACTCTCAAATAATTGTTATTACTATTCAGTTACATTAATAATTTAAGATTAATGAATGAGTTAAAAGAATAATACTCCTGCCTCCTGGCATGTAAAATTATTATTTGTACCAAATATCTAAAAAGAATTGATCGTTAATAGATACAAGGAATATTAGATTAAATTAAATCAAGTACAGTGTAATAGTGTATTGATTTGATCTATACTGCTTAATGAAGAATATTCGGGTACAATTTCTGTTTTCAGGCCAATTGATTAAACATTTTGTAGTTTAAATGATGCTTTGTGCAAATTTGTGTGATGTATGAAAATTCTTTAATAATTTAATTTTGTGAAAGAGACTTACCTCTATTTACTTGAAAAGATTGCTGAAGCTATTAGTTCTCGAATTCGTACTCGTGTTACGAAGAATTGTTTAACTATAAAATTATCAGATACATAAAAGATTATATAGGAACTATTTTTTTTGGAAATTGAAAGTTAAAAGATATTGAAGAAAAATGGTAGGAATCTATCGGAATTGAGAATTAGAGTCCAAAGAATGTGATTATAGATAGGAACTTCGAAAATTAATAAATGGACTTATGGAATATACATAATCTCAATTTAGAATTAAGTAGCTTTTTATAGCTTATATCTTATTGAAGATTTAAATCTGTACTTGTATTGCTTCTTATGAAGTTCAAAGATTCAAGATAAGTACCTACAAAATCTTGTCACACGTAGCCTTTCTTTCATAGCCTTTTCTGCATTATTTGGCTCATGTATACATATGTACACAAAGCAATATATGTATCTACTGATGCGTATAATATAACTATATTATACTTATCACTTATGCATATATATATATATGTATATGTAAAGAGAGAAGGAGAACATCGATGACATAAAGTATCATTATCTAATGACCAACTTGCTAAGATGCATCTTTATCTTAATTATAGTAATATTTTAGTATTTAAATTTGTACTTTGATGTTCCAAATTGAGCAGTCGTTTGTCTAGAACATGCAGCTTCGGAAACACTAAAGTTTAGTTAAATTTTCTGTATTAGTTAAGGTTTTAAAACGGAAATTTCTTGGAAAAAAATCTGAGAATTATGTTTTTAAAATGTGAATTTAAAAGTATTTTTCCGTAGATCTTCTTTTTAATCCGATTGTGTTGGATATAAAATCAAATTAAACACAAAGTCTTTAGTTGTTAAGCATATGTATTACGCATAAATCGATCAAAGTGAAAAATAATTTGGCGATAGCTAGTTTTTTAAAAAGAATAGAAGACGTTAGTAATAAAACATCTGCATAGTACATTATAACAAAACTGTTTTCAAAAGAAACAAAAACCATAACAAAAGAACGATGGCATTTTAAAAAAAGAGCATATCATAAAATCAATATACACATATATATATAATCAATATTTATACCACATAAAAAGTTAAATTATTAAAATTTTCACTTCTTAGTACTTTTTTCTTATCTTTATAGAAAGAAGTATTAAGAATATATATTATATAGGTTTTAAATGACACCCATATGTACATTGAACTTCAACAAGTACAAAAACACTGAATCGTGTCCCGTAAAGTGTAAATTCTACAAGTGGTAACATGGTTATCATCATCTAATGTCTCTCCAACTATAAAAGAATATATAATTGCTTGTAAACATATAAAATAATCATAAGAAAGTCGATTTAAAGTAAAAGTGGAAAATGCATATCTGGAAATTTTATTTGAGAAACGAATTGATTCAAAATTACAGACTTCAAAATTTTATGATTAATTGGAAGAGTTTGCATTAATGATTGGATATCCGATTAAATCACATCACTAGTATAAATTCCATTTAGCATAATTAAAGTTTTATTTTATTATACTAGTATTGTTTATCAAAATTCGGCAATGAACATACTATTTACCAAATTATTTCGCAACAATTGAACGAATTGATTATGGAATAATTTCTTAGATTGAAGAAATAGTTAATTATTATGAGGCAGGGAGACAGTATAATGTGGGACAGGCATCCAATAATTTTATGATGCCAATTAGCAAATAACAAAAACAACATTAATATATCTAAATTTATTTTTATAACAGTTAATAATACTATATATGAAAATATCAGTCGAGGTCGAGTCTGTAAACCTGCTTCTATCAATCCTTTTTATTTATTTTTCTTCACATTGCATTTCTGCCGCGTTTTCTGGATATCCATAGACATATAAGGTCATACGAATAATGATTGAGGCTTCAGACACATAGAAGTATGGGTAGGTTAGAGTAGGTCTATCATATATTCATATATAAGCTTTTTTCTTTTGATGGATAAAAAGAGTTAAGTGATGTACATATCTTATTTAAGATAATGCTATCATTCCTAGTTTCTACGAAAAGCATAAAACCAAAAGAATGAGCTCGCATGACAATGTTGAAGATGTCATCATATATAAGTTGCACATGATTATTCAGGAAGATAGCTAAACTTCCATTTAGCCCATTAAAAAGGATCACAAAATGATGGGGGAAAGTTATGTATCCTCGGCTTAAGCTATACTTGCAACTGGAGTGACCTTGTGAGCATGATTGCACCCTTGCAAAATGATGAAATAGGTTAGTATCTACTGTCTCGTATATTTTGAGGACTAAAACGTCAAAAAAAAAAAACCCACGGTAATTAAAAGAATTGGTTAGTTTGTATTTAGATTGGTGGTTAAGTTAATATTTAGAAAGCTATGTAGTTTACTAGTTGATCTATTTATCTTGCCATATTTAACTTACGTTTTGTAAATTAACCTCTCTCTCGATGGCGGAAACCGCAGCCGTACTCATGTCTATCCAGAAAGCGAAGGAGATGAGAATCACCAAACTTAACATAACATTCACAAAACCTTATCAATACTCTCGATCGGGAGATCCAATTGATGGAAATCCATGGGATTCAACACGAACTCCTAAATCTATTTACCTATTTTCATTCCGTAGTTTTCAATTTCGTCTCTAGAGACTTGAACAGAGAAACTGATGTGTTTGCTAAGCTAGCTTTGAGGGTTCGTATAACAGAACCGGTTTAAGATTAATTAATAAAGTATTTTGTCAAAGAAAAAAACATGAGCCAAATTAATAGCTCGCAAGAAACAATCTATGCACAAACACAAACAAATTATGTCACAAGCAAAAACACAACAAAACATCAAGGTTATACAAACAATCAATGATTAATTACCAAAAACAATTATAGTTATGTATTGGATATATCGTATATATGTTAAGTTAAATATACTCTTATCACAAATAGGAAATTTTGTGTGCATAAATACTCAATGCATTGTCAATAAAAAACCAAGTCGTTACAAAGTATTTCATTATGCACAAAACGAAGGCCATTTAAATTAATCATTGGTTGCTTGTATATCAATTTAAATTAATTATAGTTAAATAAAAGAAACCAATAATTTAAGAAAAAATAATTGGTTGCTTGTATAACCTGAGCGTTTTACCCCAAAATAGACAAGTGATTAGCGAAAGAGAGAATCGAGTGCACGGTAAGATTAGTGCTACTTTGATTAAAATCTTGTGAGTTGAGTAATTTACCTGACTTAGCACCGACTTGGTGGACATAAATAGAAACTTACATGAAATATGAAGACAACAAAAAAAGGAAAGTTTTAAAGAAAAAAAATCAATCAATCCATAAAAAAAAAACACTCTAACTTCCTCTCGTATCATTATAAATAAAAATTGCATTTTTTTTCTGAAATCATCTAAAAATCGTTACAGATAATCTAAAATCTTATAAACGATAAGAACTCTAAATTTTCTGTCTTTTCACTAGATTATTATCTCAAAAATTTAGTTATTTTCTTTATGTAATCTTTGATTTTAAACTTATTTAATAAAAAAAATTTCAGATTTCCCACTTATTATAAATTACTTTGTTGTCAGATTTACTTCTTTTTTTCCTTTTTCTTTTTATTTGGTTCGAGTAAACTCGTAGGTGTGTTATTTTTTCTTCCAATCTATCATTATGTGATGAATTTTACTAGTCCAAATATAATTTATTGACATTTTTTGTCAAATCAATACCTTTGTGTTATTTCATTTGTCTAATCCATAACCACATGGGCCATATTTTCCACAAATCTTTATGTGTTCATAATTATTGCAGCAACAAATAATTCATTTCATGGAAAATAGTATGAATCTGATGTCTCTCTCAACGTAACATCAGATCATGAATTAGACAACTAGAATTGTTAACAAAAATTATAATTAATCACACATAATACAGATTCCGAGTATTCCCTCGTGGAATTCAGCTAAGGGCCCAATAAAGTTACAAATTGAACTTACTATGGCCTTATAATGGGCCCATTTAGTGGACAAAAAATAATAGATTACGTTTATTAGAGAAGAATGGGCTCCTTCTCTAATAGCCTAATAATTTTAGTGTTGAGTCTATTTTTGGCGCCATTTGGACCGGAACCAAACCGTCAATCTTAATAGTACTTCAGGATAGTAACGACTCGAGCTTTCAAAATTCAACAAGATATCAAATTCGAAAGATTGTATTTTCTTCGTTGACAAATTACAATTACTGTTTGATTACAATTGGATCCGTTTGGATAAAATAAACTCAGTTCGGTTAAGTTTCGGTTCAGGTTGCATATCACAAAAATACAGATGAAAATCACAAAAACATGAACCAAACCAGAACAGAGTCAGGGCACTGCATTTCTTATTATAACTGAACAAAATAAGCTGAAACAGCTGAAACAATGTTGTTTTCGTGTTCTATGCCTTAAGCATGAAACATTTTTCAAGGATGAAATGATGATGAAACAAAGCCCTACCCAATACATGAAAAGCTTTCGAAACCGAATTCAGAAATAAGCACAAGACAGAGCGAAGGAGAAAGAGAGAGAATAACCTCAAGGGACTGCGCCGATTCTCTAATGGCTCTTCCTTGCAAGCTTAGTCCATTCGGTGTGGTATGCACCAGGACGATCAGTTCTCTCATATGTATGAGCTCCAAAGAGATCTCTCTGAGCCTGAACCAGATTTGCAGGTAATCTAGCACGCCTATAAGTATCGAAATACGCTAAACTTGCGCACATTCCTGGTGTACTTATCCCAGCAGAGATGGCCAAACCCACGACTCTTCTCCACGCAGCTTGCCTCTGAACCATCTCTTTAGCGAAATCAGGATCAACAACTAAGTTTGCCAAATTCGGGTTTCTCTGGTAAGCTTTCTTGATCCTATCCAAGAAAACCGCTCTAATAATACACCCACCTTTCCAAATCCTAGCCATTTCACCAAGATTCAAGTTCCAACCTTTCTCTAAACTCTTAGCCCTAAGCAAATTCATCCCTTGAGCATAACTACAGATCTTAGACGCATACAAAGCTTGCCTCACATCATCAATCAACCTCTTCTTATCAATTCCATTCGACGCAGAACCAATCTCCTCCTTCAATCCAGCTTCTTCCAACACTTTAGCAGCATTTTCCCTCTCATCCTTCAATCCACTCAAATACCTACAATCCAACGACGCAGCAATAGTCGGTGCCGCCACAGAAAGCTCAGCCGCTTGCTGAACAGTCCATTTCCCAGTACCTTTCATACCAGTCTTATCCAAAATCTTATCAACTAACTCACCATCACCAAGTTCATCCTTAACCCTAAATATATCAGAAGTAATCTCAACCAAGAAACTCTCAAGCTCACCTTGATTCCAGTCGTTAAAGATCTCAGCAAGCTCATCATTACTCAAACCTCCAACATTCTTCAACACATCATAAGCTTCCGAAATCAATTGCATATCTCCATATTCAATCCCATTATGAACCATTTTCACGAAATTTCCAGATCCACCTTCACCAATATAAGTCACACAAGGACCATCTTCAACTTGAGCAGCAACTTTCTCAAGAATATCTTTAACGTTGTTATAAGCATTGAAAGATCCACCAGGCATTAGTGAAGGGCCATTACGAGCTCCTTCTTCACCACCAGATACTCCCATACCTAAATAAAGCAATCCTTTCTTCTCAGCTTCAACAATTCTTCGTTCTGTGTTCTGATACCATTCATTTCCACCATCAATGATACAATCTCCAGGCTCCATGTATTCAGAGAGTGCGGAGATTGTTTGGTCAACGGGAGCTCCAGCTTTGACAAGGATGATAACGGATCTAGGCCGTTGGATCGAGAGAACGAAATCGCGAGGCGAGTATTGACCAGCGACTGGGAGTTTTCCTTCTTCAGAGGCACGATCTAAGGTTTCGTCGACTTTGGAAGTGGTTCGATTGTAAACGGAGATTGGGAATCCTTTCTCGGCGATGTTTAAGGCCAGGTTTTGCCCCATGACTGCGAGACCGGCGAGACCGATGCGGGATAGAGCGACGGACTCCATTGTTGGCGGCGAGAAAGAGAGAGGTTAGGGTTTTGACAGAGATTGGTGATGGAAGAGGAAGAGAGAGTGATACGGTGAAAGTAACGGACTCGTCGATGAAACGAAGAGACAATCAAAAGGCGACTAAATAGACTGGTGAAGCGTTGATAAATCTCGTTTTGTTAGGTGAAGACGACGCTCACTCCTACGATGTCGTTTTCACTTTCTATAAATCATAATTTTATAATAGCTTCGGTTTAGTTTATCAAAAACCGAGTTGGTCTGCTCTTAACCAAACATAATAATAAAAAAAAAAGTTTTAAAGAAAAAAATCGACAGATATAGCAGAGCCAGGTTTCGATCCTGGGACCTGTGGGTTATGGGCCCACCACGCTTCCGCTGCGCCACTCTGCTTTGTTGATGGCTAACCTATATGTTTAATATATAAAGTAAAACAATAGTAAAGAATCAATATTCTAAATTTGCGAGGAAATCTAAAGGAAGAAAAACATGATCACGATGTGTTTGCGGCTTCAATGCTTGTCCATTTAAGATATTACTATAACGAAGATTTTTGCCGACTTAACGACCGGTGTATCATTTTTACTTGCATTTTAAATTATTATCTTCCACTAAAATACAATTTTATTCTGTTACAATGGCTGTGTTAATCCTTTTGGATTTTCTGCTCCGTGCGTAACAGAGAGCTCTTTGAAGACGATGACAAGAACCCTTTGCTTGGCTCGTTAAGCAGATTCAAAGTTTCTTGTTCTCTACTGCAAACTCAGCATAAGCGGCTCTCGGATTCATCCTAAAGGTCTCTCTATTGAATTTGACCAAGCTTAGAGCCTTTGAGAACATCTGTTTTCGATCTTGAGGTGTATAATACCTCTCGTACTGATTGCTTTACCTGTTGATTCTCGCGATGATGGCTTGTTGCTTGCGAAAGAAACAGTGCATGAAATTAAGACTCTCACGGAAGTCGAAGAAAAGAGACTTGTCTCCTTCAGGTAACTGGGCACCAGAAGATGATGGCGATGAAGGCAAAATTGTCTTCTTTGGAGAAAGTAACTATACCTTTGATTTGGATAATTTGTTAGCTGCATCTGCTGAAATTTTGGGGAAAAGTGCCTTTGTTACAACCTACAAAGTAGCTGTGGAAGCACGGCCACTGAAGTAGTGAAGAGACTGGAAGAGGTGGTTGTGGGAAGAAGAGAGTTTGAGCAACAAATGGAGTTCGTTGGACGAATCAAGCATGATAATGTAGATGACCTTAAAGCTTACTACTATTCTGAAAACGATAAGCTCGCTGTTTACAGTTATTACAGTCAAAGAAACCTATTTGAGATGCTGCATGGTAAGTTATCTATGTTTCTCCTTGGTCTATATTCCATTGTTCTGTAACCAATAACTCAACTTTTGCAGGAGGTAAAGGAGAGAACCGAGTACCTTTAGATTGGGAGTCGAGGTTAAGAATCGCCACTGGTGCAGCAATAGGGTTGGCTATAATCCATGAAGGAGACAACGGGAAATTTGTCCATGGGAATATCAAATCTTCTAACATCTTCGATAACCCGCAATGCTATGGCTGCATCTGCGATCTCGGCTTAACACCCATCATGAGATCTCTCCCTCAGACAACCTTACGTTCTTCGGGTTATCATGCACCTGAAATAACAGACACGAGAAAGTGTACACAGTTCTCTGATGTATACAGCTTCGGAGTGGTGTTACTCGAGCTTTTAACAGGGAAATCTCCAGCGACTCCGCTATCAAGAGACGAAAACATGGACTTGGCAAGCTGGATAAGGTCCGTGGTGTCGAAAGAATGGACCGGAGAAGTATTCGACATTGAGCTAATGAAACCTCAATATAGAAGATATTGTAAAAATTATACAAAACATTCGAACAAATTGATGCATAATGAGAAACAAACTTCAAATTCGTTAAAGCATTTTTATATGAACGAAGCTTATTCCCAGATTCAAAGCATAAAATTCGATTTCACATTATATCATAAGCTAAAATGATTCCATACAGAAAGTAAAGAGAACCATAGAGAACATTCTAAAGAAGATTCGGCGAATCCAAACCAGGAGAAGATCGATTGATTCTAGCTTCGTTGATGATGAAATTGGATGGATCAAACAGGGCTAAGGAGCTGGAAGAGATGAGGTTTTGGATCGGAGTTCATGCCGATGATGATGATCAGAGGGATGAAGCCATAGTGAGTCGCGACTTTAGCCTTCTTCAACGACCAATTGCTCCATTCCTTAACGACCTGAAACTTCGATTTGTCCTCGGAAGATGAAGCTCCCTTTGATCCTTTGCCTTTTCCTTTCAGCTTCAACGAAATTGTAGACTCCATTGATTCCGATCTCAGAGTTTCCCTCGGTTTCCGATTCCGTTGCGGTGATTTTTCCTCGAAGCCAAAACCCTAAGGCCCACTTAAAGTTAGCATTGGAGTCTCTAAATGATATAGAGGGTTCTAACATTTTTTATTTTTATTTTCAAAAGAACATATTTTTGTCTACTTTATATTCTGGTTTCCTAATTCCAAATCTGGCAATCTAATTGGGTAAGAATATAGTTCTGTGTCTAGATAAATCTGAATGACATGAAATGCCAAACAATACTTAAAATTGCATAGTTTTTTTTTTTTTTTTTTGAATGAAACTATTGGATTAAAATGTGTTAACCCTCTGAAACAGAGATTACAGACAGAGCATTAAATCCTATTGGCTCGTATAAGTTTGTTTCTGTCGAGTGTCGACTATGGAGTATGGTCTGGTTTGGGGAGAGCTTCAACACAAGAGATGACAAGGGAAGGGTCGTTAATTAGCTCAAGGATGCGGATATGATGAGATGGCTGACGAGGGCAATCAATGAGGACGAAAAAACTCAAGTAATCACTTGGGAACTTGAAGCGAAGATGCTTCAGACAGATAGCAATGGTAAGAGGAAAAGAGTAGAACAAGAGAATAGTTCAGATCTCAACGAGACTATGCCGAATGTGGTGAACAATTCTGCTACAACATCAGCTGAGGAGGAAATTGTTTGATCTTTTATCACTGATCGACGAGACCTTATCTATCAAAGAGGGACAAGAAAATATATTGGAGGAACAAAATGTTTTCGAGACAAATCTGACAGATGAATCTGGCAAAGAGCCAAAGCTGAAACAAGAATGTTTTTTTAGCTCAAAACTATGATGCTCCTTGGCTTTTATTTATGCTTACTACAATAAGTGATTCCTCTTTGTTCTTTGTTTTTCTGTATATTATTAATCTAATCTTAAAACGTGAAAAAGAGAGATAATGTTTTGGTTTTTTGATGCTTTTTTAATGTTGACTAGAATAATCGAATTTCAATCTCATGGAAAAAGCTGATGAAATTCTGTTTTGTACAAGAAAAAAGGATTTTACAACATTAGATTGTGTTCTTGATCCAACGGAAAAAAATAAGAAGAATAAAGAAACCATACTCTTGAAGCCAAAATCCCAAGAGAAGGTTCTAAATTAACCAACAAAAAAGTATTAAAAGATCACAACCTCACTGTTTTTGTTTTTTGATTTATTTATTTTTCATGTCTGAAACTATGAAATCTGCTGTTAAAATACTGAGCAAAAACTTTGAAACTCTTCTTCTTCTCTGGTTTTGATGAAAAGCTAAGTCAGCTCAGAGTCTGAAGCATGACCAGTTAGTTGTCTACGTCTTCCTGGGCTTAGAGTACTCATTGGACTCAAAGGCAATCGATTATCTTTCCTCGCTTTAATGCTTCTTCCAAATGGACTCAATGGTGATGCTTTTGGCGATGATCTTGCTTTTACCGGTGAACTTCTCATCTTTTCTGAACCTGCATTGATTACATTAACATAAAATACTCATCTATCGACTTAAATCATGTCAATATAGAGATTAGGGTGGATAAAAGTAACCTAAGCTTGGACTTTTTCTTAGCTTTGCCATTTCGCCGCTTTTCTTCAAAGCTGAAACCTTTTTGATGGGAGTTTCTGAGTAGACTGATCTTGTATCTGATGAGTATTCAGTTTTTGTATCTAGACACAATGATTTTGTATCTCTTATTATCATGGCATTGGGTGGATCTTCAACCACTGAAACGCTTTCTGATTCACTTGCCTCTGAGTTACCGCTTTCGTTTGAGTTTGGATTCATCTTCTCTTTTTCCAAAACTCGGTATGAGTATAGTTGGAAAGGGATTTGAGTCACGGATGCGGTGTGAGACCCTGAATCACCTGGAAACTTTCTCAAGAACCTTGCTTCTAAATCCCAACAATCAACTAATGGAGTTTGCATTTGAGGATGACCATGATCTGGATTCACAACTAGGAACTTCTTGATATATCGTAGTATCCGACAAATCGAAGAGAAATTAGGACGCTGACTCGGTTCTGAATGCCAACACCGTTTAATCAGACCAACGAGGTATTTTGGTGAAGGGAAAGGGAACAGAGGTCTCTCTCCCATTCTAATGTTGATAGCCATTTGTTCACCATTAAGATGACTATCTTCAAATGGAACTTTACCTGTGATAAGCTCAAAACATACCATTGCAAAGCTATACACATCAGCTTTGTGAGTTAACTTCGATTTCGGAGTTGTACCATTCAAGTCTTGTTCCATCTCTGCTAGAACTTCAGGTGCATACCATATTACAGGATCAGGAGTGCCTGGTCTAGAGGAAGACTGAGCTTTGACAGAAGATAAACCGAATTCAGATATTTTCACATGAAAATAACCTTCGGTATGACTCCTCTCTTTCAAAAGAATGTTCATAGGGTTTAAATCTCCATGAAAGATATCATTTCCATGGAGATATTCCATTCCCCTTGCAATTTGCAGCATGATGTCAATCACAACGGGAACCGAGAATAGATATCTTCTTCTTGCCCCGCAATTCTCCTTCATGTAGCTCTGCAAATCTTTGTGCATTAACTCCATAACCAAAAAACATTCTTTCCTTTCTTCATCATAGAATCCACAAAGGTATTGAAGTATATTCGAATGACAAAGCGCTAAAAGAGATGAAATTTCAGAACTTAGCGGCTCAAGATCGCTGAAAAAGTGCCTCACTGCAAAACTATCACCAAGCCATTGAATCTCCTTGTATTGTCCATCTGCACCTAACCGTTTTATCACTTGGTAATCCTTTGAACCAAGAAGTATCGAACTCGGAAACAGTTTCCCGTTAAGCTGCTCCAAACCGGTTAATTTCTTCAAAAGCAAACCAGCTAAACGCTTCTCGGTCTTTCCAATATCATCGCTATCCGGTTTCCTCTTCTCTTGTAATGCCTCCACTAGATTCCATCTATCTTCTCTCCATGAATGCTCAAACCGAATACAAATATCTTTCGGTACCAAATACTGTTTCCCAAACCTCCATTGAAATAGCTTAGGATCATTCCACTCTCTATCATACTTTCTTGAAAACACAACTCTTCTTCTCTCCATCTCAGAAGGGTCAAGACCCGAAATCTCTCCAGCGGCTTCTATTGCTTCAACAACCGCGGGAAAATAACAGAACAGATTGTGTATATGAAACTCAACAGAATCTTTATTCTGATGAAAGTTGATAACTTTACCCCACCAATCACTATTATCCATACAATGCTTAATATATAATTCTCCTTCTTTAAACACTCTATAAAGCTCCTTTAAAGGTTGTTCAAGAGCTCTCCATTTAGTGTGTTTCTCTTCAAGCCTTAGATTCTGTTTGATCTCTTCTGCTACGGTGTTGAAAGCTAAACTGAAGATTTCTAATAACAAACAACATTGTCTTTGGTTGATCAACATATCATCTTGTAATACCATTAGTGCATTTAGACTTCCAAGAACTTCACCGATTTGTCTGAATTGCTCCATTAGACAATATTGTTGTAAAATCTTCAAAAAAATAATCTTGTAGGCTTGAGATTTATGAATGCTGAAATACATTTATGAAGGAGATAAAAATGAGGCTAAATAACATTCAGATTTATAGATCCACATAGAACAATGTTAGGGTTTTGAAGCCAGACCTGAAATGAAGATCCTTTTTGCTTCAAGGATCCATTGATTGAGCATATAAATTCATATCATAGACGAACCGAAACAGAGCTGATCACCAAATTACAATCTCCGATCTGATCATCAAAAATAATTTAAAATTAGAAATTGGAGAAAAAAGGGAAAATCAAACGTTCATAAATTGATCTGTAGAATATCTCACCGATCAATACAAAGCAACCGCAGATGAAATTTTTTTTTTCCCTTTTCTGTTCTTCTGGGTTGCTTAAAAATTCCTTTCTTTTCTTTTCCTGTGTAACGGTTTCTGAGAAAATGAAGAAAAATTTCCAGGAAAATGTTGGAAATGTTAGTATTGGTTTGTGTATGATCGTTGAAAACATGTCCGGTTTCTCTGGAGTCCACTATATGATGTGTTCCCGCGAGTTTGGTTTATAATAAAATACACTTTTTTCTTTATAATATAAAATGTTTATGTTATGGTCTTCACGTTATCAAAATATCCACACGTCAGGGAGATTCACATTATTAAGCACCAATTATTTAATGAAAATGTTGATCTTTGTCGATAAAGGAAGGTTTACATCTATTAAATTTGATTTTGTACCCAAAAAGAAAAAAAAACATATAGCTATTCAACTAATTTTTTTTCCAAGGTCTTTCATTGATTAGAAAATGTTTACAAAGTTTTAAAATAAACAAGTCGTAAGATATACATTTGAGTAAGAAATATTGAAAATAACTAACTTTAACGACTTTGACCTGCACAGTTTCGAACAAATTTCTTTGAAATTTCTTTTCTCTTTAATTACGCACACTCTTATCTTATGGGGTCCTCAACGACTTTGGCTTATACAGTTTCATAGAAATTTCTTTGAAATTTTTTTTTTCTCCTTAGGCATTTTTCTTTAATATATAAAATTATAAACAATGGACTATTTTCTTCATCCATAGATAGCTTATCCAAACGGCAAAAGTATTGTGATACCTTCTCCAAATTCTTATGGCTTCTTCTTCTTCTTCGTCTCATACCAAGAGATACCATGTCTTTCCGAGCTTCCATGGTCCAGATGTTCGTAAGGGGTTTCTCAGTCATATACATAATCATTTTGCAAGCAAAGGAATCAGGACATTCAAGGATCAGAAGATCGAGAGAGGCCACACGATCGGACCAGAGCTTGTACAAGCAATTAGAGAATCAAGTGTCGAAGAAGTATGCTTCTTCAAGCTGGTGTTTAGATGAACTGGTTGAAATCTTCAATTGCAAAGAAGTTTTGGGGCAGACTGTGATGACAATTTTCTACGAAGTTGATCCTTCAGATGTTCGAAAACAGAGGGGAGATTTCGGAAGCGCATTTGAGAAAACTTGTGCGGGGGAAAGTGAGGAAGTGAAGCAGAGATGGAGCAAAGCTTTGGCTGACGTAGCAACCATTGCTGGAGAACACTCTCTTAATTGGTATTTACTTCTTTTTAGTCTCTGAATGCTTAAGAATTGCTTCAATTATTGTAAATTTAGACTCACCAACACTAATTTGTTTTTGCTTTTGTATAGGGATAATGAAGCAGAGATGATCCTAAAGGTTGCTACAGATGTTTCTAAGAAACTTAATGTTACACCGTCTAGGGATTTTGATGGGATGGTAGGACTTGAAGCTCACTTGAATAAACTGGACTCTTTGTTATGCCTTGAAAGTGATGAAGTGAAGATGATTGGGATTTGGGGTCCTGCAGGGATTGGTAAATCTACCATTGCTAGAGCTTTATTCAACCAACTCTCTTGTAGTTTTCAACTTCGTTGTTTTATGGAGAACCACAAAGATAGTTATAAGAGCACAATGGGTGTTGATGACTATGATTCCAAGTTGTCTTTGCAAAACCAACTTCTGTCTAAGATTTTGAACCAAACAGATATGAGTATTCATCATTTAGGTGGAATAAAAGAATGGCTACAAGATCAAAGAGTGCTTATCATTCTTGATGATGTAGATGATGTAGAGCAATTAGAAGTTTTGGCTAAAGAAATTTCTTGGTTTGGTTCTGGAAGTCGGATCATCGTTACCACAGAAGATAAGAAGATCTTGAAGGCACATGAGATTCATAATATATACCATGTGAATTTTCCATCCAAAAAAGAAGCTCTTGAGATCGTATGTCGATCTGCTTTCAAACAAAGTTTTGTACCAGATGGTTTTGAAGAGCTTGCAAAAAAAGTAGCTGAGTTTTGCGGTAATCTTCCATTAGGCCTTTGTGTTGTGGGTTCATCTTTGCGTGGGGAGAGCAAGCACGAGTGGGAACTTCAACTATCAAGGATCCAAACTAGCCTTGATAGAAAAATTGAGAACATATTAAGAGTGGGATATGACAGATTGTCAAAGAAAGATCAATCTCTATTCCTTCACATTGCATGCTTCTTCAATAATGAGGATGCTGACTACGTGACATCAGTGCTCGCTGAAAGTGGCTTGGATGTTAGAAATGGGTTAAAGACCTTAACCGAGAAATCTCTCATGCATACCGATGGGAGTACAGTAATGCACTATCTACTACAACAATTGGGTAGACAGATAGTGTTTGAACAGTCTGACGAGCCTGGGAAGCGTCAGTTTTTAGTAGAAGTCGAAGAGATTCATGATGCATTGGCAAATGAAACAGTAAGTTCTTACATTTATTATATATTCTCTAAAGGTTGCATGTTCTTTTATGATAACAATTTTATCAGTCTTCTTTCGCAATATTTGGTAGGGTACTGGATCAGTCATAGGTATATCATTGGATACGTTCAAGATCGGCAACGACGACAATTTCTCTGTTGGTAAGCGAGCTTTTGAAGAAATGCGTAATCTCCGATACCTAAGAATCATTGGTGGAAAAGTTACGTTGCAAATACCAGAAGATATGAAGTATTTACCTCGGCTTAGGTTATTACATTGGGACTCATACCCGAGAAAAAGTCTTCCTCCAAGATTTCAGCCAGAATGTCTTGTCGAGCTTGATATGCCATCTAGCAATCTCGAGAAGCTCTGGGGAGGAATCCAGGTTTGTATTTAATATTCTTTCATATGTTATTGATTATTCAACGTAAATAAGATATGTCTCATTTGTTGGGTTTAACAATGCAGCCCCTTCATAATCTCAAGAGCATAGATCTGAGCCGTTCCTTTAAGTTGAAAAAAATCCCAAATCTTTTAAATGCTACTAATCTCGAGACATTGACACTTGCGTATTGCTTAAGTTTGGTGAAGCTTCCCTCTTCAATTAGAAATCTACATAAACTGAAAAAGTTGAAGATGGCTTTCTGCAAAAAGCTACAAGTTGTTCCAACCAACATCAACTTAACATCTCTTGAGGAAGTCGACATGAGTAATTGCTCACGATTGAGAAGTTTTCCTGATATTTCTATGAACATCATGCAGCTCAATGTAGGACGCACAAAGATTGAAGAAGTTCCATCCTCTATTAGGAATCTACACAAACTGAAAAAGTTGGATATGTATTTATGCAAAAAGCTACAAGTTATTCCCACCAACATCAACTTAGCATCTCTTGAGGAAGTTGACATGAGTGATTGCTCGCAATTGGCAAATTTTCCTGATATTTCTATGAACATCAGACATCTCGATGTAGGAAACACAAAGATAGAAGAAGTTCCATCCTCTATTAGGAATCTACACAAACTGAAAGTTTTGAAGATGAAAGACTGCAAAAAGCTACGAGTTATTCCCACCAACATTAACTTAGCATCTCTTGAGGAAGTCGACATGAAAGATTGCTCGCAATTGGAAAGTTTTCCAGATATCTCGAGTAACATCAAGAATCTCAGTGTAAAAGGCACAAAGATAAAAGACTTCCCTCCATCAATGATTAGATGTTCGTCTCGTCTTGAGTGGCTTGAGATAGGCAGCAGAAGCCTCAAGAGATTAACACATGTCCCGCTAAGTGTAACTTGGCTAAACCTAAGCAACAGTGATATAGAGAGAATTCCAGATTGCGTCATAGGTCTCCTGCATCTTGTAGATCTTATCGTCGAAAACTGTCCAAAACTAGTGTCAATTCCGGCTCTTTCCCCTTCGCTCAAGTCCCTAAATGCAAACGAATGTGTATCACTCAAGAAAGTATGTTGCTCTTTCCACAACCAAACCAAGAGACTCTCATTCTACAATTGTTTACAACTGGATGAAGAATCAAGAAGAAGAATCATACAGCAATCAATTCAGGACTATATATGCTTACCAGGTAAAGAAATCCCTGCAGAGTTCACTCACAAAGCTACAGGAAAGCACATAACCATCCCTCTGGCTTCAGGTGGTGAGGCTACGTTCTCTGCTTCCTCAAGATTTAATGCTTGCTTTCTGCTTTCACCAATTGAGGAGTACCATCTTACTATAAGTTGTCATCTAAGAAGCGAAAGAGGAGTTACAATTAACTTCATTCGCAGTTCTGCTTGGCTATCAGATCCGCTTCCTGGGTTAGAACATCTGTTTATATTTAGTGGTGACTTGTTTCCTCAACGAAACGGATGCCATGAAGTGGTAGTGACTATAAGCGAGATTACATTTGAGTTCAGCTGCGAGGACAACGATGACAAGATTATTGAGTGTGGTGTAGAGATCATGACGGAGGAAGCTGATGGTAGCAGTAGAGAACATGCAACAACCACCACCACACAGATGGAGACAGAGAGGAAGACTAAGAAGCAAAAGGTCTCAAGATGAAAACATCAAAAGCATACAGGTTTTTCGAGTTGGCTTGGGAGAAGAAGATGAATAAGACATCGTGGAATCTGATGAAACCAAACCAATTTTAGTAATTTCTTAGCTCCTTCAAATCTTCATAAAAACATATGGAGATTATGAGGCTGAAGCTGATTAAAACCTGCAACTTAGGCCCTAGGATTCAGGCAGGGGAAGAAGATAGAATTTCCATTATGTTGTCGTGTGTATATATTAAGGGTACTTAGTGTCTGTACATTTGTAGTTATCTAAATATTTAGAGATTTTTGAATATTTGTAGTTTCCATTATAGTGTTCTGTTTCTAGTATAGATGTGGATATAGTTATGTATTTGATTGGTAAAGGCTAGATCGATTACTGATTACGAGATTGTTACAAGAGGCATAAGTATTTGGCTTACACTAGAGACCAGTTTCCTCAATATCTGTTGTTGACTTGTTTTGTTGATGATGTAGGTTTCTGCAGGAGATATGTTTCTCTGCTTTGTAGTCGATGCGATTCTTGGATCCCTAGGGTATCCAGATATTGGGGATTATGATCCCAGATGGAAAGAAGCTGTAAGGTTTTTGAAAATTACATACAGGTTGTTGGATTTGGCTTAGGAAGCTTTTATGGTATGAAGAAGATGATAAGTAAGAGAGAACGAACTACTTGTCGTGGAATTTCATAGGCTATAGCTCTTCCCTCCCAAAGTTGTCCATTTTTCCCCTCTTTCTTTACATTTATGTTTGTTTGCTTTGTTTCTTATTTGTTATTGTGATGTCTTTTTTGTATGTAACGTCGTTATATATTTGAAAGAGAGATATAGTCCATTAGTGAGTTTCAATTTTATGATTGTTTCTTTACGTTTCCCTTTTAGAATGTTAATGCAAATGTATACACAAAAAGTTAACGCTTGAAGGTTTTGCCATGAGACAGATTGTGTATTATACAAAGACTAAGGCACATGAGAGTGGAGAGAGTAAATATGGTTATAAAAAAAAAATTGAGACAAATTGGTGTTAATCTAATTATATTTGACTAATTTATATCTTTTTATTTTTGTTCATTGCAGTGATAACTACAGAAGTGAAAAACCGGATTAATATATGCTTAATAACAAAGGAGGATTGAACCCGAATGGTTATAAAATATATGCTTAGTAGACCGGATTGAACCCGAGTTTGGTCTAAGCAAATTAAACGAATTAAATCTGACTTGGATTAAAATAAAGCTGTCACTGTACCTCTTGGTCAGCCGTTGGCGAAGTCACACAAACTATGTAACATACGATTAGATCCACACAGACGTAAGGCCTCATTCTATATCCACATAGAAACCTCGGTTCTGGTAGTTTTGGTTAAAACCTCGGTTTCCACACGGACGTAAGGCTTCTTCTTCTTCTTCGTTGTCATCTAAGAAGCAAAGGAGGTGTTTCAATGAACTGCATTTCGCACTTGTGCATGGCTATCAGATCCGTACATTTATGCTGATATTCATTTCGGTAGATGTTTACTTAATACAATCTTGTATATCCCAAGGCTAGTAGTATAGCTCTGTCCTTTAAACTTGGGTTTTGTTGCCTGCAGTAGCGCATAGATTGGATCATTTCTAAGCTAATTTCATAGCTTGTTGGAGTTTCATCATTTTCAAAGTTATGGTTTGGTATATATTATGGAAATGGTAACACATTAACACTCTTGGTATATATTATTCATGTTCCGTAACTGTTTGAGAGACAATGAAGAAGCAAGAAGACAAATCATACACCATATGAAAGCTAAATATGTCTGCTTACCAGGTAAAGCACTCACAAAGCTACAAGAAACTCCATAACCATCTCTCTGGAGACTGTTTCTTCCTTCAAATTTGAAGCTTGCCTTCTGCCACAATTCGTAAGGGAAACACATTTCGCCAATCCATATAAGGATATACTCTTTAGTTTGATAAGGCCCATAAGTTTAATAATATGTAAGCCTAAGAGCCCAAATCTCAGAAGCTTGGTTTTTTTTTTAATGGCGATGCGAATTGCGAATCATGTGTTGAGAAGAGAATGAAGAGCTACAAAAATGAGAGAACTTGTGTGAAGTGAAGTGAAGACGAAGAAGACGAATGGCTACTCCGTGGTACTTTGTTGCAGTACTTCTCACCATTCTTACTAGCTCTCAGGTTCCAATTTTAACCCTAAATCTCCAATTCCTCAATTCGTCTTCTTCTCTATTGAATCGATATTCGTTTTTTATTTGTGGATCTCTAATTTGAGTTATCGATGGTGGTATTGTCACCAAATCTTAGCTGGATCATGTCAGTTAGAGTGTGATATTGCTTGCTTTTTTTTCCACTGTTTGGAGCAATGTCATGATGAATCGTGAATTCGATATTTCCAGTGAAGCTTGTGTAAATTTTCGAATGCTTGATTGTTCCTAAGTCAATTCAAGACTCATTTCATTCTATTTTGGCTAGATTTTTAAAATTTCATACTGCCTTTTATTATGCTTGTGATTTTGTAAATTGATTGATTTTTCGATCTAATATATAAGTCATTAGTCTATACAAGTGATGATCATCATTCTTTATGTTTTGTGTGTTTTATTTTTGAGATAGAAAATGAAGATTATTCACTGAACAGATTCTAAAAAATATGAGTGATAAGTTTATGATATTTTCTCTCATTTGTTAACTTATGTCACAGGGAATTTTAACAACTCTTTCTCAAAGCAATGGAGGTTATAAGTATGATTATGCAACTGTTCCATTTCTTGCCGAAGTTTTTAAGGTATTTCAATATGCTAAGCTGATGTTTGGTACTCAAGTTTTGCTGAGTTTTCTTTACGTCTTTTGCAGCTGATCATTTCTGGTTTGTTTCTCTGGAGAGAGATGCGGACATCAACTGCAAGGATTACTACGGATTGGAAGAGCGTGCGCTTATTTGTTATTCCTTCTCTTATATATCTGATACATAACAATGTGCAGTTTGCTACGTTGACTTATGTGGACACATCCACTTATCAAATTATGGGTAATTTGAAGATTGTGACCACTGGCATACTCTTCAGGTATCTGTTTCTTGTGCCTTCTTTTTTTCTACTATGCACAGCTGAAATAAGGGGAAATAATTGATTCCGAGTTCTATCTATGGATTAACTGATTTGTAATTTGCCGTTGTTATAGGTTATTTTTGAAGAGGAAACTATCAAAACTACAGTGGATGGCAATTGGTCTTTTAGCTGTTGGAACTACTACCAGCCAGGTGATGCATACACATTGAATTATTGTGTATGATATTCTCATTTTTATCCTACTACTTGTCTTGGAAAATGGTCTTTATACACTTATAAACTTATGCTTCTCAAAAATTTCATCACACTGGGTTTTGTGCTGGTAATTTAAAAGCTAAGTTGGCATTAAAGCATTTCAAATGATCTCAACGATTCAATTCTTCTTGTCCTTTCAGGTTAAGGGATGCGGAGAAGCTTCGTGTGATTCGTTATTCACAGCACCAATACAAGGGTACTTGCTGGGCATCCTCTCAGCTGCTTTGTCCGCACTAGCCGGAATCTACACAGAGTTTCTGATGAAGAGAAACAACGACACCTTATACTGGCAAAACTTGCAGTTGTATACGTAGGTATCTCTTCTTAACATCAAACTTTCTCATGCCAAGACTATTATTCTCACACTACTTATTCAACTTAAAAGCCTCTTCGTTAGCCAATGTTATCTGCTTCTGTCATCATTTCTTTTCTTTCTTTACTCACCAGGTTTGGTTCAATTTTCAATGTTGCTCGACTTATAGCAGATGATTTCAGACACGGGTTTGAAAAGGGTCCATGGTGGCAACGGATCTTTGATGGGTATAGCATCACCACTTGGATGGTAGTTCTGAATCTCGGATCCACCGGCTTACTTGTCTCGTGGTTAATGAAGTATGCAGACAATATCGTAAAGGTAAAGGATCAATCTTGCTCTCATAATCAAACACAAGAAAGTAACGAATATATACATTTTGAAACTCACATCCACAATTTCTTATAGGTTTATTCTACATCAATGGCGATGCTACTTACTATGGTTGCATCCATATACCTCTTCAGCTTCATACCAACAGTGCAGGTTTGTATATGATTTATCTCGCATTGGATCTTCCTTCCCGTATTTGCCTCATTCGTCTTCTTTACCTGAAACAATCCTGCAGCTTTTCTTGGGTATTATCATATGCATCATGTCACTCCATATGTACTTTTCTCCTCCACACACGCTCGTAGACTTGCCCGTGACAAACGAAGTTCATCCCAAGACCTTAAAGCAAGTTGTCGTAGAAGAAAAAACAGATTCTTGAGTCAAATGGACGACTAGAAAACCATTTGCTACTTGCTAGTAAATGAACTCAATCATCTTCTTCTAGATTCATCTCTCTTAAAATAAGAAACTTCGTTCTGAGTTATTTTGAAGCAATGATCTGATAGTTTCTTCACTTACCGATTCTATTCTATGTAAATGTACATCGAGGTGCCCAAAAGTAGTAAATTTCTTTCTTTGATGATATGTAATAGTGTACCAGATAATTTATTGTTTCTGTTTTTTTCTTTTTTTGACCGGTTGGTTTGATTTTGTTGGGTTATCTGAGGGTGGTTTGGGTTTGGCTTATTGAAGGAATTGGCTTTTCTATAGGCCTTCTTTTCCGGTTAAGCAAATCATAAAATATTAAACCGTAAAATTTAAATATTTGTTATAATGATTAAGAAAACATTGATCCGACGTGTACCGAGTTTGATTCTATTTTATTTCTGAAGAGTGTAAACGTTCTTAATCATGAGGCTATTACGAACTCCGCTTAAAACAAATTAGAAATAAATCCCAATATAAAAGCACAATTATATTTATTTTCGACTCATGTTTTGAAAACGTAAGTAACATTTCGAGCATACTATTATCTACATGACCTCATCTTTTCTTAAAAGAGGGCAAACGAAATAGTACCATTGTAATAGGTGAAACGCCAATTAGACCTCGCGTTTTATATCGGAGCATTTTCTGCTTAATATTTATAAATGGTGAACAACACACTACAATATGACATGATAAAATTATTTCAGTTATATAGTGGTCGAATATAAACTATTAAACATTTTTTTTGGTCTTTTTCGCTGATATTACTTAGTTTACAAACTGAATTTGATATTTTTTATAAATAGTAATTTATCCAAAATTTATATCCCTTTTTTTTGTTTTGGTAAAAACAGCATCCCGTATCTTTGCAGACTAAATGTTGTTGAAATCAATATCTTCAAAAAAATGTAGTTGAAATCTAATACTAATGTGACATTGTCACACGGCCACGAGTCACTCCATTGGTCCTTATTTATGTATGACACATTGACAAAAGTGAGCTGCTAAACCAAATCCTTAACGATAGGGCACTTGTAAACATTAAAAGAACGTCGTCGCATGCATGCAACTAGAAAAATGACGATGTTTCCAAAGAATCAAGAATGGCTCCATCTTCCTCAATCCCCATTTAAATTATTTTATCCCCAACGAAAATTCCAGAAACCCAATCAGTAAATTTCAATGTAAGTTACTATTACTGTGTGAAATTCTGAGCTTTTATAAAAAATAGAATTGAACTTGTAGTTTAGTCTGATAAATATGAAGCAATCAAATTTAAACCGTGAGTTAGACATGTTTAAAGAATTTATTCAATCACCAACTTGCCTTCAACACTTAATTCGATCGTTGTCTTGCAGTTACTAAGGAACCCAAAAAAATAAGCATTAAATTATCTTCTGTTTGATAACGAAAAGTCGAAAACTAGTAAAATCCAACAAACCCAATTAATGAGAAATACAAGCCACATAAAAGAGTTATCTCGGTGCATTTAATATGTGAAGTGATGATATAGCAGCCTCCAATATTGAATCTGTAACAATCAACTATCAAAGGGGTTAATTCCGAAGACAAATTAAAGTGTTGATGTAAGAGTGAGGGTATTTTATTATCCATATTATTATTTTTTGGTACAAGGATTGTCCAAATTATTATCCACAATACTATTTTGCATTCAAATTTTGGAATTTTTTTTCTTAAAAACTCTACACTACATTTAAATATGGTCAACAAAAAAAAATCAATATTTTACTATGTATGTTTTCACTAAGAATTAAGTGACTTTATAATACTGCAAAAGTAAAGACAACTACGAATAACATAGGGAACATGACTTTCAAAGTTGCAAAGACTATAACAAACTTAAAATCTATAAAACCACATTTTATCCAGTTAGGTTTTAGCGATTTTAAAATATTCTCAAAACCAATAGGATATCCAATTAGCTAATAATATATATATATATATATATATATTGTTAAAGGGTTTAGCTAATAACATATTTTACAGCCAACAACCTTTTACAGTCCAAAATTAACCACATGCTCAATCACTTCTTTTGTTTAAATAAGAAAGTTAATGTTATGGGGTGATCCAGCTTTGTCAAAAGGTGAACCCACATAATTCAGAACAAACCACGGACGAAGGGATCTTAGAGTTATAACGTGTATAAAACTATAAATACTTTACCCAAAGGTCAATAGAAATAGAAGAATATTTCGTATACTTTGATCAAGTTTACATGCAGTCTCGGGTATTGTGGGTCGCTTCATTTCACCTTTTGACACATATTTTGTGGGTTGTTTCTTGTATATTACGAAATTAGAAAGATAAATAAACTAATGAAATAAAGCCTATTAACCCAAAAAATAAACTAATGAAATATATGAGTGGTATGGTATTTTAGTCGTTATCAAAAATTTATGAAATGCTATATAAAAAATCAATTATATATGAAATTAAAAAATTTAGACCTCTGTAGTACTCTATTATGAAAAAATAAAGAAGATTAAAGAATGGTTGCCAGCTATATGAACTATCGGTTACCGCATGATCATACATATAGAATACAATATTGTGTTGGTATCTACACCAACAATTGTATTTGTATGATGAAATGTTCATGAACAAACATATATGATGTGTAGTCAACAGCATAATCATCATTTTTCTACTGTTTTGGTACGTCAGCACTATAAAATTCGGTATCGTCTAACTATGACCATATACCATAACAACGTTTTGTTGGTTTTTTAATGTTTAAGTTGGTCTTTTAATGTTTAATTTGGTGATAGAGTATCGGCAATGGTCGTACGGTGTCAGATTCCTTCGT
The DNA here is from genome assembly GCA_963922655.1 of Cardamine chenopodiifolia. Taxonomy (NCBI): domain Eukaryota; kingdom Viridiplantae; phylum Streptophyta; class Magnoliopsida; order Brassicales; family Brassicaceae; genus Cardamine; species Cardamine chenopodiifolia. The sequence continues at coordinate 20,246,666 of OZ000481.1, forward strand.
GTTGGTGTACAAAAACAGTAATAAAACGATGATTATGATCATATGTTTGTTCGTAAATATTACAAGGTAAATTTAATTGTTAGTGTACGCATTAACACATTATTTTGATATATATGCGTTAGCAGGTACTTAATGTAGCTGGGATCATTTTCTCAAAAATAAATAGAATCGTCTATAATTAATTAGTTTTGCAAGATGTTTGAAATTTATATCGCATTTGATGTAGTGGACGATCGAGGTATACCAAACAAAATAAAATGTACAAAAAGACAAAGATTAACACACAAAGGAACAAAACTAAAATTTTAACTTAACATAGTAGTAAAAAAATAAAGAAAAAATAAAACAAATGAAAATTTTAAAATCTAGTAAGTGCGTACATGATCCCACGAAGTTCTTCACCTATCCACATTTCTTTGCCTATATAAACGTATCTCCCAGTTCCACATAAGAAACCTCTAAACCCTAACTAAAATCTCCAAAACCTTATAGTTTTCTTGTCAAATAATTAAATCTTTCTATATATAAATGGTAACCAAATTCAGCCATGGTCATTTGAATACAGCCATCCACTACAGTCATCAAGATTTTGAAGATCAGAGGAGCAAGACGAAGATCGATGAAGACTTATATAAGTCTCAAAATGGATCAAATAGCTTTAAGATTCCACTTCATTATCCAAAGTATACAAAGAGTGATTATGAGAAAATGCCAGAGTGGCAATTGGATCAGCTTTTGAGAGAGTACGGCTTGCCGATCATCGGTGATTCTTACGAGAAGAGGAAATTCGTCATTGGAGCTTTTCTCTGGTCGTCGGAGAACGAGAACTAGATGTCATCGTGATAGCTACAACGTACGACATAGTCGCTTCATCATATATATATATATATATATATTATGGTACTATTTAAAATAAAAAGTTAAGTTGGTGAAAGAGTGAAAATGAAACATGTTTGCATGCATATATACTATTGAGTACATGTGTGGTTTATAAAAAATATATATATATATATATATATGTATGTATCAATCGTGTGGTTCTCTACTCTACATGTATGTGACCTCATCCGTACGGCATTTAAACTTAATTTATATGTAACAGTATTTTGTTGTATAATCATAATAATATTATACTATGCTAGATGATTGCTCCATATAAATATGCTCATTCTTATTTATGAGATTTTAAAGATGGGCTTATATATAAAACATGAATCCACAAAATTTCTCATGGCATGCCAATTGTGTGTGTTAAGTTTGATAAGCTTCTAACTCACAAATTGACAAAAGAATGGATTGTTCATATTCCTTATATATTATTTTAGTCTGTTCTAATTGTGGATGGATAAAATAGTTTGCCAAAGTTTAACGCTTGTGACACATTAGGAAGATTTCTCGGAATTGCACAAGCTAGGTGTTGGAAGTTGGAACTGTAATCATATTGGGCTACGAATGAATTTGAGCTTAACTTATTGTGGCCCATTCACAGCCCATTATATAACCATTTGAATCCTTTTAATTTCTTCCCAAATTTAGAAATCCGACCCAAAAAAAGCAAAACACGCGAGCTCGTTCATGGCCAGATTGTTGTAAATTGAGCTCTGATTCCTTTAGGAACTTTATGAATCTCTCTCAATCTCACAAAGAATCACTCAATTTGAACTTACGAAAAAATGAAAATCAAGAACACAAGACAAGACTTTGTTAACCCGGTTCAGCTAGATCGGTATGATCTAACCTACATCCGGAGCCGAATTGATCCGGCAAATCCACTAAACACAAGAAGGAACAGCTCAATCTGAGCTCACAATTGTCAACAATGGTGGTTTCTCTCTCCTCTCTCTCTTACGATACCAAGAAGAAGAGCAAGATAATACGAGTGATAAACGAAGTTGATATATTTAAGATACACTTATACCAAGTTTAACTTCTAAACCGGCAAAACCTCCACTGCAGTTAGAAGCTTCACCTTCTTCTCTTCGTTACCTTTTAGTTTAATAATTCTCCCTAAACCAGAGATAACCATCTGCATCAGTTCTCTTTGATTCAATCAAACCAACGAAATTGAATCGTATCATTAAACCACAACACAGATAATATTAAATAAATCTACACTTTCCGATGATGAAGTAAACGAAACGTCAAATGATTTGTGTTTAAATCACTGCTACTTGGTATCTACCTTTCTCTCATTCACATCACAAAGAACCCGAAACGTTAATTGATAATTCCAATGGCGTCGAAGCATCTCAAGCCAACGGCATCTTCAAGCGACGATGACGACGAAGTGATGGAGACTTCGGCGGAGAGGAAGAAGAACATAACTCTGACGAGTCTTCATTTGAAGAAAACGAACAAACCAAGGAGAAGCAACAACAAAGCCTAACTCCTCCTTCTAGCGTTGTCGCCGCCACCGAAACAAAGCGGGACAAGAATAAGGAGGTTTGTGGTGGTTCCGGCGAGGCTCAGCCGTCTACGAAGAAGCGGCCACGTGAAGTGACGTAAACGGATGACGTCAGTGCTAAAAGATTCAAAAAGGATGACGAACAGACGAGTTTTAAAAGGTTGGAGTGGAGTGAGGAAGATGAGATACGTGTACTACAAGGTATGTTACAGTTCAAAGCTGAGACAAGGAAAAATCCGATTCTTGATAAGAACGGAACTTACGAATTCGTTAAGGAAACTTTAAGCGTTGATGTTTTTAACCACCAATTCATAGAAAAGATGAATAGTTTAAAGAAGATATATTTGGAGAACGGTAAAAAACTGTCTTTTTCAAATGCTCACAATCAGAAAACTTTTGAGTTGTCGAAATTAATTTTGGGAACTGAGACACCAAAAAGGAGTAATGAGAGGATCAAGAAGATGGAAGGAAATAAGAAGGTGATGATTCATGAAGGAGAAGATTGGTTTTATAACTCGTTTATGGCTCAGTCTATTACAAGCTTGGGTGGGGATGAAGATATTTTGAAGAGAAGATGGATTCAGGTGACTGTGGAGAAGAAGAAAATGGTCGAAGACAAGGTAGAGTCTCGATAAACAATGATTTTGAAGCTTTGGTGGAGAAGACAAAGTTTTTGAATGAAGTGGCTTCTGCGATTGTTAAAGCATCTACTCATTAAATGCAAATGTCTTTTATTTTTTAAACTTTGGATTTTTTTTTTTATAATGATTTTCTGTTTTGTTTTTGTTTTTTGTGGTTTTCTGGTTATCTTGTAAACTTGTACTGGATTTTTCTATTTTAATTTGTGGTTGATCTTATGACTCTATTATCTAATGATTCTATTCAGGATTGTTGATAATATATCGAAAATAAAAAACATTATGTTTAAACACCGACTGAAATAGCTAAAAATGTTTGAAGAATAACTCCAAAAACTGTGTAATATTGCTTTCTGACTATATTGCAGCATGAAATCGGTTTAAAATTAAAAATATTTTTGGCGTTTTTGATATTCGGTATAAGTGTATTCTTTGTTTCAGGATGATAAATAAAAATTATGTGAACTGTTAAAAACATTTCTTATACTATACTACACTACGACAACAAAAATTTAAGTATAAAATGTAAACTTGGGCATTCTCGGTTCAAGAAAGTAGGAAAATAATTTCCTCAATTTCGTTTCTCTGAATTGCACAAAGCCACAAACAGATTTGGTACTTGAAGTGAAAGTCATATTGGGCCAAATTTGAAGTTATATTGGGCCATGTTTAAAACCTAAGTTCTTGTAGCCCATTAACAGTCCAATCAATATATAATCAAACATACCCGTCTTCGTTTCCGGTCTTCAATCCTCTTTCTTCCCCAAAATCTAGAAACCCCAGAGAAGGCAAAATCGCATCACTCATGGCCTCCGGCAAAGATTCCGACCGTACCTTAGGGTACATGACTCGGAAAGATACAGAAGTCAAGCTACCAAGACCAACACGTGTCAAGAACAAAACCCCAGCTCCAGTACAAATCACCGCCGAGCAGATTCTAAGAGAAGCCCGAGAGAGACAAGAAGCTGAGATCCGTCCACCAAAGCAAAAAATAACCGATTCCACTGAGCTTTCCGACTACAGACTCCGCCGGAGAAAGGAATTCGAAGACAAGATCCGTCGCGCTAGATGGAACATTCAAGTTTGGGTCAAATACGCTCAATGGGAAGAATCACAGAAAGATTACGCTCGTGCTCGAAGTGTATGGGAACGAGCTATAGAAGGAGATTACAGAAACCATACGCTTTGGCTAAAATACGCCGAATTCGAGATGAAGAACAAGTTTGTTAACAGTGCTAGAAACGTCTGGGATCGAGCCGTTACGCTTCTTCCTCGAATTGATCAGCTTTGGTATAAATATATTCATATGGAAGAGATACTTGGGAATATCGCCGGAGCTAGACAAATATTTGAACGGTGGATGAATTGGTCACCGGATCAACAAGGTTGGCTTTCGTTTATCAAATTCGAGCTTAAGTATAACGAAATCGAACGAGCTAGATCGATATATGAGAGATTTGTGCTTTGTCATCCAAAAGTAACTGCTTATATTAGATATGCTAAGTTTGAGATGAAAGGTGGTGAAGTTGGTCGTGCTAGGAATGTGTATGAACGAGCTACAGAGAAGCTAGCTGATGATGAAGAAGCTGAGAATCTCTTTGTGGCGTTTGCGGAGTTTGAAGAACGATGTAAGGAAGTGGAACGAGCTAGGTTTATTTATAAGTTTGCTCTTGATCATATTCCTAAAGGAAGAGCTGAGGATTTGTATAGGAAGTTTGTGGCTTTTGAGAAACAGTATGGAGATAAAGAAGGGATTGAGGATGCTATTGTTGGCAAGAGGAGGTTTCAGTATGAAGATGAAGTTAGGAAGAACCCTTTGAACTATGATTCCTGGTTTGATTATGTTAGGTTAGAAGAGAGTGTTGGGAACAAGGATAGGATTAGAGAAATCTATGAAAGGGCTATTGCTAATGTTCCACCTGCTGAGGAGAAACGTTACTGGCAAAGATATATTTATCTCTGGTGAGTTTTTTTTCGTTTATCGATTTGGTTTACTGTTTTGGAAATAACGCATTATCGATCTAGACTTGGAATGTTTGGCTTCTTACGCTGATCATGGTTTTGCTTGGATGGTTAAGTTTAGTTTCTTTTTACTGAACTGTTTGAGTTTGGTTGCCTGAGGTAGATATTTGTTCTATGATCTTTGTTGAGCTTTTAGCATATCCAAGTTACTAGATCTATTGAAACAGATTCTTGTATTTTGTGGAAAGCTATTGTTCCTTTTCTTTTGTTAGCTGATGATTCTGCGGTTTTCTCAAACATTGACACTGATGTGACTAATTGTTGTAGGATTAATTATGCATTGTATGAAGAGATTGAAACTGAAGATGTTGAGCGTACACAAGATGTTTACAGGTACGCTAAAGTCTATTCTTTTTTGCTTTTTATTGTCAAATGTCACTCGATAGTTTACACTGACTATTTTTCTGTCTTACAAACATTTCAGAGAATGCCTCAAGATTATTCCCCACAACAAGTTTTCTTTTGCCAAAATATGGTTGCTCGCTGCTCAGTTTGAGATAAGACAATTGAATCTCACGGGTGCTCGGCAGATATTAGGAAATGCGATTGGAAAAGCTCCAAAAGATAAGGTAAGCCTGAAATATTGATAAAGTATTCTTTCGTTCCTCTCCTTTAAGCACACACACATGGTTTACTTAACGTGGTAATTTTTTTCCTGCATCTTAGATATTCAAGAAATACATTGAGATTGAGCTTCAGTTGGGAAACATAGACAGGTGTAGAAAGTTATATGAGCGGTATCTTGAGTGGTCACCTGAGAATTGCTATGCTTGGAGCAAATATGCTGAATTAGAGAGGTCTCTAGCTGAAACCGAACGAGCTAGAGCTATTTTTGAACTTGCTATATCTCAGCCAGCTCTTGACATGCCTGAGTTGCTATGGAAGGTAATTTATTTCAGTCTAATACATTCAACGAAGTGTGATTTCTCAGACTTTCAAACCGATTGGATCATTAAATTCTCTATATTGTTTGTGGCAGGCATACATTGATTTTGAGATATCAGAAGGGGAATTAGAGAGGACACGAGCTTTATATGAGCGACTCTTGGACCGTACTAAACATTACAAGGTGTGGGTTAGCTTTGCAAAGTTTGAAGCTTCAGCTGCAGAACAAGAAGACGAGAATGAAGATGAAGACCAAGAAGAAGATGTTGTTGAACACAAGAAAGACTGCATCAGACGCACCAGAGGTAACTTTAAAACTACATGATATATGAGTTTTGATGATTCCTTGTGACATGTTTTAACAGTGTTTTCTCCATGTTTCTTGTACTCAGCGATTTTTGATAGAGCCAACACATATTATAAAGACATCATGCCGGAGCTGAAGGAAGAACGTGCAACGCTCTTGGAGGATTGGCTGAACATGGAGGCGAGCTTTGGTAAGCTCGGAGATGTTAGTGTCGTTCAAGCAAAGCTCCCGAAGAAGCTCAAGAAGAGAAAGCCGATCACTAGAGAAGACGGCTCAACAGAGTACGCTAATCTTGTCTATATATACAAGTTTTTTATGTTATCTTTTGATTGTGATTAGTTGAATGCTAAAGCTTAACGTGGAAAATTGTTTGAATCTTTGACAGGTATGAAGAATACATTGATTATTTGTACCCAGAAGAATCGCAGACGACGAATCTCAAGATTCTTGAAGCTGCTTATAAATGGAAGAAGCAGAAGGTTGCTGCTTCCGAGGATTTAGATTAAATTTTTGAATTATATCAAAACTGTGAGTTGTTTTGTATTCTTGCTAAGTTCTCTGTACATCGTCACCACTATGGTTGACTTAGCGTAGTTTTTGTATCCAATCAAAAACTCAAATCTGTTTCTTTGTTTGTTTGCTTGGTTTTGGTTTGAGTTTTCCGGTTTAGCAAATAGATGAACTAATTAGGATCCTTCATTCCGGTTTCTGTTCTGGTATTTTGGTCTGTGGAATATTGAAATCAAATCTTGTTTAAAATAGCCGGTTAAAGAGGTTTATTTTTCGTTCATTATTTACCAATTTTCTGGTTTAAAATCACATGTTTTAAGCTGCCAAACAAAAAAGAGTTGCATGTTTTAAATGGGGAAATTCAAATTACTGTACATCGTTAGCCTAATTTTTTTATTAGCAGTACTAATTTCTTTTCACTTAGTCGGCTTAATTTAATTTTGGTAAATTCTCAAAACTTTAAGATCACTTGGCAACTTGCAGCTCAAGCCATAGGTATATGATACGTGGCAAGACTACGGCTTCAGCTGAAGAAGTGGATATTGAACCAATCACGTCCTTTCGTTGTGTGCTGGGTATTTCTGTAATTATTACCAAATTTCAATGGCAATTTAGATAACAGGTAGTGCCAAATTTTGCATTCCCTCTCGTAACCTAAAAAAGAAACCTTTAATTTTAAACCTTTAAAAAGTTTTCGCACAACCTCTCGTTTTTATCTGACTCTGATACCATTTCGCCAAAAATCTTCTCTTTCAATTTTGTTTATTAAATGATTAGACCGAGATCTTTGTTGTTCCAGTTCTCAGCCGGACGGAGAAAGAAAATCTGATCCGGATATTGCCGGTAAAACTCTAAACCTAATTTCTTTGTGGAACCAAATATCGAATTTAGAGTTTATATTGCATCAATGGTGGAACCCAGTTGTTTTTTTTCCCATTTCCGAACGAAATGGACATATATGAATGGTCATCGTCGTCGTAGGGTCGCTTTATTTTCATGATCACGACCCTTGCTTAGTTTACATCCGCTTACATGGTGGTCATTTTTCTACCATTTATTTCTCTAGTTTCTAATGTTTTTATATGTATTTACTCTGTGTTAATTAAAAAGCTTTCTTGGGCTACAAGGAAATGATGAATAGTAGTATTCCAATTTTGTTCTCAATGCATTGATTTAGGATTATGATGCGTTTTTGTTTACTTCCATGCCAAGTTACTTATTTTGTATGCATTGAAGTTTGTTTCTTTGTGATTTTGGAAAGCTTTCTTGGGGTACAAGGAATTGATGAACATTATTAACTCTCAATGCATTGATTTAGGATTATGTTGTTTTTGTTTACTTGCATTCCAAGTTAAAGATTTTTACTTGTTCGTATGCAATGAAATTTGTTTCTTTGTGTGTTTTCAGAGTTGTAGACAAAACATTTTCACGAAGAAAACGAATTATTACAAATGGAGGAGGTGAAAACAGGTAATGTTACTGAATCATTGAGCTTGGATAACGCGGTGATGCTTAAAAAGCTACAAGAGACTGAGTTAAGAAATGAAGATTTGAAGAGACAAGTGAGTAATCTGAAACAAGAAACCGATTTTTTACGCGATCAAAACATGGAGTTGGCGGGAGATATTGGAGGTAAGAGAAATGAGGATATACAACAATTCAAGGGCTTGATGACAAAAGGTGAAACTGCATTGTTGTGTAATCAGAAAAAGGAGTTAGAATCTGAGCTAGGAAAGAAAAACAAACAAGTGTTAGAGATGCAAATGCGATTGAAGCATATGGAGGAAGAAACAGATGAACTAAAGAGTAAGAAAAGAAAAGTACAGATTGATGAAACTGAAGACAGGAGTAAGAATCTTGAAAACAAAGTTAAGGAACAAGAAGATATCATTCACCTGTAAGAAAGAACAAGATTTGTAAAAGCTTTTTCAAATTGAATTTTTGTGGTTACCATTGTGTTTAATTCATTGCAGGCTATCAATGGAGATTAAGGATCAGAAGAAGCTTATTAAAGAACAGAAAGATGCCATTGATAAGTTCTCAGAAGATCAGAAGCTGATGAAACGTTTGTCATTTGGTTCGAAATCAAATACCAATCTTCTCGAGAAGAAAATGGAAGATTTGGCTGAAGATTTTCGAATGAAAATGGAAGATCAGATCCGGATACTGCACAGGAGGATCCATGTTGCTGAACAAATACACTTAGAGAGCAAGAGCAATTATCTCAAGAAGCGAGACCACAAACAAACACAAGAAAACAGAGGAAACAGAGCAGATTTCAAGAAAATAAAAGAAATGGTAGAACAAGGACTTGCTGGACCAGAGAAAGCAATAAAGAAGCTTGAAGAAGGCGTGGAATTAGTGAGCAAAGTCACGAGATTAGCCAAAGACATCGATTCAGCAAGAAAGTTGGTGAAGGAGAAGGACAACAAGATGAAGCATGAGGTCGAAACTCTAGAAGCGAAGCTAGAATGCGGAGAAGCACAAGAATCTTTGTTAAAGGAGAAGCTATCGAAACTCGAGGGAAAGCTAGCAGAGGAAGGAACAGAAAAGTTGAGTCTAGCAAAGACTATGAGAAAAATCAAAAAGCTTGAGATTGATGTGAAGGAAAAAGAGTTTGAGTTGTTGAGTTTAGGGGAAGGGAAGAGAGAAGCCATAAGACAACTTTGTGTTTTGGTGGATTATAATCGTTGTCGATATGATGATCTCAAAACTTCCATTTTTAAGGTTGCTCTTCAAGCATAAAACTTCACTTCTTCGTCTTCTTCTTCTTATTCTTCCTCTTCTGTTTTTTTTTTTGCGTTGGTGTAAAATTGTAAATATATATATATATATATATATATATATATATATATTTATATTTTGTTATCAAATAAAATTGTAAATATTATGTTGAAAGATTTAGGTAGTTTCATTGTTGTAACTGCATTTAAATAGCATATTTTAACTTTATTTTGGAACCATTTTTAAATGGTGTACATCCGAAAGCTTTCAAAAAGTTTCCATTATTTTGTTACTACATTTTATTTATGAAAATGGCATACTTTTGAAAATTTAAAAATTCCATTTTAGTTATTGATTCCGCCATCTTTTAATAACCGTATATCCCGCCAAATCTAATCATGCGTCTAACAATACCAATTTTTATAAAAAATTAACGCTTTATACGTCTAGCGCTTAAACAAAATAAACAAATGTCTAGATCGCATTTTTGAACACCGAGTATAACATAGAAATTGATCATGGTGTTGTGATAAAAATTCTAAATTTTTTCACTATGATATTTTTTTCTGTTGTTGAACTCACACCATGGTAAAAATAGTTGACTTTATCACTGAAAATTTAATTTGAAAAATTTCCAGAATCCACTACCTATTGTTAAAAAATATCTAGAAAATATACCTTTTGTATTATTAATGAAACATCAAATGAAAAAACCTAATTAAACATGTTTATGCCACACAAAAAGTGGCACAAACGTAATAATCTCTTACATGATTACCACAGTCAAATCATATATTGACCACCTTGACGAGTATTTGAAGTTCATAGAAATAGTGTGTAAGTGGCAGAACCGTAATAATCTATAAAAGAGAGGGCGTTTGTGGAAGATGACGATTTTTTTTCCAAAAGATTCTCCGTCGTCTCTCAAAAAAAAAAGTGTGGTCTCGTAACTGTTCTCTCCCATAAGTCCAAACCAAATCACTTTTTCTTCTCCATCAATCATCTCTCTCTTTCCATCTCCCTCGCTTCGAATTTCAATTTCGTAATCTTATCATCATCTTCGTTAACACACACACACACACACACACAGAAGAAGAGCGAAAGAGAGTTTCTCGTTTTTCTCTTTTCTTTTTTTTTGGAGTTTTCCTCGTTTTTGAATCTCCGGAGCTTCCGTAACGAGGTAAAATTCTCGGTTACGAAATGATTTTGTTAGCTTCGATATCTCCGCATGGTTAGATCGTTGACGCTTTGATTCTTCGATTAGATTTAGTTTACGATTTGGTTGCTTAGTATCGGATCAATGGATCATGAACAGAACGTCGGATTGTTAGGTTTTTTGGTTTTTTTTTACTGGGAAAGTTCGATTTCCTTGTTCTCTAATTTATTCAGTTCCATTGATTGTTTATTGTTTGAGGTTTTGATCATTTACACCTGATTATTTGCAGTTAATCAATTCGATTATCGTTTATTTGGTTTAATGAAGTCGTGATACAGTTTATAGGGTAAATCAAGTTCATGAGCTTTAATTTCCATACTTGTTTATTCATTTGTCTTTGAGGTTTCTGGCGATTGAGATTTTGTTTTATGTGGCAGTTCTAACTATTGCATAGATTTGTGAATTGCTTCTGTTGTTCCTCCCATAAGAATTTTGATGCTTAGACACTGTAACTAATTTCCTAAGATTTTACTATCAATATATGTTTACTTTCTCGTGTTAATAAATTTTGTAATTTCTGTCATTGAGCTTCTGGATACTCACAACTTATCCATACATGAATCTTTCTCTTATTGGTACAGGCAAAACCATTGAGGTCGATCCTGGATCTTCCGTGGAAGCTTAAAGAAAAGTTTCGTTATAAAAGGTAAGAGAAACTAGAAACTTACTTCTCTATATTTACTGTTTTACTAGAAGACGAAGTTCATGCTAATTTAAGTATTAGATGATCGGATCGAGATTGTATTATTATTTATAGTTTCTTAAACTGTAACATAAGAACAAAAAGAAACAACTCACATTAATGAGGGTATGAAATAGGATAGCTGTCTTTTATCGTTCTAGAGGTATGTGCTTTCTGATCCATTTCCAAAATTGCTGAGGTGGCTCCACATGAGAATTTTTTGTCTAGCTAATACCAACTTAGACCAACCACTAAAAGGGATTAGCGTTAATCCAAGTTCTAGATTCTAAATTAAATTATTTTTGCAACTTCTGTATTAGTAAATTAATCACTTGGTATGAAGTACTATAATGATGCAAGGAGTTGAATCTATGTTCTTTGTGGGGTCCACAAATTCTATTATTGTCTGTATACCTTGTCAGAGTTCAATTGTTGGATCTACTACTATTATTATATTATTTTTTCTGTTGGAAATTAAGATGCTTAACCTATGATCTGGATTCTGTAAAGCCAAATTAGAATTAGTTTACTAATTTGGTATTATATTTAGGAGCATGACTGTGAAAAGGATGATACCTCTTTTCTGATTAAATAATGGCATTTAAATTTAAGTTGTTAGTTTTGCTTGTCTTAACGTTTCTTCTGATAAGCTTCTCTATGAATTGTGCAGAGACAGATCGTGTTTGATGGAGTTTCACAGGTGAAGATTGAGTTCCGTACCTCTTACTGTTAAGTTGCCCTGATCGATGATATTTGGTTGGAGAAGTTCTCCGAAAAACTGAAGAAAAAAGACATGAAAAAGCATAGGTTTATTAGAGAGACCTTGAAGTCTTTCTTTGAGCCTCATTTTGATCATGAGAAAGGTGAAATGCTTAAAGGGACAAAAACTGGTAAGTTTTGTTTCACATGTCTAATTATATTTCCATAGCACTTGGTGTAACTGCTTACATGAAAACTACTCTCATTGTCTGATGCAGAAATTGATGAAAAGGTGAAGAAAATCTTGGGGATAGTTGAGAGTGGAGATCTCAATGAGGATGAATCTAAAAGAAAAGTGGTTGCAGAGTTAGTGAAGGAATTCTACAGTGAGTACCAGTCTTTGTATCGCCACTACGACGATCTAACAGGAGAGATTAAGAAAAAGGTTAATGGGAAAGGAGAAAGCTCTTCTTCGTCAAGCTCCGACTCGGATTCTGACCATTCTTCGAAGAAGAAGACCAAGAGAAATGGTAAAGTAGAGAAAGATGTAGAGTTGGTAACAGGTGACTTGAAGCAACAAATCGAAACTGCGAATCTTGAAATGGATGATCTAAAAGGGAAGTTGACGACTAGTGTTGAAGAAAAAGAAGCAGTAGATTCTGAGCTTGAAGTAGCTTTGATGAAATTAAAAGAATCAGAAGAGATCATCAATAACTTGAAGGTTGAAACTGAGAAGTTAGAGGGCGAAAAGGCAACAGCTCTGAGTGATAACAGAGAACTACATCAGAAACTGGAAGTTGCTGGCAAAACAGAAACTGATCTGAACCAGAAGTTAGAAGATATGAAAAAAGAGAGAGATGAACTGCAAATTGAGAGGGATGATGGTATCAAAAGATTTCAAGAAGCTGAAAAAGTTGCAGAAGATTGGAAAACAACAAGTGATCAGCTCAAAGATGAAGCTTCTAAGTTTAAGCAGCAGCTAGAAGCATCAGAGCAGCGAGTTTCGGAGCTGACCAGCGGTATGAATAGTGCAGCTGAAGAGAATAAATCTCTATCCTTGACAGTTTCGGAGATTTCAGGTGAGATCCAACAGGCGCAGAACACCATACAAGAACTAATTTCCGAATTGGCAGAGATGAAAGAAAAGTACAAGGAAAAAGAGAGTGAGCATTCTAGTTTGGTTGAGTTACATGAGACCCATGAGAGAGAATCATCGAGTTATGTGAAAGAATTAGAAGCACGAGTAGAATCATCAGAGAAATTGGTTGCAGATTTTAAGCAAAGCCTGAACAATGCAGAGGGAGAGAAAAAACTTCTCTCTCAGAGAATCTCAGAAATCTCTAACGAGATTCACGAAGCACAAAACACCGTACAAGAACTCAGGTCTCAGTCTGGACAGTTAAAAGAGAGCCATGGTGAGAAAGAGAGAGAACTTTCTGGTTTGAGGGACATCCATGAGACTCATCAGAGAGAATCATCCACCCGAGCGAGTGAATTAGAAGCTCAACTGGAATCATCAGAACAGCGGGTCTCGGATTTGAGTGTGAGTCTGAAGGCTGCAGAGGAAGAAAACAAAGCTATCTCCTCAAACATCTTGGAAACTACGGGCAAGCTCGAACAGGCACAGAAAACAGTAGAGGAACTCATGGCTGACTTGGGAGAGTTGAAAGACCGACACAAAGAGAAAGAGAGTGAGCACTCTAGTTTGGTGGAGTTACATGACAATTATGAGAGAGAATCATTGAGTCATGTGAAAGAACTAAAAGCGCAAGTGGAATCATCAGAGAAATTGGTTGCAGACTTGAACCAGAGCCTTAACAATTCAGAGGAAGAGAAAAAACTTCTATCTCAGAAAATATCAGAAATTTCTAACGAGATTCAACAGGCGCAGAACACCATACAAGAACTCATGTCCGAGTCTGGACAGTTGAAAGAGAGCCACAGTGTGAAAGAGAGAGAACTTTTCAGTTTGAGGGACATCCATGAGATTCATCAGAGAGACTCATCCACCCGAGCTAGTGAATTAGAAGCTCAACTGGAATCCTCAAAACAGCAGGTGTCAGATGTGAGTGCAAGTTTGAAGGCTGCAGAGGAAGAAAACAAAGCTATCTCCTTGAAAAATTTGGAAACTATGGACAAGCTCGAAAAGGCGCAGAACTCGATACAGGAACTCATGGCTGAATTGGGAGAGGTGAAAGAACGACACAAAGAGAAAGAGAGTGAGTTTTCTACTTTGGTGGAGGTACACGAGGCACACCAGAGAGATTCAACGAGTCGAGTGAAAGAATTAGTAGCAGTGGTGGAATCAGCAGAGCAACAGATTGCAGATGCGAAGCAGAGTCTGAACAATGCAGAGGAAGAGAAAAAATCGTTATCTCAGAGAATATCAGAAATCTCTAACGAGATTCAAGAGGCACAAAACACGATACAAGAACTCACGTCTGAGTCTGGGCAGTTGAAAGAGAGCCATGGTGAGAAAGAGAGGGAACTTTCAGGTTTAAGGGATATCCACGAGACTCATCAAAAAGAATCATCCAGCCGCGTGAGTGAATTAGAAGCTCAGCTGAAATCATCAGAACAGCGGGTCGCAGATTTGAGTGCAAGTCTGAATGTTGCAGAGGAAGAAAACAAGTCAATGTCCGCGAAAATCTTGGAAACTACGGATGAGCTAAAGCAGGCACAAAACAAGGTACAGGAACTTATGGCTGAATTGGCACAGTCTAAAGATATACACATACAAAAAGAGAGGGAGCTTTCGAGTTTGGTGGAGGTACACGTGGCCCACAAGAGAGATTCATCAGGCCAGGTGAAAGAATTAGAAGCACTGGTGGAATCAGCAGAGCAACAGGTTAAAGATTTGAACGAGAGCCTGAACAGTGCAGAGGAAGAGAAGAAAATGTTATCTCAGCGAATTTCAGAAATGTCGACTCAGATAAAGCAGGCAGAGAGCACCATACAAGAACTCATGTCTGAGTCTGGAAAGTTAAAGGAGAGCCACAGTGAGAAAGAAAAGGAACTTTTTAGTTTGAGGGATATCCATGAGACTCATCAGAAAGAATCATCCACTCATTTAAGAGATTTAGAAGCGAAACTGGAATCATCTGAACAGAGAGTTTCGGAATTGAGCGAAAGTCTGAAGGCTGCAGAAGAAGAAAACAAATCTATGTCCACGAAAATCTCAGAAACTTCAGACGAGATTGATCGGGCACAGATCATGGTACAGGAACTCACGGCTGAGTCGAGCAAATTGAAAGAGCAGCTCACTGAGAAAGAAGGCGAACTTTTACTTTTGACAGAGAAGGAAAGCAAAGCACAGGTGCAAAGAAAAGAACTAGAAACAACACTAGTGACACTGGAACTGGAACTAGAGTCAGTTCGTGCCCGTAAAATTGATCTTGAGACAGAGATTGCAAGCAAGACCACTGAAGTTGAGCAATTGGAATTGAAAAACCGAGAAATGGTTGCTAGAATCTCGGAATTTGAGAAGACAATGGACGAGAGCGGAACTGAACTCTCTTCTTTAACTCAAAAACTTGAGGATAACGAGAAGAAATCATCGTCCACAATTGAGAGTTTGACATCTGAGATCGATGGCCTACGAGCAGGTCTAGAGTTAAAGTCTGCTCAAATGGAAGACTTGGAGAAACTAATGGTAAGCAAAAGCGATGAAGTTTCAATGCAGATTAAGGGTTTGGAAGATGAGATCAATGGTCTGAGACAGCAAGTGGTCTCACTTGATAGCCAGAGAGCAGAACTCGAGAGACAACTTAAAAAGAAGTCCGATGAGATCTCTGAATATTTGAACCAGATTACAAATCTGAAAGAGGAGATTATAAACAAGGTCAAAGATCACGAGAATATTCTAGAAGAAAGAAATGGTTTATCTGAGAAGATTAAGGGTCTTAAAGTTGAGTTAGAGACTCTACAGAAACAGAGAAGCGAGCTAGAAGAGGAGCTGAGAACTAAAAAAGAAGAGAACGTTCAAATGTGCGATAAGTTCAACGAGGCGTCTGCTGAAATAGTGGCCTTGACAGAACAGATAAACAATCTTAAGCATGAGCTTGATTCTCTACACGTACAGAAAAGTGAAACCGAAGCAGAGCTCGACAGAGAGAAGCAGGAGAAATCAGAATTTTCGAATCAGGTCATCGATTTCAAAAGAGCAACGATAGAGCAAGAAGCTGCTTACAATACGCTGAAAGAGGAACACAAACAGATGTTAAAAGAAAGTAAGGCAACACTCGATAAGCTAACAGAGGATTACGAAGAAGCTCAAAGATTGTTGGAGGATAGAGGTAAGGAAGTAACGTCCAGAGATTCCACAATCACGGGTCATGAAGAGACGATGGAGAGTTTACGTAATGAGCTGGAAATGAAAGGAGACGAAATTGAAACTCTCATGGAGAAAATCAGTAACATTGAAGTTAAGCTACGTTTATCAAACCAAAAACTGAGAGTAACCGAACAGGTACTAACGGAGAAAGAAGAAGCTTTCAGGAAAGAAGAGGCTAAACACTTAGAGGAGCAAGCATTGCTTGAGAAGAGTCTCACGGTGACACACGAGACTTATCGAGGTATGATCAAAGACATAGCAGATAAAGTGAGCAGAACAGTCGACGGGTTTCAATCCATGTCGGGAAAAGTCACGGAGAAACAGGAGAGATACGCAGAAACGGTAATAGTGGCGTCACAAATACTGTGGACTGCGACGAATTGGGTGATAGAGAAGAATCATGAGACGGAGAAGATGAAGAAAGAGATGAAGAGTAAAGAAGATGAAATAAAGAAGCTTGGAGATAAAGTAAGAGAAGATGAAAAAGAGAAGGAGATGATGAAAGAGACTTTGATGGGACTTGGAGAAGAGAAAAGAGAAGCCATAAGACAATTATGTGTGTGGATCGATCACCATAGAAGTCGTTGTGAATATCTTGAAGAGGTTTTGTCTAAGACCATTGTGGCTCGAGGTCAAAGAGTGACGTCGCAGCGAGCTTAAGGGCTCGTGGCATGGTACGTTGTTTTTGTTTCCCAAGTCTGGTTATTAGGAATTGGTCGACATGTTTATTTTTGGTTGGGTACATTTTGTGTATTTGTGTCGGTGCAATTTTATATTTATGTTGTGTAACTTTTGTTGTAAGGTTTGGTGGTGGGGTTTTATGGGAATAAACACAAATGAAGTTGATATTTTTATTTTTGGTGGGGTGGAAATGTATAGAACGATGAATGCTGTTGGTATAGTGTTATTGCTTGTTATATTAGCATTTTGTTCCTTGGTGAAAGCAATTACATACATCGCTTAGAATCTTCCACAGTTTGGTTCTCACTTCTCAGTCACCCTCTTGTATTGGATTTGATTCGTGATCCTCGTTACAATATATGAAATTAGAAGATTCGAAACTAATGGGCTTTGTGAAGAATGACTAATAAGCCTTGTAGCCCAAGATATTGAAATTTGTTTTCGAGGTAATATTAAACCTCCAATTTTAGAATATTTTCGCTCAAAATTTCAGGCGAGTGGTGACACGCCGAATTTCGTCTAACGACGGCGATTGTGGGACCTACGATATTGACGTTACCGTATGCTTTCAGAGGATTGGGATGGTGGTTAGGGTTTGTGTGTTTGACGACGGTGGGACTCGTCACTTTCTATGCTTACTACCTCATGTCGAAGGTTCTTGATCACTGTGAAAAATCCGATCGCCGTCACACCGTTTCCAGGAACTCGCCGCCGGTGTTCTGGGTAATTAGAAGAGTCTCTGTAATATCTATTTTTTTGCTTTTTTGGATAATCCGTAAAGGTTGGATCGTGTTTCAATGTGGATACTTTGACTTCTTTGTTAGATCCTCTCACCACACGTGTCTCGGTTTGGCTGTCTTTGAATGATAACCGAATTTTGATAATCTTCTTCCTCTATTTTGTGTTACATAGATAATGTACTCAAGTCTTTTCCCACAAGGAACCTTGAAGCTCTACGAGTTCATTGCTATGGTGACAGCTGTAATGATGGTTCTGTCACAGCTTTCAAGTTTTCATTCTCTTAGACACATTATCTTTGTGCCTCTTCTTCTCAGTTTAGGCTATACCTTCCTCGTTTCTGGGGCTTGTATTAACCTAGGTACAAATGATTATTACATTCGCGAATATCGACAACTAATGTTAGGAATCGAGACTAATTGCTCTGCTTTGGTTCCACAGGTTTGTCTAAAAATGCTCCTAAACGTTACTATTCTCTAGAGGCTTCAGATTCGGGGAAAGTTTTTAGTGCTTTCACATCGATTTCGATCATAGCTTCTATTTTCGGAAATGAGATCTTACCCGAAATATAGGTGAAAAATGTCAAAAAATCATTCAAATATCATATGTTATTATGAGCTTTAGACTTATGTGTTGTTTATATAATGCAGGCAACTCTTGCTCCACCAGCCACAGGGAAGATGTTGAAAGTGTTAGATTTCCAATCCAAAAAGATTTATGCTCAAATGAGCTTATTAAAATAGAAACTATGAAATGAAATAGCTCAGTAGCAGTTTATTAAATGCAAGAAATTAAAAGATTAAACTTAAATGAAGAACAACAAAACCAAATGTTCTTAACTTAATCTCATAAAAAGGGATAGATTGAGAGTTGATCTAAATGACAACTGTCTAGATTACAATCTAATGTTCTTACATGAAGATATATATATGAAACTAACTTGGTTAAAATCCTAAAACACATGGGCTTCAAATGTATCATTAGACTTCTTTATTTTGAATTGAGTTTGTATTCTAGATGCTCTAATACTCCCCCGCAAACTTGGTGTGGGGTGAAAGCAACACGACAAGTTTGAATCGCAAATAAAGATGACTTGGCAAGAGCATGAGTTAGACAAAACGAGATCATTGTGATGTAGATAGCAACATTCCTTCACCATAAAATCAGTCATTAGTGTGAGAACTTTTCAGATTCTTTTGACCTATTTGTCCACGAAGAATCTGAGTTTTCTTTCTCATTTAACTCCCCTAAGCTGTCTCATTAAGAAGAAGAATTCTCTTCCCACAACTACTTAGATCCTACTTGCTATATCATCCATTAGCCAACCACAACTTGCATCTAAACAATATGTTTTTCTCTTTGGTATTTTACCAAACACTTGTCGTGCATTCCTTGAATTCTTGTATTTTTCAAAGAAATCAACATAAACTTGCATCCTAACACAATCTTATCAAACCCACAACCAGCCTATTGCAAGCAAAGCAATTCCAGAGAAAAATTTGATAACCTAAACCTCTCTATTCTCAAAGCAATTAGAATACATTTGATGTATATATTTGATACAAGAGCTGTTGTTGCTTTGAAATCAGCTGCTGTTGCTTTGAAATCAGTTTGGGAATTTGAAAGAATGAAGGTATATATATATATATATGAAACTAACTTGGTTAAAACCATAAAACATATGAGCTTCAAATGTATCATTAGACTTTTTTACTTTGAATTGGGCTTGTATTCTAGATGCTCTAATAGAAAGGATTATTGTTGTGTTATAGTGTGATCTTCTTCACCTTTTACTCCGCTGCGATTTCCTAATATTGGGTTTTTTTGTAGAAACTCAAGCTCTAATATTCTCAAAAATCTAATGCCTGCCGAAGGACCGGCTCTGGTTCCTATTGTTGTCATTGGCCTTGCGGTCATCTTTGTTCTACTTCAGCTTTTCGCCATTGGCCTTGTAAGTTTAAACTAGTAGTGATCATATTGGAGGTAACTTGGAAAGGAAGATAACACATCTTGTGAGTCAAGTTACATCCAATAGATTGACATTTATAAGGTTTTATATTGATCAGATTAATCAATTAGCAGTGAGAAAAGTGACTAAGCGTTTAGAGATCTCTCGTCTGCTTCATTTAGGTGTATTCTCAAGTTGCATATGAGATAATGGAGAAGAAATCAGCGGATAAAACAAAAGGGATATTCTCAACACATAACCTCGTGCCGCGTTTGATACTAAGATCGGTATATATGGCGTTTTGTAGGTTCATGGTGGCGATGTTACCATTCTTTGGGGATATACCGCGGTGGTAGGAGCGTTTGGGTTTATCTCACTCGATTTCGTGCTGCCAATGCTTCTATACAACATGACATATAAGCCGACGAAACGGAGCTTCACGTATTGGATAAACATGACGATAATGGTTGTGTTCACTTGTGCGGGACTCATGGAAGCTTTCTCCTCCATTAGGAAACTTGTTCTTGATGCTAATAAGTTCAAATTGTTTAGCAGTGAAGTTGTTGATTAGATAGATACTTTGTATGATAGTATGACAATACATAGACACTTGTTTTGTGGGTTTTTGACACGTGTATATGCATTTTTAGATAAAGGTTTCACTTTTTTTGTCATGAAAAATATACATATGTAGTAGGCATATTTTTCAGAATGTTTTTCTTTAGTTAAAAATTAACAAGTTTGATAGTTTTTGGATGGTATTACGTGTAAGAATTTTTTAAGAATTTTTTTTTATGAAATACGTAACTAAAATAGAATCGAACTTGATCAGGTTTGGTTTGTAAGAAGAGTTAGAGCTTTTTGGGTTCGACTCCTTTAGTATGTGATAAGTTAGTTTCTGCTAAAGGGTAAAGCGAAAATGAATATCCAAAAACCAAAAGACTAATAATAATTCTCAAGCCCAAAGACTAATATATACTCCTCTAGTCTTTGCAATGTTTGTAGCAGCCGCTACGTTAATAGTGGGCTCGAAGATGCATAAGGCATAAGTGAGTAAAAATTCACAATCATATATAAAACTAGTGAGCCAGCTCACCAAAAAAAAAAATATGTGAGTCAAACACCAACTAACTCACAATTGTTTTCTTTCTTTTTTTTTTGGTCAAACACCAATTATTTTTCTTTTTAGGTGATCAGTTTAATATATAAATCAGTTACTATTAACTTTACTAGTTATATTTTTATGGACCCTTGGACCATCCAGGTTAATTCACACGTTTTTGATCCGGAAGCAAGTTTGAATGCGATTCTAGAGCATACCATTTCTGATCTAAGGATGATCCAAATTTGAAAATTTAAAAAATACATATATTTAGAAGAGGGAGGGAATGATGCAATCCCCAAAACCAGCTTCTGATCTGGACTTGGTCTAGAAGAACCTTGTAGTTTTCTATTATCAAGCCTATTGATCATAAATCCAAGTTCACGTTGCTTCTTTGCTTGATTCGTGGAAGCTTGGAGATTCTCCGTTTCATAATCAAACCTTTTTTTTATTAAGTGGTAGTGGCATAATGGTAGTACAAAATGTTGGTTTTTTTGTGTTCAGGATTTAATTCTCTTTTGATACGTAGAGTTATTCTTTAGATCGACAGATCTAAAATCTAACTTCGGATACCAGTAAAAATTACGGGTCGAATGTCCAAAACTCTCATGTAAGGATGGGCAATTAGGTTTTGGATCATGTTTTCATAGTTTAAGTTTGGGTTTGGATTTTTTTGGGTTATAAAATATTGTACCAAATTTAATTCATATAAATTTTGAGTCAAGTTTTTCAAGTTATAGTTCAGCTTTAAGTTGTTTGCATCATAAATAATGTGACAAAATTAACCAAAATCTGATTTATTTGGTTCAAAATGAAATAAAATTCAAAAATAATTATTTAACATCACATTTTTAAATAAAAATAACTAATAAAATCCTCAAATAAAAAATGTATTATTTTTGGTATTCTAAATTCAGATCCAATAGTAGAACATAAAACTAATAGACTAAAGTCTAATAAAAAATCCAAAAGTAAATATACGACTTAATAGAAAGTTATTAATATTAACTTAGGCAATTTTACATTTATATTTAGTAATATAATTTATGTAAGATATTTTGGATTTAATTTAGGATTTTTAGTTATATAAACACAGATCTAAATAACCCAAACCCAAATTGATAAATATTTTTGAACCTAAATGGGTTTTTGTAGAAATCAAATCCATATCCAAAAAAAAAAAAATTTGTTTAGTGTGAAAGATGTGGAGAACAACGATAATCTACACAAAAACTCTACGATAATTGTATTAACTAAGTCATATTGACAAATCATTGGGATTTATGGACTCCAATTACAATGAGTATCGTACGCGGTACACTAAACCATGGTTCAAACCCTTTTTTTAGGAACTATACCCACATACTCTCACGAAATCCGTATTTTACTGTTGTGTTGATTAACCGAAAAATCGTTACAAAAATTACTGTAGTCTCTGCGAAAAATCACGCCAGAAAAGCAGATCGTCAACTTACGAATAAAAATAAAATAAAACAAAACTTATGAAAATCTATTGGTTTGAGTTGCCCAGTTTACCCACCTTTTAACAAAAAATCATTAACAAAATTTTTTTTTTTTTTAACGCAAACCTTGTTGTGCAATGATTCACTGCCTCAATCATAATTAAAACCATTACTCAAAGATCCGACCAGCCCCCATATACCACATTACTTCATGATCATGCTTTATGATCGGACGTTCAACTTTTAATTACTTTGGACTCACCGTGACCATATACCATAATTGGATCCCATCAATAAACTTCTAGCCATACCTTTAATATATTTTTCTTTTAATTTGAACTTTCTTTATTAGAAGATTTGACACACATACATGTATATTAACCATCAAGTCCACTAACTCTATAGATAATTATTTACCTCTTTTGTGTTTAAAAACAAACATACAAGAACTAAATCTACTTTGATCTCTTTTAATATTATTTTTGTTTTGAGTTTTCTTTGCGGGTTGTGCCTTGTTTGGATTCGCTTTGACCATTCGTGTTCGTCTAGTTTTGGATGGATTTCTTTGGCTATTCATGGACTTTATCATATATCTTTCATAATCAGTATAATTTCATTTGAATCCATCCAGCTATCCATCCATTACTTCAGTTGGTGATCATCCATCATAGGTTTGAGAACTACCCAACCGTTTTTTGAGAACTTTTTCGAGACACAAAAATCCATCATAGTATGGTTTTTGACTGTATATTATTAAAGGTAATCCTTGTAAGCTCTGAAAATAGTATATTCATTGAAGTTTTTCTCAAGAAATGATGCCTAAACTAGGGAAATAGTGAGGGCCAGACGGCGACATTTTGGGAAACTTTATGTGAGTATTTATTATATTAAGATATGATTTGGGGATCTTCATCATAAATGAAGATTAACTATTTTGGGGACAATATCAAATAAATTATTTCTCATATGATGCATTCGTATTTATTAAATATATATGTCTAAGGTTTACGTGATAGGATTGGGAACAAGCACGAATAGTCAACATACAAGAACCTAACTCCTCCCCCCCCCCCCCCTCATTTTGTTTTGTTTTTTTTTGTTTGTTACATGTCTTTTGTCTATTAGAGAATAGGTAGAGTTACTGTTAAACCCGTTTATTTGATGTCAAAAAGAAAAGAAAAGAAAAAAACCGTTTATTTCTTACATTTTCCGTTGTTAATCAATTAACTATCGTCTGACCAAAAAAAAAAAGAAAAAAAAAATCAATCAGCTATCGAACTATGTAAATAATTAATGTACAAAACATATATGGAAACTAAAAAAGAGTAAAGGTATGAACATTAAGAAAGGCAACTTCAAAAGGAAAAAACTAAGAAAAACAAGAATACCATAGATTAGTATTGTTGTTGATATAATATGATTGCATTTTATCCACGTGAAAATTCCACCAAGCTCGGACACGCGTACATGATCGTTCTCACTTTCGAGATTATTAAATGATTTAATCATCCATTCAACTAATTGAGTTTTTTGGTCAAATTTATTTTTCAATTAGTCTTAATTAAAAGAAAAACATGGATTAAACTTCGTGACGTACAAAATTACGGTAAGTTCGATCAGTTGAGAAAATTTGAGCATTAAATATCAGCTAATTCTCGTAAACCACTATCTTTAATTAAATGCAAAACTGTGAAAATTAGAGCCGAAAAATCCAAAACTTATACCAAAAACATTGAGAAATTTGTCTTTCACTAAAAATGTCATATTATAAGATTTGGTATTTAACTAATAAACATTAGTTGCAACATGTGGATCAACGTCATGGATTAAATAAGTTCAATCATCTACAAAAATCAAGGTGGTTCTCTTTTAGTTATAGTTATAAAAAAAATATTTTCATCTACATAAAGAAATGACAGACCGTGAAGCTCATAAGATCATTCATTATTCACCACCAAGCACCCACTTTTCTATCTCTCTTTCCACTCCCTATATATATATATATAATTATTTCTCCATACATATACTATACTATAGATATATATATATATATATATATATATATATATCCTATCAATATATAACAAACACCGACAGATTACAATTCACAGGTTTCAACTTTTCATACTTATTGTAAAACAAAAAGATTTTTTGGGATATAGAGATCGATCTGCGTTCATTTTCCTCTGTTTGGTACGAAAATATAAAGATGGAGGTCAAAGTCAAACCAAAAGCCATAGAGTCTACGGTGATACCAACTAAAAAGGAGGATGAGATGAAGAAGATGAAAGAGTGTGTGGTGATTGGTCAAGAGGCAAAAGAAGAAATTAGTAAAGGACAAGAAACTATGAAGATCGTAGAGGGTTTAAGACAAAACCAAGATGAAACGAGACCAGATGATTCTAAGAATGAGTCGAAAGTATCATCATCATCACAAGCATCATCGCTTGAGATGGTGAAAAAGTTGGAAATTGGTAAGTTTCTGATCTTTTGTTATCTTTGTTGTGATGTTGATATATAATATTTGTTTCTTTTCTTTTTCTATGACTAATTCATATATGGAACTAAGTATGGTATACACATAACAACTTTAGACAAAAATATCAAAACTCCTTATAAAAAGTTTTTATATTTCTTTTCCAAATCTTAGATATTTGGGGGAAAATATATAAATTTGCAAATATAAATTCTTTTATCTTTTTCATTTGTTTCATTTAGCTATATGTTTTTGATTTTACTCTTTCGTTGTTTCATTGAGGCAGTATTAATACTATGTATCAGCCGTTATATGAGTTCACAAATTTCGCAGATAAAAAATTTACTAGTCAAAACTCAGAAAACATCAAAAAGGAAGAGGAGAAGAAGAAAGAGAATATTAATCTTTCTAGCATGAAGCATAAGAAGACAAGTCCACACGTGTGGGATTGTGGGAGCACTCTCTATGACTCGTTCGAGCTCAACTCGTTCAAACGTCAACTCGACTCAGCCATTTCTGCTTCCTCCGCCAGAACTATGTCCATGTCTCACCTCCCCGACCGCCGTATCCCTTCTCTCAGCTCACTTTCGCCGGAAAATTCTCCTCCCCTTCCTCCTCCGCCGGCAACTTCTTCTTCCTCCGGTGGCAAGAAACACTCGAACAAGATCTCTCGTTCTCTTCAGAGATTCTTAAAGTCAGTGTTCAAACCTAAATTTCACCAAAGCTTGAGCACTCCTTCTTCACCGGTCTACAAGGCGGTTGGTCACGGCGGCGGCGACAAAGATCGATACTACGTCGTTTATGACAAATCAGGTTCGTTGACAACTATTCCAGAGTCAACGGAGAAGGAAGTGGGCCCTGAGATCAACTCTCTTGTTAGGAAAACCGTGTCCGAGAGATTCCCGGCGAGTCGAGTCGTCGGTATTTCATGTGCTCGATTATAACATTTCTCTAATTAAGTAGTATATTTGATATAAATTAACATTCTATAAATATAATGAGATTAGAGAGTTTTATTTTTATTTTAAAATAAACATTTTGGAAATGAATAATTGTGTTGGACGTATGTGAATGTAGAAGTTTTATGCATTTATGATGCAACGTACGTATCGTAACCGTTTACTTTAGATTCTATCTACTTTGAACATGATGTATAACAATAGTATGGTTTATAAGGAAACTACGTGACAGTTTATGTTAGTGTTGAAAAATATGTGATGGAGTTACGTTCATTAATAGTATTTATTTATTTGATAAGAAAATGTTAGTATTTATTAACGAGTCATTCTCATGGTGAGGATGACTAGATGAGGATGGAAAATTAGGTTTGGACTCGTTTATTTATTATGCTACATTAATTATTCAATTTTGTTATGAATTGTTAAGTACTACGTCTAAACATAAAAGTTAAAATATGCGAACTGTTATTATAAATAGGGACCCGTATAAATATCGTGATGTATGTGCGACACGAAGTAGGGTCTATAGGATAAGTCAATTAAGTGTTCCTTAATAAATGTTAGGTAGATATATACTCACCTTGGTTTTATTTAATGCATTGTAACGTCTTCAATAACGTAGATGTTTTTATGAGATATGTCTCCTCCTCCACAACCTCGATTTCTTGGCGTACGGCTAAAATATTGATATTGAATTATACGTTTTGCTTTGAATCTACGGTAAATAATCTTTACACATTTCTCTTGAGATTTTTAAACTTTGATATTTTGAATGCATTTTGTCTTGTTTTAAACAAGCACTCATTTTCTTTGTCTGAAATAGATACTTTAGGATATCCATGTACACAATATAGATGTGTATGCTTTTATATTTATATGCACAAAAACATATCTTATTGATCATTTATTGAATTATTGTCATCCATCCTCATAACAGTCCCATGGACATTGTACCCATGTTGTTAGGCATGGACAAATATTTCTCTACACTTACAAATTTTCTTTTTGATATGCCTAAAAATTTTAGGTGAAACGTAACAGAGTCGAGCCTAAGAGAGTGAGTTTTTTTTTTTAAAGCTTATCTCAGCAAAATCCAGTGTCTTCTTCACTTTCAAGTTTCATATATTTTTCATTGAGCAGAAGTTTGCGTCGGTTGTTGAATTTTCCTGTAAATTTATTCTTTACCCAAATGTGTAAATAAAAAAGGTGAATTTTGATGTTTAGGAATCTAAAGAAGCCATAGTTTGTTCTGTTATGCTCTGTTTTTTGATCAGTTTCGCTTTCAGCTTGATTCCCAAACCATCATCCTCATAATGGTCAAATATCATCGACACCTTCTTAAACACGCATACACATATTCATAACTCCTACTTTGTTCTATAATGTCATAAAGGTAATCCAAGCTGGAAATGTGATAGGTTTAAATTGACCCTATCTCTCTTTATTACCCAATGCATCAAGGTACAAGAACAGTTAAGGTTTGCTCTCACTTACAAGTTGTCCAAGACATCTATTTTATGCCCCAACCCTTCCTACTTATGCTAATACATTCATGCTTATCAAAATGTTCTTTGACTTTACCAAAGCCAAGATCTCAAACCTATTAGACCGTTCCAGAATCTTCGACCACGTTCACCTACATTATGGAAGGCAAAGAAGGTGTGTTCGGTTCATTGAACTCTTCCGCTATATCGGCACACCATCTTGTTGTGTTTTGGGCCAGGGGATTTAGATAGTATATGTAATTAGAAAGAACCCATATGTTGAGTATGAGAGTATCAGAATGGTGAGAATGGGTTTGAATTGGTTAAGTATTGGATGTTACAGTGAAATGAGTTTGTAACAAAAACCATTATGAATCTTTGGGTTTAGTTATTATCTCACATTAAAGATGAGATTAATGCTTGTATTTCAACTTTGCCTTGCGAATCAAAATTATGCTCAGATAAAGCTTGCAACAAAAAGCATGTTGGTTTTTCAGCCGCAGCATGTCTGATATATGACTAAATGATGTTCGTTTGCCAGCTATACCTTCTTGCAGTTAAACGTTGCAGCAGACACAGATCGCTGCGTCAGGAATTTTCAACCGCTAAAGAAATCTGTCAGTGTGTCTGATACTGTTGTGTTTGGTACTGTTGCGGCTGCGCTTGTGGCCAATTCATGTTCGTTTGTCTGCCGCAGCGGCTGTTAAACAAACAAAAACCGTAACATTTGGTCGCAGATCACAAGCCGCAGACGAAACCGTCAACATCTGTCAAACAACCATGTCCAAAAATAATCATGTTCATCGTATTATTGATTTCTGATTTCACCAATGAGTCAATTTTCCATAATGTTAATCGCAGACAATATCTGAATTAAACCGGCTGAAACTGAGTTACAGGAAGCAATTTTTAATCTGCATAATAGTCTTTATATGCACTCTGGCATGCTTACTTTATTTATAGTAGTAACTCATTACCATCAAGAAACTGTGATCCATTTCAAGAAAACAATGAGTGCTAATTTTCTCACTAGACTAGAAGAAGAGACACAAACAAAACATGATTAGCATTCTTAATTAGGACAGAGCATTTAACTCAAGTCATTAAGCGAAGTAAGAAAAAAAAGTCATCAAAGGAAGAACAAACGACAGAAACAGGAGAATCTTAGATTGAGTTTAGATCTTTTAGCAATTATTCAAGCTTGCAACTTTCAAACCAGAAAATGATTTTATACCCCGTTTAGTCGACCTAGTAGATGATAAGCTGAGGTTATCTGAAATTATATGAATATAGCACTTGGCTGAGGTTATCTGAAATTATATGAATATAGCACTTGGCTGAAGCAACTCTAGGAAGCTCCTGAAGTTTCTTGAATACTTTCATCACATCTTTATCATTTGGTGTATTGTAGTACAATATCATTTGTTCAAGAACGGGCATTGTGTTTAGGAAGTGCTTCACCTGCTCTAACTGCTCCTCTATCCCATCGTCATCACAATTTTCACGAAACTTCAATATCTTAAGAACCTTCACAGGACTTGATAATAGACAATTACGAACGACACTTCCCCCACAATCATCAGGACATTTGCACAAGCACCCGTCCTCGTCCACACATCTTTTAGTATAATCGTGATGCAGTCCCTGAAACATAAAGGAGACAGTTTCAAAATCTAATTGTGTAAAAGTGTGTCAGTTGTTGAGTTAAAGGATGTGTATGGTACTTCGAAGACTAGGGTTTCTAGATTTGGACAATTCTTGAGTAGAGCTGGCAATGATTCCCATTCTTCCCATGGTTTAATAGTTAACTGCATCAGGTTGTTAAATACCGGTATTGTATCAAGGTAGTGATTAAGTACCTGAAACAAAAACAAATCAACTATCATTAACCCAAGATCTTAACCATTGCACCATCAACATAAACAAATGCAATCAATTTCCATGTCATTTTATTTCTTCTTCTATTAATTTTCTGAGTACCTAAAAAAGATGGAACTGACCTTAAGAGTGTCATCAGACAAGTAGAGGATCTTAACATTGCATATTCCCATGAGAAGATTTTTCAAATTAATCTTGTCTTCGGGTTCCAAAGTGCCTTCTTCTGAACATGTTACCTTCACGATCTGATCATGTGTCATTCGAAGTCCGAGACTAGCTTCAACAAGCGAACCAAAACTCACTTGTTGATACCGATCCGCAATAGTATCAGAATATTCTAGGTAGACAAGATTTGGATTATCAAATGACAGCAATACACTGTCATGAGCCCCATCAGAATCTTCGTTCTCATCAAAATATTCAGAACGGCAAAACTTTAGTCTGTTGAGAGTTGGGATAGACACGGTCACGGAACTAGGTTCACGTTCCCAACACCACACCAAATCAATCAGCACTAATTCTTCGAGCGCGTTACAGCCAGAGAGAAGCTTGTTAAACATATTGGTTTTTACCAGAAAATAATCAAGATGGAGAGTCTTAAGCTTTGGAAGAAAAACATCACCTTTCACATCAATGTTGACGCCATCCTCAAACTTAATCTTCAGCCTAACCAATGTCTTGCTCACAAAGATCTTAGAAGGCAGAGGAAAATAATGCGAGTCGGTATAATCACAGTCAGATGAAGGCATGTATAGATCAATATCTACTACACCACGTTTCAACACTTTGAATATCCAATCAAGCACCATATATTGATCAAAAATATCTTTACACTTAACGTGAAATCTCTTCAATGGAACATTCCCTTTCGCTTGCAAAGCCAATACATTATCCACGAAACGCATAAAACGTGTAGAATTCTTTCTCCTTTCTACGTAAGTCATTGGAGGATGGAAGTAGAAGGAGTCATCAAAGTCAAGATTGGGTACAAAAGCAAGTAAACGCTCCCATCTTTTGGCTAGAACAGAAGTGGAAGCAGCTTCTTTTGTGGGAAGGAATGATAAGATGTGACAAATCAATGCGTCTGGTAAACCACTGATTAAATCTCTAGAACCACCAAAATCCTCCTCTTTCGGTTTCATTTTGTGACAAACACAGATCAACACTTACAGCCTGAACAAAGACATAATGATACTACGGTAAGAAAATCGAAACAACATGGTTCCAAAATTCAAACAAGGTTTCTTAGATTATTTCTATTAGAAGTACACTAAACCACATAAATAATTTAATAGTTTCATTAAGATACTCAACAGAAGTTAGGGTTTATAGATTGTCTTGTATTTAAAATTCATTGAAAATAAAATAACTGCTCTTAAAGTAGGGTTATTCAATCTTATATTTGAATGGAATTGATTGTATATTAAATGCACAATCAAATCAAGTGTTATTCAATTATGTATTTGAAAAATTACAATAAAATACAACCAAATCACATCAAACACTAAATCGTTGAAAAACTACGACAGGATTCCAAGTTTCAAACAAGGTCTTTGAGTATTCTATTGGAACACTAAATCACATCAAACAGAGAACAAAAGGAGGCTAAGAAATAGCAAGTACCCACTAATGAACCAAATCGTTGGAGAAGAAAACAGGGACAACTTACTTGTCGTATCTCAAAGCAGAGCCCAACGGAAGTGATGCGAGAAGACGACAAGTTAGGGTTTTTTTAAATCCTCTACGAAAGTGACGGCTGTCTTTTTCTCTTTTATTGTGTGCATGTGTTATTTGTGAAGTCGCAATTTTTTTCTCAAAATTAAACTAAATTATGTCAATGATCTAAAATATGATTATTTACGAAAAAACATCGTATATTATAAATATATATATACTAACGTTTATATGGAAATTATGTGGTAAATAATTGTTTTTATAAAAAATATATATAAACATAAAAATTAGGTAGTATATATAATTACAATGATGGTTTAGTAACAAAAAAATAAAAATAAAATAATAAGCATGATGAATACTATTACAAATTTACTATATATGAATCTTAAAAGTTTCAAATTCTCACTTAATATTTTTAAATTTTCAAATAATTAATAAGTATTGAAATAATTAAAAATTGACGAGGGAAACGTCTAATTGTTATTTTAAAGGTTATTTTTATTAAAAACAACGTATTTTTTAAATTTTATTAATT
Source organism: Cardamine chenopodiifolia (assembly GCA_963922655.1). Lineage (NCBI taxonomy): Eukaryota > Viridiplantae > Streptophyta > Magnoliopsida > Brassicales > Brassicaceae > Cardamine > Cardamine chenopodiifolia. The sequence continues at coordinate 20,278,027 of OZ000481.1, forward strand.
TTGAAAACATTAACAAACCGATACGGTTTTGTGTCCAAAGTTTTCTCAGTTGGAATGTAAAACAGCCATTATTTGTTCTGTTTCTTGATCAGTTTCGCTTTCTTTTGGATTCCCATATCATCCTCACAGAGTCACAGAGTTCAATATCACCAATTCCTTCTTACACACGCATATACATAAAATACAACCAAATCACATCAAACTTACTTGTCGTATCTCAAAGCAGAGCCCAAAGGCTGAGGTTTGACATCAAATTCAGTGTGTTTATCGCCAAGTGATGCGAGAAGACGACAACTTAGGGTTTTCTTTAGTCGTCGACGAAAGTGAAGAGTGCTTTGTATAAGCTCTAGAAGATACACGAAATTAATAAAGATATACTAGAAAGAGTACCTCGGGGAAAATATATACTCAAACTGATTTTTTTTTTAAATTAAATTTGATGGATTTTTTTCATTTTATATAATTTTTTCTACTCAATTTTAGATTTAGTTCAGTTATTTTGTCATAATATTTAGACATTTTGACACAATTTAGAATTTTTTGTCATAATTTAACCATTTTCATAATTTATCTATCTTTCTTGGGATAAATATTTTCTTAAACTAAAAATATATTTCCAAGTTCATGTCCCATTTCTTTTCCTACAAAATCTTATCTCGAATTTTTGTTTGTCCACTCCTTATTTAATCGTACTTCTCAATTCATAATATAGAGATTAATGGCTTGACATGTAAGACTTATAGAATTTTATATTAAATGATACATATTTTTCGTAGTGTTAATTTATGGTTTTAGGGTGGACACATATTAAATATCCAGTATTTTTATGGTATTCGGATTTGAATTCGAAAATTTTAGATATCTATAAAAAAAAAAATTGGATATCCGTCTGATCTAGAATAAAATTTTAAAATTATCACTATTATATTTTTTTACAAAAAATATATGATAGTAAAATGATGCAAAGTTGTTTTAAAACCAAAGTTAACTATTAAACAATGGAAATTTTGCATTTTATATCTAGAATTTTGTAGATCATCAATATAAAAAATGTTTGTGACTTGAACATGGAAAAGTCTTGGAAAATATTTTTGCCAAATAATTGGACTTATGTGCTAAAATTATTTTAAGTTTTTAAAATCATCATTAAATCTTATTATGATTGAATTTTTTTAAGATTAAAATAAATATTACTTCCTCTGCTTCAAAATATAAGACGTTATACCTAAAATCGTGGAGATTAAGAAGTTGTTTTTATCTTAATATGTATCATTTAATATATAAAATAAAAATAATTCAGCGAACTATGAAAAAGGCTGTAAAATGTTATTTAGAAAAAAACTTTAAACATCTTATATTTTAAAACGGAAAAAATATGTAATATATCACCCCGAATCGGATATCCTTCCTTAAATTTTTTATTATCCGGATCCAGATCTGTCGGATCATCAATAATTTTAATATCTAGATCCAGATCCGAACACCTTGATACCCGATTTTTTGGAAAGGATCAAACCGGATAACGAACGGATCTCGGATCCTGGGTAATTTGTCCACCCCTATCTGGTTTATGAATGAGTCAATTATCTCAGAATGTTCATTTCACATCGTAAGGGGAAATTGAAACCCAAATTACAGAACCAGATTTTAATATATGTATAATACTCTTTTTCTGCAATACCATGCTGAAACTAATAGTAACTCATTACCATCAAGAAACTGTTATCCAATCACAATTCTTCAAATTTATTCAACATACTAGACGAACAAAAGATAATCATAATTCTCAGTCAAAGGAGAAAACAATAAACACAAGTACAAGAAAATCTTGGATTGAGTATAGAGATCTTTTAGCAACTATACTAACTTGTAGCCTGAGACATATCTATGGTTGAGAAACCAGAAAATTGATTTCTAAAGACCAGTACCCCGTTAAGTCGACATAGCAGATGATAAGCTGAGGTTAGCTGAGATTATTTGAACACTGCACTTGGCTGAAGTAACTCTAGGAAGCTCCTGAAGTTTCTTGAATACTTTCATCATGTGGTGTGTTGTAGTACAATATCATTTGTTCAAGATCCGCATTGTCTCTAGGAAGTGCTTCACCAGCTCTATCTGCTTCTCTATGGCATCTTCATCAGCATCATCATAATCATCATCATCATCATCATCATCTTCATAGACATTAACTTTACCAAACTTCAAAGTCTTTAGAACCTTCACCGGACTTGATGATAGGCAAGTACGAACCTCCTGATATTTGCACAAGCACCCCATCTTCCTCCTCACATCTATTTGTATATTTGTGATGCATTAAGAAATCAGTTTCAGAATCTAATTGTGTGTTTACAGCAGTTAATGTAAAGGATGTGTATGGTACCTAGAAGACCAAGGTTTCTAGACTTGGACAACTCTTGAGAAGGGATGGCAATGAGACTAGCTTACTTGGTATCATCAAAGCAGAGCCCAAAGGTTGAGTTTTCACATATTGGTGGAGCAACCAAATTCTGGGCTTTATAGGGAAGGGAAACGAGAAGCGGAAAGTTTTGAAACCGTTGAAAAGTTCAATGTAAAACGTTTTATAATATCCTTCTTATTTGTTGTGTAACTTTTCATCTCAATATATAAATATTTAGGGCTGACGATTTATTTTTCCATCAGACTAGTATAACATTTAGATGTCTCCAAACTTAAAAGCTCGATCTATTTTCCCATCCGTTTAACAGTTGTTTGGTAACTGTAAATCGATTAAAACCAAGGTCTATGTGTTCTCAAGTGTTGAACTATTCATTTGACGTGTCTGCGATGAACAAATAAACTTTTAGTAATCTTAAGAATTTGTGATATTATTGAAAAATGAAAAATACACAATGACTATGTACTATGTAAATGCAAATATAAACAAACAATTGACAAGTCAATCTTCACTTAGTAATTAATAAGTTAATTTCAGATCAGAGAGTCTGGCTACAAAGAGGAAAATGCAAAGACAGATTGAAAATAAAAGTCTCGTAGGAAAAAGATCATATAAATGCTAACAAAAAATTGACAGCATTAGCCATTAGGAGTTGAAAGAAGCAATGTATAGGGAGGGCAGGCTAAGCAAATGTGGTTTATCACAAATTATGAGAAGCAGCTTATATCAAAAATTGGTAAATGTTTACTATTTTGTCCTCTCGGCAAGAGATTTGGAGACAAAAGCTTCTATTGCTTTCAGAGCGACATCTTCGACTACATCTTGCGCTAACCCCTTTGTTTCAAGGTGTTTCTTGCCAATCTTGAAAGAGTGATCTCCACCATCAATCACATGCAACTCAGTCACAACTTTCATTTTGTTGCAAACAGCTTCAAGCTTATCTAGAGGACACATATGATCTTTGCTACCCTTTGAGACAAAAAAACACCATTGACATTCCAAAGATCCAATTATTACGTTAATCATTCATGTATAACATATAGAGTTTTGTTACATATGCATAGATTACCTGCACAAACATCACAGGGACTCTCATTTCCAGTAGAGTCTCGTCTCTTATCGCACCTTTCACACCCTGTAAACGCGTATACATCTTTCAATTGGTCATTCATACAATCATGGGAAAAGGAAATGGCTTTTTGCGCGCAAACCTTAAGTGGATATCCCAAACATATTACAGCTGAAACTGTAATATCTTCATTCACAGATACCATACAGCTTACTCTGAAAGTGATAAGATCACACTCAACATCGAAGCCTACGAAACAGAACAATGTGTAAAAAGGACAAAAGTGGTGTACCTAGAACCCATTGATTTGCCGGCCAATATCAAAGGATGACCAGGGAATTTAGCTACAGTTTCTTTAACAACATTCAAATGAAACTCAATCAATTTCTCCGCTTTTGGAGCAACTTTTCTTTTCCCACCAGCAAGAACTAACCAGAAAGATCACAATTACTTAGAGCTTAATTGTATAATCAATTGTACTAATATAAACCCAAAATTCACTCACAAGGGTAATCAAATGTGACCACTTCAACAGCTGATAATGTCTTCTCTAACATATCCTTCCATCTAAAGCAAATCCACCAATAGTATTCAGACTAATCTGTTACTCAAACATGACTAAGTGATTAAACTTTGAAGAAAAGATTAGTACCTAATCATCCAGTCAGAAGAAGAAGGAGCACCGGCACCGTGAGCTAATACGACGACCGGCGAATATAATTCTTCATTTTCTTTTCTTCTTTTCTTCAAAGGAGGTGAAGCATCATCCATTGAGACACCTGGCAATTTCAGCTAACACTCAAAACCCTTTGCACAAAAAAATAAAAAACACTCAAAACCCTAAGAAAAACAGGTTACAAAACAGTTTATTTTCGCGCCATATTAATTGGGCCAACAAATAAATCTCAATCCATTTAAATTTAGGCGCTCCCAGAGGCCCAAACATAAAACAAAACCTTTTTTTTTATTTGCTGATTTTAGAAAATAAATTAGCCAGAAAATTAGGTCCCGGAGAAAACTTCAATGATAGTAAACACCGTTTATAAATATCTAAACACGAAATTCTAATTTTTTCATTAGACTTTTTCAATGGCCAGGCTCACCGTTACCGTCACCGTTCTATTCTTTACGTTGGCTATCTCCGTCGCTGAAAACGTAACTCCTTTATCAGCCGTACCCGACCCAGATTCCACTAACCCAACCCTTCCCGGATCCGATGAGGTTACTGTACCGTTGAATTTCGTGAATTTCCATCCGATCAACCGTCATTTCCCTAGACGTCCGTTAACGACAACGACGACGACTCCTTTCAACCGCCGTCCCTGCCACCATCATCGCCACGAGCTATGGGGACGTGGCCTTCAGATCTCTTACGGCAACGATATGATCTTCTCCGGCGAAGGAGCAAAACCGACAGGTACAGATCGTTTGTCAAACGCCGTCGTCGTGGAAATCCCGGCGATGAAGATATTAGTCGGCCCTTTCCCGTCGGAGGAGGACGACGACGGGTCCAAGAAGATCACGGTGAAATTGGTAAAGCTTAAAGAAGAAGGAGAAGATAAGAGAGATTACTACAAGGGTATGTTCACGACAAAGATTCGCAAGTTTCTCAACCATTTGGTCTGAAGAAAACTCTAGTTTGTGTTAGAATCTAAGAACCCTCTTCTGGTAAATAAATATCATCCATATGTTGTGATGAAGATGATGATGATTTTGTCTATATAATAAAATTCAATAGAAGATGATTTTACTTTGATTATATTAGGCCATGGTGATGAAATAAAATAGGAATAATAATGATGCGATTATGAAGATGACAATAGTTTTACATGTAGTATCTTAGCTTTGGAGTATTAGATATCGTTTTCGCACGAACCGCCTTGTTGGGTGGTTGCGGTTAGCTCAGGGCATGGCGTGGGGTTGACTTTCTCAGCGGCTCCGATAACATCTGAGCATTTCCATATTGGAGAACCTTGTGTTCCAGTGAGTGTAATATTGGAGAGGCAAAGATTTGTGAAAGGTGAATCTTTTAATCCATAAACCATGCCAGCGCGCTCGACTTTGATACCCCAGACGTTCTTGATCGTTATGCCTCTTACAATGGGAAGAGCAGTCGAGTTGAATTTATCATCCGGGTGATCTCCGGTATTGCCAGAGATTTTAATCCCGGTTCGTACTTTTTCCATGTAAACCCCAGAGATTTTGATCCCTTGGATGCTTCCTCCTCGGCCAATGTTTGTCTTGATGTGGATGCCGATCCCAGAATTGTACAGAGTGATGTTTTCCACCGTGATATTTTGGATTCCGCCTGAGGTTTCGCTTCCGATGGCTACACCAGCAAATGGGGAAGATCCAGTGATCCGCCGGATGGTTATGTCACGGCTTGGATGGTTGTAGGCAATGCCATACTCGTCCCAACCGCTCTTCACCGCAACAAGGTCGTCGCCAGTGGATATGTAGGAATCTTCTATACAGACGTTAGAGCTTGAATCTATGGCAACGAGTAAGCACACAAGTCATGATTTGAAACATAACATACGTGATTAAGTGTAAGGGAAATTGATGAAACCTGGATCAATTCCATCGGTGTTTGGAGAATCAGTTGGTGCGAGGATGGTAACATGATGAACTACAACATTACTGTAAGAAAAGAGAGAGTCCCTAATTAGCCAATTACCAAGGGCATTCAAGTTTACGATTCTAACAAAGTGAGGTAAACCTGCAATAAACCGGATGAAGAGTCCAGAAAGGTGAATTCTGAAGAACAACGTGAGAGATAACGATGTTGCTCGAGTTCTTGAATTCGATGAGACCCGGTCTGGTGAACTGTAGAGTTCCATCTCTCCACATGTTCCACCAAGGTCCTCCTTGGCCATCAATAGTCCCATTTCTGCCTAGGAAACATATTAACACAAAAACAGGTTCTCATTTTCAACAACAAGACAATCTCATTGCAGAAGAAGATACACAAAGTATTCTCACACCTGTAATAACAACGTCATTGAGTCCATCTCCATGAATAAGGCTAATATATCTTCCTCCAGGACGCTCCCGTCCTCTTCCATACGACGGCAAAGGATCAACCAAAGGCCATTCCTTCGTATCCTGAATAACCAATCAAGCATTTGGCATATGTCATATAATAATACCTCCAAACATAAACCCAAATGCCATCACAAATCTTAATATACAAAGTTTTAAGGTGGAGATGTCAAAATCAAAAGATTAAACCACCATAGAGAAGCTAATCTTCAATATGCAAGACCAGGATCAAACTAACTTAATCATTTGGTATAATGCTTACAAAGATCCCTAAGTTCCATCTTCACTATTCAAAATCAAACATGAATCATCATAGAGAAGCTTTATAAACCTGAGAACAAACCAACAATACCTAATCCAACTTTCAAATATGCAAAACGTAACTACTGAATCAAGTTTCGCAATTAGGTCAATTCAAGCAACGATGAGGTTCTAAATCAGCAATCATTATCACCTGAACAGCTTTAATAACCGCACCATCGGCGAGGTATAGAGTCATGTGACTCGTAAGGTTAAAGCTCTCAGTCAAATACACACCACGTGGAACGTAAAGAAGCGTTCCATCGCTACTGTTAGAGTTCCGTATCTGATCAATCGCGGCATTGAATGAATTGGTGTTCAAGGTTTTACCGTCACCGACAGCGCCAAAATCCGAAATCGATAACATATTGGTCCTGTGCTTAATCGGAACTATACCAGAGCAAGTAATCGGAGATCCGTGGGAGAGATTGTGAGGTAAAACAGTGGAGAGCAAGAACAGTATGAAAACAGAGATCGGAGCTCGAGAAACTCTCATTTCTGGTTCTGCTACTAGAGACGTGAGCTTTGGAAGAGTGAAGAAGGAAAAGAGGAAATTACTCGTCGGAGAGTTTTGATTTCTGTGGATCTACAAAATTGCCGATAAGCTCTAACCGAGAAAGCTGTGAGAGAAAGTGAAAGAGTAAAGCCAATGGAAGAAAGCCAAAATTAAAAGCAGAAAGAGACAGCTAATTTACGGTCTTAAAGTAGCAAATTCAGATTCATGTGATTAGTTTTTCTTAAATCTTGTTCCAAATATTTGGCTTCGCATGTAATCGAAGAAGAATACTTTTTTTCAGTATGAATCAAATTCGATTTTGCTTTATCAGATGATTAAAAAATTGTACACTTGAATTTTGAAACAAAATAATTTCTCTTCCTATTTGTTAAAGAAAGAATAAAATTGGAAAGGGGAATATCAATCTCTCCAGAAAAAAACAAACAAAACAATATAGGTAGTCACTGGAGGGTCGGTTCTGAACATACTTAAATGAAATATTGGCTTGAGACCTCCATTTTGTGGGGCTACTGTTTTATTATATATATATATATATATATATTCTTTATAAAAAAGTGTATATAGTTGAGATAAATAACGAAACAACAAATTTAGTGTATATTTTTCTTTGTTTCTTTGGATAATTTGTGTTTTGTTATTGACTATTTTTAATATATTTGAACCTATATTCATTTGTGCTGTGTATAGCGTTGATGTAAGCCGCTAAATCCTGCTTTTTTCCAGCTCCGGTCGATTGTTTTATTGTTTAGTTACCATCTTTACTTATTTGAGTATTATGAATGTGTTTTTTCCAGCCAGATAAGAGACATGCCTATGCACAAAATGGAACTAATGTGTTTACTCCAGTCTCCAGTGGAGAGGGAATTAGCTTTTGATATTGTGAGTTTAATATCTTTTCAAGAATTCTTGGAATTGGCTTTATGGTTGTTGGTTGCTTGACTTGAATATATATTGTTTTCTCAGGATATAACAGATTATGACGACGTTAGATATTGTTGCTCGGGAGCCGATGTTTGCTCTAATTGTTGGCCTTGAATGACAGTTGCTATCAAAGTCATTGATACTTCCTTAAGAGGTACCAAAGATACAACAAGAGTTGGTTTATAGTTTTTGCGAAATAGTTGCATATGTGTCAATACTATATACAGTATCCGTAGCAATGTCAAGAACTTTGTGGAGTTAGCTGCTGGAACTTGTTTTTTTTGCCAATGTACAAGATTGTTTGGTGTTACTTGAAGTAAAATATAGTCACTTATTTTGGTCTTGTCAATTGCAGAGGATTTTGGTTTCAAACACATCCTTTGGGTCTTCAGTGGACGTCGTGGAGTTCACTCTTGGGTTTGTGATGCTAAAGCTCGAAGGTGAAACAATTACTGAACAATTATTAACATTGTTGCTTACTTTAGCTTGGTGTATGAATCACTTTCTGCATTTCATCTTCTGCTTTATGAAATGAAACCCTGTGTGATGATATACTGCAGGTTGACTAATGAACAAAGATCAGCAATTGCTGAATACTTCCGTGTTTATAAGGTGGTGTTCTCAAGAGCTATATTGTGGTTTATTTTGTTGGTTTCTGGCGTTGTGAAATTCTCTAAGTTTAATTATAGTTTATGTGACACAGGGAAATGAAAACAATGCAAAAAAAGTCGATCTTATGGGTCATTCTCTTCATCCATTCCTGTGTACGGGTTTCTCCATCTCCTCTGCGTCTTTCTAATTTCAATATCTCTGTCTTTGTTACTAATTTCATCTGGGCTTTTCAGGAGATCATATGTGGATTTACTTAAGAATTTCTTTGAGGGTGAGTTACAAGCAACTCAAAGTTTATTCTCAAGCAAAGAAAAGTATGAGAAGATACTTGAGATGATTTCAGATGAAGGTATGGAACAGTTTTTTCCCGGTATACGAGGTCCTAACCTCAGTCAGTTTGATCATTTACAATGATTTACATCTTCGCTGCAGATATTCAATAAGAGCTCAGAGAAAAATGGGAGAATTCTGTCAGATCATCTCTATCAGAAGAAGCCACCAGCCTTTTAAGGTGGGAGCAGCTTAAAAAAACTCTTCAATCAAAGAAACAAAAGGTGCGTAATGTTTTAAATGAATTGAAAACATGTATGTTAAGTGTTGTGAAAAGCTTAGTTGTCTTTCACTCAGCTTTTAGCTTGATGAACTTGAATCCCATATTTGCTCATCTTCAATCCTGTATCCAATGTTTTAGGCTATATCACTGCGGACGTGCATAGAAGAAATTGTCTTCACCTTTACGTATCCTCGAATTGATTTGGAGGTTTGTTATAATCTTTGCTACAATGTTCATAAATCCAGCTTGCTATTATGGTAGATGGAGACCTGACAAGTTCAGATGTATGGTTCATTCTTGAATTTCAGGTCTCAAAACAAATGAACCATTTGCTTAAGGCACCCTTCTGTGTCCATCTAAAAACAGGTCCCTTTCATTGATTCTTGAATAAGACTCATGTTCATGCTTAGTTCAATATATGGATGCAAGCCAAATTCTTAAGAAAGGTCTTCTGGTTTTCAGGTCGTGTCTGTGTTCCTATTGACCCGAATAACTACGATGAGTTTGATCCATTGGCAGTTCCAACACTTTCACAGGTAACATAATAGATAATTCGATACATTAGAGTATGGATCTGAATTTGTTCATCACAAAGATTTGTTCCTTATGCTTTATAATGCATTTTCTAACTATTTTCAGTTAATAGAAGAAATCAACTCAGGAGGCTTCAGATGGATGTGGATGATGATGGTATGTTCTGGAATACAATCAATGTTGAATCTTTTTGCATTAGACTCATTTTTAGTTAGTTTACACTTACAAATTCTGATAGAAGTTTACTTGGGAAATCAATCAAGTTCTTCAGATCCTCATTCCTAGAACCTTTATTAAAATCCTGCAAGGTAAATAAATCTCTCATTGCTTCTACTTTTACCTACGGTTTTGAATCTGAGGCAATGATCATATCGAAAAAATATGTAAAAGGGCTCTGATGTAGTTGTTGGAAGAGTAATGATCCGTTAATGAAATGTCTGCAGGAAGAAATAGAGAAGTTATACAAAACAAAAATCGAGAAGACTAAGGATTCATTCAGCTAGTGACTAAGGTATTGAATGTCCAGTTATTTCAGTCTTAGTTTCGATTTCAGTTTGGTTCAGTTTGTAATATACGGTCTTCACTAAGCTTTATAAGCTACTAGTAGAGTAGTCTATATCTTGTTCTGATGTTTCTTAAGAAACTCAAAGAGTATTAGCACGTGACTGAGTATATTATATGGTTATGAATCACACGAAGATTACGATAATAATTAAAATCGTTAAGATAACGAATGTTGAAAGGTGTGGCAACAGTTTGGTCACCATCAAGAAGTGATTTGGCAACGATGAGATTGGCAGCTTCGGTTAGGTGATACGCGTCCCAGAAGACAAACTTAGACCGGTCTTCCCAAGCTGTTTGGCTCGAGTTCTAGTTCGGTCCTTCGAAACACGCAAATGGTTTGAAGTAGCCGCCACAACACGGCTTGTCTGCATTCTCCAAACCTTCAAAACGTTTCATTTGATTCTCTAATCAATAAAAATCAGTAATGAATCGTTCGTTACTAGAAACACTAAATTCTTACCAAATTGACGATAGTTCAAAACCAGTTTTAAGAAGAGGTCGTAAGAGTTGGCGAACACAAATGTAGTATTGTGATCTTTGGAACTTAACTCACTATTCAATGTCGTGACAGAGTGTCTAAGCTTCATGTTTTAGCCTCGGACAATTTGGTTGACTTGGTCGGAGCAATGTCCGGCAGGTATTAAATTTAAGGCACGAGAAAATGGTATGCAACCGAGTGGTCCCACTCCAACAACCACGAACTTCCTAGCTCCTAGCTGATGCAAACACGCTATTAGATTGTTTAATATATTTCATCCCTTTTTATAAAGAATGGTTTTTGTTTCACAAAAAATATTGATTTATGGTTTCAATGCAGATTTTTTAATTAAATCTCAATTTTATTTTTATGATTTCGGTTTTGTATTACTTGAAAGAAAAACCTATTTAGTATTCCTTCCGTTTCTCAAAATTTTTTATTTCAACACTGAATTTTTACTGCACACAAAGTGTTGTTTTATGTTTTCAATGCAAAATTTTAAATTAAATCTCAGTTTTTTGCTTATTAATTTTTCTGATCTGCCAAAAAGAAAATGTATTTTTGTAAACACAAATTTCATTAGATTTTCGTTTTGCTTAGATATAGTACTAATTAGAGTTATAATATAATTTAAAATATATATGTAAAATATTATAAAATTTAATAAATGGAGCTTACGAACAAAAGTCCAGTGTCGTCCAAGATTCCAGCCGCACCAGAAGCATAGTTGATTTCATTGTAAATTGTTAGCTTCAGTGTTTGGTTCACGATATGGAGGTGGTGCTGATTTTGCTCATAAGGCTTCACCTGTTTTTATTTATTCCAATAAAATTAGTCAATCTTATAAATTATGATTTTATATCATGTGTAAAACAATTAAGCACAGAATGGCATCATCTTTAAACTTTCAAAAACATTAATATGAACTCAGAAGGGCTTTAATAAATTAATAGTAAAATTAAATAGAACTCCTTACCGAACTCCATGAATGTTGCATTTATGGAATTAGCCTTTGACTTCTCTCCCCCATTACATTTTTTTTTAACTACTCTTTAGTCTTTACTAATTTGTCGGTCCAACCTAATTCTGACTTTACATGCCTCAAGACGAGTCAACTTATCATTTTAGTTGGCTTCAAGCGTGTACAAGTATTGTTCTGTTAGATCGAATTTAATACATCTAAGTGTAGCTGATCTTTAAATTATGGAGTAATGTAGCCAGCCTTTAAATGAAGGCACATTTATATCCAATTATATGCGTCGTACCCGCTATAAATATTTCTGGAGTGAATAAAGAAAGGCTGTTTTCTTTATTAAAAATAAAAATAAATAAACTAAGGCAGGAGAATATGATCTTCATTTTATTTTTGATCCGATGTATCTTTTAATTCGATTCATTTTTTTTAACTGTAAGTAGTCCACGGAAAAAAAAAACTAAAATTTATTATTTGTTGGAGATGAAATAATTCACATGTATTTATATATGCTTTATATTTAACATGTACAAAAATATATTACAAAACTGATGTCAAATTTTTTTAATCATAAAACTTTTAAAATTTTAAAAACTTCAAAAAAAAACAACTGGAATATGACAATGTAAATCTTCCGGTGGGTTGGCCATTGGAAGGTCCAAAGTCGATGCCATAAGGCGAAGAATCAGCTTTTGACAATGTAAATAGATAGTTGTTGTTTCCAACATCTAACAATGAGTCTCCAAATATGAAGTTTGTGAAAGATTGAGAAGCCTCAAAATGTGATAGCCAAAGAAGAAAACTGAAAATGAAAGGTTTGATGAGAAAACATCTATACGTGGAAATCATTTTCAAACTTTCTCAAAATTTTGATGACATGATAGGATCAGAAAGAGACTTGTCTGGTTAAATAAAGTTAATGTTCATTGAGTACATTAAAACTTTTGAACGATTCCTTTTTCTTGCGTATGTTACATTATGTCTTGTTCAAAAGATAGCACATGGTTCTTATATGTACAGTATACTATTATTTTTTTTGTTAAAGACACAATAGACTTTGTTGGTCGAGCTAGTATTAGTAACACAAAAATTGATTCCTACTTTATGCATGTATATACTTGACTGTTGTGAAATCAGTATTCCCCAACACAGATCGTACAATATATAATAAATTCCCCCACATAGATCTTACAAACATATTTAACAATTGATTTTGTTTTCTTCCAAGTCTGTAATCAATATTATGAAATACTCCATCCCTTCTATGAGGATTGATTTTCAATCTTTTATTTTGTTCCATGAAAAAACTTTTTTTCTTTAGCTTTTTATATACTTTATATTAATTAATGCTGATAAATTGTAAATTAACTTTAAAATTATAAAAAATCGAATTTATTGAGTTACTATTGCTTAATAGTTGTGGAAAGATGTTTAGTCTGGGAAAATAATATAGATGTATATATTGATTATTTTAATTTGTGTTAAAACTTTAGAAAATCAATTTTCCGAGAAGAGAGGAAGTAATATAAATAGAACAGATCTATTCTTTTTTTTTTTTCTATTTCTTCTTCATGCTCGGAGAAAGCATTACCTAAAAAAATTAAGAAAAATCCTTAATAAATTTTCTGAATAGAAAAATAAAATATTAGTCTCCACAAGTCAACAATAGCCTCATCAATACTCTTTGTGGGTTTTCTATTCTAACTGATGGATATGAATAGTCTGCCAGCGCTCCAATCTCGCCATGCATAATTGCTGAGTGGAGGGAAAATTATTAGGAATAAATTTTGCTCATTAATTAATGTAATGCCATTCCAATTGCGACAAGTTAGTATCAAGTCCACTAAACTTTCAGGTAACCAACCTTCCAAGCCAATATCATCATTATACAGAGGATTTTTCTCCAACCTATTTCATTTCCAGTTCCAAAGTAACACTACAAGAAAACATAGAATTTTATAACCTCTCTTTTCGTCCCAACTAAGTCGCAAAAACAGAAAATATAACCATTTTGCGACGACAAAAAAACGTTACTAAAATTTCATCGCAAATTCGTCTCTGTTTTGAGACGATTTTAAGACAACGTATAACGTGGATAATTTGCCACGATTTAACGACTACGTTTGTAATCTTAAATTTGCTACGATTTTATGACATTCTATCTCGTCTCAGTTTTGAGACGATTTTGAAACATCATATATCGTGGCTATTTTACCACGATTTAAAAACTACGTTTGTAATCTTAAATTTGCCACGAATTTAAAACATTATAACTCGTAACAAAATTGTGACTAAAACTTGTCGTCGCAAATGAGTCTTAAAATTTAGGACGATTATGCGACTACATTTTGCGACGGAAATGTAATGACCAAACAAATTAGGACGACTTTGTGACATATTGTATTCGTTGCAAAAAGAAAAAAATTTAAAAAATATCAAATGAATTAAAATTGCATTTAAATTTTATTTTCCTAAAAAAAATTCAATAATTAAAAACTGAATCTTAATTAATAATAAAAGTAGGAAACCCAATAGTTTTAGTAAGATCATCAAGAAAAAGAAAAAAACGACATTTGTTTATACAAACATGAAAATCTAATCGTCCACATGACTACAGAAACGAGTAACACAAATCTAAAAAAGGTTCTGGTTAAAGTCATACATGTATGGAGGAAATCCGGTATGTGCACTTGATTGAGGATCACGTGGTTGCAGAACATGTGACAAAATTTGTGCAGGCAAGGATGAGCCAGCCATCCGATTCTGGAATTGGGGATCTTGGGTTTGGATCCATTTGACAACCTCTGACAAAGATAAATGCGTTGCATGCAATGCGGACTTCGTCTCATTCAAAGCCATCTGCGTCTCAGTCAAAGAAAACTGTGTGTGGAGATGTCGGTTGAATTCAGCCTCGTACTTAGCAGCTTGTAACTCGTTCGCAGCCACTTGGTCTACAATCATCTTCTGCGCTACCAGAAGTTGTTCTTGCAACGAAGCAAGAGTGGAGTTGCAGCTAGACGTACCTTGACTGTTGGTTTTCCCGTAAATGCGCTCCATACTGCCAAGACCATAAGGATTCCCCCATTTGTCGCAGATAGACGACTACAAAAATACTTGCATTTAGGAAGTTATTTCTGTATCAAATATTGTTTTAAAATGTAAGTACTTTTTACTTGTAGAAATTTGACGTTTAGCTCATCCGTTGTTAGTCGAGGCGGTTCTAAACCCTCTCCTTCTTGAGTTCCTATTATCTGAGATAACCTATCTTCCACGTTCTTCTCAAAATCCTCGCATATTTGTTTCGCCTTCATATCTACTGGTCGTTGTGCGAAGCCATCATCCATCGCATATCCTTCACCTTGACTCCACTAATCTTCACATACGTATGATATAATGGTTGGGTGTGAAACTCTTTCAGCCGGTTCTTGGGACATTGGTAATAACAATGAATCATTTTGCATCTCTGATTCACCTGAAAAGTGAACCTCCTCACGTTCCCATTTCGCGACAAGTGCTGACAATTGAGAATCAGAGACATCACCACAACTTAGTGGTGGTGAGGAATCATAAACTTGCTTAGATGAGAAATCCCACATATGGTTTTGTTATTTTTTCTAGTGTACATATAAAATTGATCATTTATATCATATATATATATGAATTGCGACCAAAATATGATTTATTTCTTACCAAATACTAATGACAATATGTTGTAGTTAAAAATTGTTACAACTACTTACAAATTAAAACATGTGTGGATATACATATGCAAATATATAACGTAAATGCCACGAATATAGAGACATATTTGCAACGATTTAATTCCAATTATTAAACATAATTTAGACATTTGAATTTTAAAAATACATTATATGCAGAATTGTTGGAATTTTTTTAAATCAGTTTAGAGGTGATTTTTTATTTTTCTCAAATTTTTAAAAATACATTATCGTCTCAAATTTGTCTTACATTCATCGCAAATCTACTACTAATTTGTGACGTTTCCATTTTGTCTTAATTTTAAGACTAAAATGCGAAAATTTTTATTTATCTCATTATCGTCTCAAATTAGTCTTAGATTCGTCGCAAATTTATTACTAATTTGTGATGTTTCCATATTTTCTTAACTTTAATACTAAAATGCGACGAATTTTACTCTGTTTTAATATCGTCGCATGTTGGTCACACATTAGTCACAAAAATTTGTGACGACCAAATTCGTCTCTAGTGGTTAGTCTCTTTTTGGTTCATTTCTTGTACTGTAATGATTTCTATTTTTTGTGTAAATTGCAAATATAGTACTCCAAATATGGAGTTAACAATGAAGATCTGCATTTTAGAGTTAGAAATGGAGTAGTATTGTAGAAAATGGAATTTGGAGGTGAATATAGAATGAGGTCGAAGATAGTCTAATGAACTAAATTATTTTTAACAAAGTTAATCAAAAATCACCACACCATGTATTTTCAGTGACCACGATCATAGCTTTCGTGGTACATATTAATTATTTAATTCGCATCGGCTGATCCACAGCAATATCTTAAAATGAACGCAAATTGATTAAACCAAAGTAAAACTTTATTTAACCATGTATGATTAAATCAAAACTAATAATTTGTTTTTGGATAAAATTTCTGGAATTATATTACTTTACGAACGTTACAATAAAAAGGTGTCTTAGAACGACATGGACAGCCCGAAACAAGAGTGAAAAATGTAACTAGCGAGAAAACGAGCCTCGAAACCACAATTGGAGAGTATCAATACTAATACTAGCATTTTCTTTTTAAAATCACTTGTTATTCATATTTTTAGCATATATATTAGTTACTTATAACCCTTTATTCGGTACGTTTTGACCCTCATAAATTAATATAGTACATTCCAAAAGTCTTTCAAACCATAAAAATTGTAGTACATTTCAAAAGTTGCCAAATTATATTATGAAAAGATTACAATGAAAATTAAATAGTTAGTTTAGGGTTTGCAGAAAAAGGAAAAACATTCAACCTCCACCCAATTTCATCACTTTGGACAGCAAATTATGTTAAATGAAACAATAAATTTACATATCTGTCATCTGCTATAAATTAACCCCTCCTCTCTCTTTCATCATCAATTTATATAACACTATCTCACACACACATTTCAACAAGATTCAAATCAAACACCACCACAACATCATGGCCATTGCACGGTGGCTCAACCGCACCGTGGGCTTTTTTGTCTTCTTTCTCCTCGACATTGTCGATTTTTTGCTTTGTTTTACTTACAAGACTTTGGATTACTTCTTCGAATCCGAGTGGAAACCTTGCTACTGCTCTTCTCCACCAGATGCTCAAGCCAAGACTGAGAAGATCATAGTGTCGGAACGAGGCGAGTACTCAAAAATCGTGTCTCTAACAAGAACTAAGATCCATTTCGATGAGATCTCGGATACGCTTTACTCACGTGGTCCTTCACTTCTAATGAGGCTCTCTAAACTCGTGAGGTCCGTGAAATGTTTTAGTTACAAGGGTTTGATTATGAGACACAATGTGGTGGAATCTTGTGATCATGATGAGTCTAAGAAGAAGATTAGTTGTAGTAAAAAGAGATTAATGACTTTGAGTTCTACGGTGGTTGAGAAATCTCCAACAACACCAAGATGGTCTGATTGTCATTGTAGTTTTTGTACTTCTTGGCTTTCTCCTTCCAACAAAGATTCTCTCTTTGTTAAAGTTCAACAACCCAAAGGTAAATTAATTAATCCACTTTTTTCTCAAATTCCTAGATTTATTTGCATTCTATCTATACACACAACATATATGTAAATGTAAACATAACTAAAAGTAAAATCATTTTTATTGTAAAAGTAAAAATAGTTAAATATATATATTAATACTATATTTTCCTGTTGCCATCAGATACAACTATTTTGGTAATATATCAAGGTAACAAATAAAATAAATAGGATATATATATTTGTGCAGATAACAAGAAGGCACGAGACAACGTTGTGTTTATACATGGTTTCTTATCATCATCAACGTTTTGGACGGAGACTCTTTTTCCAAACTTCTCTGATTCAGCCAAATCGAATTATAGGCTCATCGCAGTCGATCTTTTGGGCTACGGACGAAGTCCTAAGCCAAATGACTCTTTATATACACTAAGAGAACATTTAGAGATGATTGAGAAATCGGTGATCTCTCAGTTGAAGCTCAAAACGTTCCACATAGTGGCTCACTCCTTAGGCTGCGTTTTGGCTCTTGCACTCGCTGTTAAACATCCAGGAGCTATCAAATCCCTCACTCTTTTGGCTCCTGTAAGTCTATTATACATATCTTTTAAGAATTTAATATTTGGATAATAATGGGTTTCCAACGCAGTATCAATTTGCTAACATGTTAATTTCGGTTTTTTAGACTATGGTTGGGAAGGCTTAAACTGACATTTTTGGAAAAAAATTACCATATAACCTAATTCACAAGACTTCTAGTATGGGTGTTTAAGTTGATTTCAATTAGGTGCTTTGGTTTGTAGATTTCTGGTTTAAGAAATGAAGCAACCAAATTGAAACTAGACAAACTTGAATTGGCTTTGTATGATCTCAATTTTTGTTTAGATTAGATTATGGATTTGTTTGTGTTTTGGGTTTCATGTTTAAAAAGTATATTAGCCAAATGAAAATGAATAAATTTGTTACGATTTCGTTTTCAAAGCAACTTCTGTTTCCTCAAGTAAGTTTTAGTTTTAGCTATGAATATTTGGGACTTAAGAGGTAACTAATTAATTGAAGTTATACTATGGCAGCCATATTACAAAGTGCCAAAGGGAGTACAAGCGTCTCAATATGTAATGAGGGAAATGGCTCGTAAGGAAATTTGGCCACCGATGCAGTTTGGTGCATCGATGGCTACCTGGTACGAACACCTAAGTCGTACCATTAGCCTTGTTCTCTCCAAAAACCATAACTTGTTTGAATTTCTCGTCCGCCTCCTCACCCGAAACAGGTACATATTTAAACCATACAATTGTTTGCGTTTTTATGTTATAATATGGAAACCTAAACGAAAGAACAACAAACCTGGCCTTGATCACATTTCAATTTAGTTAAAATCGATCGGAATTGGCGCGTCGGAATTACTGTATACTAATGAACCTACAACTATATATATATATATATATTTTTGGTATATAAATCTTTGATTGGTCCACTAATTCAGTATTTTTACGTAAAATATGTGAATACCATATAAGGAAATAAATAGGTTAGTATGCAATCTAGTAACTTTTCGGTAACAAAAAAATGTCTTTAAACACCGAAAGCGACATATATCGACCGTGTCTCCTCCATTATTAGACCCCATTTAATCCATTTTGGCGTTTTATATTTGACCTTTTACTATTTATATAGCATATAAAGTGAGATACAAAAATAAAATCATTTTTAGTTTTTTTAAAAAACAAAATAAAATTCTTAAATTTTAACATAAAATGTTTATATATTGGGAAAAAAAGAATACTAATTTTTGAATTTTTAAAAATTAGCAAAACTGAATATTTTTGTTTGTGTGTATACAGGATGCGAACGTATTTGATAGAAGGATTCTTATGTCACACACATAATGCGTCGTGGCACACATTACACAACATCATCTTCGGGTCAGGAGGCAAGCTCGAGTCATATCTCGACCATGTCCGTGACTATGTGGACTGTGACGTTACCATATTCCACGGTGGCAAGGACGAGCTCATTCCTGTGGAGTGTAGCTACAGTGTCAAAAGCAAAGTGCCACGTGCCACTGTCCACGTCATCCCTGACAAAGACCACATCACCATTGTCGTCGGCCGACAAAAGGAATTTGCTCGAGAGCTTGAGCTCATTTGGGAAAGCTCCACTTAAATTAAGTGAATATATTTATGATGGAAACCCCTTTTTTTATTAAGTAAATATTTTATTACTAAAATTTAGATATATTTTCGTTTTATATTTAATTAAGATTTTGTTTTACTTTTTTGAAGAAAAAATATCAAGACTCTAATCTTATTTTTCATTTTTAAAAATAAAATTAGAGAATGTGTTGCATCTTGTAGAATATATATATTCCGTTATACAAAAAAAATTGTATGTGGTTGTAATCGAACTTTTTTGTCAATGTTAAAACCCAACCGGTGATTAATAATACGTTCAATTTTGTATATGACCACTGCATTCAGATCCAAAAGCCAGATTTCAACATGCAAATGATATTCGTTTTTTCAACTAGTTTTTACATTAAAATATAATTTTAGTTATGTATGAATTTACAAAAACGTAATGAATATATAATGCAACCCTTTTTCTAATAAGTATTTTATTTATTAAAATTAGATATATTTTTGCTTTGTATTCAATATTAAAATTTTGTTTTTATTTCCCCGGTAGAAGAAAAAATGCAAAGACTTATTTTATTTTACTTTTGAAGAAAAAGTTAGAGTGTAGCAGATCTACTCAACATTTATATATATATTTTAAACAAAATGAAAATAAATATTTGTCTATTTGTTGGTGTTAGAATAACTTCGGCGATTTAATGAGAAAACATGAATATTCGAATTTGTTTTGTTTTCTTAATGAGATTGAATGCAACATGCTTGTCAAAAGACAAAGAGTGACTCATAGTATAATTATGTGGTAAGATGAAGTTTCGATCCTCGTAATTAGTTTTAAGAATCATTTCTCATTAGATGTACCTTTTGTAATTATGATAATCATCTCATATCTATAGATTCGAAACTTAATTATAATAGAGTTCAATAAATACGATATTTATAAAAAAAAAAGGTCAAAGGAAATGGTTTCAGAGGGAATTAAATGAAATGAACCGACCATATGGTGGAAATTATAGACGTGGGCTTACTTTACTCCCCAACTTCTCTACGTCCTATTCGATTATGAGAGCCTATTGAATGCATTCACGAAAATTACCTTCTCCATTTCAAATTAAATAATGTGCTGTCAGAATACACGTTGATTAACAATATAAATTACAAAATGATGAATTTTCACTGGTTAAGTATTACTTAATCAGCTTACCACATGTAAGCAGCATCAAAATTCGTGTGAAGCTTTTCGATGGCTAACTCATCAAGGAGCCACTCCCTCCAATGGAGAGCTCAACACTTGGTAATGTTAAACAAACATCTCCATAAGCTTTATCAATAAATAAATAAAAACATCTCCATAAGCTTTCCGATTGTTTACCTTACGATCTACAGTTCAATTTTTATTAGTAGTACAAAAATCATAAATAAATTTAATAAACCAGGTAAAAGTTTAAAATGAAATTCACATTTCCATAAATTTGTTTTAGGTCTCGAAATTATGACCCGCCCTACGAAAACGTATCAGAATCATCAAAATGTAGAAACTGAAAATATAATTATATAATTTAAATCATTTCAGCATTTAAAACAGTACAATGTATGAACTTATATGTTCTAATTGTTTTCTTTGAATCTTATAGTTCATATACGGAAAACTAGGAATAAGAAGATAATTCAAATAAGAGAAACTAAACCCACCTACATATTTAATCGTGTCGTAAGTGAATTTTTACTCAATTAATTCTTATTGAGGAAACTGATAACCCAATTAGATATCGGAGTAATGAATCGTGCAATTCCAATAGATCGTACAATATATTAGATAATATTTTTTAGATGCAAAGTGATATCGGAAAACATCATCACCTATTAACACGGAGATAGAAATTTTATTATAGGTTATGAATACCATTAACTATATGAACTTAGTTGAGGATTGACCCGTCTTTTCGTATCGACTATATGAGTTTGGTTCGCTACGTGCCTATTTATCTTGCTTTCCGCTTTCCAATTTCTTCTCTTCTCGTAATAGCAAAACTGACTTTTTACCATGAATTTCTAGAATTTGTTTTTTTTTTTAACTTTTCTCCTACTAATTGTGGAATGATTTTTTAATTAATGTATGGTTGGAATAAAATTGCAGAAAACTTTTCTATTACATTCCAAAATAATCTTTAATAAATTTACTTTTTATGTTTTTAATCAATTAACGTCGTACACAATATACGAACGACGGGCCATCATCTAATATTATAGTATTAGACAAGTTAAGAGCGGTAATAGTTCACCAAACTTATGTCTTCTATGTTTTGTCTTCAGCCGGACCACATTTTATTAATATATTTTTTCTTCATTTAATTTTTATCTTTACCACATTTGAAAGCATTATTATTCCTTCAACGGCTTCAAAAGGAAGTATCAAATGCGTTGGGACATATATCTGGACTACATTAGATATGGTACATCTGTGACTTTCCTCAAAACACCGGGGACTAGTGATTTAAAAAGAAAAAAAAGTTTATTTATATATAGAAAAACA
Source organism: Cardamine chenopodiifolia (assembly GCA_963922655.1). Classification (NCBI taxonomy): domain Eukaryota; kingdom Viridiplantae; phylum Streptophyta; class Magnoliopsida; order Brassicales; family Brassicaceae; genus Cardamine; species Cardamine chenopodiifolia. The sequence goes on from OZ000481.1 coordinate 20,300,396, forward strand.
ACAAATTGAGCGAATACTAGCTAGGTAAATGTTTTTGGAACCTTTAATAAGGAGATGGGTACTATAAATCTTCTTGTAAAAGGTCCAAACATTTATTTTTCATTATCATTATGGAATATCTGTAGTTTCCTTGTAAAACATTTAGGAGTATATAATATTTATAGTTTTTGGAATCTTTTACAAGAAGATGAATACTACTAGGTAAATGTTTTTGGAACCTTTTACAAGAAGATGTATTTGCAGAAAGCATTCGTACTCAAAGTTTTATTTTGGAAAAGCGTTTATGCTAGACGTTTAAATGTTTAAGCGAAAGTATTTAGAAAAGATAAATACAGTATCGGTTTAAAAAACAAAAAGTTCATTTGACAAGTATCAACACAAAATTTGTTGTTGATGAAAAATAAATTATGCATATATCTATATCTATAAGATCGAATATGATTCCACATTATAGACAATAAGATCGAATATGCATATATTCACTTGCACGAATGAATGACAATATAGCGATGGAATAAACTTTTTAGAAAGTGTGGCATGAAAATGTAACAAAGTGTATTATTTTTGTCAACAAAGAAATTTTGGGTAGATCCGTAGTCTCTCTTGGAATTATTATATATGGTCGGTATTGAGCAATATAAAATCAAAATACATAACGGTGAATTAAAAGAGTGTTTAAACATACTAGTACAATTTTTAAGCATCTTCAACTATTTTATAAATGTTATAAAGATCAATTCGATTTTTACAAAGTTATTTAGAACAATCATATCTATTTGTTTTTTTTTGTTTTTTTTGGGTGAAGACACCAAACATTCAAAACTTTATAGAGTGAGTGAAATAGGATTGATTATGTAGTTTCACCTTTGTGAATCATACGTTTCCGTAGAGATATAGGGAAAAATGCAACAAGAAGAGAATTCACTCATTGTATTAAAAGTCAATTTTTGTAAGCATCACCTAAAGTAAAGCATCTACTTCTCTTATCCACCCCACTTGTCATTCCTTTTTTTTCTAAATTCTTTCCACATACGTAAATGTTTGTGAACCAATATCTATATATAGGGAAACAACAAACAAATGAAACAAAAAACAACGACAAATATTATACTTCAATAATACTTTTTCAAAACAATTATTAGCTGACGAATTAGTGTTAATATGTAAATCAATCTCGAATAAGCTACTTTGTTTTTAATTTGTACATAATATACATCAAAATCACCTCTATTTGTAGGCGAAAAATTAATTCCAACATTTTTATTTTTAATTTAAGGAATAGAGAGAGTATAATTTAATAATAATTATAAAATAATTATTCAAAGCTGACGAATCAGTCTTAATATATATCTCGATCTTGAACCTTTTTTAACTAGTTTATTTAAAATTTGTATATAATATACATCAAAATTCGGTTTGCTCAGTTTAATATATACCTTATTTGCTCACCAATCACATCGAATTCAGAATAATACACAAATGCTTTCTTCTATAGTATTAAGTCGAAATTAACTAGCAATCCTCAACTTGTAAATAACCTATTACTAGTTCATCCCTAAAGATTAGGTAACCCCAAAAAGTCCCAACAAAACCAAACAAAATCACCTAATCTTTTTAATATGAAATCATCCATAGAAATTGAGGTTGATTGAAATTCAGAGAAACACAGATGAATGAAACTAACCTGGAAAATACCGGAAGAAGCATGTGATTGAGGGGAATGAAGCCTGGTCCGAAGTCATTAACCATTAGATCGATCATTCATGCATAAACTAATTAATTAAGAAGAGAAATATAATCTAATGTAGATCTGAGTTAAGGGCCTCGTGCCAGACAACATTCCCCTCAAAAGAAAAAGCTTCACTGATGAATATGGCTCCATATAAGAAAGCCCTAGCTTTTAACAGAGAGTGATGAGCTTAATTTATAAATAATTTAAAGTGAAAGAGAGGGAGACAAGAAAGCAATGATCAAAGAAGGTGAGATATTATTAGGCAAAGATTGTGGAAATGTAGGGGGTAAAAAAATGGAAAGCGAAATAAAAAGGCAATTCGAAAAAGATAGAAAGTTGAAAAGAACAAATATATTAAAGTCATGATTTATAAAGTTTGATGTCTTATTTCCAATTATTATTATTTTAATTCATGACTTAAACATTTTAATCTGATAATGCGTTCACATGTATTCAGTATTGCATATCGAAAAAGGCAAATATATTATTGGTGATCGTCAATATTCTAGCTCTTGTATATATGTAAAACTATCTCGGATATATTAAGAAAAAGGTAAAACAATTTTTGTTTAATTTCTTTCTTTTTTAATCATTTCTAAAACCTTAAAATGTAACAAGGAAGGGTAGATAACCAGATCGTTGTTATCATTAAGACGTAAATTTAGTCAAAGTGTCTAGTAGAAAGTCAAAAGATTAGTTGAGAAAGAACCTGATATAGGATGAAATAAAAGGAAAAAAAAGGAAGAAGAGAGGTGAATAATTAGAACATAATTAGGTTGGATTTGATGAAGATGTCATTGGAGAGAGAGGGCAAAATGTCTTCACAATTCTCATTTACTTCATGTTACATTCACATGTCTCTCATCTCTATCTCCCCCACACATTTTATACATTATATATATATACACATATATATTTGATAAATTTGGTGCATTATATTTGAATGAATGAGGCAAGAGTTACAACTAATTTTACAGTTGCTAACTCTAATTACATTAAAGACATTTTCAATACTCATTATAAATTAGTGGTTACATTGTCGTAACTCGTACCTACTTCCCGCTGTTTTGCACTGTTTCCACTAGAAACTTCAATGGTTATAATATAACAAGCGTATAAACGTACATAACAAACATAATGAATATAATTAAACTAGCAGAACAAGCAAAAAATGCGAGAAAATTGCAAAAACAAATTTGCTTAAAACAGTTTACCTTATAATATCTGAAAATTATATGTTTGCATTAAAACTTAATTTTTTTATTATTTCAACGGAGTAAACAAATATCTAACACATTTCAACGAAAAAAATAGAAACTAATTAATGTTGTTAAATCTTAAATAGAAACCAAAATATAATGGTGTTAAATCTTAAATAGAAACCAAAATGCAATTGTTTTATCATTTGTTTTAACGAATTTGACAGTAATTAATTAAAACAGTAAGAGTTGTAGAGACTTTTACAATGAATTACAAAAGATAAACTATTTTAAAGCCTACAATTTTATCAATGACAATTTAACTTTTTAAAATCCCCCAAAGTCCCTAAAATTCACTCACGGGTCTAAACTTGAATATTTGTTAAAGATAATGTAATTTTAACTTAAAATGATTGATCAGATTTGTCTATATCTTTTATATATTAATTAATATCATTATTTAAATTTTGATAAAAGATATTATTTTTAATACACTTTCCCACAATGATGACATTTTTACCCATTGATTTTGGTAAATTCGAGTATAGACCAAAAACTCAAATTTTTGGATCAAACTGATTATGGATCGGATTGGCTTCTGGTACCGAGTTAAGGATAAAAAGCTTTTAATTCAACACTAACTGATAATAAGTGAATTGTTTTATACTATTTAAGATATTTACCCAATTTTCAATTTTTCCAATTTTTCAATGTAAGACATTATTCCTAATCATTTTTATTTTTTCTTGTTTAAGCGTTCTTATTAAGATAGTCTTATTGATCAATTCAACACTCAAAAAGATACTTTATTTATTAGTAATTTTTGTTTTTTTGTTTTTTTGTTTTTTTTTTCTGAATAATCAAGAGGTTCAGAGTCCGTGGACTCCTAATTCCCCTGGGGCAGAACCCAAACCAATGTTAAATTAAGACCCCTCTCAACGGGAATCGAACTCGTGACCTCTTTATCCTTGATCCACAAAGAGTTATCACTATCTCAACCCAACGTTGGTTATTAGTATATTTTGATTTATACGGCCAGAGATTTTGGTCAGTTTTTTTAGTAGTGGCGATGATCTCGTCGATTCGTTTAGACAATGCTAATGGTATCGTTGGTCTTCTATGCAACGAAAGTGATATAACCAATGTCCTTTAGCGGCTGCGATGTTATAATTTGTAGGATTCTTCTAAGATGGCTATTCATTGTCTATATGGCTGTCAATTCCTAAGTCTAGTAAAATTACAACTAAAGTATCAGTGTCAGATTCTTATCCTCTTCGGACTATGGCTTCACAATATCTTTTGAAGCATTATTAACAATTTTCTTAATTTCCAGAAGCTGTTAAGAGTTTTCAAATCACTAGAAAGCGCTCGATTACATCATTAACCGTTTAGTTAATCATGTTTTAAACCGGTTTGTTTACACCGAAATTGATGAATTTATTTTTCCTAGCAATTTAGCCCCTGCCTTTTTTTCATTTGTTTATTTAGAAATTTAAGAGTATATTTTTAAAATTGCCACCTTTGATTACAATTCTCTTGAGTCTCCTCTAAAGAGACAGAAGAGTTTCCTTCATCTTTTTTTCTTGATAATGTCTCTGAAACTTGAATTTCTATAGCTGCAAGAGAACCAAGTATGACATAGAGGCTCCTAAAGCAGAGCCATAGGAGTCTTTTTTAAACGAAGTGATGAAGCTTTTAACTACAAATCTTTACGATCTCTGTGTGGTTGAAATAGTAAAAGAGTGGAGGAAGTGATCAAAGACATGTATTAAAAGTGTTATTAAGAATGGTTGGGAGAAAGAAATGTACCTGTGAGAACTAGTGGAGCGTGGTCAAACTGATGCCAATCTAAACACGATGAGGCTTGTGTAGCTAACATTGCTCAGCTAAACACAATGCAAAGACAAGAGGGCAATTGAAATAACTCAATGCAAAGCAAGATTACTTCTTCTTTCGGCAAGAATATTCATTTATTAAGATTAGGGTGAAGGCAAATCTGATGTCTCTGATAGGAATCTACCACATATTAGGCACAAACCAAATCAACAAAACCCATGGATAGATCTAAGAGATTAGTCTATTTGCCAACCTATGTGTGACTCTTTAATAGTCTCACGAAATCATCTACACTTCACCCATCTAGAGACTTAGAGGCTAAGCAGAGATTCTCAAACTATATTAGGCACGTATAAGGAACCAAAGATATTATAGAAATTCCAAGAGGGCTTGTTTTTTACATCCTCATTGATCTACTTGGAAATTTTATTCTAAACCACAGGAAAAAGCTCTTATAGCTCACTCTTGACCTTTGCATCCCCATTAGGTAACCCACTTTGCGATTGAGCCAGCCGTTTTGCTTCCTGAATTCGAATGGAAATTAAGTGTCACCTTGACTTACTATAGAATCTCAGATAGAAAAATGGAAGCTATGCTAAAACTTATAGCCGCAGATGTAGCACGAATTTCTCTATACATATCAACTTCATCAGGAAATGTCTGGTCAAGCTCCTCTAGAAGATGCTTTCTCAAACCCTGTAAAAACAAATGTTAACTTTAAAAACATGAATAAAAGAGAAAAAAATCAATCTCAAAATTAAGAATCACCTTAAAAGCATCAGTCTTGCCCTTTGTAACTTGATTTCTAGCAGTACAGTCATTAAGAACATTTTTGTAAACTCATCTGGGTTCTTCCCATCATCAATCAAGCTTAAAGAAACAAATAAAGATGTAGTAACAATATAAGAAAGCAAGCAAATTTGGCGTATTCTAAAGCTGTTAAAAAGAACTTAAACCTCTCTTACTAAAGAACCTCCATAGGGACTTGAATCTTTCATTTCTCTGAAAAATTAGCCATGTTATCAAGCTCCATCACAAGACCATTGCTGCAAATACAAACACATAACACAATTTCATTCATACAATACTCAAAACAATGAAATTTTCTCTCTTTGGAAACAGAAAGTTACAGGCGTTGGAGGAGATGAAGCTGAGATGAAGGTGTGAAAGAAGAAACGGTCAGATGTAACTGATGAAGGAGTCCTAAAGTTTTCTGAATTGAGTTTATGACTTGGTTTAGCTTCTCCTTTGAGTCATCAATGGTTGTTGTTGCAGTGCCATCGTTGGTTTGGTATCTCATTGTTCCATTGCTTCCACCAATCCCTGCGTTTGTGTTTTGTGATTGATCCATCACCTAAGAACACGAATTAGGGTTTCTTTGTTTTGAATGATGAAAGCAAAGGGGTTTAGGGATTCACGATGTAGATCAAGTTCAATTGAAAAATTGAATGAAATTTCGAGAACGAGGAAACCCTAGGACCAGCTAATGAAGAAATATAGGGAAGATTTTTAGAGCTTACATAGATGGATTGAGAAGAAGACGAAGACGCAGAGTCAATTTTTGACAATTCGAGTTTTGAATTTTTTGTTTTGAGTCATCAATGGGCCTTTTGGGCTTTTATAGTACTTGCGGTTGTGAATACCAATTGGATTTTATGTGGCTCTGGACGGATTCAATTATCTCAACAACGTCGGCTTAAACTAATGGGCTTATTGGGTTTGGTTTAAACTATGTACCGCTTTGGTTTGGTTTTAAATCAGTTTGGTCTTATCGGGTTTGGTTTTAAATCAGTTTGGTCTTATCTGGTTTGGTTTACATACTTTAAATCTCTTCTTCTTCTTCAACTATGTACCGCTTTGGTTTGGTTTTAAATCAGTTTGGTCTTATCGGATTTGGTTTGGTTTTAAATCAGTTTGGTCTTATAAGATTTAGGGTTTAAAATTTAGGGTTTAGGATTTTTACAGTTTTGACCAGATTCTATAATTGTTTTTTTCTCGTGCATTTAATAAATTATTACTTTTTGTTTGGATATTATTTTCAAAACTGAATCTCTACTCGATTCTGTAATTGTTTTTTTTCTCGTGCATTTAATAAAAAGTCTATTAACCAAAAAAGTAGTCTCATTGTTAAACTTAATTTAATTGTTTTTCTAAGGACATCCAATAATTTATATGAATATGTAAATTAAAAAGTTAAATACATTAAAAAGTTAAATAGGGTTTGTTCTTTTCACAGTCAATTGAATAAATAGAGTTTCCCAATGCTTTTCTCTCTCCTCTGTAAAAGTGAAAGTGAAGCTGTTTTCGAAAACAGAGTCGCATCGATAAAAAATTGAGTATTTATGGTCGTTGAGCGACGAATTTAATCACCTCCGGTTGTCGTTGCTTCACTCTTAATGTGTCGCAGCTGTTATTGTTTGCTGTCAGAGTAGTGTAATTTTTTAGTGGCCGCTGATCGCGAGACTGTAAAAACAACATGCCTATACTAGAATTTATTATTGTGATTAACTTTTTTTTTTCCATATATTAATAATTGATCTAATAAAGAGAGCTAATAGAAAATTGATAAAATTATATAGGAAGCGGGTTGCACGAATTAATATGATCCTATCGATCTTTATTATCCAGACAAAGATAAAATATAGAAAAAATAAATACAATGCAAAAGAGTAGAACGATGCTCTAGAATACGGCAACTAAAAATCTTGTAAAAACGAAGCAAACCGCAGGGATATGCCACTTGAAATGGTGTAAGGTTTACCGATGTGTGATGATCGGTTTCCTCAAGATGAAATAGCATACGAAATACAAAAGCATTTGTTGTATTTTGAAACTCCCAACTTGCGCTTGAAGTGTCGAGACACTCAATCCCTGAAAAGAGTGGTGACAAAAAAGACAAAAGAAGACTCATGCGGAACCCAAGATAAACAAGAGCTTGATTACCAACAGAGAGGGGGCAAAACATTGCACTCCTATTTCCGTTCGAGTAGAGCAAATATCATCTATTTTCTTTAAAACAACCAAAAAATGTTCGTCAATCCTCATACTGATGTCGATCCAAAACGCAAGCGGAATCCTAGACCACTCGAATTAATGTGTCGACACATCAAATTAGAAGGATTAACCAGACTATTAAATGGGCCAAACTCTGACTTGGGTCTTGAGAAGGAATTGGAGCAGGCCAAACCTCTGCTTGGATCCTTACACAATAATCCAACTAAATATTTTGTGTCAGACTAAATCCCAACTTCTCCAATCATGGGCCAGACTTGAAAATGGCCTTGCCTCTGAACAAGCATGCCGAGAATACTCCCTACCAAAGGCAAGTTACATCTGAGACGACGACGTTTTATGTCAGAGATGGGAGGACCTCAATCCCGGAGGCTGTGGTGGTGAGCGAGCGGGTCGCTGAACCTGAGCTCCACCGTGGTGATGAACGGGCTTCGGCCACACCATTCGGGAAAGGGATCGAGAATGAAATCCCATGAGGCTTTCCCCAAAACCGATGCAATTGAGGTGGCGACAGAGAGAGGGGGCTTGCCGGCAGCAAGATCTGCGGCATAATGGACGATTCTTCGACTTTCTTCCGAGCCATACTCTTTCACACTATCGATCCTAAGCACTGATGCGGTTGAGGGGGTGAATCGCCTGAGAACCGAGGTGAGAAGGTGGGGTGGTGAGATCGAATATTGTGATTAACTTATACATGTACAATTATGAAATCAAAATCGTGACGGAACATGTTAAAGAAGATCCAAAAACGGTTCATAAACTTTCGAGGAATACCCACTTTCCACACAAGAAACCATGCCTGAAATTTCATCTCCAAATACATAATCTATGAAAGAATATTAAATAATAAATTGCATGTCCTCACTATCAGAAACACTAAGCTTCTCCCTCAGGCTCGATTTTTCAATGCTCAAACCATCCAACAAAAACCTTTGTAACTTGGTATTGTTATGGTTGATTATACAACAATTGATGGTGAAACAGTGGCAATCTGTAAAGCAGTATTAGGGAAGATACTGGTATTGGTGGATATCTCAAAGTGTCTTTAAAATACAATTGATATTGGTTGGTGTTGCAAAGAAAAAAGAAGGAGATAATTTGTGTCATATTAAACATGATTATCTTCTACATGACTTTTTACTCCCTGGACATGGGAATGAACAAGAAAAAGAGACGCCAGATGAAGCAATGCATAACCAAAAAATCAAAGTATGTGGTGTTTTATCTTATTATATTATTAGGAAATGTTTGCATGGATTTGAAATTAATATAATGATATATATATATTTAAATAGATATATTTTTAAATGGGTTCAGTTACTTCTAATTTAAATTTATTATTTAATATTTTATATAATTTCAATGATTAAACATTTATTTCCATGTATAGACGATATTTTTTATTAATATATATAATTAAATAAGAATTTGAGAAAATAAATTTATTATTTTTTGTAATTTAAATTTCTATTTTATTAGTGAAAAGTAGTTATATAAATATTTTATCTTCTATAATATTGTTAGTTTAAAATAAATGTTAAGATATTTTTATGGGTTTTAAAACCCATTGAATGTTGCTTGGTATTTATAAATTTGTGAATTATTGTTGGATATATATTAAAGTTTTAATCAGCATGTCAGTATAATGACATGCTTATTGTATTTTTTGCTTTCACAATAAAAAAATATATCAAAGAATCCCAACATTGGGTGTATTTGATTTTTTTTAATCCTAAATTTATTTAGTTGGCTTTTAAAATTTTAAAATTTCAACTATTCTTTTAACTTGTCGAGCCTTTTAATTTTAATTTTAATTAAATTAAATTATTATAAAGTAATTTGTATGTAGTAGTCAAAACAAAATTACAAATCTATAGACGACTCATATATAAACACATAAATATTCAACCAACTTTGCAAATTTATATCCACCTCATGTATTTTCTCTCTTTCTTTCTCTTTCTATCTTTCATTTTCTTCATCTACTACAACAATCTTTTACTAATTTTTATCTAACCTCAGCTTTAGAGACTTTGTATAGTACACTTTGAAAACATCTTTAATTTCTGGTATACAATTTCTGATATGGATAACTATTCTTTATTTTTCTTAGCTTTATATTAGTGATGATGAAATTGAATAAAACATGTAAGTTGCAATAATCTAATAAAAATATTTAAATTAATATCAAGTAAACCTAATGATTTTTTACTACATTATTTGAAGAAAATATTGGAGAATGTCTATTAAAAGTGCTTCTATAATTTAAACTTTGAATCTCATGTGATACTCAAAGCTTTGATTTTTTTGCTTGTTGTGAGGATGTTAAAACTTGATAGCTTTTGAAACTCAATTGATAATCTGCAAAATATTTTACTACCCATCAAAATCTTTGTTATATATAATTTAGAATTAGAAAATAACTTATGAAGAATAAATATGAAAAATATATGTAATGCATTATAAGCAAAATAAAAATTGCAAACAATATTATCTAAAAACAAAATTTAGAATTAAACTCTTACCATCAAAGTCAAAATCAAAGTGGATGATTGTCATTGACTGGTTGAATTGGTATGGTAACATTGATGACAAGATGATCAAGCTATATTTGAAGATATTTGAAGTTATCTTGACAAACAACTGGAATAGATAAAAATGGAACAAAAAAATTCAACACAATCCAAAATTAATGTTTTTGTTTGATGATATTGTTATTAGCTTAAAAATTTGAATAAAAACTTCAATAAACAAACCAAAACAATTTCTGAAACAATATTAGTGCAATTTGTTTCTCAAATAAATCAATTTCTAGGCTTTAATAAGTCTAAACGACAATATTACTTAAGACTGTTTAGTTACTGCTCACATATAGAAATGTAAAAATGTGTCACTAATGGCCGTGGACATGTCCATATGATGAAGGAAACGATCATCATGGAAGAAACGCATGAGAAAGAATTATGACTCCTGGAGGTTCAAGTTATTATATGCGTCTTAAGGGAAGAATGTGTTTTGGTGGTTATGGCGAGTCGAGCATAGCAAATCACCAAAACCACTTCAATGAAGACTCGTACATAATCCAAGCATCTCTACAAATTTATCCCATGGTAGCTAAGCAACGTATTCAATCCTCTTTTTATGGTTTCAATGTGCTTTTTGTTATCTATTTATATAACTTTTAGTATGTCTGTGGTGTGTTTATATTTCACTTGGAACTAGGATATATACATTTCATTTTTCATATAGGAAACTAAATATGATTGAGAAAAGAACTTTCAGATAAGTACTTGTATTGTTATTTGATTTTATATAAATATAGAGTATTAGACTCCACCTTCTTATAGAGGTCAAAGCAAAACCTAAAGAGAGTACATGGCGAAGAATATGATCAGAAAATCTTTGATCTTAGACGAGTCTTCTTTGACGACCATCTTTGCTCTTGGCCGAGACGGCTTTGGTTCTGACTCTCTCGAGAGGGATTCCAACTTCTGACTTTACGTGAAGAAGTCATCTCCGCTCAATCATTTGAAGAATTTCGAGAAAAAGCTTAGGATCATATTTCGTTTCCGTAATCATCCTCACATTGTCCAAAATGCAAACCCTTTTCCTCACTTAGGGATCAAACCCGAAGGATGTTACATCGTTATGGAGTTTGCCTCCAAAGGTACTCTCCACAACATGATCTCGGAGTGTTGTGGGAGATCACTGGCTAAGAATATGATCGGACGCCGTTCGTATGATTCTTAAATGACTTGAGGCTTTTCACTCCCGGCTATGTTCACAGCGGGCTCAAGGCAGCCAATGTCCTTGTCTTCCCTTCCACCATTTTTGGAGGGCCATGGAATCTCAAACTTGCCGATTTTGGTTTATCCAAGGACCCTTTTACGGATTCTAGGTCATTGTTTGCCGGTACAAAGCAATACATGCCCCCGAAGTCCTTTGGACCGAACGGAGTGACCGTTGATATATGGTCTCTAGGGTGTGTGGTTCTTGAGATGTTTGGAGGTTGTCCAGAAAATATGAGAAACTTTTACACGTGGAGGCTTCCGAAACTTGTATCCCTGGTGGCCAATGACTTCTTGAGGCGGTGCTTAGCGTTGTAGCCATCACGAAGAGCCACCGCGACAGAGCTATAGAATCATCCCTTTGTTATACAAAGAATGCGTTCCACATCCAGAGATGCGTCCGCGTCCTTTCCTAAGGTTTCCTTTTGTCATAATGAACAACATGATTGAAGAATATTCTAGAAGACAAGGAGGACCTGTGATGAATTGATGATGATAATTCCAAGAACTAAAGATTAGGTTTCAGTTGTTAAAGAGTCATGTGTTAGGTTTTAGTTGAGTTTGTGTCTTGACTTGTTGCAGAAATAAAGAAGTATAAGTCAGAGTTGCTACTTCTGATTTTTTGTTTTAATTTTGAGTGTGAATGTGCTAAGTTTCGGGCACTTTAGGTTAAAGTCTAATTTATTGTAATATTTTCATCTTCTATTGGATATTACTTTCAGATTTTAACCTTGCGACAAAAAATCGAGACCATCTTCTCCTCCACAGCGAATTCTCAATAGAAGAGTGGTTACTCCTTCGCAAGCTGGGTCTCCCTTCGTTCATTTTCATGAACCGGGACATTATCAAGAATTGGCTGTCTAGAAAACCTTTAGGTACTGTTAAGATCCTTAACCGTCTTGTTGATAGGTTGTATATTTTACGCATTTTAGTGTGTGTTTTATTGTTAATTTTTATGTGTTTTGAGTCTTTATTAGGTGTGGAATCTATGGGAAGAAGTTATGGCATTTGGAATGAAGTTTGGAGTAAAGTTGGAAGAAGAAGTTATCTGGAGTACTCAGATCGATCGATCCTCGTTTGGATCGATCGATCCTCGTTTGGATTGATCAATTCATCTATCATAAGAATTTGCCGTGTATCTCCAGATTGATCGCTCCTTGTGTGGATCGATCGATCCAATTTCGAGGGGTTTTCCGTAAGTTTCTAAATCGATCGATCCAATTACCAACACTTTGCCGTAAGTTTCCAGATCGACCAAAGGTTTTCAGATCGATTGATCCATACGTGGACCGATCGATCCAACATCAAGAACGATCGATCCAAATAATAATTTCTACCCGAGAAAAAAGGAAAATTTTTATATTTTCCTTATTTGATTGAGATTCGACCTAGATTACTTCTACCTTGTTTTAATCAATTATTTATGCTATGCTTATTTTGTACTTATTTTATTTTAAGAGCTTTTGAAAACTTCTTGTGAAGAGATACGGTGTTCTTTCTATTGGATTTATTTTATGAGTTTGTCATATATCATGTCTTGTTTAACCACAACCATGAGTGAGTAGTTCTCTAGTTAGGTTTAGGGTTTTTCAAAAGAATCATGAATCATTGAATTAAACATAAATAGGGAATAATCTTAGAAGGTTTTCATCTATAGTTGTTCGGAATGCTTAAACTAGATTAGCTACCTAGTTTATGATTTTAGGTTGAACATATTCTCCAAAAACTTATAGGTTGCCGGATAGAACATAGATGAATGTATTGTCCTTAGCCAACGAAAACTGATCCTATTGCGATACATGAACATATTGAACCTAACCGATAATGCTTGTTTAGTATTCGAAGTTCAACGACAGTTAGATACTTAAATTGCTAGATAAAGTAATTGGTGCCATGACAGTGGATTAGTTATACATTTATGTTTGAGTTCGAGATAAGTGTTTAATCATTCCCTAAATAGTTTTCTGGTTTATGATCTCTGATTTTCGAGACCCAACGCTTTTATCCATAGATTTACTTCGTTTTTTACTTTCAATTGTCTTCTTTTAATTATTTGCATCACAATACAATCTCCCGTTTTCGTCTTACCTTAATTCTACTTTCCAAGATTCGTAGTGCATATTGGTTTCTGATTCGATCCCTAATATACTACTGCGTGTCTGTACACTTATAGTGGTATACTTGGATTTAAAACTTGTGTGTCACTTGATACTCAATTAGTTATCTATCACCTTTGAAGAAAAATGAACAATCGTCTCCACGACAACTTTGGAGAGAAATGAACCCATATGCTTCTTGGCTCAAAGCTTTTGTAACTAAAACTCCTTCTTTTTTAAGTAAATGAAATTTATATTTTATGAAAAAAAGAAAATTCGTCTCATAAACATTCAGTTGAAATTCTCTATGGTTGTAGCAATAAATACCCTAACTTGTGGTGAGTTAACTCTGTTTATTGATAGTAGTTGAAAGTCATATTCATTGAACACAAAACAATTAAAAAAAATCTTAACAAAAAGTAGGAATTGAAATACACAAAACGATATAGTCATACTTTGAGAGATGAAGTTGGAAGAGTAAGGTGGAATGAAGATTTCTACATTTCTCATTTTATTATTTTTAACTAATATTCTTTGATGATGAGAAAAAAAAGAAAAAGTAGTATGACCCAAGTATATGAAAGCCCATTAAATAAAGGGCCCAATTTTCTAATATACGACTTTCGACTTTTTCAATAATCAATTTCTTCAATTGAATAAGCTAAGCAAATTGCTATGATAACTCTGAGAATCAGAAATCTTGGAGCAGAAAAGTGAGCAAAATCTCTAGTTTGGGGATGATGTTTGGACGTCTACGATTGACGAAGGTCTTCTTCTCGCTGATTCTCGGCGGGAAATGGATCGTCTTTGCCGACGGTAGCAGCGGTGGCGGCTCCGCAAGGAATGGCTACTCCGGATTATGGTTGTCGGCTGTTGCTCCTTCAAATGTTGGTATAGCTGTCGCAGTCACCGTTATGGCCGGTTTGGCCGTGGCTTTCACCGTCGTCTACTCCCGTAGGTATATATATATATATATACACAAAGATCTGATTATGTTCTATTTGTAGTTGCTTCTTTGTTACTCTCACCAGTTTCTTGCTGATTCTTGATTTTTCATTCTAACTGTTGGAAAATTGAGACTAGATCCCCAAGATTTCTCTGTTAGTTAGATTAATGAAATCTAGCTCTTGGTCAAATGTTAGACTGATCATTGTCCTGGCCATAGTATCTCTGAAATCTATATTCATAGATTTTAATAAGAGAATAACGTAACAAATGTTTAATGTTTACTTTTAGATTGTTTGTTACATGCCCCTCTTGGTATGTAAAGAACAAGCAAAGTGATTATCTAGCAAGGCTTCTTAGGAGAAAGTCTGAAACTTCCATGGACAAACTTCTCAAGAAACTCACAATAATCAATTCCCCAAGCTTTGTATTTGTGTTATTTCTTCTTTTGAAATTTTATCAGTCACACAGGCTATTCATTGTTAAATGTCTTACCATCAAACCTAGATATCCCTTTGCTTTATTATGACCCTCTCTACAACCCAAGCAATGACTCTACTTTGTTTATCATAGAAACTTTGTAAGTTAAGATCCTTTTAGTGCAGCCTGAAATTGCTATCTTTTGGGCTGTTTCTGTATAACTAGTGATGAAGGGGTTAAGAGTCTTATGTCTTCTGATGTACGTTGAACTCCATTGTTATTTGCATTTTTAAACACAAGTGAACATTTATGATTTAGCCTGTTTTATTTGTTCGTACTTCGTAGAAAGCTTTTTATCACCAGATTTGGTCTTATGTGAAACTTTTCTTTCTACAATTACTTGCTGTAAGTTACTCATTTTCTGTTCATCCACCTCTTCAGAGGAAGCACTGGATCACCTTGGTCACTGAGGAGAAGAAAGCAAGCTCTTCAACCTAAACAGTGGAATGCTTTTTTCACAGAGAAAGGGCGACTCAGTGATGGAGGTGTCGAATTTCTAAAGAAAGTTCGCAGAGGGGTATGTTGCTAAATAAGAAATTTTCCTGCTTCAATGAGTGTTGCTGCATTTTGAAAACCTTTTGACACTCTGGTTTTAACCAAAATTTTCCCATTATGCCTTGATATATTAATTCGTATCTTTGTTTCAGGGTGTGGATCCAAGCATCAGACCAGAAGTTTGGCCATTCCTCCTTGGAGTGTAAGAATCTTTGTCACTGTTCCTTCTTTTACGTATCTACCATTAAGGGGAGGGGGCGGGGGGGGGGGGGTAGGAGGTCTGTTCAGTCATACATGTTCTAATTGTTGAAGGATAGATTTTTCTTTGGGGTTGGTTATTCATGTTATATAAGTTTAAGGTAGAATAAATAGCACAACAGTAAACTATTTATTAACTAGGAGTGATGAGATTCAAATGGGAGAGCTTGCTTTTATAAGGTTAGGCCCAGTTTTGCCGACCCATTTCCTCCAACTGTCACTTTATATTCTGTACACTTTGATAATGAACCCCGTGTAAGTTATTAGTACACTTTGTCATCCCGACTCATTGTAACCTTATCCTACTTACCTCTCACAGGTATGACTTAAATTGCACAAAAGAAGAAAGAGATTCTATTCGACAGCAAAAACAGTACGTTCTTCTCAACTTTCTACCAATATTACGTTTTCCATTTTTCTCTGTTCCCGTCAGCTGTCAGATGGTTAGTGACTTGCTCAATGTGTCGATAAAACTAGCAAATAGTAGTAGTTTCGGAACTCCTATCACTTAGATCTTGTGTCAGTTTGTAAGTAGCTTCTTATATACCTGTAAATCCTGCAGGAAGGAATATGAAAACCTGCGGAGACAGTGCCGTGAGATTCATGAACGCAATGAAAATGGCTGTGAATCAAAGCAGACAGGTCAGAGCAGCATCACTGAAGACAGTCAGGTTCTTGATTCCCATGATATTGAAGAAGTCGATAGTTCCACAAAATCCATCCCCGTAGAAGAATCAGAGAAGTTGAATTCCGAATCGATTCTGCAGGACGGGGACTGTGAAAAAAGCGATGTCACCTCTGAAGATGCTGCTGCCAATGACTCAGACTCAACCAACCATGAAGAAACTGAGACTTCACCTCTTCTAGCTAACGAAGTTGCAGAAACCCACGATACTGTTAACCAAGAAAAAGACAATTCGTCTCCCTCATCAAAGCCAAAATCTCAGAAGGCAGAAGAGGATTTTGTCACGACGTGGCAGAGAATTATCCGCCTGGATGCAGTGAGAGCAAATGACGAATGGGTTCCCTACTCACCATCTCAAGCTGCTATTTCTGAGACAAAAGCCCGGGGAATCGCCATACAGGTTGGTCTCAATGACTATGACCATTTGGAGCCCTGCCGGATATTCCACGCAGCCCGGCTGGTCGGGATCCTTGAAGCCTACGCAGTCTATGACCCAGAAATCGGTTACTGTCAAGGAATGAGTGACTTGCTATCTCCTTTAATTGCAGTGATGGAAGATGACGTCTTAGCATTCTGGTGCTTTGTGGGGTTCATGAGTAAAGCACGGCATAATTTCCGGCTAGACGAGGTTGGAATCAGGAGACAACTCTCAATGGTATCGAAAATCATAAAATTCAAAGACAACCTCTTGTACCGACACTTGGAGAACCTTGAAGCAGAAGACTGCTTCTTTGTATACCGTATGGTGGTGGTCCTGTTCAGACGAGAACTAACATTTGAGCAGACACTTTGTCTCTGGGAAGTAATGTGGGCAGATCAAGCCGCGATACGAACTGGGATTGCAAATGCCACTCGGGGGAGAATCCGGTTACGGGCACCACCAACGGAAGATTTGTTGCTTTATGCGATAGCAGCGAGCGTGTTGCAGAGGAGAAAGACAATAATAGAGAAATACAGAGGGATGGATGAGATAATGAAGGAATGTAACAGCATGGCTGGTTATCTTGATGTTTGGAAACTTCTAGACGATGCTCATGACTTAGTCGTCAATCTTCACGACAAGATCTGATACTAAATCTCACTCTTTTTCCATATCTTTACTTGTTGCAACTATTTGTTATTGCTACTACTTAAAATGTGAAAAACATTGTTAGTGTTCATCGCCTTCATCGATGTCTTGGAATTTATCGTTACTCAGCAAAGATAGATAGAAATAGAACTCGCTGAAGCAAACAGAGGTGTTTGACTTTATCTGGTTTTCGGAGCCTTCTAATTAACCATAACAAACCATTCTTCGGTTCGTCTTAGAATATCAGATCTCTTTCTTCTTCTTCTTTTTCTGCGATTAGATTTATTTTCTGATCAGTCTCGGACTGTAAGATATTGCAATCTTCTCTTATGGCGGATACTCTTCAAGAGCCTCAATTGCAAAATGGAGCGGCACTAGGTGAGTCAGAAACCGAGCAACATCCGATTCGGGAACCACAACTTCAAACTGAAACCACAACAACATCTGAAATTCCGGAAATAGAAACAGATGCGTTGCCGGAGGAAGTACAATCGGAGGTAAAGCCGGAGGATGTACAACCTGTGGTAACCGATGCGAAGCCAGAGGAAGTACAATCTGAGGTAATTGATGTGAAGCCGGAGTTAACCGAAGTGGTTCTGTCTCCGGGAGGATCCGAGGAGATCCCGATCCGGTCGACGGAGATCGATCAGGGATCTTCTACTACTGATCAACAATTTCACATCGTTCTGAAGAAAGAAGATGAAGGCAACCAAACATTTACAATGAGAGAGTTGCTCAGCGAGCTAAAAAACGAGGAAGGAGGTGGGACTCCTCACAGTTCTGTTTCTCCCTTTAGGTTTTTCTCTTTCTCTTTATTTTCAGCTGATTTGAGTTTTAATGGTGTGCTTGATCATGTAACTACTCTTCGGAATTTGGCTAAATTTTGTTTGTGCTTTGTCTTATGATTTTGCTCAGTCGAGAAAGTGCTTCTCAACCAGCGGAGAATAATCCTGCGATGGATCTGATTAACAGGATCCAAGTTAACGATGAAGAGGGCCGATCTCGCCAACGTGTTCTTGCGTTTGCTGCTCGGAAGTATGTAACACTTTTGATCGTTTGATTAACTTTAGGCAATATATGGAATCATGTTAAGTAATTTGTTTGTTTTGCTTTGTTCAAAGTTAGTTGATTGACCAATGAATTCAATAGATTGCAATTTGTTTGGAATTTATGCTCTGAAACGTAGGCTTGGTAGATTCAGAGATTTAGTAATATAGTTTCATTGAGCTTATTTCTCATTGGAAAGCTTGATATTTTATGTTTCTTCTGTTTCGGAAGCTGAAGTTATTAGCTGCAACTCTGTAGGTATGCTAGTGCGATAGAGAGAAATCCAGACGATCATGATGCATTATACAACTGGGCACTTATTCTCCAGGTTTGGTTTCTTTTAGTTGAGAGTATTGAGCAGTTCTCTCTTTTCTTCTTTTCTTGGTCGCTCATTTACTTCCCTTTTATATGGTTGGCTTTCGTTGGAAATTTTCATATAGAAGTGATTAAGGAAGGGAATTTTGATTTGGCGTAAAACTTGCTTGCAAGTGTTGTATAAAGCGTTGAAAGAAAGAATTGATAGATAACTGAAATAGGAAGCTGAAACATATATCCGAAATTCATAAATACTGGGCCTGAGATAAAAGTATTTTTGTAAGAGCTTAGAAGTGTCCGTCTTTGGGGGCATCAGAACTTTTTTTTGTACATATGCTTTTACTGGGAATAATGCTGAATTCATACTTGCCATATTTTCTCCACAGGAAAGTGCTGATAATGTCAGCCCAGATTCTGTTTCACCTTCTAAAGATGATTTGCTCGAGGAAGCTTGTAAGAAGTACGATGAGGCAACCCATCTCTACCCCTTGCTTTATGATGTATGTATGTATAAGATTCTAGATCTGTTAGTTTTGTTTCTGATTTATGTATATGCAAATCCAATATAATTTTTCTTTTCTGTTCATAAATGCCTTCAAGTCTTATGTATGACTTGTGTGATTCTTTGACAGGCTTACTACAACTGGGCTATTGCAATCTCTGATAGGGCAAAGATGCGTGGTCGCACAAAGGAGGCTGAAGAACTATGGGAACAGGTAAGTTATATATTAGGACGGGCAGGACCTCACCTGCTAATTGTGAAAACTAAAATTATTGTGGTTTGATCTCAACTTCTAATACTAAAGAAGTGCCTGTTCGGCATTCTGATTCCAGGCGACTAATAACTATGAAAAAGCAGTGCAGCTCAACTGGAACAGTTCCCAGGTATTGTCCTTCATCTACTTCATTTGATGTACAAACTTCACAATACTGTCTCTTCCGAACCAAACATTTTTCAACTATAAGTCATAGATTGGTAAGTTCTATATTGTGGTCTTTTGATAATCTGACTCTGACATATGATATAAACTCTCAATTATCTGCAGGCATTAAATAACTGGGGACTGGCGCTGCAGGTAACTGAATGATATGTGTTTATCTCCATGATATGTTGTGAAATGAAAAATGTGCCTATTTAAAAAAATTACTATGCTAAAAACTTGGAATATTCCCTGGCGTTTTTTCATTAGGAACTCAGTCAAATTGTTCCTGCTAGAGAGAAGGAAAAAGTTGTAAGAACTGCAATTAGCAAGGTGCTTACTCGTCTTTCTGACTAATATAAACTTTGCATTTGATATTACATGATTGATATCTTATTGTCCTTTTTCACTTGTTTTACCATACAGTTTCAGGCGGCAATCAGGTTGCAATTTGATTTCCACCGAGCCATATACAATCTTGGAACCGTTCTGGTCAGTTATCCTTAACAATCCCTTCAAAACTCTTTACATGCAGGATTATAATTTCAACCCAGTTAATTGAGCTACTGTTGATTCTTCTCTGTTTCACACATGTACAGTATGGATTAGCAGAAGATACACTTAGAACCGGGGGTTCGGGCAACGGCAAAGACATGCCTCCTGGTGAGTTATACAGCCAATCTGCCATCTACATTGCTGCAGCTCATTCGTTGAAACCAAGTTACTCGGTAAGCCTATTATCTCCATTTTTTGCTGGAATCAAAGATGTTTGAGTCATATTTCTATAACATAAGATCGAGTGCCAGACTTAGATTCATTGCTTCTACTTCTTTGGGTTAGGCTGATCCTTTTCCTGGTCCAGGTTTACAGCAGCGCTTTGAGGCTCGTTCGTTCCATGGTACATTCCTACTTTTACTACCTTTTGATGAGCCAATCACTTCACACAATCAAGTTGATTTGTTTATGGAAATGACCAAATATAAATTGAATGAATTTGCAGCTACCTCTACCGCATCTTAAAGTTGGATATCTAACTGCAGCACCTGTGGGAAACTCACTTGCTCCTCACAGTGATTGGATACGATCAGAGTTTGAACTCAATCACGAGAGGCTTCTACAGGTACTCTCAGTTTGAGTATCCTCAGAACTATCTTTAGATCCATCATCGAAACAGTTTACTTCTATAGAGATTCAAAGTCAGTGTATATAACCCGGTGGCGTGTAGGTACTAAAACCTGAACCAAGAGAAATGCGGCGAAACCTGTCAGGAAAATCAGAAGCAATGAGCACAAAGGTGGAGAAGAAGACGGTAAAAGTGAATATTACAGAGATTGTGTCAGTGACGCCGTGTGCTGATCTCACTCTACCTCCTGGTGCTGGTCTCTGCATTGATACAGTTCATGGCCCAGTTTTCTTGGTAAGCCTCTGTAATCCTGATTTTGGTTTAGGAACTTTTGGAACCGGTTTTGGTTTGGATTGTTGGTTATGTATGATATGGTGAAAAATGAAAAATTGAATTTGCAAAACAGGTTGCAGATTCATGGGAGTCTTTAGATGGATGGCTGGATGCCATTCGTTTGGTTTACACAATTTATGCGAGAGGGAAGAGTGATGTTTTAGCCGGTATTATCACTGGTTAGAACTTCCCTATTTAATTACTTTTGCTTTTTTCTTTTTTTTTTTATGATTAGTTCTGCTCTGTTCTGTATTATCTTAGTGAAATATTTTTGTTGCAGAAATTCTCATTTTGAAATTACAATTATAAAAATATGTCTCCAGCCAATCTGAATTATCCTTGAATGTTTTTTTTTGGCATCTATATTATAAAAGAAACTCAAAATATACGGAGGGCATAAAAGTAATTTAGATAAATTTTTAGGAGAAGTTGGGCTAAAAGGCCCATAAGAGTGTAGGCTATAACGGGCCATTGAAATTCCGCTCTCCTCACTCTTTCTGGTAACTGTTGCTGTCACTTTCCGGAAGATCCATCGAGCTCGAAGCTCAAAATCCATGGCGTATCTGTCGTGTCTCTCGAATTGCGCGCTTTTATCATCCGCTTCTTTCTATACCAAACCCCGGCTAGTTTCTTCTTCTTCGTCTTCGCTTCCTGGAGCCTTTCCCTTACGAAACCCTAACAAGGTAATCGATCAAACCTAGCAATCTCATACAATGATTCTCGAGATAATTTATTCATCTTTTTTCCTTCAGCTATATAGGAAGATTGAGCGAGTAATTTGCAGAGCAGAGTTTTCACAAGACGCACCACTCGCGACTGCCATTGGCGCTTGCATCCTCAGTTCATTTGTTTTTCCGGTGGCAAAGCGAGTCAACGATGAGGATGAGGAAGAAGAGAATTCAGCAATTGTATCAACAGATATGAGATTAGCCGCCATGGGAATTATCAGCTTCATCCCTTACTTTAATTGGCTGGTTCGTTTTTGTTGATATAATTCTCCTTAATCCTAATATTCTCTTGTAATTTAACCCTAAACAAATTTCGATTTTGGTTAATGAGATCAGAGTTGGGTCTTCGCTTGGCTTGACACTGGAAAATCTCGTTATGCAGTTTATGCTCTTGTTTATCTTCTTCCCTATTTGAGGTATCTTCTTCTTCTTCAACTTCGAATCTCATATTTGCTTAATTTCCTCTTATGATTAACTTTTACAGTTTGCTTACATTTCATCTTTATTCTTATTCATATTTTATGCGAATTTGGTACTCTGGTTGTTCAATTAAGTGATGTTCATATTTAAATTCAAATTTGCAGTTCAAATCTAGCGATTTCCCCAGAAGATAGTTGGTTACCTGTTACAAGCATCGTTTTGGGCATCATTCATGTTCAGGTTCTAATTATTATGTCTTTCAAAAAAAACTTGCTAAAAATCTGATTTCAAATCCACGTTGTGTCATCTCTCTTCTCCTCTTTTTTGTAGCTTGAAGCAAGCATCGCAAATGGTGATGTTGAGACACTTAGATTCTTCAGAAACACATCTGAAAGCTTTTCATCTAAGAAAATATTCCATTTTGACAAACATTCTAAGGTAACTTAGTGCCTTTAGTTGAGACAACAAAAGAAATGATTTTCAAGTTCAATTTTTAATTTGACTTTTTAATCTTTTTTTTCTCCATTGTAGGAGAAAGACAGTGACGATCGAAACTAGAAATGCGATAAACCACAAAGAGAGTAACAACGATCAATGAAATTTGTAACAGACCTTTGTTAAATTTAATTCAAAATTTCCGAATTCTAATAAGTTTAAAATCATATAATTTCTTGTTTACCCATTTGAATTTAAACTTGAGGCCCATGGGCCTATACTTCTTTTACAGCTTATAAAAGGTAGAAGAGGCCCATTTGACATAAATCATTTCTCATGATGTTTTCGGTAACGAAAGGTTTAATCAGAAACTTGTCGTTCCATCTTCGTCTTCCTCCTCTCGTAGCAGTAATGGCTCCTTCAAACGTCGTTAGGGTTTACTCTACAGCTACCTCTCCTTTTCCTTCTGAAGTCTCCGTTAAGAAAGTTGGTACTCATAATGGAAGCTTTCACTGTGACGAAGCTCTCGGTTGCTTCATGATCCGCCTCGTCGATAAATTCTCCGGCGCTGATATCGTCCGTACTCGTGACCCTAAGGTAAAACAAGCGAACCTAGACTCTCTTTAAAGCTCTATCGATTTTTTCAGTAGGTTTAGCTTAGGAAAATGAGTATGGCTAGATTGATTAGTTGCTCGAAATTGACTGCTAATTTTTGGAATTAGGGTTTTCAATGTAAATCTGGCTTTAATGGTCATTGTGAGGTGAATATTGTTCTCTATTGTTGTTGTGTGTTACATGTAGAGATTGTTGATGGTGTTTTGCAGATATTAGCAGAACTTGATGCAGTGCTTGATGTTGGAGGTGTTTATGATCCAGAACATGACCGTTATGATCATCACCAGAAAGGATTTGAAGAAGTGTTTGGACATGGATTCAACACTAAGCTAAGTAGTGCTGGTCTTGTTTACAAGGTAATAAACCTACTCGATTGTGTTTGCCATCATCCTCACTAAGATGTCAAGAATAGATTCTGAATGTTGTTGTTTTACTTCAGCATTTTGGCAAGGAGATTATAGCTAAGGAACTAAATGTTGAGCAAGATCACCCGGATGTTCTTCGATTGTTTTTAGCTGTGTACAAGAGCTTCATGGAGGTAATTGAAGATTATCTATTTCCAACCCAGTTTTTAGCTCCATTCTACCATTGTTGGCTTACACTCTATGCATATGTATAGGCAATTGATGCTGTGGATAATGGAATAAATCGGTATGATACTGATAAGCCTCCACGATATGTGAACAACACACATCTGTCTTCAAGGGTTGGAAGATTAAACCTCGATTGGATTGACCCTGACCAGTCACAAGAGAAGGAGAATGAGGCTTTTCAATCTGCAATGGCTCTGGCTGGAAAAGAGTTCCTTGAAGTAAGATCTCTTTTATATAACATTATGTGCTTTCTAGTTATTCTTAGAGACGTTACAGGTTTCTCAAACAAATATAAGCTTATGCTAGCTTCTTTTACATTGTGTTGTAGAGTGTCCAGTTTCATGCTAGATCGTGGTTACCAGCTCGATCAATTGTGATGCAGTGTCTTGAAGAAAGATTCAAGACAGACCCAAGTGGTGAGATCATGATATTGACAAATTTTTGCCCTGTAAGTGTTTCAATGCTTTATTCCTCTTATCGATGCTACTACGATTTGAGTCTTAAGAGTATAATAACTCTGATTCTCTTGTGAGCAGTGGAAGCTTCATTTGTTCGAGCTTGAGCAAGAAATGAAGATCGAACCTCTCATCAAATACGTCATCTACCAGGTATACCTTTTAAGATAGAAGCCATCATCAGATAATGGATCTCTAAAAGAAGGTTTTGAAATGTAAAAAATAGGACGAGCGAGGAAAGCAATGGAGAGTTCAAGCAGTGGCGGTTGCACCAGACAGGTTTGAGAACCGAAAGCCTCTCCCTGAAACATGGAGAGGCCTTAGGGATGAGGAACTCTCTAAAACTGCTGAGATTCCCGGTTGTGTCTTTGTCCACATGAGTGGCTTTATCGGCGGAAACCAATCCTATGACGGCGCTTTATCCATGGCTCGAACTGCCCTCGCTCTCTGACTCAGCTTTGGCTCGGCATCCACATAATCATTTGCCCATTATCCACAGAGAGAGAGTTTTGACATTTCTCTTTTACGTTTAACAATTTCTGTTTTCATTGAGTGATTCCCTTTCTTTTTTGGATGAAATTATGTTTCACTATCTTCAAAATATTTTGAATTCTTGTTTCATTATTTGCAGAATGGATTTTAATGAAAATATCTGTCAAGCATTGGCTGATCCATTATAAAATTTTCAATTAAATTATTGTTGAAAAAATCCTTCAAAGAAAAACCACCGTCCTACTTTGAGCTACAACAGATTAAAATGCTAAAAGAACGGAAACGTATTATCTCTTTCCTGCATTCCCTCTCCCTCTCTCTACTACTATATCTGGATTTATCTCTAGTCCTACCACTGACGGTGTCTCTATACAACTCTCTCCAGGTAGAAGCTCCATTGATGACAAGGCTGAGAAGTGGATCCTCATCAAAGTTAAGGTCTGTAAATTGGTGGCCGCCATTACATGTGTCAGGTCATATCATATCATCGGAGACGAATCTAACAATAACAAATCTACAAATCTCACTGATTCTAGAGCTACACATCTATCTAAGAATCTAGAGCTACATATCTACATAATCGATTACAAATTCGAGTTATCCGATAGGTACAAATCCACAAATCTCACTGATTCTATTGCTACAGACATATCTTCGAGCAGATGGTGGGCACTACATGAGATTTCAATTTTGTTTGACTCCTCTGTTTACGAATTTCTTAAATTCAAAAACACTTCTCACTTTCCGGGTCTCTTCAGGCATCTATGGAGATCTCCGGTGAAGAAGACAAAGAAGAAGCTGTTCCTACTCTGTCTATCCCCAAAGAAGTAAGCAGCAATGTCTCAATCTCAGATACTGACAAATTCGTAGACCAAATTCTCAATGGTCCTAACGAACATTGTTTTGAGAATTTCCGAATGGATAAGTCTGTCTTCTATAAGCGCTGTGATCTCCTTCAAACCGAAGGCTTATTGCGTCACACTAATCGAATCAAGATTGAAGAACAATTAGCAATCTTTTTATTCATCATTGGTCATAATCTTCGAACTCGAGCTGTTCAAGAAGTGTTCAGCTACTCTGGTGAAACAAGTAGTCGTCATTTCAACAATGTTTTGAATGCAGTTATTGCAATCTCTATGGAATTTTTCCAATCCAATCCAAATTCTGAAACTTTAGAGGATGATTCTAGATTTGATCCATATTTCAAAGACTGTGTTGGTGTTGTTGATAGCTTTCATATACCAGTTATGGTTGGAGTTGATGAACAAGGTCCGTTTCGCAACAACAATGGTCTTCTTACTCAGACTGTTCTTGCATCTTCTTTGTTTGATCTTAGATTCAACTATGTGTTAGCTGGTTGGGAAGGTTCAGCTTCTGATCAACAAGTTCTCAATGCAGCTTTGACTCGGCGTAACAAGTTACAAATCCCTCAAGGGAAGTACTACATTGTAGACAGTAAGTACCAGAATCTTCCTGGCTTTATCGCGCCTTATCAGTGTTTCAACTCACTCAAGAGAAGAAGCAAAACAAATGTTTAACGAGCAGACATAAGTTGTTGCATCGAGCAATTCACCTGACTTTTGGAGCCTTGAAAGAAAGGTTCCCGATTCTACTATCAGCTCCTCCGTATCCTCTGCAAACACAAGTGAAACTGGTGATTGCGGCATGCGCATTGCACAACTATGTCCGTTTGGAGAAACCAGATGATTTTTGTGTTTAGAATGTTTGAAGAAGAGACAATGGCAGAAGCAGGTGAAGATAGAGTAGTGGCATAAGAGGGACATGAACATGGGTTTAGACAAGAAGATGTTGAAGATAGTTTAAGGTTAAGAGATGAGATTGCATCTGATCTTTGGAACCATGATGTCAAAAATCTGTCTAACTTCTAAACTCTTCTTTATCAGTTACTTTTGTGTTTTTTTTGTTAGAGATAATATAAATCAAATAACACTTTTATGTTTGTTAAGTAAAAGAAAAAATCTTTACATGAAATCAAATATCCAAACACCAAAAGTTATTATCACACCAAAAAAGACCAAAGAAATACCAAAACCAGAGGTTTGAATCAGGAGATGATCACAGCTTTTTGCTTTTTCATAATCCATTTTCGCTTTGCGTTCTCTATAGCATCCTCTTTCAGTTTCATCAGATCTTGGAAGGACTGGTTAAACTGTGACTCGATCAGGTTGAGTTCTGTCCTGAGATCTTCTGGGTAATCATTGTCTGAAATAGAAAGATTGTAAATGGTTGACATCATTGAGCAAGAATCCAGAAATGAGTTCATTGACTCTGCCTCTCGACTAGCTTCCAAGGCAGCACTTCCCTCGTGTGAGAAGGGTGGGTAATAGTCTGCAGATATGTCTGACTTCATTGATTGTCCTGTAGCTTCTTCATCTTTCGAGTTCATAGTTTGCTGATTTGCTGCTTCATGATCCTCACGGGTTAGATGTGGACGATGCAACATGGCCTGGTCAGAGTTAAGTTGTAGTATCAAGTCATCGATCATATCAGCTATCACAATAACCTCTTGGCTTGTTAAATGCAGTTCCTCAACCATTTCCTCAGCGATTGCTGTTGCTGTGTCAGAATCCAGAAAGAATGCAAAGTGTACGATTCTACATTTACCTGTATTATGACATTGAATTTATTCAGCAAATGAAAACTGTGAGAGGCAAGAATTGGATAGAAGATTTTTTTTATATATAGAACGAACCAGATGCGTCAGCAATACGCAGAAGCATTGAAGCTGTGACATCATCGCTCCTCTCTCCTCTCAACCTGAACTCTTTATTCTCTGCAAATCTCTGAAGTTCAATGGCTTGGCACCACGGCAAGTCTTCTTTGCTTGAGAAACTTTTATTCTCGTTATGATCCACATCCATAGGAAGATGGTCAAGCTGTGGTGGTGGTGGTCTCACAGGTTTAGATACGGTGCTTGATGAAGCAAGAAGAGCAGAGTCCTTGCCTACATCGCTTGCAAGGAACGAGTCATTCGAGAGCTCAAGAGCAGTTGGTCTTGAAGAGGCAGGAAGAAGACATCTCTCTATGAATTGCCTAACTTGCGGATCATCAACTTTGGCTAGAGACTGAGGCTTTATATTCTGCAAATGCAAAGTTTTTAAGGTGAGACCAGTTTCAAAAGTAATTTTGTTGAAAGTCAAGATCGTGGAAGACTTACCGAGGTGACCTTTTTATAAATTTGAGCCTGGTTTCTGCACTCGTTGTATGGATACTCACAGGTTACCATCTCCAACATACACATGCCAAAAGAATAGATGTCCACAAGCTCATTGTATTCCTCTTCATACAGCTCAGGTGCCATGAATTCAGGAGTACCTGAATACGCTCAAAAAAATTCAGTTACAGTAGATTTTCCAGGGTCCAGGAATGAAGATGTTTACTGAAATTACCTATCACACTTCGAGCAGTGGGTTGCTGCAGCACAGTTGCGAGCCCGAGATCTCCGATTTTGACCTCTCCAGTATTTCCGTTGACAAATATGTTGTCACACTTTAGATCCCGGTGAATTACAGGAGGATTCTGAGAATGCAAATAGTTCAGGCCTTTGAGAATCTGCCTAGCCCAGTTCTTGATGGCCTTGGGATCGACCTTCTTATGCTTCTTACGATATCTTCAAATCGAAAGAAATGGTGTCAACCCATGTGATTGAAAAAATAAATAAAAATGAAGGATCATCAAAGAGAAGACAGGTGAGGAGATACTTACACCCTCAGACTGCCAGAGGTGAAAAGCTCAGTGATCATGTTAATAGTTTTGTTCTTTTCGTCAACCCAAGAGTAAAAGAGTTTGATAATGTTTTCATGTTTAAGCGCTTTTAGTAAATGAACTTCAGAATATAGCCTTTCAAGTTGACCAGGCATCTGCATTACATCCTCAATACTCACTAGGTTCCAAGCAACTTCAATCCCGTCTACTTCGTCAAATGCCTTATATCTGAATTATTGTAGAGTTAAACAAACAAATCAGAATAATTTTCTTTGCAACTAAAGCATAAAAAAACATAGAGGTGTAGAAACCATACACAGTCTTGAAAGCTCCTCTCCCCAGAACATCATCATACTGAAAGAATGAAAAAAAAAACCAAACAAATCGATCACTATTTTGTTTTCCACCATAAATACTAAACAGCTCAACAATGCAACATGATCTTAAGCTGATTCTGTTTTCCAAATTTCAGTGTATATCGCTTAAAATCGAAACACATAACAAAACATACATCGCTTAAAGCAAAATATACATCGCTCTAAGCCAATAATCATCACCGTACGATAAAAGTAAGAGCTGTCATTAGGTATAACTACAAAGAGAACTAATTCAAACTAGGTCAAAATGTGCAAATTCTGATAATTTTCCTTATAATTCAACAAATTCAAAGCCTAACCAAACGAGATTGAATGTAAATTGAACGGTCATACACATGAATCAACGAAGACAAGTAGATTTTCATAATTTCACGGAGGCGTACCCTAATGTAGCGGCCAGTAGGATCTTTCTCGACAAAATCAGCCTCTTCCATAGACGATAACTGACCTAAAAATCCAGAACCAGAAGCCATATGCAACAACAACAAACCAACGAGAAACAGAAGAAAGAAAGAAGAAGAAGGTGGAGAAATCAAGGTGAGATTGAAAAAAGCAAGCGGAGGAGGTTACAAAAGGCTGGCTATAAGAAGAAATCAACGGAGACGAGGCGATAATCGAAGAAAGCCTCACGAGCGAAGCAATAAGAATCGATTGAAGAACGGAAACGGAGTTTGGTGGCGAAGGGAATCCCCATCTCCGATCCAATTTCCCGATCTCTTACGTGATTCCTCCGTCTCGTCTCTTTTATACGATCACAACCTTCCATTGATCCACCATGATTTGATAAAGAAACTGCCGATGAGATCGAGAGAGAAACGAACGATGATGAAATGATGAATGAAAATGGAATTTGGGGGAAAAGGGAATAAAAAGTTTGCGGCCAATTCGGAAAATGTCAAATTATCTGTCTTTATCAACTAAACACATCATCACCTCATTCGAACCAAAAAAGAGAAGAGTTTTTTTTGCTCTATTTTTATTTTATTTTATCCTTGATTGTGACTTTCTTTAGTTTACATCTGTCATTTTACAAATTTATGAGTAATTTTCTTTTAAAAAGCTATTCCGTTTTTCTTTTCAAAACTATGGAATTAAAATTCTGTCTATTCACTTACATATAAAAATCTGATTAACATTTTAAATTAACTGAATAACAGGAAGACTATTTATTAAAAAAGATCATTCGAAAAAAATTACGAAATTTTTTCTAACGTTTTTATTAGCTTAGAAAATGTTCACACAATCATTAAACAGACAATTTTTTTAAAACAAATCAGAAAATAATAATAATTTTGAGAAACAATAGTTTGTAATCATGCTACTTTGGCCATTAAAAAATTCATTGTTGAATTTTTAATCGATTGTAGAAAAAATTATCCAAATTTTTAAAATCACTTTCTGTGATGACATTGCTAAATTATCGATACCATAGACATTGCATATAGATCCTTGTTTAGCTTAGAATTTCCCGAAAGTTGGTAGAGAGTATTGTACAATCAGGTTGACCATAATCTCATTCCTATATAATTGAACAATTTTAATGGGCCTAAATAGGTGGCAAGAACAAAGCCCAATAACAGATGAGTCGTGGTTTATCGAGCGACGCGGTGAGAGTAGTAATCAATCATTGTTTAGTGTACATGGTTTAGGCTCAGATTGGTGAGCCACCCAACCACGGACCCCCAACCACCTTCCTATTTTCATTAAATGATTTATTTATTTTTCTAATTTAAATTGAAGAAAAAAATAGCAGAAAAAGCCCAGAAGAGACTTGCTCAACGATTCATCATCTCCGATCTCCAAATCTCCGGTGACGATGTACGTAAGAGCGCTTCCGACGACGGATGTGAATCGGAACACAGAGTGGTTCACATATCCAGGTGTATGGACTACTTATATTCTCATCCTCTTCTTCTCTTGGCTCCTCGTTCTCTCCGTCTTCAATTGTTCTCCTGGCATCGCTTGGACCATCGTTCATCTCGTTCATTTCACCGTATATCTCTCCGATTCCGATCTCGATCTGTTTTGTTTGTGTTTCGATTGTTGATTCTAGATTTGAAAATTGCGGCCTGATCTTATGATTTTTCTAGGTTACATATCATTCGTTTCACTGGAAGAAGGGAACACCATTTGGAGATGATCAAGGAGTCTATAATAGGTTGACTTGGTGGGAACAGATTGATAATGGCAAACAGCTCACACGCAATCGCAAATTTCTCACCGTTGTTCCCGTTGTTTTGTAAGTTTTCTTATAATTCCCAGCTAGGATATTAGCAACGATGCGTGTACATGAGGATTCATTAGGTTTAAAATGGAATAATAAATGGATTCAGTTGTAGAAGATATGCTATGTTTTTGTCTCTGTTGCAATTTTACCTTTAGTTATGTTAGGAGATACATTGATTGATCTTCATTTGCCCAACTTTCTAACGCTCCCTTTCGTTTTGTTTCTGTGTTCATTTTACCTCTGGTTATGTGTCCATTACTTACAATTCTATTCCTCGGTAAAGCAGTTGTTTTCACAATCTGACTGGGCGTTACTATAGTAGAATACGTTTTGACATGACAATCAAATATTCTTGCATATACATTAGACCTTGTCATTCTCCTCATTTTGAATTTCTGTTTGTTGAATAGTCTTTTAAAAGTGTCACTCATCTTTGTTCAAATCTGTTCACAATCTAGTCTGCTATACAGACTGCATGTAACATGACAATCAACTATTCTTGCATATACACGAGAGCCTACTATCATTCTCCTTATTTTGAATTTCTTGTTGTTGAGTAGTGCTTCAAAAGTGCCGCTTATGTGTTCACTGATTAGGATTGGATCTAAGTTCCCTATTATGATTGAATTCACTTTGTAATTAGGCTTCTTTAACTAGTGATCAAGAACCGTAAATTTAGTGTTTTGGCAATGTCCTTTAGACAATTATCCAAGAAATTAAGGTCTGTCGTGAGATTTCTGAATTTCTCTTAAGGAAATGCTAGATTATGTATAATGGAACATTTCAATTGTTATGTGTGACGTATATGTAGTAATGATTGGATCTTTGTGATCTGAAAATCTTATCAAATTTTGCATGTATGTAGGTACTTGATAGCCTCTCACACAACAGACTACCAGCATCCGATGCTCTTTCTCAACACACTTGCTGTATTTGTCATGGTGGTAGCGAAATTCCCGCACATGCACAAGGTCCGCATATTTGGAATCAATGCAGACCGATGAAAACATTGGGAAAACAAAGAAAAAAGGTATGTGTATAATGCGGTTCAGTATTTGGAATGTGGAATCCAACAACAAATGCCATGTCTATACTGCACAGACATTCTATCCTAACCGGAGAAAATGTGTTATTTGGTCTCATCCCATCGCATATACATAAATCTTTCTACTCTTTGTTTCTCAGGTGTCTAATTAATTCAAATTTTATCTCTTTTGTGGTCTCTCAGTTTCTTATTTTTGTATAAATCCCAAAACTGGTTAAAAGCAAAGTTATTTAGCGAGCAATCTAGGGTTTGGATGAATAGTTGTGGGAACGGTCTATGGAATATTATACACACTATAATTTTGTTTGTTATTGATCAATAAGCAATGACTAAAACAAACGATGACCAAATCAAAATGAGAAGGAAAGTATAATTTTATTCTATGTCAATTTTGAAGTCTAGAGAAGAAAGTAAACGTGCATATAGTTATTTTTTTATATAAAATTTGCAAGTAGAAATGTCCCTGTGATTAGTTGACCATTTACAAGTTGATTAAAAATAAAAATAAAAATAAAAAAGACAAAAAGGAAAGGATTTTTGTTCGGTTTTATTCGTACCCTTTCTTTCTTTCTTTCTTCTTCTTTCTTCCGTTCTTCGTACAATCGAAGAAAAACAAAATCTTTCTATTCCCAATTTCCGACAATCTCGCTTCTAATTCCTCTCCAATCTCCATGTCTTAAAAATCAAACCTTTCTTTTTTTCTCTCTTACAAAAGCCAAAAGGTGTGACAAGGGGTCGTAAACGATTCGGTCTAAGGTTTTGGTCAAAAGTTTTAATTAAAACCATTCGTTTCGATAATTCTACGGCTGAAGAATTTTGTTGACCAGACAAAATAGTTCAGAAAGAAGAGATTTTGATTCAAACGGTAAAGTAAATTGTGTTGTTTGTTTTACTCTAAAGCAATCTCCTTTTTTTGCCGATCATTTTCTCGACTTTTCTCTTATTACTTTGTTCGTACGCGTAGTTAAATTTAATCCGACCCATGTTGGCAATGTTCTGTCCTTTTCAAACTATGGTCTCCGATTTGCTTTGAATTTTGACTATCTTTTTTGTGAATTCTGATGATATGTGTGTTTTTGAGGAGAAGCTGTTATGAGTACACGAGGAAACGAGGAACAAGATGATTGTTTCTCTGATGCTCGTGAAGAGGTTTCATCTGTTTCTGATTGTAACTCTGAAGTCGCTGATGAGTTTGTTCAAGCAACTGATGATTTAGATTTCTGGACAACGAATCCAGAGAGTGTTAATAACCGTCGAAACAAGTTTTTTCAATCTATGGGGTTTAGTTTCAAAAAAGGAGACTTCGATCTTGATCTTGATCTGCTTGAAGACTCTAGTCCCGACAATAACATTCCGGTTTCGAAACATTTGAACTCTGTGTCTGAAACTGATCACGAGGAGGACGAGGAGAAGTTGTTGAGTAATGAATCTATATCCTCTGGTTCCTCTGTTTCATCATTTTCAACTTCTTCTCTAGCTGAAGCTTTTAGCTTCAGAGGTTCATTTCAGAATCGTTTAAAGCACATTGATGATCAGATTTTGTTGACAAGAGATTGTTCTAGTAATAGCAATATCATTGCCGAGGGATTGAGTGAATCTGGTTTGAGTAGGTCTGGTAGCTATGGAGATTATCAAAACTCTCCATTTTGTCATTATGAAGAGTCGCCTAAAAAGGGAGGAGCTAAAGGTTGGTTAAAGAAGTTAGGTGTGTTAACTCATGTTCTTGATAAAAAGTACGAATGCACTGATGGTGAATCAATGAGATCATCGATACGGAGACAATTAACTCGAGTTCAGTCTTTTAAAAAGCAGTTTAAGGAGCTTTCGTCTTTATGTATCGGACAAGAGTTCTCTGCGCACGATGGATCTATTGTAGTGATGAAGTTTTCTCATGATGGGAAGTACTTAGCTAGTGCTGGTGAAGACTGTGTTGTGAGAGTGTGGAACATTATAGAAGATGAAAGAAGAGACAATGAGATTGAAGTGGCTGAGTCTGATTCAAGCTCTTGACTGTGTTTATTTTGGAATGAATGATAAGTCACAGATTGAGCCTCTCAAGACTGAGAACGAGAAGATCGAAAAGAGCAGAAGATTGTTAAGAAAGAAGTCGGAATCGACTTGCAGTGTGTTACCTTCAAGAGTCTTTAGTATAACTGAAACTCCTCAGCATGAGTTCCGAGGACATAAG
This sequence comes from Cardamine chenopodiifolia, assembly GCA_963922655.1. Taxonomy (NCBI): domain Eukaryota; kingdom Viridiplantae; phylum Streptophyta; class Magnoliopsida; order Brassicales; family Brassicaceae; genus Cardamine; species Cardamine chenopodiifolia. The sequence goes on from OZ000481.1 coordinate 20,335,030, forward strand.
CGTGAAATCTTGGATCTTTCTTGGTCCGAGAAAGGGGTAAATTACTTCTGATATTGGTTTTGAAATGATACTTTCTTTTAATGGTGAGATGAGATTATATATGGTACTAAGAACTTTGTGAATGTGTTGCAGTTTCTACTGTCATCTTCAGTTGACGAGACTGTTCAATTGTGGCGAGTTGGTTCTTCTGATGAATGTATCAGAGTTTTCTCTCATAAGAGTTTTGGTGAGTTTCTTTCTTCATCTGTTTTCTTCTACAAAAAAAATCTTCATTTCCCGGTTCCCATGGACTGTTTCTCTCCAATGAAAGGAGCAACAACATGGCCGGAAGAAAAGCTTGGAGTAGTAGTAGTAGGTGCGGCTGCAGCAGCGATTTCAGCTACAGTCAGTAGCAGATCCAAGTTGAGACTCTTGAGGAGTGTGTGCCAGAACGTTAATGGTTCTACGCCTCATTGCTTGTGATTGTGACAGCAACTTGGGATGGTAGGATCAGAATATTCCATAACTACGGTTTACCAATTCGGGTCTAAAGACCGTGTAGATCTGAGAGTTGAGGCAGTGTTAGTGCTGCATTCTTTGATTTGGTTGGAGCTCACTTAGCCTTAAGATGTATACACACAAGGATCATGAGCTAAGTGGGTCTCTTTGTATTTGCTTTCTATACAATGTATAGTGTGACATCTATTGTGTGTGTGTATGTATGTAAAACACGGAATATTAAAATATCACTCTTCACTGTAATTTGAATTTGTCAACATATAAGATGTAAGAAGAGAGAATAAATCCGATTTACCTAAGCCCACCATTCAGACAGTCAACTGACATTGGATATATATATGTGTGTGTGTTTTTGTCAACATGATATTCTATATATAAGTTTGTTACATTCATATGATTAAAAGTTGATGTCTGTACTAGTCAAAAGAAAAATCTAGACAACTAAGTTGTATGAAACATTCTAGAGAATAGCTAGCTTCATACTGGAGCATGATGAAAGAGATTCCTATGAAAAGAACTACAATGTTAATAATAGTCAACTTTGGAGGAATATTTTAGTTATGCATGCATCTCAATTACCAATTTGCTGAAAATGTAATATGGAGATGATGGAGACAAACATCATCAAAAGTCCCAACATTAATCTAAAAGGTAGTAAAGTCCAAAAGTTGATATTTACTTATTTGTATAGTAGGATGAAATGTTTCTCTACCAAAGAAATGAGCAATAACAACAGAAACCAAAATAAATATTAAGGTTGAGTACTTGATCATACAAGTGATTAATGTGTCTCATCCACAGGCATTGATGTTCTTTTACTAATGTCATTTGATGTGTCAAGTCTGGTATTTATACATGCATGCGACACCATTTTTCGCACAACCTACACACAAAAAAATTTCATCAAATAAATTAGAATTCAAAAATTCATCTTTGGAAGAATATATATACAATAGATGAAGAACAAAAATTAGTTAAAACCCAAAAAACTATCTTGCATTTGAAAGGCCACCCCTGATTTATCATCTCAAGACCATTAATTCCATAGTAAAGACAATTCTTTTTAATGAATATTACTTTTAAATATAATAGTTAATGATCATTATTTTGATAGTTAATAATAAAATAAGTGAAAGTTAAGAAAAAGGATTAAAAAACTATACAAAGAAAAGACAATGTAATAAAAATTCAGAGGACACAACTAATATGTAAAAATACTAATTAAATAGAACAATGAAAGTTTTCTAAGAATTACAGAAGATATATATTTTTTTTGTAACAATGTCAAATTAACTAGTTCAATTGTGATATATATTAATTTTAAAGTAACATGTTTTAATTATTGATTAGTTCACATATTCACGTAAAACATACTTTAATAATATATTAAATATTTTGTGTATATCATATATATTAAACATTTTTATAATTTTTTACATTATTTAAAAAAAATTCTGATGTATTACACTTGGACCAACCTTAATCTCGACACGTTGTCCACCGCTTTGGATCCACTTCACCTTCGCCCGACCGTCCACTACAATTTCTTCAATCATTGCATCATTGGATCATATAGCACCTCATTCGCAATTTTCAAACACTATTGAAGCTTCATTGCCTAACTTCTTCTCCAACTTCATTGTTAAACTTCTTCCATAATCCCCATATATTCTGCATGAGTAGCAGTACTGAATGCATAATAGCCCCGTGACTCCACTGGCTGAGTCATCATTGTCACCGTGACAACATTTGTCGGATCTAGTGGACAGAACTGATATAACGAGTTGGGATGATGACCCCGATTCCAGTGTGAATCCATCCAAATATGGAAGGAATCTGAGAAATCTCGATCATACTAAACACTGGCATTTCTGGTGTTAAGAATTAAACGATACACGGAAGACACATTGCTATCATTGTCGTTGAATATTATGTGGATGCCTCTTCGGGTGTAATTTTGTCTAATACAGACTATCGGATCTTCTCCTCTAATCGGATTCTGAGTTTGTCTCTCATAAAATTCAGTTTCAAGTAATTTTGGATGCGAGCTCGGCATCCAATCAGAAGAGAAGATCTGATAGTCTGTATCGGACAAAGATACACCCGGTGGGAATCCATATTCAACGACAATGATAACAATACGTCCGATGATTCATTTAATTCTTTAACACCAGAACTGCTAAGATTTGGTGTGATAGAGATTTCCTCAGATTCTTCCCACACTTGGATACTCCCACTGAAATCAGGGTGCCTCACCCCAGCCTGTTATATCATACCTTGTCCCAGAGGCAATTCCACTAGACCTTACATATACTATCACGGTGACAATGGACTCAGCCAGTGGAGTCGTTGGGAGTGTTACACGTTTAGCACCTAGGTGAACCAAAGTACTCATGCATAATGTATAGGGATTATGGAAACTTCGACCCAATAATGTTGGAGAGGGATTTAGACAATGAAACTTCACTAGAACGTTTGAGAATTGTGGATGAGATACCATATGATCTAATGATGGCAATGATTGAAGAAATGGTAATGGACGAGCGATGTTAAAGTGGATCCAAACCTCGAGATTAAGGCTTGTCCAAAACCCCATTTTTGGGTTTGGGTATCTGAGGAAAACTAGAGTTGTCCATTTGGTAAAGACTAACAGGATTAAATGAAAGAAAAAAAAAAGAAATTTTGAAATGTAGAGAAGATAAGTATCCACAGGTCACATAGGACTTCAACACGACGAAGCATGTTCATAGTTGCTTTGTTGATCTTCAAGAACACACCATTGAAAATCTGCAATAAACTTTGCAACTATAAGATACGATTGTTTTGTTTCAAACTGGGTTTATCTGTCACAAATCTCTCAAACACAATCTACCTGTCTTAGACGCAAAGCAGCAAAATCTTCCTTTGGGTCAATGGCATTGATACTGATGACAGAAATGAGAAAGGCGTAATAGAAGTAGCATCATCCATAAACTTGGAAAAGTTTGGGCGCTGGCAACGAATCATTTACGAAAATCCCCCGATCTAAATAGCCTAGATGAATGCAACAGATAGAAGACGATATTACTACCCCCAGATACGGATAATGAATAGCAGTTATGCTCCTGGGTCAACATAAAACCCTCCTTTCAGTTTCGCCTCACGCTTAAGCTGGATTACTTCCTTCTCCTGAAGAAAAAAAAGTAGACAGTTGTTGAATTTGCATTCCTAACATTAGAAGATTTGCAATTAGACAACTGTTAATACTTACCTTGAACGACTCCTTGGTGTACTGCTTAGCCCTAAGATATATGAGCTTAATTCCTATTGTCTACCCTTTACATGTATACAAATCTAATCGCATAATCAGGCACTATGTAGAATAATTTTTAAACTGGAATTGCGTTACATTAATGGTTTGACTCGAACCTTTTCGCCAAAAGGATTTTTTAGATTCCCAAAAACAAAATCAATACTTTCTATCAGGTACTAGCATCCTCCTCAAGTATGTTGCCAGCTTGAAACAAACTTTAGGGAATGGTCTATAAACTAATAGTTACTCAAATTTTAAAATTTTTATATACTAATCTAATTGCTAGATCGCAGACGTTATTCTAAAAGCTTCATCAGGACTCGCATTTGACATCATATTTTAAGACAAACAGAGCACTACTGTGATATAGGAAAGGAGATAGCATCATTAAGGCAACGTAGACTGATACCAAATTTCTGTGCGAGTGGCAGTCGCCTACCAATTAGATTTCTATTATGGTATACCAAATTTATAACATCAAGAAGATTCCTTAAGAAAAATAAAATATAGATAGGCACTTTATTGATTGGGAGGAACCTTATACATTGGTGTTCGGGTTGTAAACAAGGTAGTGACCGAGACTAAAAGAGTGAAAAACGAGCAACATCTGGTTGTTACAGTGCCTATAATGATAGCCGCTGTACAAACAAAAAGAACATGCTTAAGATACACTTGATTAGACTTCCTTACCAAAAGTAAAAGCAAGAGGATCCATACCATTGATCCTAGCGCATTAGGCTTGACACTTCGGCGGAAGATGTAACGTTGGTCGGTCCGAGGGCTTGACGCTTTGGGGCAGGCATTAACGCTAGTCGGTCTGAGGGTGGAGGTGACCTACAACATTCTGGACAAGATGTGGCATAATGTCCTTTCTTGCCACATCGGAAAAAAGTTACTTCCGAGATCAATCTACATACAATATGACCACCATTTTTACAGTCTCGGGAAATATGTCCTGGACTACCAAAATTGTAGCAAACATTAGCCGGTCGGCTGTCTGCACATGGCCAGAATGGCGGTGCCCGCAACATGTACACTGGCGGATTTTCTTTTTGGATCTACGCTTTTTCTTGCTTGAGGTGCCTGCATGATGAGTGCCTAGTGATTGTGATGCCTTACTGCCAAAGGTGAAGGTTGGAGACCTTGCTGACTTCTCCTCTTCAATGTCTTCCTCCTCCTTCTCTTCAAGGCCTTCCTCGACTAGAGTAGCTTTCTCCGCTAGATCTACTAGCGGATGAAACTTTACAGCAGTTAGACATATCTGGATGATGAGTCTCAGTCCTCTTGTGAACTGAGGAATGGCGGCTTGCTCATTATCATACTTTCCTCGAAGAAAATGTCTACGCTTGCAAAACTCCAGCTCATACTCTCTAACAGACTTACTTCCTTGTACTAGACTGCATGTCTATGCGGTCCCTAGCCTCCAAGGGAAGATATCGCATCTTAAATTCATTTTCAAACTCTATCCAAGTCTTCACATTCCTCCCACACTCAACTTCATACCAGCAGAGAATAGCATTCCCATCCAAGAAATGCACAGCAATGTCCATCTTAAACTCTAACGGACAACGAGTAGTGTTGAAGTTCCTTTTCAACCGCTCAAACCAAGCATTAGCATCCAACGGGTCTTCACTTCCTAAAAAGAAGGGAGTATTCAGGTTTCCCATATAGCTCAAGACCTTGAGATAATTTGAGGCTTGTTTTTCTCGCTTGGGATGGTACTGATCAGGAGATTGGTGCCTATCTCTCTTCTGGTTTCTATCCGCTCGAACCTCTTCTTCTTGAGCCTTTGGAGGATACAAAGGAGTACAAAGACTTCCTGAATTCTGGAACCTTGCCAGATGATTTTCTGGACGAAAGTCATTAGACGGGTCTGTAGGGTTGAGACTCATTGTTACTCTGACAATTTCCCATTCACCTAGGTTGCTTTTTTTGAATAGAAGTATATAAGCGGCTTAGATACTGCAATTCAAAATTAAGAGAGCATTAGACTTCATTGTCAACTAAACCCATACAGCATATAAGCCAGTGTTTAGAAATGCTCTCTAACTCTTGACTAAAAAATATTTGAAAACATATGAGAAACCGAGACCACCACAATATATGCCTAGTTGTAACATGTCAATTCATCTTTGTAATCCTTGCCAGCTGGAAGACACGTAGACAAACCAAGATGCCACGTGCACAACTACAAGAAATCAATCAGGCATTACAGAGTACATTCTTAATGCCGACCGATCACTTATGATATCTCCCGGAGATTCACAATCTCAAACCAGAAATTCTTGATTGTGAAAAACCAGTTGTTCCGCTTGGACAAGGCATGTATTTTTCCTAACGAGAGTTTATATTTCTAAAATAATTGTTACTGGAAAACATCAGAGGTGTTGCGCAGAAACAAGTTTCAATTTCAAAACGAAGTTGTAAAAGTGAAAGGCACGAGAACAACGATTCTTACCCCTGGTTCATCCTGCTCATCTGCGTTCCGATTCATTCTTGGCTCCTAACTTTATTAAGACCTGAAATGGATAAAAGGTGACGGGTGAGCAATCTAGTATTGATCAACGAGTTTGGCATCATCTCACCACATACTCATATCTAAGTGATGAAAGACTACGATTCACGTAATCTAGATCCATGAGCCTTTATCAGAATAAACTAATTCAAAGCGATGGAACCTAGTGATTTGCTTTAAAAACGTTTTGAAACTCAAAACTATCAAAATTGAACCAAACCAAACTGCTTTGAAAATAAAATGATCACGGTGGACCTAAACTAATTTCCATCAAAACCAAGATTGGAGGAAAACCAACGCTCAAACTTGAAAAGATTTATAATCTAGGACGGATTTGCCTAATTTCAGAGATCGGGGACTTGCGGTCGATCTATAGATGATGATGGGAGATGGTGGTTAGGGTTTGACCAAATGAGGATAGAAAGAGCAAAGTGTTTATATAAGGATATACTAATGACAGGTGGCTGTTCTGCTGTCAACACAACATCTTCCTGTTTTGACACATTTCACATATCATTTATACAAATGACAAGTTGTTGTAATTTCACAAACTCTCAACTTTGTTTTCTTTCTTTACTTTATGTAAAACTTTTTTTTCTTAAAACATCTTCTTTTTCCATATTTTTAATCTTTTATAGAATTCTTTTTTCTACTATGCATACCTCATACCATACTATCCATACCTTATACCATATCGTAGACCCTAAGACTTACATCAGCCGTACTACAACTCTCTTAGCTACTGCTTTAATTTAAACTAAAACATATTTAATTTGTTGGACCTAATCTTCATTTGAAGGCCCATCTTACCAAACACAAAATACTAAGCCCAACTCCCTTCTTTGTTGACTTTTCTCTTCTTCTTCCTACGATACTTCTTCTTCGTGTTCTTTTTCTTCTAATTCTTCTTCTTCAGCTTCTCATCAGTCATCATTTTTTTATTTTTGTTGTCTTTTGCAGAAACAATTATAAGATCAACTCTCAACACAAGTGGATGTATGTGTTGTCAACACAACATTTTCTTGTCTTGACATGTCACACATTACATATTATCATCCAAATCAAAATCAATTTAGAAAAAAAAAATTATCACACATAAATATCTATTTGTTTACATTTTATTTAAAATTATTATTATTGAAATCCAATTAAAATAAAATATTAACATATATTTTGTATTTTTACTGTTTTGAAAATGATGCATATATTTATGATATTTTAAAAATATTAATTAAATTAATAAATGCATCATATTTTTTTTTCAGTTTTTCCTAGTTTAACTTTTTATCTTCAAAAAAATATCTAAAAATATTGAAGCGACATCTTGACCATTAAACAATTTTTTTTGATAATGCACTAATAAATTAAATACTTTTGTATGTTGTTATGATATTGAAACAAATTTAGATTTTGGCTATGCAAATCCAAAAACGATCGAGTTTACTGACGATAGATAGTAATGCCCTGATGCTATTTATAAAGATAATAATATCTATTCATGAAATGGTTTTAGTTTTTTTTGTTTGGAAAAATAAACAATCGGTTATGAATTTTTGTTTTGGTTATTTATAAGTTGGTGATGTAATACAAGTTTGTTGCAAAAGCACCTTCTTTGAATATCTTCGAAAAAAGAAAAGATGTTGTTGTTATGGATAATAGTGTCTGAGATTATCCATTAATATATTGATACGATTTATCTAAGATAGAGTTAATCATCTTTATCTTTTAGTAACTTTGCCTCCAAGCTATAATTTTCTATTCATTATCTTGTCTATATATACATGTAAGTTGAGGTGAGAATGTAATTGAGAGAACAATACAAGATTCATCTGTTCTTGTCTTTTCACTCTCTACTTCTCTCACTAACTCTCGTTGATTTCTTGTTTTACTTTCCTACAAAGTAAAACACTCACATATTAATATATTATTTCTATTGTAAGTCATATAACAGTTGTGTCTTACATTTTAATCGGGGAATTATGATACTATACTGATAATATGAAACAACACAGATATCAGGACCAATAAGTTAATGTCTACACCAGTCAAAAACAAAAATCTAGACCAATAAGTTGTGTGAAACATTCTAAAGAATAGCTTAACATTGGAGCATGATGAAAGAGATTCCTATAAAAACACTTAAAATGTTAGTAATAGCTGTCTAATCCCAAAGACGACCCCTTATTGTAGTATGCAACTTTTTTCCATACTCGTACCAGTTTGCGGTGTTGAGAGTCTCATTACTTAATGACCATCTCCCTGAAGTTATGAGGTTGTTTTCTCTTCTTTTATGGCAGACTAGGAATATTGTTCTTTTGGCCATTTGTTGCTCTATTTTCTCCATTATGTAATATGTTTTCCTCCACAATTTTCCTCTTGCTTTGAGTGGACTTGCTGTAGGGAGTAAGGTATTGAAGGATGTTCTAGAGGGAGCATTGGAGCTATCTTTAGCTCAGCTTGATGCTGAAATTGCAGTCGTCGAGGCATGTGTTCTTGGTTTTTCACTTTCTCATGCACTTCCCATCTTCAGTGGCGAGATCAATGAATTCCAAAGTTTTTGAGTCATTTGGTATTCCAGTAATTATTAGGAATAACGAAAATTAGACATGGATCCTGAGTAATATATAAAAGATATGGATTAATCCACTAATTGCCAATTGGTTTTGAGTTGGAAACTCATAATCGAATATTGTATCAGAACTCGATCACATGCTATCCAATCCGATCCATAATTGGTAAAATCCAAATTTGTTCTGCCGATCTCTGCCCGAATATACCGAAATCAATGGCTAGAAATGCCATCATCTCGAGGGACGTATTGAAAATAATTTTTCACATCAAAAATTGGATAAAAATCTTGAGTTATATATAAATGATATGAGTCAATCCATTCATTGCCAATTGATTTGAGCCAATAATGTAATAGTAATAAGCGTCCATGTAACTCTCATCATCAATTGATGGTGCTGATTTTTTGGCCATAACATCCATTGAGACTTTGATGCCCTTTCTTTTTGGCTTCATACGAGCTGCCAAGTTTGCTCAGAAATATTTTTTCTTCAAATGCCCTCTTACATACGCTTGTTTGGATGAACTATTGTGTTTGCCTATATCCCTAAACCTCTATTTAAGTATTGTCTTCTTTAACTTTATCATTTGCTCGACTAATCTGATGGTTGTTGCTTTAGCATCAGAATTTTTGGGTTTTTGTAGTCTTATTGTATCCTTTCTTAGTGGAGATTAATATCTTGAATGAAGTTGCAGTTGACCAAAAAAGTCAACTTTGAAGGAACACTTTACTGATGCATGCATAATTTGCTGAAAATGTAATCATGTAGAAGATGGTAGCAAATTCCAAAAGTTATATGCAGAAGTTCGTGATAAGAGTATTGACATGAATAATTATACTACAGACATCAAAGAACATATGAAGGGATTCAAGTTGCAGAGAAACAAACTAGAATCGCTTATTTGTATCGTAGGATGAGATATTTCTACCAAATTTGCAGCAAAAAAAGTTAATAGTAATAACAGAGACCAAAATAACTATAAATTGACTTGATCGTACAAATGATTAATGTGTCTTTCATCCACATGGACTTTGATGTTTTCTACCAATATGTCATTTGGTGTATCAAGTCTAGTAAATTTTCTTTTCATGCATGCATGCGATACCATTTTTCACAACCATACATACAAAAAAAATCATTACATAACTAGAATTCAAACAATCATATTTGGAAAAAAATAAACAATGGATGAAGAATTAAAATTAGTTTAATGATTCATATCACAGTAAGACCAATTATGAAAAAAGAAAATAATATATTTATTGATTCGTTAACGAGTAGGACTTATGTACAAAAAGCATTATAAAATTAATTTACTTTTTTGTTGTATTTTTCTTATGATATGGTGCATATATATATATATATATGTTTATGTAATAATTTGTTTTTTAAAAGTTTGTATAGTGAATTTGTAATCTCGATTTCACATCAATAAAATTGTTTACCATAAAAAAGCAAAAGTTAGTTTAAATCCATAAAAAATTATATTTGCATTTGGAATGCCAATAGCCATGAGGTGCAAGATATTGTTTTATATGTTTACATCGAAAAGACTCTACAATTATGTTATAGTCTAATCTGATATGGTAAATCAAACTTAAATATACTTTTGTGTTGGTTTATAGTAGCTACATGGAAAAAAATCAGTAAAGTCTTTTCCATTGATGGTTGATGAATAAAACCTTAATATTCCCTACAGTCACAATGTCAAAGATTAAATTGATGTTTGTATAAAAAGTGAAAATTTTCTGACTTTACAAGAGTAGCAGTATTTACTTAAAAATCATTCTTTAGTTATTCAATTTTTTTTAAACCAAACTACTAGAGAGAACTCTATATACCTTGAAATTTAATCTAACTTATTATGATAAGAATATATAGTAGAAGGCTCCAAGAACAATCAAGTGCAAAATATGAACACTGATTAGATGGTTGCAACACGATAGTTGTTAATTCCATTACTATAAATTGGAGTGAATAAACTAACGGTGAACATACTGCTGTGTTTTTTTCTATGCACATTCACACAGTTTCCAACCATAGCATCTAAGAATATTGAGAATGAACATTACTCTTTTATTTAACATATCAATTTTGTACAATGTAAAATACAAAATCACAACACTGATTTTAGTTTCTTGACTTGCTCATACTCATCAATGCCTTAAGCATCAAACTCTTCTTCCCTTTTCTCAAAGAAGATTGTTTTATCTCCACTATCTCTGTACTTCTCGACATAGATATCGCTCTTTGTGGTTCCGGTAAGGCCTTTACACAAAACAGAGCAGAAAAAATAACTAAATTTTTAAAATTTAAGCTATACAATGTATAAATGTATAACAAGTGTTGTACTTATATACCAGTATTCTTGGTTGGCTTGGGGAGCTTAAACGTTTCAGTAAAGATCCTGAACGTAAGAGAGGAAATCTCATAGGAGAGTTTGTTCTTTTACCTACAACAAACAAACACACACACTTACGAATCTGACAAAAGCCAAGTAAAGAAATATCATTGTTTTAGTTGATGTCTACTACTTACTGCTTGGTGTTCTGTTGTGAATGATGGGTGAAAAGGAGAAGCTTCCTATCTTGTTAGCTTTCCTATATTCCAAACCAACCAATCACATTACAAATGATAAAACTACACATAAGCAGAAGAAAATGAGAATCAAGATTCTTACCTTGTAGGATTTGGGTGGTTTTCTAGTATTGTTGATCTAACAGCTTTTGAGGCAGATCAGGAGAAAGATTCAGATAACATTATAAACATAAGCAATTTAACAATTCGGGCATAGAATTACCACTCTTGAACCGATGTGAGTCATCTCCTGAAGAGAAACTTGTGCCTCTTCCTTGTTCTGTGATAAAAGATAATCAAGGATAGAGCAAATAATGGAACAATTGTGGGGGAAATTTAGGTTAAAATGGCGTACGAGGGAAGAAGTAACGCTTATGATGGTGAGGAGATTGAAAGAGAAGCAAATGCTGATGAGTCCCACTCTTCCCTATGTACTCTCTACATAGTCTCATCCTCTACAACACACACACAATGTGAGACAGTTTCTTGATTCAAGATTCAAGATTCAAGAATTGAATGTTTACTTGTTCAAGAGAAGATAAACGAAGATGAGTGGTGGAGAAATGGGTTGAGTTATCAGAAAGAAAGGTGTTGAATTTGTCAGACACAGAACCAAGGTGATCTACTGTGTTCACTACTGCCTTTGCTGCATACTCTTTCAATGTCTCTATCACTCTGCCATTTTTCATCATTCATCAAATTCACTCGCTACCACAACACACACTGACTTGTAAAATATTAACAAGAAAGAGAAATAATTACGTTTCTTTGTGTACTTCTTTGCCATAAGATGTTTCGAAGTACTCAGCAGCTGAGTATAACTGTTTCCGCAAATTCTTTAAATCCTTAAAACATATAAAAGACAACAGAACAGAAGATGAATCTTGAATGAAGACAAAATCACAATCTTATTGATCAATCTATGTTTGAGGAGGGAAAGAATGATCAAAAACCTTGAGAGTTTCTGAGAATTGAAGAGTTTGTTTCATGAAGAGTTCGTCTTGATTGGAAGATTGATGAAGAACGATTGCTAAAGAAGTAGAGCTCGCCATTAACGAGATGAGAGAGAGAAAAAGAAAGAGAAGAAGAAGAAGATAGCGGAGTAAGTAAGAAAGATCCAAGTGGAGGCACTGCACAATCTTTAACACATTCCATACGTTCTATAGAAGATAATATTTTCTTTTAAATGTTAATAATATTAAATGGGAATCAAATTAAATTTATTGAAAGGAACAAAAAGAAAATATTAAATTAACTACGAGGAGAGTTAAAAAAGTTAAAAAGCAGTCGACAAATCTAACATAATGACCCGGAGAAATGCATTTAGGCCTCACTTTTCAATTATTATACGATATTAATGAAATTATTAAGAAAACATTAATGATTTGATCAATTATTAAATACAAAAGTCAAAAGAAACGGAAGGAAATTGTAATTGGAAATTAATGGAGCAGAAAGTAATAAAGAATTATGTTAACATTTTGTTAATTAAAGAGAAAACAACTTCTCAACAATTTTTGAATATCTAGTCCCTTTCTTGAAAATAAAAATAAAAGATGAATCTATAGAAAATAGACACATATCTACAACAAGTGGGACACAGGAATCAAAATTCAATCACGGACTCATTTAATAGAGTTGCCTTTAAGATCATTCATGTGACATCACATAACATATTAGTTGTATTATAACCAGACGACAAAAAAAAACCCCTCAAATCATTTCAATTTCAGTGCCAACAGAGCTAAAGTATACAAGGGTCGACCTTCTATATTCACACGAGATCTATCACATAGCATCATATGCCTCTAAATTTGAAATTTTGATCGCAATTCACACAAGAGAAAATTGCAATCCTATATACACTCAATTAAAAAAATCAAAATCTTAATACACACATCAATTTTTATTGGTTTACGAACTAAACTCGATACATAACCGATATCCAAATAAAAAACCACAAATCATAAATCAAACTCTATTTATTTATGACTTATTTGTAACTAAATCAATCTTCTCAGATTTTCTATAAGATCTATAGTGGAAGAGATAGAACTCAAAACTTCAATCACAAACACGAGATTAACAACCATAAATTCGAAATCTTAAGTAAATTAAAATTAACAGTCATAAAAATCATACGGAAGTTAGAACTCAAATCTTCAATCATAAACACGTGAGTAAGGACTTTGCTACTTGAAAAAAACCGGAGCTGCTAATTTCTCTTTAACCTTTAGGTCGTTGTGAGCTTCAGTAGCTGATGTAGATCTATACTTCTTTTGATCGTCTTTTTGAAGTAACATCAGAGCTTTGAGATAAGATCTTGCCGATTGAGAATTAAATAAAAAAAATTTACGCTTAGAACAACAACATACTCATAAATGTCCCCTAAAGTTTCCATTTTCTGAAAACTTACATAATTAGAAAATCCTCCACAGGTTCAATATTCATAAAGAACGTAAAATTTCATCAGCTTTCTAAACAGATTCACCTAATTGACTTACCTAAAAAACTTGAAAGTTGAGTTTAGCTTACTAGCAATTGTCATTTTTTGAGCTACATTGGGAGTATTCATTCTCAAACAAAGGTGGTAGATTTGTGAACTTAGTCATAAGAACCTGAAAAAGTAGGGGTGGGCAAAAAAACCAAATTCGAACATTCAACCCGAATCCGATCCAAAAAATTATACCCGAATTCGAATCTGAACCCGGTAAATTATTCTATTATAGTGTAAATCTCTAAAGCCAAAAACTTGTATCGAAACTTCATCCAAACCCGGACCCGAATGTCCATCCCCAGAAGAACAACAACATACCGAAAAAAATAATCTAAACCAATTGGTTCAAGTTAGCCGTTATAATCACCATATACTAGCTTGAAGAAGAAGTTGAACATTGCCATTTTACTAATTTGGGCCCGTAAATGGGCTTGTTTCATCTCAAATTTAATGGCCCTAAAATGGGAATATAGTCCAATAGAAGCTTCCGGGTTTTATTACGTGTTAAGTAGAGTCGTAAACTTGATGCTGACACACTCACTCTCTTCTCGTCAACGCGTTTTGGTGTTTGGTCCACAAACCTTAGCCTCTAAGACAAAGCAACTCAATTTTTCCAATTTTAAAGAAAATATTTAATTAATTGTGAGAAGAATATCTAAAACTATAGTCACTATTAACAAAAACTTTTTCTCTCTTCTCCATAAGTTGCCACGTCAATTCCAAATCTTGTCGACCGCGTCTCCGCTACCTGCCGCCGGTACGATCTCACTCTTTCTAATTTTTTTAAGCTTAAAAAATAAAAAATTATCAGACATAAATACAAATAAATCGAAAATTTGAAATAATAGATACTAATTTTTGGGGACCGTGTAATTATCCCTTTGTATTTAGTCGTTTTCCTTATTAACAAATACCTTATTTTAATAATTTACTTTTACTAATCCACTTTGTCAGATTCTGACGACAACAAAAGAAAATCCACTTTGTCATATTCACACGCAACCTTGAAAAAATATATTAAAAAATGGTTTGTGACTTTCCTGGAAAGTTCGACTGGATGACACAGTTGCTCCAATTAAAAGCTTACAACTTTTCTTCTTCTCAAAATCAATTTTATTTATTTCTCGCCCATTTTTCACCAATTTCTCTACTTAAATCCAATCTAAATCTCACAAAAATTCATCAAAATCTTCACCACTCACCTCCCAAAAACTCGCTAATTCACAATAAACCCAGATCGCAAAATCAGATTTTTCTTATCAATCAGAGAGGATGGAGAATAATAATAACAATAAGCAATCGTTTTGGCAGTTCAGCGACCAATTGAGAGTTCAGACACCAAACCTAGCGAATCTATCCCTCAACGACTCAATCTGGAGCACGAACTCCGTCTTCAAAGAGCGTCGGAACTTGGACATCGCCGCCGCCGCCACCAACAACAACAAAAACAACCAGATCGATTATTATTTTAATCAGAATCAGAAAAAGACTTCCGACAACATCAATTCAAACTGGAACTGGAAGTCTTCTTCTGGTTCCAATTCCAATCCCGACATGGGTTTTGGTTTAGGTTTCGGACCAGTTGGATCAAAATCCACCGTTGATCCAAACCCAGTCGACAAATTCAACACTCCGTTCAACGACACGTGGAAATTCAACTCAGTCAACGTTAACAACGTTAATGGTTACTCACCGTCAAACGCCGTTAACGGAGATTTCAACAAAGGAGTATACTCATCGATGAAGAAGTATGGGTATAACGTGAATCTTAAGCAAGGGAACAACAACAACAAGAACAAAGGAATCGATGAAGATCATCAGATTCAGAAAAATGGGAAGAAGAACAGGAAGAACAATAACCAGAGAAACGAAGACGACAAGAATGGTTTGGACAAGAGGTTTAAAACTCTCCCTCCAGCAGAGGCTTTGCCAAGAAACGAAACCATTGGTGGTTACATCTTTGTCTGCAACAACGATACAATGGAAGAGAATCTCAAACGCCAGCTTTTTGGTATTTATCTACTATCTTTCTATCTTTCTCTGTTTCCTCTGTTTGATTTAGTGATTTGATTTTGATGTTTTGGATGAACTTGTTTAGGATTACCGCCAAGATACAGGGACTCAGTGAGAGCGATAACTCCAGGACTTCCTCTGTTTCTTTACAACTACTCCACTCACCAACTTCATGGAATTTACGAGGCTGCTAGCTTTGGAGGAACAAACATTGAGCTTAATGCTTTCGAAGACAAGAAATGTCCAGGCGAATCTCGATTCCCTGCTCAGGTACTATTACTTTGCAAATTCTATAAGCTCTTTCGTCTTGTCTAAATTTAGGGGGGTTTTAAAAGTTTTAGAGGGTTGTTTTGTAATAAAAATAAAGGTGAGGGCTATTACGAGGAAAGTATGTTTGCCACTGGAAGAAGATTCCTTCCGACCCATTTTGCATCACTACGACGGTCCTAAGTTCAGGCTCGAACTGAGTGTCCCTGAGGTATGTTTATTGTCTCTTCATTTCATATCTTAATGTATCACTTCTGTCACTTCTTTTTCAATCAAAGTCTAATTTGTTGTTGTGTTTTCTGGCAGGTGCTTTCTCTATTGGACATTTTTGATGACCAAAACCCTTGAATTGGGATAACAATGAATAACACAAAATAGTGGTTGGTTACTTTAAATCCAGCAGAAAAGAGAGAGAGAGAGAGAGAGAGAGAGAGAGAGAGAGAGAGAGAGAAAGATATATATACCCGATTATATATATATATATATATAAGGAGGAGTATTAATAATTTGTCTGAAGAAATGGTGTACTAGTTTATACAGTTTTTTTTCGTTTCTTTATAAAGTATTTTTCCCAGAATATATGGGAAATTAGAAGATGGGTTATTTTTGTGTGGCTGGATGAAGAATAGATCTCCGCTTATTTTGTGTAAATTAAATAAAAAATAAACATGTGTACTACCCAAAATAAGGAGAAATGACATGAACTCTTATCCATTTGTATTTGATATTTTAATTATCGCTCTCTTCCTCTCACCCTCTTCTATCTTGAGTTTCATTTTCACTATTCGGAATTATTTACATTTGCACAATTTTTTTCTAAACCCGGATTGCTCTTTTTACTACATTGTTAGGCTTTTTCTAATTATTCAATATAAGGATCCTGCTGAGTACCACCGGTTGTTTTAGAGTAGTGGTTAAACGTAGGAGTTGGTGTTGTTGGACTCCTAATGGGAAGAATGTTTGATACTATGTTATAAAGCATTAGAAAAGTCTGGTTCCGGGCCATGGGGGATATTAAGGTCCAAGGTCTGAATCCTTCCTGGTTAAAAAAAAATCCGTTGAATGAAAGTAGTAGTATTTAAGAACAAATAATGCAAAAGCGATCAGTTTGGTTCAAGCCGTAAACTTTAAAGAAAGCAATGCTTTGAACCAAAAAAAATGTGGAAAAGATTAGTTGAAACAGTAAATTGACTAAGAAAGACACATTAATAGAAGGGTATAACAAAAGTGTGTCACCAAAATATTAAAAGAAATATTGTATTCTCCTCACTTTGTTTAAAAATGGTCTTTTCTTGGTCGGCATTAATTTTGTTCTTTTGCGGATTCTAAGTTTCTAACCATACAACCACTTAAGGAGAAAATGTCAGAAGTAGATCTTCAACTTTAAAGAAACGGTGACGTGGCGTAGGAAAATGGACAGATTAGATAATGACCTAATGTTATTGTCGGAGATGAAAGACTTCGAAATATGTGTTCATACTTAGATGGAACACATGGAGTCATGGACTCGTCTCGCCGTTTATGCGGACCAGTTTGTACCACGCGTTAATGGTGTACCTGGGATTTTATATCAGATGGGCTGAACTTTTGGGTTTTCCATATAATATGTAATCTAGGTCTAAATATTCGGATATTTGATTCCGTTCCAAATTTTTTGATATAAGAATTTAGACTTAAAACAGTTTTGGTTTTAATCGGTTTCAGGTCAGTTTGATTCTTAAGAATGAGAATCGGTAATTACCAAAAAACTTTTGATTATTATTCGGCTCGGTTCCATAGTATCCAAATTGTTTCTGTTTTAATATGAAATTATGACAATTCTCAAAATTTCCATAGAAATATTCAAACCCGAAACAATATATATATATATATATATATAAGTAAAAGAGTTGATTTAAACTCCAAAACTAATTAGATTGACCGGAACCAAAACATAAAAATTCGAGCCAAAGAAACGACAACCCTAAATATATAAGGTTTCCTGTTTTTTGGGTTAATCGGGTACTTAATCAGTTATCGGATAATATTGCAAACCAAATCGGTTATTTTGGATCGGTTCGATTCCAATTTTTATGCCCAAGGCTCCTGCAAACCATGTCAATTTTTGGGCATCCGTTCTTGCAACTTGATAAGTTCCAAAATTTAATACCACAATAACACAGTTTCTTTAGCATATACATTTTGTCGTTTTTTTCTTTGTTTGGTTTTCAATTTATTATAGTGGAGTCTCTAATAACTCGTATAATGTGGGAAACACAAACGTAATGGACTTTAACGAACGGCTCACGTTCTTAGTCAAATGTGCTTTGGTTTCTTCAACCTTCTTACCACTTTTCAACTCCATCACAATCTTCAACGACAAGTATTTTTTTTTTAAATAGCTTTTAATTAAATGTCTTGCCATTTATCCAAGTAAAAACTTTTCAATTAACCATGTGCAAAACCAGTTCTCGAAAATGTTTCTGAGCTAGTTTGCAAATCCCATAGATTTTCTTGTATCATTCGAAAAATATCATTTTTCTAATATTCGAAAAATATTATTTTTTTGATATTTGAAAAATGTCAGACTGTTTTGCATTTTAACCATCAAAGACTGTTTTACTTTTTAACTATTTGAAACTGTTTTTTTCCGAATCTATATTTATTTTGGTACACAAATTTTCTTAAACAACTATATATTATATTTTTGTCCATAAAGCGACTATGTTTTGGTTTCTCCTTTACAATTTAAAATTTAGTTTTTATTTTAAATTCTTTTATAATATTTGGATTATTTATTTTATAATTTAGGATTTAATTTTTTAGTTTTGTTAAAATATATAATTTAGATCCACGAATTTTCATATACAACTATATGTTATATATTTTTTTAGATGATTATGTTTGAGTTCCTCCTTTACAATTTAGAATTTTTGTTTTAAAATTTTTTTATAATATTTGGGTTCTCTATGTTATAATTTAGTATTTATTTTTTAATTTGGTTAAAATGTATAATTTACATCCACGAATTTTCGTACACAACTATTTGTTATATTTTTGTCCATGAGACGATATATTTGGATTCTTCTTTTATAATTTAGGGTTTAGTTTTTTTGTTTTAAATTTATTTTATAATGTTTGGATTCTCTATTTTATAATTTAGGATTTAGTTTTTACTTTGATTAAAATCTATAATTTAGAATTATACTTTTGATTAAAATATAACTTATCAATTTTATAAATATGGAAAAAATTTATGTAAATAAAATGTTCATGTATTTTGTATTTTGGAAAGGTATTCATATTTTTTTGTGGACTAAATTTTCTTTCATCTAAAGGCAAAATGGTCATGAATAATGACGAATAGTGGTATTGTAGCCACGTTACTGTTGAAAATGGCATATTTCAAACTTTCATCCTACAAAATGGTATTTTTGGTAAATTGTCTTTCTCCCCCTATTAATTTGACGAAAACATTAGCTTATATGAAGTAGACCAAAATCTGAGATACACTCTTAGATTAAAAATAATCTGAGATATATTTCTTTTTTATTTTTTATTTTTAAATAAAAATGTCAAAATTACGATTTTATTTTTAATAAAATTTGATTATCAACAAAATCGGGTTATAAAATTGTAATTGTAAGTAATAACAAGAAAAACACGGTGGCTCAGACGGTTTAAACTTTCAGCGCACGCTCAGGATTCGAATCTGCTATTTGTGGTACAATTAGTACAACTGAATTTTTTAATTAGTACAACTATGACTTAACTGGTACAACTAATACAATTTAGTACAACTTTGTACACCTATTTGAGAAATCTAAATACATATAGTTGTAATTGTTGATACCAAGAAAAATACTATAACTCATATGGTAACGATTCTTATATAGAGGTGAAAGGTTCGAATTTCATCTTCGTATTGGTACAATTGGATATTATGTGGTATAATTATATTATTTTTTTAAATGAAAATGAAAATATTTTTGGGTTTTCATGAAAAGAGAATGTATGTAGATAAAAGTAGTGTATTAAGATTATTTTCCACCTTGAAATATATCTCAGCATTTGATCCAAATAAGAAACGCAACCAATTGAATATTAGTGTAACATCCCAAAAAACTACTCTTGTTTTATTTTAATTTTAGAGTATTAAATTGACAAAAGTGTAAAAACCAAATAGCACTTGAAATTTGTTAAACTGCCACATTTCCCCATCAATCGGTTTTCTAGGCAAAAAATTTTGAAATTAGGATTTTCAACGGATTTAAAATTTTTGATTTAAAAAAAATAAAACTAATCATTGAACACGTTAATAAATTTAAATTCAAATATTTTAGAAAGTTTATAATTATATTTGTCTGAAATTAATTTGATCTTTATTAAATAATTAAATCAATCGAAAACATTTTTGACGGATTGATATTTTTATTGACGTTTGTATATTGCAGTAATCAGGATATTTTTCACTGAGGAAAACTAGTGGTGGGAAGCGGGCCGACCCGTCCTGCCCCGCAAAAAGCCCGTAGGTTTTAGGGTTAATTTTCCCAACCTAAATTCGCTCCGCTCCGCATCGGTTTTCAAAACCAAACCCACATCCGCCCCGCAATAACCCGCGGGCCCGCATAAACCCAAAACCTGCGGGCTTATGCGGGGCAGGACGGGTCGGCCCGCTTCCCACCCGCAAAATCGGTTTAAACAAAAAAAACCGGTATAAAATGGTATAAACCCAAAAAACCCGCATAAACCCGCAAAAAACCCTAAACCTGAATCGTAGGACAGTTGGTTATGTGAAAAATCATCTTCCCAGTCTCTTCTTCTCTTGGATAGAGTCCCAAACCGTTCAAATTCCTACAAAATGCAAGTAAAAGAGATGTTTTATATAAGATTTATATAAGAAGTAATCTTCACGAATCATAGAGTATAATTTAAAATATAAAATGAAGGTTTTACCTCGTCTTTCGGGTAACTATTCCATAGATTATCAGCAGTTTTGTATGTGTCATCAGCTGATGCTTCTACTAAGCTAGTAAAGATCTTGCTTTCCCCGTGCAATAAATATGAAAAAGATCCTTTTCATATTCTGCAAAAGAAAACGACATTCAGGAACATTATGATGTAGAGAGATGTATATATCAACATAGTTCGGCAAAGGAATTTACCAACGGTTTCTCCATAATAATTAGTTTCAAGGTTCTTCAAAAGCTCCTCAGTGTTAAATTCAGATGCTTTGTGACGTCTGATAACTCTGCATCCGACTCACTGGCATCAAGCCGACTCAAACTCCGTTCCCATACACCCAAACCATTGATGTTATAAAGAATCCGTATAGGTACAATAAGAATAGATATGACACAAACACAAAGGGGAGCCTGAGCTCGTTCTTTGATAGATATAAATCCAAAGGCATTGACCAGTTCTGTATGAGCATAACAGATCAAGAACCTTGTCCTCGGGAATAGATAACCGCTTTAGATAGTTTGAAGCTATACCATAGAAATTCAATGGAGGCAAAGGCAAACCAATAACATCAGCAATCAAAGCAGCTTGAGCTTCTAATCTCTGTGCAGAAATAATCTGAAAAGGCCTAAAAGCTTTTGGTGTGCGGACGTATGTGACCAATGCACTTATGCTGCCTTTACTCAAAGGAAAGTACTTTCAAAGAAGCAAGGGATGAAGGGGAGGTAAGCCGGGTAATGATCCATCAACCCTCTAGTTTGTTTTATGAGGCACAAACGGGAGAATTTATCTTGCATTATACTTGCAGGAACAGAACATACAGCTGATCTTTCTCCCATTTCTTTTTCGAATCTTGAGAAAACAAGAAAGGTATGGAATCTAACTATATTTGTGGGTAGAACAGCTGCTCCTGCTTTGTGACAAGCAAGGAAAGATATGGCCAGAGAAGACGATAAAGGCAATGACTTTTTAAGCAAACTTAACCATATAGTTACTGTTGTTTTACCATATAAGTTGTGATGTTCTTCTTCGTCTTTACGCCTCTTAACCTCTGGCTCTCTTACTTCTCCTGAACACCAAAAAAGAGACATTAATATCAAATAGAATATTAAAAAAGAGAAGCAATAGAGAAGAAGCAAATCAACCTTTTGATTGGATCTCGGAATGGCCTTATCAGCCCAACCATCATAGAAGACGCCAGAGAGAGATACAAACCATAAGCAGATTGATCCAACCAAACCAATAATCAATGGCGTAAAAGTTAGGGGTGGCAATCGGGTAACCTTGATCGAGTTCGGGTAAAAATTTTTGGGTTCGGGTCGGATTCGGGTATAAGAGTTGAAACCCAGAAAAAAACCAGAAAATTTGGGTATTGATCCGGTTCGGGTTCGTATTCGGGTTTTCGGTCGGGTTTGGGTCGGGTTTTCGAGGTTTTTTTTTATTTTTTTCGGGTTTTTGGATTTTTTCAGGTTTTCAGGTCAGGTTCGGATCGAGTTTTCGAGTTTTCGGGTTTTCGGACCGTGTTCTAGGATTTTTTGGGTTTTTGGATTTTTTGGTTCGGATTCAGCTGGATTTGTGTATATTACACATAAAAAATTTCACATTTATAAGATAGAGTCATCGAATTAGGGTATTTTCTTATAGGTAGTTATGTATTTTCGGGTTTTTGTTTCGGATTTTCGGGTTCGGAACGAGTTCGGGTACAAGGGTTTTTGGTAAGTGTTATTGCAGATTTGTCATTGCCTGGCCTCTCTTGCTACCGCGATAGCACCTAGTGTGGTCAACACCAATCGTTTTTTTTGCCCATGCCTAGTTAAAGTTTTGACTCGATTTTCGTTGTATATGAAATCTTAAACAAAGTTTATAAATAATAACTCTTTTATTAAGTTTATAAACCTTTTCAAAACTAAACTTATCTGTTGTTTCTCATGTCTTGTTACAACTCAAAAAAACCCTATATTTATAGTACTAGCACAATATTGCTCATCGTATTTCTATTAGTAATAGATAACTCATATTTTTATTATAGGATAACTCTTAAACCTATCTTATACTAATCTAAATCTTATTAGAAATATCTTGGGTTTTAAAATAATATTGAAATTTATCGAACATTCACCCCCTTAAACTTCAACATAGTGTTGGACAAGTTTTGAACTCCTATCAAACTTTTCATTTCACTAAACTTGATCTATGCCAATGCTTTAGTTAATATGTCCACCTTTTTTTCCGCTCTCAATATGTGCTCCACATTAACAACTTCAATTTCAATGCACTCTCGAATAAAATGGTAACATTTATGTATGTGTTTATTTTTACCATGAAATACGGGGTTTTTGGTAAGTGTTATTGCAGATTTGTTATCAATCTTAATGATGATATGCTCAGTCTTCCATCCAGTGATCTCGCTTAATAAGTCTTGAAGCCAAATGGCTTGTTTAGCTTCCTCCGTCATTACCATGAACTCGGCTTCACACGACGAGAGAGCGAACGTGCTCTGTTTTTGTGAACACCAAGTAATCGATGAAGATCCAAAGTAGAATATATGACCTATAGTGCTTCTTCCATCATCTTGGTCAATATTATGACTGCTATCACTAAATCCAATTATCTTTGTTGATCTTTCACGATTAAACTTCAAGCCAAACGCTCTTGTTACCTTAAGATACTGTAGTATTTGCTTTATTATTTCACCATGTGACTTACGAGGACTTTGCATATACTTGCTAGCAACTTCAACTGCAAATGCCATGTCTGGCCTCATATGTAATAAATAACGCAAACACCCAACGTTTCTTCTATAATATGTAGGATTTATCTTTGTTTAAACTTTTGCCTTTGAAACTTTCAGTCCAAACTCCATAGGTACTTGAGTCGGATTACAAGTTTCTAAACCATCCTCTCTCAAGATTCAACGCACATAGCCTTCTTGTCTAATCTCGATTCCATCTTCAACTTGATGTATTTCAATACCGAGATAATAAGTGAGCTTCCCGAGATTAAACATCTCAAACTTAGATGACATCCCATACTTGAATTCACTTATGACTTTGAGAGTGTTTCCAGTTATAAACTTGTCATCTACATAAATGGCAAAAATGAGAAGAGTTCCTCCTTCTTCCTTCCGATACACGGAAGTCTCTTTTGAAATTTTTTGAATCTCATTCCTTTCAAAATTTGGTCTAATTTCGTGTTCCACGCTCGAGGAGCTTGTCTTAAGCCATACAAGGCTTTTGAAAGCTTGTACACCTTTTTTTCTTTGCTTTTATTTCATTCAAATCCTTCTGGTTGATCAACATAAACATCTTCTCGTAATTCTCCATGTAAGAACGTCGTTTTCACATCTAAGTGATGAATCTCCCATTCGTGTGATGCAACTAATGCAATCAACAACCTTATGGTTTCAAGACGAGCCACCGGTGCAAAAACTTCATCAAAATCTATGACGGATTCTTGTATGTATCCCTTAGCTACAAGCTGCGTCTTGTACTTTTTGATAGTACCATCCGTATTTTTCTTGATTTTGAAAATACACTTGAGACCAATAACCTTTGTCTCACTCGGTTTATCAACTAGAAACCATCTCTTGTTTTTATTGATAGAATCAATCTCCTCTTTGCATGCATATCTCCATTTTAACGAACCATTTGCTTCTTTATAGCGACTTGGCTCATCATTTATTGAAAGTAATAGTCTTTCACATTCTACAGAGGCATGACGAATGTAACATCAAGATAACGTGGTTGACTTACTTGAAGATTTGATCTTCTAAGTCGTTGTTCTGCTTCTTGGTGTTGTGCATCATTCTCATTGGCGTTTAATGTTTAACGAGAATAAGCTAAATTATTATGGGAGTCTTCATCCATGTTTTCGTCTTCATGTTCATGTTTGTTATGCTCGGAATCATGTAACTGATTACTTCCAGTTTCATAATGATCATTGTCTTGATCATTGCCTATTACAACGGGTCCTTCTCCTGCATCAAGAACTTGACCTCACCTCATATGAAACATTCTCGGATCCCTTCTTGGTCCTTTCTCGTTTCATTCCAACTCCAATTTGTCTTCTCGTCAAATACCACATCACGGCTCACTACGATCTTCCTTGTCGTTGGGTTGTAAAACCTATAGGCCTTGGATCTCAGATCAAATCCAAGGTGCACTAGTGATTGTGATCTATCGTCCAACTTCTTGAGGTTTGTAGTTTCAACCTTTGAATGTGCTAAGCAACCGAAAACCTTTAAATTTTCTAGGTTTGGTTTCTTCTCTCGCAAGCATTCGTAAGGGGTCATATTTTCAAGGGCTCTCGTATGTACCCTATTTATTATATAGGTAGAATGACGTACTGCTTCTCCCCAAAAATAGTTTGGTACATTCATTGCCTTGAGAATAGTTCTAGTCATTTCCATCAAGGTTTGGTTCCTCCTCTCCACTACACCATTTTGTTGCGGTGTGTAAGGTGTCGTGAGATTCCTCTTGATCCCGCTTATCTCACAAAACTCATGGAACTCCTTTGAAGTGAACTCAACTCCTCTATCCTTTCTAAGTGTCATGACTGTTTTTCCGAGATCCTTCTCCACTAGACTTTTAAATACCTTGAATCTTCCAAATGGTGCACTATTTTCTTTTATCAAGATTTTCCACATGTATCTTGAAAAATCTTCTACGATAACAAATATATATTTGTTTGAACAACGGTTGGTGGTGTTATTGGACCACACAAGTTATAGGGGTTTAGAAGCTCGAAATATAGAGATCTTTGGAAAAGATTGACAAGATTCACACAATCTTTTTTTTTTTATTTCCGGTAAACCACGAACCATCTCTTGTTGGAACATAGCTCTGATTTTTTTAAAGCTTATATGTCCCAACCTCGGGTGCCACTTCCATGTATCATCTTCAATACTCGTGTGTAAGCATATCATTTTTCCTATCTTTCAACTTATTTTATAGAGTTTATTGGGTGACCGTGTGACTTTTACGAAGAGTTTTTCACTTGGATCATGGAGCGTTAGGTATTCTCGTCTCATCCTAATATCACACCTGGCTTCTGTAGCTTGTCCTAAGCTTAAAATATTGCTTTTAAGATCGGGAATGTAGTAGACATCGGTAACACGTCTTTGTTCCTCTGTTTTGGTTTGGAAAATGATTGATCATTTCCCACTTATTTCAACACAAGAGCCATCTTCAAACTTTAGTTTTACCATTATATTCTTGTTGAGTTCCAAAAAGTATGTCTTCATACCGGTCATGTGGTTACTCACTCCATTATCAAGATACCAAATTTCTTCTTCCCCTTCGTTGGTTTCGTATTTTTTTGGTATAATATTTTTTTTGTTTAAGAACACGACTTCATGCATATAAAGTGCTGGATCAGCTTCCTCCGTCTCTACTTTATTTGCTTCTCGTATCTTTTGTGTTCGTTCAGAACATGTCGAAGCAAAATGGATGTGCTTATCACATCGGTAACATATCACTTTTGATATATCCTTCTTCTCTTTTGCTTGGTTTTGATCAACTTGATTTGTCCAGTTTTGTGAGTTGAACCTTCCTCTGCCTCGTCCTCTGTTTCATCTGCCTTCTCTACAACGTCCTTTCCATTGTGACGTTGTAAAGCTTTGTTGACCGGAGTTTGCGAATAACAGCTTGCCTTGTGTATCACCGTGATTCTTCTCATCGAGAATTCGTCCTTCATAAGCCTTAAGTCTTCCAATAATATCCTCATATCATGTTGTGTTCAAGTCTAGAACTTGCTCGAGAAGGCTATTATTTGGATGTATTTATTTTTTAGCAAACTATTGAGAAACTTCTTTACGAGTTTAGATTCATCAATCGTTTGTCCAAGAGAAGCCGACTTTGACGCTAGCTCCGATAACTTTCCCGCAAAGCTATCAATTGTATCTGATTCCTTCATCTTAATTCTTTCAAACTCGAACATTAGGGTTTGAAGTCTTGCTTCCTTGACACGATCAACACCTAGATGACGTGCCTTGACCGATTCCCATATCCCTTTCGGAGAATCTTGTTCGCCTACTTGCAAGATAAGAGCCTCCAAGATGGATTGAAACAACAATCCTATTGCAACATCATTCTTGTCAGATCCAATTGTTCTGGATTCAATTGTTTCCCACACCTTATGAATTCGCAACAACACTTTCATCCTCATGTCCGATACCGTATAATTAGTAGAGTTTAGCATGAGACATTGGATTGAAGAATGAAGGAATTCCTTCGGACAAGATTTAGTGGTCACATCTCCCATGACTCGGTTATGTCTTCCTCTACGTTTCGTCGAATCTTCATGATCGAGTCTGCGAATGGATCGATTCGTCTTAAGCTTTGATCCCAAATAAAATTTCTTAAAACTCGATCTTCGTTGTATATGAAATCTTAAACAAGGTTTATAAAAAAAAATTCTTTTTCTTATGTTTGGAAACTCTCTCAAAACTAAACTTCTCTCTTGTTACAACTCAACAAGACCCTATATTTATAGTACTAGCAAAACATTGCTAATCCTTTTTCTATTAGTAATAGATAACTACTTTATCATAATCTAAATTTTATTAGAGGTATATTGGGTTTCAAAATAATGTTAAAGTTTATCCAAAAGGCGTTACATTGAATTTCTCCACAAACGCATCTCACTGATAAGTTATCATCCTTTGGTGTATTGAATTTCTCCACAAACGCATCTCACTGATAAGTTATCATCCTTTGGTGTATCTATCTCTCATCTCCTTGTAATAATCCCCGTCACTCTTAACTGACTCTGGGTAAGGAGTCACTAGAGGGCGAGTGTGTTTTGGTTAATAAATTCCACCTCCGACCAAATCTTCGCCGTCGACGCCGGTTTTGATGATACCTTCCACCTGACTACAACACAGTTTGCAGTAGACAAACCCATCTTCTTCCTCGCTAAAGCCGTCGTCGTTCTCTCACACGTTGCAAATCATCGTTGATGACCAAGGACAAGTGATTTAACTTCTTTTGAGATTACAAGCGTTATTCGTATGTTAATACCCTATAACCTTCATTTTTTTTTCCTTGAGTTAGTCACAACATTACAATTATGCCCGGACAATATCAGCCATTGGAGTAATCACGATTTCTTTGGCTGAGGAAAAACATGATGATCATGGACCAATCTTGCTAATTTTGACTCTATTTCCTCTCTACATAGACATTACTGTTTACTAAGCTCAATTCTGCCGCACCAGTTTCAACTTTGAACCAAGATTCCCGGCAAAGAATAAGTATCACACCAAAGATCTACATAACAAATAATATCGGGTGATGGACAAAAAACAAAGCAGCAGAACAAACAATGTGATGTTATATAAAACGTTACTGCATGGTATGAGGAAGATCATCTTATAAAAATTACAGAACCAAAAATCATGTTCCGGGTGTGAGCCACACCGATCAGAACCGATCAAAACAGTCTGCCATGAGATGTTGGTTTCACTTAGACCAGGCAACAGCGTCAATCTCGGATTGGGCAGCTCGGTACAACTCCAGTCGCTTAGAGATGGCACTGCGTCTCTCCATGATTGCTGGATCTTCGTTCAATAGCGATGAGAGCCTCTTCATCTGTTGAAATTTACCAGCTTTATTCACTCAGTGTTTACTCAGATGACGCTTCTTTATGTTAAGACAAAAGGCAATAGAGAAACTTACGTCCATGGTACCGAGTTCGGCAAAGAAATGGTCGAGGAGGCTTCGCTTGGCTTCTCGGACTTGGCAGTAGACAATGGACTTGGGAATTGAATTCCGCAAGCCAGCACAGACCATATTCACGTAAGACAAAACATTGGATCCTGTTGCCAAATGTAAAAGGTGTGAGATAAGAATATATATACCGCACTAGATAATTATAATATATGCTTTCACCTTACCTATTCGTCTAAGATAGGAATCGTTGTAACGGTCGAAAATGGAGTGTGTGGGGTTACCACCCTTCTCAACATCCTGAGGAAGCTTCCTAAAGAAATCAACAGTGAGGTAGCTGCACTCCATGTCAACTAGCTGCAGTGTTGCTTTCTTACTTCCCTCCCGCATTTTGTCCAGCGACTCTATGGCTGCGTTCGTCACCTCCACTCTCAGAGCTGGGTATTGCTTTAGTTCCTGCACATGTTTAAACCGTCTATAATATTGTACAGAAGTACTAAGTTGTTTGAGATATATATTACAAAAAGAAAAAGAGAACGTACCACAGTCTCATTCACAGACTTGTGCACCAGATCCTTCAAGATGGCATGAACCTAGTAATATTTAAACCACACACAAAAGAAAGGAAAAAACAGGTGAGACACATTTATTATTTTGTCAGGTTGTTGATTAGTTTTGTTTCAGAGAAGCAAGTATGAGTTGGTACAGTGTCAACAGATGCTTCAGCCGGGCCTCGGATGGAGACAATAGAAGACTCAATGAGACGACGGTAACCTTGCTCAGGAGCAATCAAGTGAGGCTGGTAACCATCAGCCTCAGTGACCAGCTTGCGGATGTTGTCCATTGCTAGCTGCTTGTCAAACTGGAGTCTCTTCAGAGCCACAGGAAGCTGGTTATCAAATACGTTATACACCTTTTCACCACCAGCACGCCTGCATAATCAATCAGGCTCAGAATTACATTTGTTTTTTGTAGATTTTTACTTGGTTAGGAGTTCGAAATATCAACTCCGACGCTATAACAACTCATGGTTTTAATCTTGAACATTTGCAGCACCAATCAATTTGAAGCAAATAGAATCAAAACGTACACTCCATCAAGATGCTCCTTGAAAATTTGATCAAAAAGCCGACATATCTCCATTATTGAGTACAACTTCCCCTGCACCAAAACAGTAATTAAACCTTCAAAACTAACAATACAATCAAAGACAAGGGAATACACAATCTTACCCCTGCATCAGCTGCAATAGGCTTTCCAAGGCGACTTAGTTCAGTTTCCAGCTCTGATACTGTTTTGTTAATAAGTGACTGAATGCCTGGAATTCTCGCCTTGATCACATGTTCTAGATGCTGTGCAACAACAACAAAAATGTTGCAGTTAGGCTTTGTGCTTATGGTTTTATACAGAGAAACATACTGAGCATTGCCACAAACTTCCTAGTTTCCTAAAAGGATATTGTGATAATTATATCTATTTTCTAGCTGTTTCGTCTGCTAAGAGAATTAGCATCAATTGTTGTGAAAACACTTGACCCTGAAACTCCTATTTACCAGTCCTAACAAATTTTAAAATGCCAACTTACTTATTATAAAGACCCTGGTGAAAACTACACCTATCCTCGTGAAATCACTAACCTTGGAGAGCATCTTCGCCAAATGCTCGGAACCCATTTTATGAGCAAGGTGCCTATACTCTGTAGTATTGGAAAAGTATTCCCTCTCTCTTCTCCGAGCCGCAATCATGTCAACATTCTTGTTAATATCTGCTTGAGAACGGTTGACAACACCAACCCATGGATATTTGAGTTTAAAAGATCTCCCTTCCAGAATCTGAGCAAACAACATCATTTTGTAAGTAGCAGTCCACACAATAAATATTAATGACGAAGCATCTGTATTATGTTTACTACAAACATTAGCATGTTGTAGCTCAACATCATATCAGAGACTAATTACAAAAAACTCATTCTGCATTTCGAATGCATTTTATTCTCAGTAATTGCAGCTTATAATACAACTATTCTATAATTAGATAGGGCAAATTAGATAAGGCAACTTACTTCTACTGCATCGGTCCCCTTGTCCATAAGATCAATCTTCGTCAAGACACCAAATGTTCTCTCCCCTGTGGAGATCACAAAGAGTATAAAAGACATAGGGTGATAGCATAATGTGTCGGTTTTTTTGTGGCAAAGATAATGGTTTGCAAAATGCTTACCTGATGGATCAACCTCACGGGAAATTTTAATTGCATCTGAGGTAGCAAGATCTTGGTTCGCAGGTGAAATTGCCAAAATGATGCAGTTTGGCTGTAAGGAAATTTGATTAAACGTGTAGGGAGAATAGTTATGTATTACACAATCTAATTTAAAAGCAATAAAGGGACTGTGAGTAAGGATTTCCTTTTACCTTTTCAATGTAGGACCGAACCATGTTTTCAATGTCCTTCACTATACTATCAGATTGCCCCTCTGCATCAACCAATAGAAATATTCGTGTCAAGCTATAGCTAAACTACCTAGGGTGGAGAATAAAGTCTATTGCCTCATGCTACATCGCTAGAGAAAAAGACCTAAACTCCTTGCTCTACTGTTCCAGCACGGAGAGTAGTTAATGTAACTTACCAACAGCAATTTTCGTAAGCCCTGGAAGATCGATCAGTGTCAAGTTGACAACTGCAGACATAGCAACGAGGATAACAAAATTAGAGAGTGACATGTCAAGCAAAAATAATACAACTAGAAAGAGATTTTGAGTGTTGTCCCAACCATTGGGAGAATATATGCTAAGGTGAATGGGAACACTAGAAATCGCCTTGCTACGTCCAGTCTCTCTGTCAGTCTCATCTTGAATCTCCTTCCTCACAGCAGCTATATAGAGGTAATTAAAGTAAGAAAAAATCAATCAATCATGCAATATATAAGAAGATGCAACTTGAACTGCAACTGAGATAACCAAACCCACCAAAATCGGTAAGCCTTTTCCTCGGGAGATGAAGAAACTCTGCATACTCCCGAGTTCCATCATCAATTTTTTGCAACTGTAAGACAAGGGGCCTTCGAGTGACGATGCCTACAAAAACAGTTTCCAACAAATGCATAAGCAATTTCTCAATTTCAAAACTAGGCATGCAATGTTAACACTGTGATTACCAGATCCACGAGGCAAAAAGTCCTTTCCGACGATACTCTCCAAAACTGAAGACTTACCTGAGCTCTGTTCACAACAATGATACTACATAAAACTTAAGGCCGCCTAGAATTATCAAAGTAACACTCTCCACAACAATCGTAGCTATTAAGAGCAACAAGTGACAAAAATATCGAAGTCAAAGCCAAGTCAACAATCTACAATACCAAAGCTAGTACATACTACAGGCTATTCAACTCTAGTTCGCCACGATCCGAGGCCAAAAAAACGAAGTTTAGGGAAAACTAATCTTCAATTTACAAACTCAATCTCTATTCGGAGTAACGAATCGTGAGATTGAGATGGATCTCCAAGTATACAGCGGAAGGTGAAAGGGATCGAGATGCAAAACCTGACCACCAACGACCGCAATCGCAGGTAATGAATCCCAAAGAGTTGGTAAAGCGCTTGAGTCTCCATGGTCTCCGAGAGCCGTGCAAGCTCTTTGTATCTTGTTAACAAGAGAGATCAGATTCTCCATCGTCTTCTACTCTTCTTTTGATCTCCAAGTTCAAAAGAGAAACCCTAAGGCTGCTGCCGCAAAAATACAGTAGCAGCTAGAGCAGATCGGCAAAGATCTGATATCTTCGCCGGGAGAAATTAAACCGTCAGGTATAGATCTGCGATATGCGACGGTGAGGTATGGAACCAGAGAGAGAAAGAGAGGTATGAGTTTTTGAATTTGAGTCTAGATGAGAATTTGCGAGTGTTTGTTGTTTTTGCCTTCGGAAAAAGTAAAAGGGAAGACAGCGGTTTACATAAAAAAATGCCTCATCTATTTTCAAACAAGAAATTATCGTATACAATCTCCACATATTGTCTCGTTCTATATTCATTTAAAACAAAAATTTTAATATTTACAGTATTAAAATTCGAATTCTAAATCCACACAAATTCATAATTCAAATTTTAAGTATCAATAATTTGTGGTTATCATTAGTCTAATAATAACTAAAATATAATTAACTGCTAAACTCATATGGTAAATCGAATTTAACCTGATTTCAACCCGATTACAAATAAACCAAAAGATTAACATGGTTCAATACATAAATGTTAACAAGATTCATATATGTTGAAAACAAATCATCCATGGCTTTTTTCTCTCTTACATTTTCTCTTTCGCAGCTCGATTCTTTCTTCACAAAAGGATTAGACTTTGAGCAATCAGCACATTCTCCACCAGAAATAGACCTCTCCAATGGTGTTGAAGGGATCAAAGTCACTGAATTCTAAACATTCAGCGAATTAAATCTACTGAGAATATCATTGTTGGGACGTCTATGAGACTTTCTCGGAGGTAGACTCTCACCGTCGGCTCTTAAGGAGGTAGAAGAGGTAGAGTTACACTTGGTGAAGGGTGATGGAGGCAACGAAGAGTTGCTATTAAAGCCGTCAGAATCTCTATCCTCCATGGAGACATCTTGATCTGATTGCGCCGACATAGGTAAGGAATCGAAAGAGAAAAAAAAAGAGTTAGATTGTGACATTGACCTTGAGTGACTTGGTCTCGGGTTGAAATTCTACGAACCGGGTTATCCGGTCGTCGGGATATGAGAATAAGGTGAAGTCAGTGGGATTAAGTTGGGGTTTAAATGAGGAACATCGAGCTGCTGATTGGGAGAAATAAGCTATTTAGGAATCGAAGAAGATAGATGTTCCGAGAGATGAATGAAGTATGTGGATCATATTAGTGTTACACTTCTCTGTATCACCCATTTTTAGCAAACTAGATCGAAATTGGATGGATAATGCAGTCATATTCATCCCTCGAAGAAACATAGAGAAATTGGATGGATAATGCTTAGTCTTTTGGTTTACTTGTAATCGGGTTGAAATAATGTTAAATTCGATTTATTGTAGAAGTTTAGCGGTTAATTATTTTTGTTTATCATTAAATCAATGATAACTACAGATTATGGATACTTAAGATTCGAACTATGAATCTGTGTGGATTTGGAATTCTAACTTTAATATTGTGGGTATTAAGCAATGAAACTTTTGTTATGCGTGGATATAAAACGAAACATTAAATCTATGAGATTTGAACGTATACGATAGTTTTCCTGTATAAATAGATTGTCAGCCCATATAAAAACTATTTCAAAGGCTTTTTTTCCTTATAGGTGAAACGGCATGATGTTTATTTTGATACTTTAAAAACGATGAGGTGTTGTATGACCAATCCCTATATTCCATATTTCTTCCCAAGTCATACTTCAAAAATGACGAGGTGTTGTAACCAGGTCGATTTTCTTATTAAAGGAATGTAAATTATATTGGAATATATTTTAAATTCCAAGATTATCAACCTATGCTGCATATGTTTTAAACCCGGAGAGAAGATCTCTAAAGTTATCGGTTCGGTTTCAAGGACGCAAAGCAAATAGGTGTGCTGATCTCATCGTCACCAAGGCTTCCTCCCTAGCTATTTATGACGCTTTCTTAGTTTGTAGTAAGCCTGAGCATGGGTACTCGTTACCCGTCTTGTACCCGTTACCCATCCCATACCCGGCCCATTTTTCCAGGTACTTGTTAATCATAAGTTGGGTAACAAGCCTTTTCTTAGAGATACTTGCAAGTAAGGGCCAAGTATCAAGCCTTTAAAAAAATTTCAATACTTGACCCGTTATTACTTGATACTTGAATATTTAGTTTAAAACTTTTAATCACTCCATAACCATTTAACCACTTCATAACCAGTTAACCACTCGATTTTAATCTAACCACTCGATTTTAATCTAGCCACTCAAACTAATCTTCTTTGCTTCTCGACATTTTCTTTCTCAAACAGAAAAAAAATCAATCGGCGATTCGATTCTTCATCATCTTCTCTTCAGTTTACGAACTTGATCTTACTCTTAATTTGAAACTGTCATCATCAGTTCATTTGAATCATCTTCAGCTTCTGCATAAGATCGATTATCTGTAAGTACAAAGTACAAAACACCAAACCCTAATTACGATTTTCAATTTCTGGATTTGGGGATTTTGAAATCTAATTAGGTATAAGGGTTGTATATGGACGATTTAACAATGATTTGGTGTTCGTTTAATGTTTTGATTGTTTGATTTTGTTAAATTTTAAATATGAACATGAAACCCGAATCCGAAATTGGGGATTTTGTTTGATTTGGTCTATAATATTTGGATTAACATGTTTGTTGCTAGTCAGAGTTGCTACTTACAGGGATATGCTATTGGTACGATTTGCTATAACCAAAT
Source organism: Cardamine chenopodiifolia (assembly GCA_963922655.1). Classification (NCBI taxonomy): domain Eukaryota; kingdom Viridiplantae; phylum Streptophyta; class Magnoliopsida; order Brassicales; family Brassicaceae; genus Cardamine; species Cardamine chenopodiifolia. Next base: position 20,370,283 of record OZ000481.1, read on the forward strand.
ATAAAAAATTTGATTTGTGGGATGCTGTTAAGGTGTTGGTTTGTGCATGTGGCTCCATTGTTTTCTTTATCGTCGCCAACATATGCTTTAAATACGCATTTCTTCGTCTTCGACATAATTCCACTCACTCCCATAATTCCACCGGCGGATAATTTTTTATATGTTGTTTTTAGTAACACATTTATACAACATTAATACTCTTATCTAAGGACTTATAATTATTTCACGTTAAGTATCTATGTACAAATGATTTGTTTGCTTTGTAATTAGTTCTTGTAATGATTTGTCTCTGGTTTTCTAGTTGATAATTTGTTTTGGCTGAGTTTGTATTTTATTTTTTGGCCGAGTTTGTATGCTTTGATTTTGTCTTAGGGTTTTGGTTTTGTTTTGTTGTGTAGATGGAAGATGAACCAAAGAAGGCAGAAAGCCAGGCAAAGCGTGGTGGTGAAACTCAAGCTGATGATCCAACCATAGATTCTGTTGAATCTAAGGTAACTTCTTGACAAAGATCATCTACATGGGAGCATTTTAAGAAAACTAAGGATAATAGCAAAGGAAAATATAATCATTATGGTGCGGTAGTTACTATTAGATCACGAAGTGGTGTCAACACTTGTACAATGCTGAAACATATCAATAGATGTAAAAAACTTCATCCTGATCTTGAAGATGACATTGTTGTTGGTAAAAGATTTAAGCAAGCTACCTTAATGAATCAGCCTAAAAAAATTGAATCTATTGCATCATACTTAAATATATGATAAAGATGATTGCCGAAAATCTCTAGTAAGGATGATTATTAAGGACGAGTTTCCGTTTAGGATTATGGAAAAGGAAGGGTTTAGAGAATTCATCTACACGCTTAAGCCTCGATTTGAAATCTCTTCTCGTAGGACAGTCACTAGAGATTGTTTCAGCTTATTTCTTGAAGAAAAGAAAAAACTGAAAATTTTCTTTGAGAAACACAAAGGAAGTGTTTCTCTTACAACAGATACTTGGACATCTGTTCAGAACATTAATTATATGTGTCTAACAACACATTTCATCGATGAAAATTGGAATCTACAAAAAAATTCTAAATTTTTGTTAGATTCTGAGTCACAAAGGTGAAGTTCTTGGAAAAATGATTGAGAGTGTTTGGTGTCTTGGGGAATTAGCAGGATTTTTACAATCACAGTTGATAATGCTAGTTCAAATGATGTAGGACTAAGATTCATAAGAAGAAGACTTCAGTCATAGAGAACTAGTGTACTCAATGGAGAATTTCTTCATATGAGATGTGGTGTTCATATCTTAAATTTGGTTGTAAAAGATGGATTAGAAGAAAACAAAGCCTCTATTAGCCGAATTTGTTGTGTTGTTAGGTATGTTAGGTCATCTCCGGCTAGGTTAAACAAGTTAAAAGAGTATCTTAGTCACCTAAAGCTTTGTTCTAAAGTTGGTTTATGTCTTGATGTTGAGACTAGATAGAACTCTACTTACTTGATGTTAGAATCTGCATTGAAATAGAAAAAAGCTTTTGATATGCTTGAGTTAGAGGATGAGAAGTACTTAGTAAATTAGATGGTGTACCAACTGAATCAGATTGGGATATGGCAAGACTTATTTACCCATTTTGAAGTTTTTTTATGATGCCACTTTGAAAGTTTCAGCAACTAAACATGTGACTGGGAATTCTTATTTGAAAGAGGTTTTTGGAGTTGGTCTAATGATTAGGAAGATGAGTTTAAACAAGACTGATCCAAATTAAAAGGCTATGGATTTTAAGATGAAAGCTAAGTTTGATAAATATTGGGGAGATGTGGATAATATGAACTTAGTTATTTTTGTTGCTTGTGCTATGGATCCTCGGTATAAACTGAAGTATGTGAGCTAGTTAATTCGAGAAAGTTATGGTTCTGGATCTGATAACATAGCTGAAACTTTGATTTTTAAAGTAACTAAGGTTGTAAAAAGATGTTTGACTACTACAATGACAAATTTGGTAGTTCAAAAGAAACAAGTGATGTTGACATATTCAATGCTTCTTAAGTAAATGCAGAGGAAGTTGAAATTTATGACTTGGATTCGTTGATTGAACAACATGAAACAAGCAAAGAAAAATTTGTGTATCAATCAGAGTTAGAGAGTTATTTGGCTGAAAGTTGTGTTTCTAGACTAGATCCAAACTTTGATGTTTTACTTTGGTGGAAGAAGATCGAATCAAAGTATAGGATTCTTTCTCTAATGGCTAAAGATTTGTTGGCTATACCAGTTTTCTCTGTTGCTTCTGGGTCTGCCTTTTCCACAAGTGATCATGTTATTGATCCATATCGTAGCTATCTCACTCCAAGAACTGTTGAAGCTTTAATTTGTGCTCAAGATTGGATTAGAAGTGACTATGAACAAGTTTCTTTGGAGGATCAGTTCCGCCAACTTGAAATTTTAGAAGATGGTATGTTTTCTCACTTGTAATTATAGATTTTTTAAGTTAGACACTAAAAATTCTAACTTGTGTTCATTTGATAGAGTTTGCAAATTCAAATGATTATGGAACGTTGGTGAAAGGAGTTAGCTTAACTTTGGAGGAAGAAGAGTGAAAGGTAAATTTTATAGTTTCTATGTTTAATACTTGTTACTTGTTAGGATTTTATATGATGTTCTTTGATCTATTTGCCTATTTGGTAACTGAATTACTCTTCATTGTTTGAAGGTTTCGGGTATGAGATTTAAAGAAGCTTGAAAGATTGAAAGTTCTTGTCAAGTTTCACTAAATCAAATCAGTAATGATGTTTTGTAATTTTGTAAAACTCAAGATAAGATTACTTGTATTGTAAGACTGTAAGTTGTATGACTGTGATGTTTTTGATCTTTTAAAAGTTTTAGACAGGAAAACGGGTATTTGAAAGCGGGTACTTGCAATTTCAATTACTTGGATAAACGGGTACTTGAAAACAGGTAACAAGTAACAAGTAACAAGTCAAGTAACTGGCAAATATTAAAATTTGGACGGATACTTGAAAAAATGGGTACTTGCACTTTCAAGTACCAAGTACAGGTCAAAAAAAAATTATCCATCCACGACAAGAATCAAGTATGGCAAAAAACCGAGTGCCCAACCCTAGTTTGTAGGACCCATGTATGGCCTTTGTAGCTCGTGAAAAGTGATTTCATGGGGACCACGAACATCCTCATCCTTCTCATCCTTCTACTAGCCAACGGTCTATTGATTGAGGATTCAAAAAATAAGAGAGCGTTGAGGATTATGATTGTTTTATTCAAAAGAAATACAAGAAACAACAAAATAACTGTAAGTTTGAAAATTTGAATGGCTGTCTACTTATATATTCTGCTTTTGTCTTTTTGTATAATATCAAATGTGATGAAAGTTCTGTAACAAAAAAAAAAACTGTGATGAAAGTTGACAAGGAAAACCAAAATTTGGAATTCATTTTTCATGTAGATTAATACAAAGAATCCCTAGGAACAACTACATTGAACTCCCTAAACAAAACAAAATGATATCTTTATGTTGTATATCGTTTACCTATGCAAATTATCATGTTTACATTTTGATTATAACATAAGAACAAACTTACATAGCTCCTGCGGCTTCTATAGCATCGGAATTGTGTTCTTTTCAGTTTGTTCTTATGTGGTTTTGTTAGTTTTTCTACGGCTGAACAAAATATTCAGAATCTAATAATCAAACCGAATCCAAACTGAACCGAGAATTAAATGAGTATTATAAATATTCTAAATACAATTATATGCCAAAAATTAATTATATTTAGAGTTGATATAACTTAATTACTAAAAATTATAGTTATAAATCTGAAAATACCAATTATTTTAGACTAAAATAACGAACATATCCTAAATATCCTAAAGTTTTTAGTTACATTTGTGAAAATTTAACTTAACTTTATTCAAATTTAAGAAAAAGGTAGTTTTTTTGTTGAGAAATTTGTTTAAAATAACCTACTATTTTAAAAGAATAGTTATAATAACCTCTTTTAATTTTTATTCTTAAAAGAACATAATTTGGAAATATATTTTTCTGTAATACCAAAATTGTCTTTTCTAACTAATAAATAATTAAAAAATAAATAAATTATCATTTAATTTGAGTAAATATTTTTTAATTCATATTTATAATTAGAACTTCATTTTAATGTATTTTTCTACTAAAATTTTTTGATTAAGGTCAAAGAATAAATTTTTAAACTTAAAATCATTATTAAAGTCTATCAAATATTAACAGACTCTACCAAAAATTCGCAAAAAATTCAGATGTTCGCAGACTCTGTCAAATACTCGCAAAATCTGCAAAATGCTTGCAGAGTATGTCAAATGTTTGCAGAGTCTGCCAAATACATGCATGGTCTGTCAAATGCTTGCAGAGTCTACCAAATGTTCGTAAAGTCTGTCAAATGCTCGCAGAGTCTGCCAAATACTCATAGAGTTTGCCAAATGTTCGTAGAGTCTGCCAACTGCTCGTAGAGTCTGCCAACTGCTCGTAGAGTCTGCCAAATATTTGCAAAGTCGGCTAGATTCTCACAGACTCTGACAGTTACTTAACAGAGTCTGCAAAATCTGGTAAATACTCGCATAGTCTGCTAAATATCTACCAAATCTTTCAAATGCTCGCTAAGTGTGTCAAATGCTTGCAGAATCTGTGGCACATCTAACAATGCTAATAGATCCTTGCAATCAGTCTGAAAAGCAACCTCACAAATATCCAAATTACTCATATCCAAATTACTCAAACACCGCATAACCCAAATGAGAAAAAAACTAAAAATCTGTTACAAACCTTGTATCATTGTTAGGCTATGCCAAGTGTCTGAGCTTGATTCATTGATGTTTTGCGAGACATTTGAAGTTTTAAGATAAGCGTAGATCACTGCGTTAAGACACTCGAAAAGTTAATATGAAATTATATGGCTTTGGCTTAACATTTTAACATTTTGGCACAGGTACGTCTGGGATAATGGTGTGAATTCTTCATCCCAGCCATACAATACCCTACAAATACTGATCAAATCACTATCGAATACGCCCAACAAAGTAAATGATCGCATTGATCACGAATGAAACCAGCAGCATCTTTCAGCCTTTTCTAGCTTTTCCATTAAGTAAATATTTGACCGGTACTTTTTCTTTCATCCAGAATATAAAAATCTGACAATTGGAATCAGATAGGCCCAACTGCTCTGGTGGACTCGTTGCCAATAAAAGATTGTACCTTTCTTCCCCCGAGCACACCTTTGCACATTCATGGCAAATAACATCTATCACATGATGTTTCGAACGCAGATGCAAGGCAAGTGGAAATCTCTCTTATTATTATTTTGATAATTTCCAAATGGACCCATATTTTTTGGAAAAACTAATCAAATCAATAATTATTGCCTTATTTGAACTTAAACCTCAACATACCGAAGTTATTGAGAGAAAATTTAATCACCCAACAAAACCTCAAAAATAGAGAGAATCATAAAGATTTAGTGATTGATCTAAAAATTGGTAAAGAGAATCAAAATAAACCCAATGGAAAAGCTCCTCATGAAGAGCAAAACCCTAAACTCTAGATTTTTAGGTCGGAGAGGATATCACTCTTGATAACCTCCTCGTGTGTTTTAATGTAGTGATCTATGCTTTTCTCGAAATTTCATATGCCTTGCAAAACATCTATGAATTAAGCTCATACACTTTGCATATGCCCAATAGTGGTTGTATCACACATTTTAGGTTTTTTCTCATATAATATATTGGATAGTGGTATGCAATAAAATATATTTCATTGAATGGTGAAATATGGACTTTACTATGCAGTAAACTTGATTAAAATTTCATTTTAACATTTTTAATAACTATTACCCATATATCTTTCAAACTAGAATTACAAAATTAAAATTTATTATCCAATTATGAATAGTCTACAAAAAAACTTATCCAATTAAATTTATTTATGGGAACCAATTTATTATAGACCCATCTATTATATACCCATAATTTCTCATTTTTACATTTAAAGACTTCTTTTCTCTTTTTGTTTTCCATGTTAAATCTATAGCTAGAGGCCTAGAACATATATATATATATATACATAATAAAATAGGCTATATATTTGACAAGAATAATAAAATAATCTAGAATTATGTAGATAATTATAATTTTGATAAGTAATCACTATAGTAATAATACTAGTTAATAAAAGTACTAAGTCAAACATTAAAAAAATCTGCAAATAAGTTCAATTATAATAAATCTATATATCTATTTATGAAAAGAAACATGGAAGTAAATTTATGAAAGTTTATTCGAATCAATGTAGATTAAAATAGTGAATGGATGAAAAGTTGTATATATTGTGACAAGATAAGAACTTTTTTTTTTCTATTTGTAGATTTTTTATCGCTGGCGACAGTTTCTGCGAGTGAAAATTATACTATCTTGTTCTTTTTTTGATCGCTATGTGTTTGTTGTGAGAGAATTTCTTCTGTGAAGAATCTATCGCTGATGTCGCTGGAAAAGCTACCCTCCAATTTAACTAACGCGGCGATTCCACAGATCTTCGTTCTTCACATGTAACTGTCGTTGGTTTGAGATCTAACTGAAGATCAAGTTATAATTTTGGTCGCTCAGTTGTGTCGCTGGCAACACAGAAAAGAACAAGGCTAATTTTTTTTTGTAAAACAACCAATGAGTAGAAGCACTCGGATCACCAAAAGAATACATAAGAAACACAATTTTATTATGAGTTTACGGTTCGTCTGTAAGTTTATGAGGATAAACAAAAAAGTGCATATCAATAATACATTTATTTTGGTCTGAATTTTGAAATATAATGCATACTAATACGGAATTTTTTTGTTTGCTATAATGCATAATAGTATAAGTTTGTGAATGGAGAAAAATTGTATAGTCTGCAGTGCATAACCATTCACAACCTAAGAGTTAGACCACTCATACAATATGAGAGAGATTAAAAAAATGTTTTAGAGGAAAAGAGCATCGAAAAACTAATCGGAAATACACATAAACGATGACATTTCTGTCGGTGATTTCTTCTTTGACCAATACATCTAATTTCTAACCGATTTTAAACAAATTTGTCACCCAATCGGACTAACATATGTATTCTGATTTAACGTCCGAATAAACCTATGTAGAAATCTGATTTGGTGGGAAATTATTTCTTGAAATCCACTAAGAAAACGTCAAACATGGTGGTCTAATCCCTTAATGACGAAGAAAAATGGTTCTCTTATTTGCTAATAAAATGAAGGTATTTATTATTTATTTGGTCATTAGGAAAAATAAAAATTAATTAATTTGCTCACACAACCGTTTTCATCGGAAGGCAGAGGAAGAAGAAAAGTCAGATAATTTTGCTTTTGGATCTAACATCTGAGATTAATCTCTCTACCAAGTCGAAACCCTAGATCCCTCTTCTCCATGTATCGCTTCTCATCGATTATTCTCCTTCTCTTCATCTCCATCTCCATAGCTTCAGCTGAGATCCGCAAATCAGAGATCCGATCCGATGACCGACCTATCATTCCTTTAGACGAATTCGGTTTCACTCACACCGGTCATCTCGAGCTAGACGCTTCCAAGATCTCGCTTTCAGACACCAATCCCGATCTAGATCTATCCAAGGTTGGCTTCTTCCTTTGTACCAGAGACGCTTGGGTTCATGTGATTCAACAGCTCGAAGAAGAAGAGATCACTTGCGCTCTTCAGTCCGATCTGGTTAAACATGTCTTCACCTTCAACAATCTTAAAGGAGATAAGAGCAATTTCTCAACCGTTTTCACTGAGAACGATGCAGATCAGTACTCTCTCGTCTTTGCTAATTGTCTTCAACAAGTTCAAATCAGTATGGATGTTAGATCCGCCATGTATAATCTCGAAGGTCAAAATAGTGGCCGTGATTATCTCTCTGCTGGAAGAACTGTTCTTCCTAAGGTCTATTTCTTCTTCTCTGTAATTTATTTCTCTCTCGCTGCGACATGGATCTACGTTCTTTATAAGAAACGTCTCACTGTTTTCGCTATCCATTTCTTCATGTTGGGAGTTGTTGTTTTGAAAGCTTTGAATCTTCTCTGTGAAGCTGAGGATAAGTCTTATATTAAGAAAACTGGAACTGCTCATGGCTGGGATGTTTTGTTCTACATTTTCAATTTCCTTAAGGGTATCACTCTTTTCACCTTGATCGTATTGATCGGTACTGGTTGGTCCTTTTTGAAGCCGTACTTGCAGGACAAGGAGAAGAAGGTGTTGATGATTGTGATTCCCCTTCAGGTTGTAGCTAACTTTGCTCAGGTGGTTATCGATGAGACTGGGCCATATGGTCAAGATTGGGTCACATGGAAACAGATCTTTTTGCTTGTTGATGTGGTTTGTTGCTGTGCTGTTCTGTTTCCCATTGTGTGGTCTATCAAAAACTTGCGTGAGGCGGCTAAGACTGATGGGAAGGCTGCTGTGAACCTGGTTAAGCTAACTCTGTTTAGGCAGTACTACATTGTGGTTATCTGCTATATCTACTTTACTCGTGTTGTCGTCTATGCACTTGAGACCATTACCTCTTACAAGTATATGTGGACTAGTGTTGTTGCTAGCGAGTTGGCCACACTTGCTTTCTATCTGTTTACTGGCTACAAGTTCAGGCCAGAGGTTCATAACCCATACTTTGTTGTTGATGATGAGGAAGAAGAGGCTGCTGCTGAGGCGCTTAAGCTTGAAGACGAGTTTGAATTGTAAGTCATCACTGGAAAATCGTGGGATTCGGTGAAGACACGCACTTCGGTTGACAAGATGATTGAGAGTAAACCGGATCATCAGGACCTATCTGGTAAACCAGTTTCTCTTCTCTGATGTTTTTTTTTCCTTCTTATGTTATCTTTCTTAGAATGCAATACTTGTTTTGTTTACTTGAGTTTGTTAGGATACTTGTATAGACTCTATGAATATCTTATCCCCATTGCATAGTGTATTACTGGTATCATAAAACGCTTGGTGCTCTTATACTTAATCTGAAGTTCACTCTGTTTCTCATTTGATAGACAAATTGCTGATTAAAAAAGGTTGCTCAAGGAAGCAAACTTGAAAATAGGCTAACTTCGTGCACATATCTTACCTTGTTGGATCTGTATTTATATCTTTATCAGAAGTGACAGCCAAAATTTTAGTGTTGTGTAGGTGGAAGAGATTAATTACATTGAATGGTTGGTGGACCATATTAGATTGATTGGTCACATAAACAGAAAAAGTTTGGGGAAATTAGGTGTATGAATGTGGAGGTGATTTATTGAAAGGACATACACATGTTTTACCTTGAAAAATAGCACTTATTGCTTGTGCCAAGATTTTGTCTGCCACTACTCTTTTCTTCAAATGTTGTCAAGATATGATTATCGAAGTTCATCTTTAGAAAAAAATATCTAATCAACTAAGCTTCATTATTTAATATCTATGCTTAAACAAGAAAAATATAAGGATGGAAAAGAAAAAAAAAGAGTTGGAGGGGAGGTCGGCACAACAAAGATGGTGAGATTCCTAAATCCTCCGACCAAACACCAACACAAACTAATTAAATTAAATTTAGGGCTATATCATCATCAACCGATTGAAGGTACAAAGCCAAGATCTTGTAGGAAGCTTTTACAACCGAAGCTTGATGATGCAAAGCAAGAAGAACAACACACACTCAACGAATCTGCCTTGCCCCTGCAAAAACGTCAACACAAGCTGCTTATGTCACTCCTTTGTTCGTATTTTTTTTTCAAAAAGGTCAACAAGTCAAAAAAGAGAGGCACTACTCAATATCAATTATATTTTAGACAAAAGTGACCAAACAAGAGTCATCTCCACGTGATACCAATTCAAACAGTTTGTCAAGTTTCGAAAAAAGATTCCAACTTTAACAGAAACTCACTAACTTAACCGCAATGTTAATCCTTCCTTGTTCAATCTTTTGTAATTTCTTTTACGGCAGAAGCAAAATTGACAATGTAAAATAAGAAATGAACTGTAAAGTCGAAAACTTTACCCCGGCGGAGGAGGAAATTGACATGTAATCCGGTGATGGGTTCTCTGTAACCGGAGGATAAATGCCGCCGCCGGATGAGCCACCAGTGTTACCTCCGCTGCTACCACCAGTGGAGTTGCTACTACCACTACTATGACCAGAGGAGGTCTTGATCCCAAGTGAGTAAACCGGAGTTCCATCAGGGTTAAAGAGACCATAGTTCCTCTCAGAGGTAGGTCCAGGCTTCATATTCTCATTAAAGAGAGCGAAGACAAAGATGGTGAGATCACAATCAGGTCGAATAGGCGTCCTCATCTTCTTACTCATCATCATCTTAATCAGATTCCCATTATACTTACGAGCATTGTCACAAGTAGCTCCCACCTCCTGAGGATCGCCATTGGAGGGCCATCCAGTTTCCGAGACAACAATAGGAACTTTCTTGTAGCTTATTCCGACAGCATCAAGGGCATGGTAGACAGCATCGACCTGAGCGAAGAGCATGTTGTCGTAATGAAAATTAGTGCCAGGATCGGTGAAGCCTTGATTTGATTGGAAGAGAACGAAGTCAAGAGAGACGTGTTTAGGGTTCACTTCGTAAGCAAAGAAAGGGTAAGCGTTGATGAGTATTGGAGAGCCAGTCTTGACATGGAAGTCCAAAATGGGAGTGAGAGAACTGAGAAGATCACGGCGGAAGGAAGTAGCAGAAGGAGGATATGATACATCTAAGATGGCTAGTGAGTGAGCCGTCGTTACGAAGATCTGTTTGTTCAAGCCACAATCTACTAAAGCATTGTGAATGCTTTGCATCGCTGGGAAGAGAGAGGTTGTGAGAGCTGATTGGTTTGAAGTAAGGACTTCGTTGCCTACTACTATGGCTACGATCTTGGTGTTGGGAAGGTAAGCTTGGACGTTTTCCTTCACCCAAGCTTGAGCTTTTCCTGGTTCTTTCATCTGGGCTAAGTACTCGTTCTCTAAGGCTACGGTGAGTTCTAAGCCAGAGCCGGAGAAGGCACGAAGGGCTTGTGGATCGGCGTCATAAAGCTTGACTTTTGTAGCTCCAACGGATTTGAGAAGAGGTATGACGTTTTTAGGAGGTGGAAGGTTGTTTGCGACTTGACCATAGTTGATACCGATGGAGGAGACGATGAGAGGAAGAGAGAAGAGAGAAAGGCACAACAGAGAGATGAGATACTCAGAAGAAGCCATAGATGAAGTGAGAGAGAAAGAGAAGTGAGTGGTTGTGAGGAAGATGATCGAGGAAGCAAATGATGGGACCAGAGAGCGTTAGGAGATTATTCACTAAAATTCAAAGTAAATAGTAATAAATAAATAATGAAAAAAGAAGAAAGAGAGTGAGAGTAATGTTAGTTTGGATGAGCTGTAAGTCAGTCTCTCTGGAGCAGTGTGGAGAAAGCATCTTTTCTTGTTTTAATTTGCCAATTTGCTTAATCTCTTGACAGATCATTCTTGTCTTCTTCTTTCTTGGTGCTCTCATTACAACACTTGCTTAGTATTTCGGAGTTCGGACAGCTACATCGAGACACAACACCAACTAAACTCACCACTCTTGTCTTAAACAGCCTGTTTTACTTCAACTAATCTTTCCAATACAATCAAAACTAATTTATCAAAGATTCCAAATACCAAACAGTACCATCACCATACAAGTTTTTGTCTCATATAACTAAATGCAAACCGCAGTAAATATGAAACAAAATTACCATAGCAAAGAGTTTTCAATTTAGCGTATCCCTTGAAGCAATAGGGGTAGTAACAAAAAATGTTAATAAAATTCTCAAATACATAGTAAAAATAGAAGACAACAAGAGAAGATAAAAATGGTAAAGACCCAAGTGACGCACTCACGCTTTGTGTTCAAAGCTTTTGCAGCACCCAAGTGAAGAATTTGGTATTTTGAAAATCTATCTGTGAGCTGTGACCAGCGTCTCTATGAATCTCAACCCATCAAACTTTGGCTCAAATTTCTCCGACCCATTTGTCTTCCTCGATTCCCAACCCTGTTCAATTCATATCCATAGTTTAATTCAGCCCCGAACAATTAGAAATCGCAGATCGGTAATCGTAATATGTAAAGAAAAAGATGAAACCTTTGGGGAGATTGGAGGAAGAGTTGAGGAAGAAGAGAGAGCAGCCGTGGAGACGGCAATGACAGAAGCGACCACACCGCTCGAAACCTTCATTGTCGTCAACTTCTTCGGATCCGACGACGCCGGATCTCGACCACCACCGACTCTGGAGTTACGTAACCCTCGTTGTTTGGGCTTTTTTTATATATAATCAATAAACCAAAATTCCCTTCCTTTTTAATTTCTCCACCAAAAAAAAAAGAAAAATGAAAAGAAACGCTTTTTATGCATATTATTAATTTTTTTGATTAAAAGTATTATTGTCGTTGGAATTTGGTGTACCGTAACGGTGCATTTGATTTGAGTTGTTCGATGCTCTTTTTTAATGGTAGATGTTTTTTGTTGACTCATTGAATGAGTTTATTTATGACGTAGTATTTTCTCGGATATTTTTTTGGACAATAAACTATTATCATATATTTCTATTATAATTTTGAATTATTTTTAAATTCGAAAGTTGGTTAGAAGTAAAAAAACCGAAAAAGTTAAAAAAAAATTACAAAAAACCATAGTCAAAATAAAAATGGGTTTTATCCCAAAAATATTAATTTTTAGTCTATATTCATATTTTATGTTTTTTATTTTTATTTCTTCATCTTTTTTTTCGGTTTATTTTTTTTGAAATCCAAAAATAACTGTTTTCTTTTTCTGTCTTCTTCTTCCAAAACCGCAGTAACCTCCGACAACCACTTTTTCGATTTTTCTTTTTTTTTTATAATTATTTTCCATCTTTGTTCTGCTTCATCGTGTTCTTCTTTTTACTTTTTTTTCTTCATTTGTTTCGTCTTGATTCTGGCATTCTTCGGCGGAGTTGTCTCTTCCAGAACTGCTCTTCATCTGCTGTCGTTCAATAACAACCCAGTAAGGTCCGTATTTTAAAAATGATATGTTTTAATTTGTGAAATTTAGGGTTTCCAAGAATCGGATTTTTGGTAATTCAGTTAGGATTTAAAAGGGGTCTGAATGTTTCTAATTTGGATAAATTTTTCCAAGAAAAGGATATGTTGATCTGTGTTGTGAGGAATCTAGATTAGAGTTTTACAAAAACCGTGTATGAGTGAGCGGGTTGAGAACGAAAATGTGAGATTGTTTTGGTTGTATATGTAGGTAATCTTGGGTTTCCAAAAATGTGATTTTTGGTAATTCGGTTAGGATTTAAAGGGTCTGAATGTTTCTAAATTTGATAAATGTTTGTGAATGAAGGTTATGTTTGATGTTGATGTGTGTTCAAGCAAAAGACACATATTGATGTTAATTCGATTGATGTGTGTTTGTGAGGAATCTAGATAAGGTTTCACAGAAACATTGTTTGAGTGAGCGGATTTAGAACAAAAAATATGAGATTTTAAAATTGAACTTTTGTGTCGATTAATATGTGTCTTGTGCTTAAATTGCAGATATGGCGAGAACAAGAAACGCCAAAGTTTGAACCCCGCTTCAATCATCATTAGAAGATATGACAGAGAGATCATCGACGCACAATCGAGAAGCAGAGAACATAAGGTTCTCCTCAAATTATTCCATGGGTGAACCATTGGCTCAGGTAATACTAGTACAACTGAATAAACTTATTAAGAAAATGTTTAATTGTATAGCAAGTTAGAATATCCCGCTTATTTGTTGAAGTTTGAATTTTGGTATAATTGTATGTGTAGGTAATCTTAGGTACAACTGTATGTGTAGGTAATCTTGGTAATTTTGGTACAACTGTATTTCTAGATAATCTTGGTAATCTTATCACTAGTACTAAGTTAATTGTTTTGGTTGTAGAAGGAGGGGTAAGAGCCTCGGCAACCTGCCAGCTTCTACTATGGCCCAGAAAATTACAAGAAGTCTTGCAAAATCATGACTAGATATGCGATCTCCAAGGTATTAATGCTGTTGAGGAAGACCCTTGGAGAAATGGAGATAGACTGGTTTACGGATCATTAGAACCAGTTCAAGCACATTTTCCACATACCCATGGAGAAATCAAGAAAGTGTATTGGCATGTGGATGCTTACTTTGCGGACTGCACGTCTAGAGAAGCGTAAAGTATGGTGGTTTGTCGTCAACGGGGTTCTAGTACGCTATTATTTGTGGGAGCATTGACTCATATCTGGTCTAAACTACTAGGAGTACCCAAAGAATTACGAAAATCTTGGGAGTCTTGATTTTGTTCAGAGAAAATTTGATCGAGTGGGGGGGGGGGGGGGTCTACCTGTCAGAGGTAGAAGATAATTTGACTTTGATGGTAACGTGTGAAGATAGATTAAGGATGACGGTGTTGTACTTCCTCGCCTCGATCATGAAAGAGCAGTCAAAAGTACCACAACTTGTTAACTCGTTTCTTCTACGCATTGTTGATGATTTGCGAGAATGCAAGAAGTTTCCTTGGGAGAGGTACACATTTGAGGACTATTCACATGAGTTGGAGCATATGTTGAACCATTTCAATGGTGTAGTCAAAGATGAAGCGGTTTCCTAGACATTTCCTGGGTTTATAATTCCTTTGGAGGTAATACATTTACAACCTTGTGTTTAATGTATTGGTTAAATTATGATGGTTGGTAATGTGTTTAAATTTTTTATTGTAACTATTGGCATTTGAGGCTATCCCATCTCTCAAGCTGAAGTACCGCATAGATGTTCCAGCGAGTAAGGACTGTCCAAGAATGTGCAGAAGGGAGTTCGTGCATACTGCGATGAAAATTTCCTTTAGAAGATATCAATACTACGCTTGGGGAGACAAAGGTATAATTGGTAGCAGGCTGATTTTTGTTGTTTACTTTGGTGATACAAATTCATTTAGTTGTTTTGTTTGTAATGCATGATATTTGTAGCATGCTGGAAGCTTTTGTAAATGAAGAAGAACATTTGATGAGTCGTATATGGGTTCGAGACTTCCGTAAAGATTTCCGTGATGAATGCTGAATGTATAACGGCTCATCCCACAGTTGGAAAGAAGATATTTTGGGAAGCATTGTACACTAAGGATGTCACTGATAAGGCAGACGAAAAAAAGTACATGAGGACCATCAGGCTAATCCTATAACTCCACCACCGCAGACCACTTAACCTCCAGACGAAATATGGAAATTGATGACAGAAATGATGGAAAGTGGGTTCAGAGAAGTTGTGAGCCGGCTTGATATGTTTGAAGATAGATTGAAGACCGAAGAAGATGAGGTGAAAACATTGAAGCAGAATAACAAGGGAAATGAGAAAGTAGTTGAGGATGATGATGCATACGGTTTTGATGATGACCATTCAGGTATGTGGCAGCATGAAGAGGTAAACTTTGGCTGTGGTGAAGGTTGCTCAGCAGCAAGGGATGAAGCTGAAGGTGAACATGTGCTTTCTCCAGTTCGAGAACATGCTGAAGCTGATATGGATGAAGGTGAACTGCAAGTTCTAGAACAGGCTAAAGCAGACATGGCTAAAGGTGAATCGTATCTAGAACCGCAGGTTCTAGAACAGGCTAAAGCTAACATGGCTGAAGGTGAATCGCAGGTAGAACCGCAGG
Source organism: Cardamine chenopodiifolia (assembly GCA_963922655.1). Classification (NCBI taxonomy): domain Eukaryota; kingdom Viridiplantae; phylum Streptophyta; class Magnoliopsida; order Brassicales; family Brassicaceae; genus Cardamine; species Cardamine chenopodiifolia. The sequence continues at coordinate 20,385,956 of OZ000481.1, forward strand.
TTCCAGAACAGGTTGAAGCTGACATGACTGAAGGTGAACCGCATGTTTCAGAACAGGTTGAACCTGACATGGCTGAAGGTGAACCGCAGCTAGAACCGCATGTTCTAGAATAGGCTGAACCTGACATGGCTGAAGGTCCTCTATTACCAGTTCTTCACCTTATTCTCTGCCCTCCGGTACCTCAACCATCTCTGGTAACTCAACCATCTTTGGTACCTCAACCATCTTCGGTACCATTACCAAAATGGTGAAAAATTATGATTTATCATCACATATAAAAAACCTTAATGTTAACATTATATGGTATTTGTCTTCAGCCATGTCAATTTTCACCATTTTTCATCACATCTAGAAAAACCTTAACATTATATGGTATTTGTTGAGAAATTATGATGAAACATGATCAATTAAAATAAAATCAAATTTTCCCACATTCTAAGGATGCTAGTGATATAAAATAAACACAACTAGACTCATCTTTGGTCTTTACATAACAAAAAGCAAATTGGACATAAAAACAAATACAACATAGTTGTACCACAGTTTTACTTAATTGCAAATTAACATAAATGGACACTACTAACGTACCTTTAGCTAAACATATCTATATTACGAACTATTACCACACACAAACCAACTAAACATACCTCCCTCACGGTTACTCGATCTTATCCCACGGTGTGTCGATCCTTGTGCAATTTGACTCAAACTTGGTATGCTTAGGACACTTTCAGTCGATCTTTGTCCACTATTACTCGATTTTCGTCCCCTACGACAGTGTTTTCCAACTGAGGGATACCTAAGTTTTTGTGTTCTCTATTTTTTTCTTTACATACTCCGGAGGTAAAGCATACATCTCCCGTATCTCGTCGGGAACAGTCCACTGAGAATGATGGGGTACTGGATTTAGCGTTCTGGAGTATGTCAATGACCACATCTCAACCAAATAATATTTAGAGCATAATTCATGTAATGGGACCTCTCTATTCATGTTTTCTCTATTTGTCGCCAGTGCATGGACACAAGGATATTTATCAATATCAAAGTGCTTGCAACCACAAGTTTTCCTATCTAAATCCACCACATAAGTAATTTCATCAAGTCCAAGAACAATGTAAACACTATGAATTAGCTCAATCACTTGCAACCTATTTGCTTCTTCTAATCTTTCAGTCAGTAGATTCTCGATATGAGGAACCAACTTCTGTGCAGAAGGAACATCAATCGAACTCTTCCGATGTTTGTTAAACCAATGAGACATTTTTGCTACAATTGCATCTAGCATTGGTAAAAGTGAGTACTCCCTAGCATCTCTAAAAACTCCATTAATCTATTCTACAACATTGATGGTCATCAAGTTGTACATTTCTCCTGGAAAATAACATCTTGCCCACTTTTTGGTATCAACACTTCGATCCAAATAATCGGCTGCAGAAGGGTACCTCTCCCTGAAAGCGAGATACAATACCAAGAACTCCGACTCTGTATAATCCTTGGCACATTCCATGAACTTAGTAGCAACTAAATCTTTCTTGACGTGGTGAACGTTTGCTTTCACATTTTGCGACAAATGATACATGCAATATCCATGTTGAGATAATGGGTAAACTTCACTCACCGACTTTATCATACTTTGATTTCTATCTGTTAGAAACACCAATTCCTTGCAATATGGCACAACTGTTTTGAACATTTTGAGAAACCAAGTCCAACTTGCATCTTTCCCACCATCAACTACACCAAAGACAAGTGGGTAATGGTGGTGTTCAGGATCTTGAGTTGTGGCAACAATTAGAACTCCACCGTGTACATTCTTAAGGTGTGTTCCATCCATAACTATAACTTTCCTCATTGCCTTAAAATTTTGCTCCTCATCTACTTCTACCCGTGTTACTGTACCATGGTTTTGGATCTCTAACTTGTGCATAAATACATACACCAAATTATAACTTTCTTCTGCATTGCCCCACACCTCATTAGAAGCTTGTATTCTTCCTATATATGGGGTAAAGTATGACACTTCAATACCAAATTCTCTCTTAACTAAACCCACAATAACTTTCGAAACTGGAGTTTTAAATTCACCAGGATAATCATCACACACAACAGATGCAACTAACTGTTGCGTGCCTTTCCTTCTACTTCGCCTATTACTACTACTACTAGCTCGAGAGCGTGTATGCATCTTGTTGTGGGTTTTATCGAGAAAAAATTTGCACCTTTCAGTTTTGCAGCCGGTATATTTCAATTGCAACCATTTTTCGTTTCACGACATTTCACCACGTATAAATATGTGTCTGATTTGATAATATCAAACTGAAAACATTTCTGATGTGCAGCTTTTTCAACTATTTCTTGCATTTTTCCCTTACTATGAAATTCTTGGTGCAATGTTATATTTACATCATTTTCCCATAAACCATTCACATTCTCACTTCTTTCTCTTCCTTCTTTTTCTATTTCTTCAATTCCTTCTTCTTGATCTACAACATTCTCCAACTGATTGTATTCATAAAAAGCTTGGTTATTTACGTTAACTAAATCATCATCATGTAAAACACTTTAATATTGTTCACAAACCCATGTTCCATTGGTTCCTCTCCATAACAAGTAAGTATACTATCATTAACACACATTGCACTAACTTAATCCTCGACTTCCTCACACACATCATTTTGCCCAAAATCTACCATAGCCTCCACATGCAAAATACTCCCAAATTTATCATCAGGAAATGACAAAAAATAAGCAAATAATTCTTTATCATCTGCAATAAAAGATGGTCTTTGCTTAGGATCCGCATTTGGAATGTAACTCAGTTTCAGCTTCGTAGCAGCTTCATCTCTCTTCATCTTATTTCATATGCTATGAACTAACTCAGAATAAGTTACCTCCTCTATAGATTTCTTCATCACAAAAATGTAAATTCGATCTTTGCTTTGAATCCATTCCATATAACCGTCTCCTTTATTTGAATAATATCCTCCGTACTCAAAATATATGATTATGCATCGCTTTTTTTCATTTTCTCTTAAAATCAAAAAAAAAAATATTTGATAGTTAGTATTCAGGTACTTTTAGTATTACTAGTTGTACAAATTGTACGAAATATATACAGTTGTACCAGTTGTACTAAATATACTAAGTTGTACCAGTTATACTAAATTTACTCAGTTGTACCAGTTGTACTATTTTCTAGGTAATTTCGTCATATCCAACGATTTTTATTTCTCTCAAACATTGCAACTATGATTTCACCTCCAGATTCCCAAATATAACAATTTTTAACGATATTCGACCATAATCGATGCATAATACGTGTTTATTAACCCATTGTTCACACAAAAATCAAACAAACTTTAAAACGAAAATGAAGTTTTGAAATCTACAACAAATTACCCTTTCCCATTTCATTTAAACCTCCAAATTTTGTTGAAAGCCGCCTAAAACAACTACACATAGTTTATTATCATTAATATAAAAAAAATTAAAAGAAATTATCTCAAATAAAGTTTCAAATTTCGAGTTATGGAAGATTAAAAATTTTGGAAATTTTTGCGGCAAGAAGAAGAAGAAAGAGATAGATCTATTTTTTCTTTTGTTTTTGATTGGTCCATATTTATTCTTCACATTAAATTCTCACCAACGACATTCACTCACTTTATTAATGACTCACCAACTATATACATCCATATTTCTATCTCTCTTCTATCCCATCTCACACATTTTTATCTTTTGTTTTTCTTTTCTATTTTTTTTTTAATAAAATAGGAAAAAAGATAAATTTGTGTTGTGGTAAAAAGAAAAAAAGCTGCCTTCAACAACATTTGAGTATTTGGTCCATTTATGAGATTGATTCATGCATTTTACCCCTTGAAAGGAGATTGAAGGAGCGGATTTCGTGTCTGACCAAATTCACAAACGTATAATTTATGTGTTGAGGATGGATTTTGGAGATCTATTTTAGACGATTGAATTTTGTGCGTTCCTTCATCAAAGAGCATCAGAATTCTACTTCAACAGACATAACGTTGGAGCCTGTTACGTGACAGTTTGTTCACAATGCCAAATATTTTGTAGACTTTTTGGTAGATGACTCGACAAAGCATGTTTAGATTGGCACTCGAAAAATCATCCTAAAACTTATGTATCTCTAGTTCCAAACCGCACCAATATTATCTAGTATTACAACAAAAACAATTTCATTTCTAAAGCCCATCACTTAATCTAGTTTTCAAGCCCGACCCAAAAAAAATTTAACGGAATCCTAGGACCAAAATGATTTTGGGCCCTTTCAACACCAATCTATTTTTTTGGGGACTAAAGACAAAATTCTTTTAAATTAGTGGTCAGATTTTTTTTTCCTAAAAAAGACTATTATGTTATGGCGAGGCACACCGAAATATAACCTACGATTAAAACTACTTTAAGGGAAGATCTACCTAGGCGAGCCAAGATGTCACCCTTTTGGTTTGATACACGTGGAACATATGAAATGGAGAATCAACTAAAATAACTACGAAGGCGAGAGATTTCTTTGAGTTCTGTGGAGAAGTTCGGTCAGTCTTTGGGTCTTTTAATCATTGTGATCACGTCACAACAGTCGGTCCCAAAGGCTTGATGTGATGTGATAGGTAAAAGGCTTCGCATTGCCCAAATGAGAGCTTCAAGCTCCGAGTAGAGCGGTGATACTCTCCTAAGTTATTTTGGGCCCCAATGCGTCGTTGCTCGTCATTTGTACCTTTCCAACACCACCCATAACCACTATATGGTGCCTTTTGATGCCACAATCCATCAACAAGACATATCTCTATCTCTCATGGCTTGAGTTCGACTCGGCCTACTAGGGTGTGACAATGGTCCAACTCCGATATTTGCCTAGCATGACACTCTGTGGCGCATAATATTCTCGCGAGTGATGCTTCAAAATATTTTCTCATTCTTTTGCTTTCCATAAGAACCACATAATTCAAGGATAAGTGTCTTTATCCCTGTCAGCAAATTTTCCCCAAAAATTTCAACAAAAAGGTAGCCTAGATTAGTGAAGAGTCACGGAGATGGAAATATACAAAATTAGTTGCATGATCTGTTGGTACTAGTGGTCTGATACTGATATATAAACTGTGAGCATTTTAGAACTTAACACAGAATTGAAATGATTGTATGTATCGGAATGTCGGATCGCTTCTCTCTAATAAACTCAAAGTATGTCTAAGTTTTTTGCCCCATTTTCCCTTTATCGTTGCATTCATTCAAAACAATTTTTATTGAACACATATTTTATCTTAAAACATGTAAAATATATGGTCTTTTTTTGCAGTTAATAAGTTTAGAATTGCATTTACCAATTTAGAGCATATATTAATCACAACTATTAAGATCTTGACCAGCGAATATGGGAAACTCTTAACGAGGAGGAGTTTTTAATTCTCCTTTTTCTTTTTCTTTTCTTACAATTTTTTAAATTCAATATTCTTCTAGCAAGGTAATAGAAAGTTTTTATACACATATTATTTTTGTATAAATATTTTGACCGTCTAAAATTGTCTACCAAAACGTTAACCATATTAAAAGCATGAGGAAGTAACAATGTGCTTGCAATGGCATAAGAAGTAAAGAAGGTGTGGCGCATACAAATATTATTGCATAACCATTTTAGAGCTAACTAACAATGAACTTGTGATAAGTATATTATTATTGTTTATATGTATGTATAAATGTAAATGTAGTATGCAAAAAGACAGTGAGTAAAAGACAGACAATCACATAGGCTTTGCTTTTCTCATTCAGAGGTTAACGTCTTTCTTGTGAAGAACACAGTAATAGAGTTGCCAAAACTAAAAAAAAAAGAAATGTAGAAACGGTCCAGTGAATGTGTCTTGTTGTTTGTACTTGAAAGATTAACTCGGATTAAAATTTATAAACCACAAATTAATCCTTTTTCCCCCTTTTTAAAATAGAAAAAGTTAATAAAAAGTAAATAACTGAATCTTTGAAATCCAAACAGTCGCTCACGAGTTCTTTTTTTTTTTTTATTCCTGTCACTTGTGAGTTTTCCCTTACAACGACATCATTTGGAGCAAGATACAAAACATAGTGTTAAAAAGAGAGAAAGAAAGGAAGCAGCTTAGAGCTTATAAATACAACTCAGAGACAGAAAACTAAACGCACAAGACTAATTGGGATTGAGATCATGGAAGAGACCAAACCATAAAGTGAGATAGGTTTCTTGATGCTGGTGAGTAGACGAATGAGTTTGCGGTTGAGACGTAACCCGAGTGAGACCTTGACGATCAAGACCTGCCAATTTGCTGCGAAGGAGTTGTCGAACCTGTACGGTGACTCTACCATGAGGTGATGAGATGGAAGAGTGCAAGCGAGTATTCCTTTCCCTCCGCACCTCATATACAGTTGCGTGTAGGATGAGCTTACAAATTATGGCAAACTTGCGATACGGAGACGGCGCTTTGATCCATTGGAGAACACCATCCCAAATGATCGGATGTACCATATTTGATCTTGAGAATAAATCGAGCCAGATTGATTTGGAATAAGAACATTCAAAGAATAAATGCTCTGCATTCTCAGTCCCTGCGTTACACAGCAAGCAGGTCAAGGGAATGTTTACACCCCATGAGTGGATTCTAGCTCTAGTGGGCAACCTTCCCCGCAACAACACCCAGAGTATAAAAGCATGCTTTTGGGGCTATTTCAGAGAACCACACAGTCCTATGCCACGACACAGGCGGACCTGATATAGGGTGAAGATTCTGCCAAGTAAGAGCTGAGGAAAAAACCTTCGGACGAGAAGAAGCAGAGGTACTCCAAAGGAACTGGTCCGGGACTGAAGATGAGGGGTCATGCAAAGTAGAGGGTAAGCAAGCTCTGAGCAGAGAGACCGAAGGATGCCTGCTACGAGGTAGAGACCAGATCACATCCGAGATAGCTTGGGATACTTTAGCCATGTATGGGATACCCGTGACTCTCGGACCAGAGTCTCCAATAATAGTTATTAAGGGATCCAAGTTGGTCCATTTATCATGCCAGAATAGAGCCACATCTCCACCCACTTGATAGACAAGGAGAGGCCTAGCCAAAGTCCTTAGCTTCATGAGTCTTGGCCAAAGGTGTATTTTTTTCCCAAAATTTGGTTTTATCCCATTTGGATTTTCCAGCTTTAGGTTTCAATGAAACATACCAATTTTGACATCAGTTTTTCCAACTCTAGTTTTATGTTCAATTTCTCAAAAAAGTCAAACTACTTGTACAAAAGTTTTCTTAAATATATTTTTACATATTATTCAAAAAAATGTTTCTTATACATTTACAAAAATTAAATTTATAAATTTATATTAATAGTGACTTTTGATAAGTTTTGTTGAAGTTAATATCAGTTACTTTTAATTTTAATGTTGAAATTTTAAAAATAACTACTAATTATAAATCCTGAATTTAACAGAAATAACATCGGTTTTTCTTTTAAGTTATCTTAAGTTATTATTATAAAATGCAAAAATGTTGATTTATTGACCAGATTTGCAAGTGCAATGTAATGAGTAAGATAGTAATACAATGATATTTTTTCTTTTTTTTTGGAAAAGTAGATTACGTATATCATGTTTGAGTTTCTTTCCATTGTTTTTATAGGGACTCTTCCTAGATAGTCGTCGAGATTTCTGCACTGCATGTTCTCCCTTTGAGCTTGCGAATCTTGGGACTTCTTCAATTGGACATGTTAATCTAAGTCATTTAAAATCATTAGGTCAAAAGCAGGTAGGGTTAGTTTGGGGGAGGGGTGCGGGGTGCGGGACGCCGCGGTATAGTACGATAAGTTTAGAAGATATATTATTTCTATTAGAATTGTATTGAATTTAAAACATATATAAACAAGTCTAAAGATTTGTATCATTTATTTATGAGATTAATAAAAAAAATTATGAACAATTGGTTTTCGCCTTAAAGACTTTCGTTTTTATTTTCTTTCGTTATTTTAAAAGTTTTGATAAATTCTCTGCAATTCACAACATGGCCGAATTGGATAAATAGTATTCTTGGACTAAGATGAGATTCCCAAGTCAAGAACCACATTGATCCAACTTGGTCATTCCTTTCCCGGTCCATAGGACCACGTCCTTAAATCGTGTTTATAGGGTTAGCTCATTCTCTAATCATTCTTTAACTAGGATTTAGTTTTCTTCAAAACAAACTAACCCGGTATCCGTATTGCGTTATACATATTATTAGAGTACTTTACTCTCTGGTTCATGTTAGTAAAGTGACTCTTGGTGCACGTTAGTGAAACAGTTAAGCTTATGTTAGCCAGATAGTAAAGTACTCTAATACATTGGTACAAAGTTTCATAGAAAAGGTTCTCCTGAAAACAGGAAAGGAAACAAAGAGAAGATTATTCTCCTTCACCTAAGAAATTAATATGTTCAAGATCTCTAATTCGTAGTTATTAAGCGTTTAATTGGTAAACCGTAAAAGAGATCTTTGTCCTTTGGTGCAATCACTATTAATTGGTTATCTTATCTTCACTTGTTCCTACCCACTCATGGTTTAACGCAAAAGTTTCGTGTAGTCAGTAATGGTCGGGACCAGATTCTTCTTTTATTTGACCATTTAATTCTTAACTATTTCCTTTTCTTTGTTGTTATGTATCTTTGGAAGATTGATCTTTTGGTTCGCTTATCTTGTTTAATAAAGCATTGTGTACACAAGCTCCTCTTTTTTGGGTCGCTTATACATACAATTATACAAACTAGCTAAATAACCAACCCTATAGACAATACATGTAGAAACACATAAGGAAGATCACATAAGGCGACAGGCGTGGACGTTGTCGTCATTGAAAAAGTTGCTGACTTTGTCATCGCCACGGTTGGTGACGTGGATGTGACCGTGACGGTCGCTAAGGTTATAGCCGTGGCGGTAGTAATTGTAGCTTTCCCTGAACTCGCGGGTGGTATCTTTGAAGTAGTGGTCGGAGGAAGTGAAGTAGCGAGGCATGTCCGGGTAAGGCCAGAACTCGGCTCGCTTACCGGCTCTTCTCACCGCCTTTAGTACCTTCTTCCTCTCCACGTACCCAACCACCGTTACTCTCTCCATCTCTAGGTTCACTTCCACTGAGTCCACTCCTTCACCACCACCAACAACACGACGCCGTTTAGTTAGTATTTTCATATTCAAAATATTATTCTCTCTACACTTGTTTTTAAAGGATTTTCTACACTTGTTTATTATTCTCTCTACACGTTTAATAAGAATTTTCTTTTATTAGTTAGTTGGGACCCACTAAAACTCAATTTTGTTTATATTTGTAATTTGTATTTTTCTCTAATAGTTGAAATTACATTAAAAATACTAATTAATTACTTCTCCATAACACATAGTTAATTATGATCTTACCTCTCAGCTTGTAAATGGCATGCTTGACTACCCTCTCGCATCCACTGCAGCACATCCTTACTTTCAGGTCTATCGTCTGTTTTTTAATCAGACCATTAATATATTACAACTAATTAATTAGTATTAATATGTGATATGTATCCAAAGAAAAAGGTAATATTTAGAAGAATAATTATTTATATGATAAGCTCTTTGCTGAATCAGCCAAAGGATAGTATAATCTAGCAACATCCACTAGTGAGACAAACTTATGACATTCCGTTTCAGTTTTGTCCGATTCTTCTTAACGAATCAATAAAAAACCAAAAGTCATTTTTAACAGAAAAGGGGGAAAAAAAACTTGAACACTAGTACTTCAATATTCTTTTAGTAAGAATCTGATCTGCCAAATTTATTTTCTTATCTGGTTCATAGTTAAGGAAAGGCAAACTAGTTTTATCTTTAGGTTTAGCTAAACCAACTTGATTAACTATAGCTGGTCTTCCTCAAACCATCACCACAAATTTATACATCTCTTCTCTAAAAGCGTAAATCATTTGCTTTCTTCGTTCCATTAGGCATGTATCAAAACAAAGATTTTTTGTTATCAAAAGTTACTTTATTAATGAAAAACTAGAATCATGATCATAGGGTCGATTAGAGACTAAACTATAGACATGAAAGTTATGGTTAATTAAAAGCGATATACCTGTAAAGAAAGTGGACGAGCCCTTGGCATGGTGTGGTAATAGTTGACGTGGCTCACACTTTTGAGCTTTGGCTTCTTGTGTGGATAGCTAAGGAACAAACTGTATGTGATGGTCGATATGATGGATCTCAAACCCATTTCTTTGCTCCAAACGCTCTCTCTATATACTTATACTTATGTACCTACTCACTTAGCTAGAAAGAGATTAGGACTCACCAAACTTAGAGAGGAAGCAATAAATATATATAAACAAGAGGAGTGCCTGAAGAGGGGGTTTAAACAAAGAAAAAGATTAGACAGAACAGAAGATATTCCTTTGGAATCGCTTCCCTTTGTAATAAGTTGTGATCTCTGAGGTGATATTTATTTATTATTCCAAAGTCATTTTTGTATATAGATGACTCAAAACACTATACTACTTTCTCTACTCTTAGCAAATTCAGTGGGTAACATATAATGGGTTTATATACAAGGCAAGTTGATATATGATGAGTTTGCTAACTATTATATATGGATATCATATAGTAATCATTTTCATGATTAAAGTTTCTTGTAATTATAATTTTATTAAAAAGCGTTGTCTTGAGTCTTGACATAATGCGATGGTATCAAATGTTTTTTCTTCTCACTGATGGTATCAAATGTTAAAAAATGCAATTCTAAAGAAATTTAGCGCTATAGTTTATGCTTGATGTATATAAACAAATCAAAAGAATATAAATGTCCTGGATTTATGGCTTCATTGGTCATCTCCAATAAAGTGGCCGCAACCACATTATCCAGTGCACTGTGCACATTATTATAAAAGAAGATTTGATTAAAGATCCAACGGAAAATATGTATTAAGTTGATTTAGAATATATATCGTTTTATACCCAGTGGACTCCGAAGGAAACCTAAAGACTTCTTTTTTTTTTTTTTTTTTAAATCTCCATTCTCTACGCTGTAGTAGAGAATATGTAAAATCTAATAGAATCATATAACATTCACAGTTTAATCATATTGAGATATATATACAAAGTCCTTTCATGATGAATCTTCATTGGTTTCTTTGTTGATCACCATGTAACTTATATACATGAATTCAACAACTTGAGCTTCACGCCCCATCTTCTAAAAGAAAGTATATATGATTGATGATGTGTTCTTTTTTTAATCACTCCAAGAAGTAAACAGGTGAAATGTTCCGTTTGAAGTAGTGATGTAACTTTTTATTTTATTTTTCTGAATAGTACCGCGATTTTCATTTATCATTTTTGTATTTCCCCTAAGCGATTTTCTTCTAGGAGAATTCCAAAATTTAAATTAGTAATTATATGCTCGCCCTTAAAATTTTGAATTGTATCTTTACGTAAAGAAATGTTAAATTGAAAAAACGAATATATCAAATGTTTTAATATTTGAAGAATAAAAAATTACAGTTCCCATTTAATCTAGATGGGCAGTACCCGTAGATGCTAAGATGATATTATATTCTCGAAAATCTTGATCGTCGGTAGAAATAAACCAAACCATAGATTTAATATAAAAAAAGAGAGCATATATCACATGTGTCAGTATCATCCGGACTAGAAAAATATCAGGAGAGAACGCGATATTCCCACGCATATATTGTAAACATGAAAAGACATATCTATATTGATGGATGATCTTAGAGAATCAATGTTGATAAAGGTGGATGAGTTAGAGAAATGGAGCATGTGCTGCTCCTGCTTCTGCTTCTGCTGCATGGCCCTGATTAAGAAACCACTCTCTCGTCTCATCTCTATTTCTATTATTCCTTATTCCTAAATTCTATTGTTATTATTATTATTTTCTTTAAGAAAAAAGTTATTATCATTTATCAAATATTCCTCCTGAAACACCTTGCTCACCCTTTATTATTTTTTAATATCTGCTTGTAAGTTGTAAATTTGTAATCCGACTAAGGAAAAGACACTCCAAAACTTTTTTCCAACTTAATTCTTGGTAATATAAATATCTAGCAAGAGAACTATGGAATTTTGCGTGTTCCAACTTTTAATGTGCGTACCGTGTATTCTCTTTCAATTTCAAATGGTGTTGTTACAATACTGTTTAGATAAAATAAAGATCATCAATGGCACGAGGGTTGAATAATAAGAAATTCCATTTTTCAATATGTTTCAAAGGAATATGATTAGCTTTACCTAATTATTTTTGAGTGAGTGGGAGCTTTTCTGATTAGTTTTGTAATTATATGTGGATAAAGTGGTCGGTGTAATTTTTCATATATTAACTAGGTATGCGCATGGTTAATGTACACTGAAATAAGATAATAGTGTATAAAAAAGAGAGATGATAGTGCATGCAAGATTCGATTTAGTGATTTAGAATTGAGATAGAAATATTCGTAGGTCAACATAAAACAAAAAATACACGCACACTGTTGAAACACATTTTTTACAAAGTGACTTTGATCATTTTTTGGTGGATTATTTTGGTAAACGTTAATTCAAATAATCGGTATTTGGGGACGATGAAATCTTTGGTAGTGTATTAGAACATAAAAAAATGGAATTCGTTATAAAATTTTGACTAAAGGTGAAATGGCCCACTTTGAAAGTTAGAGGAGATACCCAACCGTTGAACCGTGCTGGACTTTTTGGGTTTTGAGATTTGAGATTTAATTAATAGGCTTATAACCCAAAAATTATTCTATTTGCCCAAATTCATTTTAAATTATGTTGTTTAAATCAACAAATATCTCCTTTAACTGAATCTAGTAACGACATTAAGGTGAGAATCAATTCTCAACTAGGTAGTGATTCTCCTCTTTAGTGCCATGGAGATTACCTTGAGTTCTTGGAGCTATTAAGTCTTGGCCAATGTTTTCTCAGTCTGATTAGCGAATTCTCAAAGCAAATCCAGCAAATCTCTCTTTTCTCTTATTTTCTGTTTGTGTTGAGAGTACAACGCAATATTGGTGTTTGTAAGCTCTTGTTTTTGAGTGGTGCAAGACAAGAAAAACCGAAGTAGTTTTATCTTGAGATCCTTAAACGTACCAAACCGACACACTACAAGTGCTAAACGAATTAAGGAGAAAGATATTCACCTCAACTCTACTTCACTTCCAATTCCAATCAACATACGATATTGAAGTCATGTAATTCATTACTAACTCTTATGTATTTTTCTTTTACATTTTGAGATTGTACCCATGATTTAAATCCGGGTTCTACAAACACAACCATTCATATACGAGTAACTTACTATACTCGACCTACTCCACCAAACATGCATCATCTATACGAAAACTCCCGCAAGACTACGAGCAAGTATAAAAAGCAATTCGTCAAGGAATCCAAGCTGAATGAATCAATCAATATATCAAGAATCTCACAAATATAAACTATTAAGTAATTAAATCACCTGGCAAGTGAACGTGTGCCTTTTGGACTACATGTCACTTAACCCAATCAAATCACACAACCAGAGCTCACAGGTTACAGTTGAAGGTTTGGACTAACCTGGTAACTTCTCAACTGCTTTCCAATCACATACGGTCCTACGAGGTTTACAGCTTTATATGACAACTACCCGTAAGAGCTTAGGCGAGAATTTCCAATTTCTAACTAGGAGTAAGATTAAGGGGTTCAGTATTTATAGGTAATGACTTCGGATTTGGAAATGCAAGACAATGGAAAATCACTTCACCACCCATATCCACTCAAATGTTGAATTCCAAACCAAACCGGAAAGAAAACTAACTCACCAAAATTTCTTACGAAAACTAAACATACATGTGACTGAAAAAGTAACAACGTACCAAACTAAATTCTGAAAACCGAAAAAGATGAAAACGAAAACAAAACTACTGATCTGCAAAGATCTGGAAATGGACAGTGAGAGTTGAACTTTGAAGCAAAAGGATACAGTTTGGTATGAGCGATGCCACAAGACTAACTTGAAGCAAACAAACGAAAACCGACAAAAACGATGAGATGCTCCACAACTTTTTCTTCCCTCTTCAATTATTTTTCCATCTTTCCTTTTAACTTTGTTTAAAGAAATTTCTTTTCAGTTCCTTCGTTTGTCTATTTCTTCTTATAGAACAGAGTACGAGTGGTTTACTACAGAGAGTTTTTTTTCTTCTATTTTCCGACATATTTTGTGATTACACTAACTACATTCGCTTATGAACACCACACATTTTCCTACATAAGTTTAGGTTACACACAAACAAGCTTTCAAAACAACATCCCTAATTACACATTAAACGACACTTTGGTTCTCTACCTCTCTGTCTCATGTGTCATGAACCCATCAGTCTCCTCCATATACCCACCCCTACCCCCACCATCACTGCCACCATTACCGTCGCAATCAGCTTCCATCTCTTCCCTTCTCTTCTCCTTTTGCTCTGCACCTGCACACCACAACTTTTTCTTTAGACAAATATACTAAGTTTTCTCATCACTAGCTCCACAAGTCTTGGCTCATATGCTCTCTATTGTTTCTATTCCCCTATTCAGGAAAGGTTATTATGCTCTTTCTTCATTCATGTCTATACAGTTTCACTCTTTCTTACCTCATCGTCCACAACTCTGCCTGCTTTTATATGGCCAATAGTTCCCTGTGCCCTTAGCTTCATTCGAGGTTTGACCAAATAATCACTCTCCTCTGAGTATTTAGCTGCAACTTCTTTGGCCTGCGTATTCCATAATCAACAAAATTAAAAAGATGCATAGAGGTCTCAGAACACAACTTTAAGAATTACTAGACTTGTACCTCGGGAATAACAGTGTGACCTTCATTCACCTCTTCCTGTGGCACAGAGCTAGACTGCAACTGCAGACGGATTCTCCTTGGAGCAATGCCCTGGTTTATCAATCCTGTACTAAGCCGGTTCTGAGGCTGTCGAGCTCGGATCTTTATCCCTCTTCCTTCTGTGAGGTTGCTCTCAGTGTTATGATTGATCATCTGCTCTGGATGAATGACATCACTATAGTATGAATTATTGGTCGGGTAAGCGGATACAGCGTCCCTCGGCCATCCAGACGCTCCATGATCTGAACCATACTGATCAAACAAACGATGGAACTTGTCATAAAGCTCTAAAATTGGAAACTTATATATGCACAAACTTAAGCTCTACAAATATGTTTCTTTGCACTCACCTGCAATTGAACAATCTCGGCGTCTGTATCAGTGTAAGCGATAAAGTCGTTGAAGAAAACATTCTCTGGTGTCGCAGATTGCATCATTTTCCCAGACGAAAAGATCCCATCTGACGTAACTTTGTTTTCTTGACTGATTGATTCCTCGCACGAGAAGTCATCAGGGTTATTGAACACTTCCTCCAACAATTCAGTCAGTGACACATCTGGTTCGCTGGTGCCATCTTGAAAATGTAATCCAATCTGATCATAACTAAAGTCACCAGCATATCTAGAATCCATACACGGTGGTGCCGCCTTTTGATCTTTAAGGTCACAAGATAACCATGGATTCTCTCCATGTGCCTATAAACACAACTCGAAAAACGGTTAAGTCGCTCAGAAATTTCCTATTTAACGCCAATTATTGCAAGAATTGTTTCGTACCTCAAACATAGTCCCATCTGCAATATAACCACATCCACCTGAATCATCTAATGGCGGCTTCTCAACTGCAGCATCAGAGTTAGGTGTTTCTTGAACAAGATCAGAGGATGTGTCACCAGGTGAATATTTGCAAGTGGTAGGAGCAGTTTCATCAGACTTAACACCATTGAATCGATCATCAAGCTTGTGAAAGAGGCGACACAGAACAAAAGGGCTTTGACCAGGTCCAGTGCCATCAAGATCCTTCTGTGTAGGACGATACTCGTGTATAATCCAATTAGTACGTTCACCTTTAGGAGCTCGTCCTCGGTAGAAAACAAGAGTCTTCTTCATACCGATTAATATCTTCTTGGACTTAATGCTCCGATCCTTACCAGTAGCTTTCCAGTAGCCTGAGTCAGTAGCTCTATTGGAACGATGACCGTTGGGATATTTCCGATCACGAGGGCAGAAGAAGAACCATTCTAGATCGTCCGTCTTAATCACAGAGAGCGCTGCCACAATCAGATTTGTTTTTTTAGTTCAATTGAATTAAAGAGTAAAAAAATGGAATCTTTGTACTGGATATAAGAATCTGAGAACAAAGGAATAAATTTTTCAGACAAATAGTAAACAAGACACGAACCAGGAAGATCCCAAGGTTCCCATTTGCAGACATCAACGTCAGCGATGACTCGAACATCGGAGTGACGGCCGTTGATCTTGAGACGAAGGTAGTGATTGACGAGCTCTTCATCGGTAGGTCTGAATCTGAAACCAAGAGGAAGTGACTCCATCGATACAGCTCCCATATCCACTTCTTAGGGTTTCCGACTTTTGAACACAACACTGTCTCTGCTTTTCTACTTTCTAAAAAGTCTTGAACGCTTTTGCTTCTTCTCATCTTCTGTTTTTATTTCCCTTCCCTCTTTTTTTGTTTCTTTCTATTTTAACCTTTAGACCACGTGAAAGGTAACTTCCACTTCTCCTGGCTTCTTGTACTGATGGGCTTTTAGTAGTGCGACAAGGGCCAAATCAATCCTCCTAAAGCCCAGATCTCCTGTTTTTTTTTCTTATCGTTTTTTTTCCTTAAAAGGAAATCCCAAAAATGTTGGAAACGTTTTGTGCAGAGAAAAAAGAGAGAGCTTCCCAACAAATTTCAAACATTTTAATTCTACACGTTTCATACAGCTTTTACATACACACGAGTTTTAACTTGATATAATTCCCTACAAGGCAGGTGGATATGTAAATATTATTAAAGTTTGATTCCCCCCTTGGCACCGGCCCTGTTAAACGCTCTTCTCAAACTCCACTCGTAACAGAACTCCAAAGTTAGTCTTACCGCTGTTCCTAGCCCTAGCACCACTATCACTCCTGCAACCAACCGAGATATATGCCCATAACACTTTTACTCAATCACTTGAATAACTTACAAACAAACAAAACAAACAAACTTACAAATAATTATGTAAACAGGGTTTAGGGTTTAGGGGTTAGGGTTTAGGGTTTAGGGTTTAGGGTTTAGGGTTTAGGGTTTAGGGTTTAGGGTTTAGGGTTTAGGGTTTAGGGTTTAGGGTTTAGGGTTTAGGGTTTAGGGTTTAGGGTTTAGGGTTTAGGGTTTAGGGTTTAGGGTTTAGGGTTTAGGGTTTAGGGTTTAGGGTTTAGGGTTTAGGGTTTAGGGTTTAGGGTTTAGGGTTTAGGGTTTAGGGTTTAGGGTTTAGGGTTTAGGGTTTAGGGTTTAGGGTTTAGGGTTTAGGGTTTAGGGTTTAGGGTTTAGGGTTTAGGGTTTAGGGTTTAGGGTTTAGGGTTTAGGGTTTAGGGTTTAGGGTTTAGGGTTTAGGGTTTAGGGTTTAGGGTTTAGGGTTTAGGGTTTAGGGTTTAGGGTTTAGGGTTTAGGGTTTAGGGTTTAGGGTTTAGGGTTTAGGGTTTAGGGTTTAGGGTTTAGGGTTTAGGGTTTAGGGTTTAGGGTTTAGGGTTTAGGGTTTAGGGTTTAGGGTTTAGGGTTTAGGGTTTAGGGTTTAGGGTTTAGGGTTTAGGGTTTAGGGTTTAGGGTTTAGGGTTTAGGGTTTAGGGTTTAGGGTTTAGGGTTTAGGGTTTAGGGTTTAGGGTTTAGGGTTTAGGGTTTAGGGTTTAGGGTTTAGGGTTTAGGGTTTAGGGTTTAGGGTTTAGGGTTTAGGGTTTAGGGTTTAGGGTTTAGGGTTTAGGGTTTAGGGTTTAGGGTTTAGGGTTTAGGGTTTAGGGTTTAGGGTTTAGGGTTTAGGGTTTAGGGTTTAGGGTTTAGGGTTTAGGGTTTAGGGTTTAGGGTTTAGGGTTTAGGGTTTAGGGTTTAGGGTTTAGGGTTTAGGGTTTAGGGTTTAGGGTTTAGGGTTTAGGGTTTAGGGTTTAGGGTTTAGGGTTTAGGGTTTAGGGTTTAGGGTTTAGGGTTTAGGGTTTAGGGTTTAGGGTTTAGGGTTTAGGGTTTAGGGTTTAGGGTTTAGGGTTTAGGGTTTAGGGTTTAGGGTTTAGGGTTTAGGGTTTAGGGTTTAGGGTTTAGGGTTTAGGGTTTAGGGTTTAGGGTTTAGGGTTTAGGGTTTAGGGTTTAGGGTTTAGGGTTTAGGGTTTAGGGTTTAGGGTTTAGGGTTTAGGGTTTAGGGTTTAGGGTTTAGGGTTTAGGGTTTAGGGTTTAGGGTTTAGGGTTTAGGGTTTAGGGTTTAGGGTTTAGGGTTTAGGGTTTAGGGTTTAGGGTTTAGGGTTTAGGGTTTAGGGTTTAGGGTTTAGGGTTTAGGGTTTAGGGTTTAGGGTTTAGGGTTTAGGGTTTAGGGTTTAGGGTTTAGGGTTTAGGGTTTAGGGTTTAGGGTTTAGGGTTTAGGGTTTAGGGTTTAGGGTTTAGGGTTTAGGGTTTAGGGTTTAGGGTTTAGGGTTTAGGGTTTAGGGTTTAGGGTTTAGGGTTTAGGGTTTAGGGTTTAGGGTTTAGGGTTTAGGGTTTAGGGTTTAGGGTTTAGGGTTTAGGGTTTAGGGTTTAGGGTTTAGGGTTTAGGGTTTAGGGTTTAGGGTTTAGGGTTTAGGGTTTAGGGTTTAGGGTTTAGGGTTTAGGGTTTAGGGTTTAGGGTTTAGGGTTTAGGGTTTAGGGTTTAGGGTTTAGGGTTTAGGGTTTAGGGTTTAGGGTTTAGGGTTTAGGGTTTAGGGTTTAGGGTTTAGGGTTTAGGGTTTAGGGTTTAGGGTTTAGGGTTTAGGGTTTAGGGTTTAGGGTTTAGGGTTTAGGGTTTAGGGTTTAGGGTTTAGGGTTTAGGGTTTAGGGTTTAGGGTTTAGGGTTTAGGGTTTAGGGTTTAGGGTTTAGGGTTTAGGGTTTAGGGTTTAGGGTTTAGGGTTTAGGGTTTAGGGTTTAGGGTTTAGGGTTTAGGGTTTAGGGTTTAGGGTTTAGGG